>CM065131.1:19592500-20792500 GCA_033026305.1 Cirrhinus molitorella
CTTAAGCCATGACTGATGTAGCCTATATCCAGCTTAGGCGCGTTGTCCCTTTAATTTTGTATATATAAATTACTGTTTGAATGACAGTTTGGTAAATCTTTTGGCGATCAAATATTCAGTATCGCTACTCATCATATGTACTTGGTACATTAGCAGCACAGCGGGAGACATTTAAACAAATATCACGTAATTTACATCTCTATGATGATTGATTGATCGACAGTGACACAAAAGTTCAGCTCTTCCCTGGCATCCCCCTCACCTTCTCTATTGCTTAGTGGTTGTAATATCATCAGCAGATTCGTCACATTCGTGATAGAAAAGTGGCACTTTCTAACTTCAGTAACATATTATGGTATTACAGGTGTGAAATTGCAAACAAACAAACAAACACACAAAAAAAAAAAAACACATTCTGAGACATTAACTTAATGAATTTTCAATTTTTTTAATATAAAATTGTCCTCCTCCCATTTTCACCTCAAAATTTTTGGTAAGCTGTGCCTTCCCTGCCTCCCCCAATAAGCTGCCACTGGTCTTGTCTAGCTCTGCGATGTGCATGTTTACTCTGTGCACTCTGGTTCAAGACAATGGGAGTATGGCAAAAAACTCCCATCTCCCATCGTGTCACGTGGGTGTATGGACTTGTTTGTTCCATGTCTATGTTTTCATGTCTTTTATTTTGAAGTCTAGTCTTGGTGGTTGTCTTGTCTAGCTTCCTTGCTTCCTCTTGTTCTCCTGCTTGTCCATGTGTCTTGTTCTGATTGGTTGCCATGTGTATCTCTGTGTTTCTAATTGGTTGGTTTGTGTCATATGACCCTGTCTGTTCAGTATAAGTTGCCCTCATGTTTCATTGTTCCTTGTCGAGTATTAATGTTGTATCCTGCTGCTGTGTCTCTGTTTATACGTCTAGTCTGTTCCATGCCTAACCAGTTAAGTCAAGTCTGTTTCATCTGTTTCAAGTCAAGTCAAGTCTGTTTCACCATTTAGGATTATCGTTTGCCTGTTCTGGATTTATGTTTGGTTTTCACCTTGGATATTCACGTCTGTCAATAAAACTGCATTTGGGTTCACATCATCCCGCCTCCAGTGGACTATTCCCGTGGCACATCGCTGTTTTACCTTTTTTTTTTTTTTTTGTAAAGGGCGTTTGACCACCTTTGCATGTTCACTTTGTAAACACTGACTTCTGCAGTGATGTAGGGTGATTTTGAAGTTTTGAGAAAATGAGATGGGAGTTTTTTTTGACATATCCTAACTGTACTGAACTGGAGTGCACGGAGTATGCACAAAGCCATTAGAAGGCAAGCCTGCAACTATTAGCCGAAAAAGCATAACAGCTAATGCAAATGGAAAGGAGATGTCAAATGGATGGATGTCAATAGAGGAGAGGCTTCACTATGCTGCATGAACAGCTTTTTAACAGTAACAATACTTTGGATTGAACTATTTTTATTATTTACCATGCAAAAAAAAATATAAGAGAAGTCACTGACTTTTTGCGACAGTTGGGATTCAGCTTACATCACTTCTCATTTATTCCTATGGTATCCGTAAATGGTGAGTCAGTGTCACACAACTCTGACTGAAATTCAGTGACATCAAGGCCGTAATGTGGTTATTAACCCTCTGCGAGGGAGCACTGCCAGGCCCTAGATGAGCATCGAGTAGGGATATCAGAACGAGATCCAGCCTCGAGGGGGGATCAAAACGTTCTAAAAAATGAGCTGAGTGACGTGCACCAGTGCCTGCAGCTTCGGAACTCTGGAGAGTGGGTCCAACCAACAACCAACCAACAGATCCTAAGAGCTACTGGCCCTCAGATCAGTGCGGGGAGGAGAAACACTTCACACCGAAGCTCTGGAAGGACAATGGAATAAAGTCTGCTCCTCAGAGGGACGGATTCACTGTGGAAATAGCAGGTGAAGTTGCCCTTAGCAACAGAGGTCCTATGGTTGAGGGGTGTGACAGGGACACAGCTGTCAGGAATACACCTGTAGCGCCTAGCAACTGGTTGCAGGATAGTACAGTCTTCCAGACAAACCAGCCAGGGGTCCCGCCGACAGTAGAGGTCCAAAGAAAACCTGAAACACAGGAAGAACAGACAACCCCAACCACTGTTTGAATGTTACATATTGTAAGGAATTATAGCTCAAGGGGAAATATTAATAATTAATCAAAACTCATTATAAATCAATAGAATTAGCTTGATAAAGCAGAATATACATTAAAATCAATTGACCCGTTCGTCCAGCGAACATTCAGGGTAACTTTATATGTATTAAAAGAAAATATATTTTCTTGGCCACAGAAAATAACTTTCTTATATACTAATGTATTAGGGCATGTAGCTTGAATCGGAAATCATAAAGTGACATTAATTTGCAAGGCAGAATCAAAACTCATGTAACAAGAACTTTATTAACTAAGGACTAACACATTACTAACCTAAACAAACATACAGTCATTCATACAGGGGAAAGGGAAAGTGAAAAGCCATTAGAGAAACAAGGAGAATGAAGCTATGAAGAAGTCAGTTAACCTTTAGTGAAACCATCAGTGCCGTTTTTCAACAGGTCTATAGTTTACACTAAACATCTGTTTAGTTAAACGTACAATACTTGTGTTGCCTTGGTTGTGGACGATGGTCCGGATGCAGTCTTGTATGAAGGTATTGATGGTTTCAAGGTTTTGGATTTGCAATGTTCTTCTGGGTTTGAAGAGTGATCCAAAGATGTCCTGACTCTGTGGTGATTGGGAGTTCCTTCCCAGTGAAATAAAGAAGAGCAAAGGGGCTGAGAGAGAGAGAGACCCAGCCGAAATCTGATGATCCTTGGGGAATGGAAAGACGAGGCCGCACGTCGGGGAATGGAAAGATGAGGCTGTACGTCCTGGCACGAGCTTAAAAGGTCCAGAAGAGTTCTTAGCTCATCATCCTCTTAGGTTCTAAAAGAACCACCGACAGATCATGCTTACATCCTGCCTGGCGCTGATGTGCCAGCTTCGGGACTTGGCAACCAGAAGACAGAAAGCTGATGAGACGCATGTGACAAGAGTGAAAGCACCAAAATGCATTGAGAAGAACTGAAGAGACAAATGTAGCTGGTGTGAGTCTTTTATCTCCTTAGGGTTGTCACACCTCTAGAAGTTCAGAGAGCCAATGGTGTCTTGGACTTTCGGAGGGAGACTTTACGACTCCTTGTCTTAGTCCATGGTATTTTGCATATGTTATTCGATTGGGTGTTGATGCAAATGCCACTAAAGATTCTTAGAACACTAATATGTTGCACAGGTATCAGCAAATAATATACAAAGACTGAATCCGGACCATCAGTTTCTGTTTGAATAAACAGAACATAAGCAAGTGGTCCCCACCTAACCTAAAGTCAGGAGGGGAATGGTAGAACGGGGGAATTTAGAGGAGGGAGGTGAGGGTCAGGTGTAAAACCAGTAGAGGGAGGTGAGTAGATGTTTTTCTTACTCTGATCCGGACGAGGGTGTACAGAACGTGATCCTGACGACCTCCTCTAGATTTGCGCCAGCTCTCTTCGATCCACCCACAGGCCACAACGCTATCCTTCTGAGCCTGTCTCCGGTCCTTAGACTGGGATGGACCAGGACCCCCGTGTTGTTTAGGCTCAGACCTGGTCCTTCGAGGGTTTAAGGACTTAAAAGCCACAGAGCTCACTTTCGCCTCCTTAAACCTCTCGACCACTGTCTTGACGGAGGTACTAAAAAGTTGAGAAGGCGAAATCGGTGCATAGAGGAGAAGTCCCTTCTCTTTTTTCCCAATGTCTGCCAGATTTACCCACAGGTGCTTCTCTGTAACCACCGTGGCCGCCATGGATCTGTCCTTGGCAGAGGCAGCCTGCTTGCTTTATCTGGGGAAAGCTCCTGGCGCCTGGTCAGCCTGATAAGCCTGGAGCACCACCATAGTGTGCATAGAGGCCACAGCCTGACCCGCTGCGGACCCGACTTTTGCGAGGGACACATGATCCAATTTAGCTGTTACGCTTTCTCCAATAGTAAGTAATACAGACCTCTCATCTCCCTATAGTAAGACAATCTCTGGTACACATGCACATCACAGAGCTAGACCCTTCTTTCTCGGCTGGGATCGTTTAGAGTCCTTTGAAGCTGCATTTAAACTGCATTTTGGAAATTCAAACTTGCGGGCACTATATGGAGAAAATTCCTGAATTGTTTTCTTCAAAAACAATATAATACCTATACGACTGCAGAAAAAAATGACATGAACATCTTGGATGACAAGGGGGTGAGTAAATTATCTGCAAATGTTTGTTCTGGAAGTTAACTAATCCTTTAAGATATATGTTTTACCAGTATATCATCTGTATAATCTATATCAATGGTTCTCAAACTTTTTACACCAAGTACCACCTCAGAAATTATCTGGCTCTCCAAGTACCACCATAATGGCCAACATTACAATACAGTAGCATAGCAGGCCTAATTACTCAGCTATAGCTATGCACAGTTCAAAAATGAGAATATTTATTATTGTCGGCCACTTTAAACATTGTAAATACAGATGAAATTAAAATGTAGCCTACTGTACCTAAAAGTTACATAAAAAAAAAACAAAAAAAACATTACTGTACTCCAAAAAAAACAAAAACAAAAAACCCTAACAGGTGTTATTTTGACAAATTGCAAACTTACTTAAGGTTACTCCACCCCAAAAAGTACCCCCATTTCGTCCCAAACCAGTAAAAGCGTAGTTTGTCTTGGAACACAAATTAAGATATTGTTGATGCATTCTAACAACAAAATTAACATGATCAACGTCCAGAAACATAGCAAATAATCCATGCAGGGGTTCAACCGTAATTTTACAAAGCTACGAGAATACTTTTTGCATGCACAGAAAACAAAAATAAAGACTTTATTCCACAATTTGTCTCCTCCATGTCATCCTAGCACCATTGTGTACAATGTTCTTTGTTAGCTGTCACGCTGTTTTCAGTCAAATCAATCGTAAATCGTACACTGTTTGTGTTCAGTGGATACACTCCAAAATGCATCAAAGAATATCTTCATGTTTGTTCCGTATAAGAACAAAGCTTTTTACGGGTTTGGAACAAAATAGAGGTTAGTAATTAATGACATTTTTTTTTTTTTTAACTCTTTAATTTACATATAATTCAGTAATTTCTCTGTGTACCATCAGAGGGAGCCCTGCGTACCACACTTTGAGAACCAGTAATCTATATAGTGAAGATTTTAATCTGAAGTTTTTTTTTTTTAATCTGCCATTTTTCTTGTTAGTTACCCATTGTGCAAATGTCAATAGCTCTCCATTAAGCATGAAACACCAACTTTTTTAATAATAATAATAATAATAATAATAATAATAATTTTGCATCATTTATTCAGCCTGTTTTGAAAGATGCATCAGGTGTATTCTTCACATCCTTCAATCCTAACCCTAACCTTTAATCACCCACAATTCTTGCACACATTCCAGTTCATGCTATTTTAATTAGCTAAATATTAATCGACACTGAGCTTGTTCAATTTATTTTTTATGCAAACAAACAAATAAATAAATAAAGTTAAAACAGAATTGGCCAACCCTAATGTGTTTTGTGATGGTCTGTCTCCTGAATATTTAAGAACAAGCTTGCAGTGATGGTCTGTTTTGTTCAGCATTAATGTGTATATTAAAAAAGATGCACAGGAGAGGTATGCAATACTCTTAGTAAAATAAAACATGCAAAAGTTATATTAATATATTCTGATTTCCTGTATTTTTCCTTCCATCACTTTTTGTCATCAGCATGTCCCTTTTAGCAGATCTGTATCTAAGCCTGACTAAGTCGTATAGTCTTTAAATCCTAGATAAGAGGGTCTTTTACAGTTAAAATATCACAACGTATCCAATATTTGGTTTTCCTAATTAGCGATGGTAAAAGTTGGCTTAAAAAGCTTTTTAAAACATGAAAAGTGCTGATCATTTGATAAGCAATCATAGCAGGTCTCTGGTTAGTGTGTGAACAATGACTAATCTACCACCAACCTCAGGTCACGGAGAACTATTCACCTGTTCAACAATGTACATTGATTACATATTACCCAAGAACCCCTATGAGCTCCAAACAACTGAAACAGTATTGTGCCATTATGAAACAGTATTTAAAACTTTGGGACAACTGACTCCTACTGTGGCAAAGAGAAAGCAGTGATTGACAGGATAATTGTGCTGTAAAAAAAACGATCAAAATGAACCGGTTTTATTCAGGTCTAAAATATTGTTTAATATGACTGAATTAACCTGACTACATTAAGCTAGCCTTGATTTGAAATTATTTTAACAGTCATGTAATCTATCTATCTATCTATCTATCTATCTATCTATCTATCTATCTATCTATCTATCTATCTATCTATCTATCTATCTAATCTATCACCTGCTCTCTGTTTTTTCTCTGTCTATGTGAATAATCTACTGAGGAGTCTTTAACAATATCAAAAATCTTGTAAGGAATGATAATGAGAGAGATGGTGCCTTCTAGCATGAAGGCAGAGATGAAGAGATACCTTTTGAAAAAAAAGAAAAAAATAAAATAAAAAATTGCGGAGACACCAGGTGTTCTGCCAAAGGCAGCACCATTTTTGTTATTACTCAGCCTGAAAACATTTAATAGGTGTTCATTCTATACATATATTTTAGGAAGTTGGCAGAAAACAGCACAAGAACTTCAAGTTATCATGCTATGCTAACACCAAAACTTTGGGCACGCTGAATCAAGTCCTTTCTGTCTTTAAAGCATATCACTGACACTGATGTGCTGCTCAGTAGAGCTCCATGAGGAAATTGGATTTTCTGTGGATATTAAAACATCCTCTTACACTGTAATACTGCTACAGTTTTATTGTTCATATAAGTTCATATAAGGTTTTAAAAGTTATGTAGTTTAACACCATTAAATTTTATGCAAATTTCAGAGACCACTCAAAAACTATTTAGGGATTGTCATGTGATACTACATTCATAAATGAAACATGAAATTAGAGATCTTAAATTTATTTAATTCCTTAACTTCATGACCACAAGCTAAGCAATATTCTCAAAACACCTATGAAAACTCAAAGCAAAAAACAAGTAATGAGTACCCTGGAGAAAGAGCAAGAAGAGGGAAATGAAGAAGACAAGAAGAGGTGGAGTGGGTAGAAGAAGAGGAGAGAAACAATGAGAAAGAGGCGAAAGGCGGAGGAGGTAGAAAGAGATGACGGGAAAGAAATAATGGATGGTGTAGGAAGAGGGAGTGGAGGAACGAGAGTAGTAGGCATTAAAGAGTTCAGGAAAGAGCAACAAAATGTAAAAGTGGTGTGAGCAGAGAGGAAGAGGGCAGCAGGTTTGAACAGAAAAGTAGACAAGACTCAAATGAGATGAGAACCACTCAAATGAACCATGTTATGAGCCTTGGTTTCTCCCTGAGAGAGTTTGGCCAGAGAGTTCAGCCTGATGTGAGTAGATCCTCAGTGGTTTCAGTGTACAGAGAGGGAATTTTTTTTGGTCAGGCTGCCATGAGTGGTTTTAAAATTATCCATGTGATGACCATGATGGTGCTTTTTTGTATATTGTTGAGTTGTTCTCATTCTGGTGATGGAAAATGACCCCTATTAAAAATGCACTATTCTCCAAGCAATCCTGCAGATGTACTGAGGCAGATGTTTATTGTCTGTTCTTTCCTTAGATGAAAAGCACAATGAAAACACAAAAGCATAGAAAAACAAAGGTCTCTTAATAGTATAGTTCTTTCAGGTCCGCTTCTGTCAAAGGTCACTGATGATAAGCATACAGTTTGGATTGGTGGTATGGTCCCGCTCTGGGCAAAAAACTCTCCACACATCCGTGCAGCCTTTCATGAAAAAGAACAGGGTGTGCAGCCATATAACCCCTATAAACAGAACCAAAGCAACATAATAATATATGTGATATGTTATGTTCTTAATGGTGATGGTATTAGGGAATGACAGAGGCCAAATACTAACTGTTTATAACAAAAAATAAAACATAATAAAACCTAATAAAATAAGGTGTTGGAAGCCTTCCACTGGAATTGACAGGATTAGATAAACATGATCCTTCTGAACTTTATAATTCCTCAAATTTATTATTTAAATTTAAAATATATAAAATATATAATTTTGCTTTTATGTAGAATTTTTACATTCTTTTACCAAAACAAGAATGGCCACTCTTCATTATATATGATACATTTCAGAAATTTGAAAAGAAAAGAAAGGAAAGGAAAGGAAATTTTAGAGATGAACAATCATAAAAAAAAAATAAATAAATAATGTACTCACCCTCATGCTGTCCCAGCAGGAAAGATGAATAACTTTCCTAACACGAACACAAAGGTTTCAAATACATTAAATCAACAAGGGGGTGTATGGGTAACCTATATGTACCATTTTTGAAGTGTCACCTTTGGCATCCTATCATGCATATAGGATGGCATAAGGGTGTGAAGGATGGCAAATACTTTTATGCTGTGTCTGTCCCCAAGATTACTGTTATAAACATGAGTGGCATCTTAAAGATAAAGGTGTTACTACAATTTATATAAAGTCTTAATTGTTGGTGATTGTAACATCCATATTAATAATGAAAAATCTGCGTTTAGATTAGCATTTAAAGACATTCCGAACTCTACTGGCGTTAGACAACACATGCCAGGACCTACTCATTGTCAAAATCATACTCTAGATTTAATACTGTCACATGATGTTAATGTCGTTGAAATTCTGAAGTGATGATATCTCAGATCATATACGCCATATAACTAAAACTGTAAATTCTGTTGGTGTCACGTCAGAGCCAGCCCGATGAAGAATCCTAAATATCAAGCATGTTTGATACTTACGTTTAGAGTTTGGGGATGCTCCATCTTGTTTGGCCTTGAAATCAGCTGGTGTGCAGCCAGCTTTACAGAAACTATGGACTCTCTCTTTTCTAGCACTTTAGATACGATTGCTCCTTTACGCTTAAGGAAGATAAGAGGAAAACAGTCCGACACCGTGGTATAATGAACACACTCATGCCCTAAAGAGAGCAGCCCGGAAAAATGGAGCACAGCTGTAGAAAAACAAAGCTAGAGGTATTTTGTACTGCATGGCATGAATGCACCTTATAGAAAGCATTAAAAACTTCTAGATCTGCTTATTTTTCATCTCCTTTAGAAGAAAACAAACAGAACCTCAGGTATTTATTCAATACAGTAGCTAAATTAATGAAAAAATAAAGCACAAACATGCATTCCCACATAGCAAACGGTCTTGGCCCAAATGTGGCCTCAAGTTGGCACTGCTGGCCTCCTGTCGGCAATGGCATGTACCCTTTCAGCCAGAGCTGGGCCATGTGTGGCAATGATGGCACAGTGTGGATCACGACAAACAATATGCGTGACGATTTTTGGTGGGAGAAGTCTGGCCCAGATCAGTCCAGTCATCATGTGGCCCAAATCAGGTATGTGACATGACAGCATGTGACCAATGATAAACAACATAAGCAAATATATTGCAAGATAATGGTTAAATTATCACAGAAATGAGGGAATCTTTAAATTTAATCTTTGAAATGGCAAGTCAAAACAGAATGAAACATTATCATTTCAAAATTAAGCAACCCAGACAGCAAAAATCATCTGGTCCAGATCTGGCCCATACTTCTGCAAATCTGCAAAACGGACTTGGGCCGGTGTCTTTTGGCACAACGGGCTAATAGCAGCACACATCTGGTTTTCCCTCATCTGGACCAGCACTGGGCCAGCTCCGTACCAGACTTGGCCCGGATCCGCTCTGCGACGGTAGCCCGTGCCCACTGAAACCAGACCTGGGCCGGATCCATCTAAGACGGTGATACAGCACTGAAACGGATGTGACTGTAACGTGGATTTGCCGGTTTGAAAACGAATCCGGCACAGAGTCAGCTGCTGTCTGGGAAATCAGTAAATCAGTCAACTGCATTAAACTGCAATTAATTATAATTTTATTTAAATTATTATTCTCAGTACAAATAATCTTAGAGAGCATTATCATGCAATATGTATTTGGTTTACTGCAGGGCACATAATTGTATTAATATGGTGTCATGCTCAAGCATTAAATAAAATGATCATACAAGCATTTTATTTTTATTCAAATCTTAGGTATTCATGTGATGCTTTGCCGTTAAGAAGATTTACTATAAGTTTTACGGCAGCAATGTTAAACGCTCATTGGCTGTCGCTGGTTTTGTCATCGATTGTGACATGCCGTGTTTCCGGTAATACGTCTTTTGAATGCGAAGCGCGGGCTTTCGTTTGTATCAGAATAGTATTTTCAGCGTTTAACAACTTAAATTATGCTCCCCAGACAGCAAAAAGCATCTGGTCCAGATCCGGCCCATACCTCTGCAAATCCGCAAAACGGACTTGGGCCAGTGTCTTCAGCCCGACGCAGTTATCATTTTCACGTCCTGTGCCACGTTGTCTAAATAGCAAATGTATTTGCATCCATTTGTACACCCATGGGCGTGCTGGTCTGAAAACGAGATGTGTTCAGGTGCATTGTTGGCGTGTTGCTATTTTGAGGCAACTGAAATAGACTGTGCCAATGACCAACTAAAACCTGGTCTAAAGTCAATGGCGCAATATTCTTTTTTTGTCATGCCCTAAGTGCAAAATGCGCCGTGTGCTTAGATTGTTAAAATAGGAGTAATAACTTGACATTTAAAATATACACTTAAAATGAAAATTTTATGATCTTGGACTGCATACTGTTATTTTTGTTATCAAGCTGAAGCTTTAACCAAATTCGTGTTAACACATTTAATTAACTGTGTTATGAGTTCATTTATTTCAAAATTGATGCTTTTTGTTGATAATAGTTATTGGATTTTAATCAATGTGGACCACTTGGAATCTGAACAATTAGTGGCCCATGGAAGAATTCACAAGAGTTTTTTTTTGTTTTGTTTTGTTTTTTTTTTTCCCAAGCAAAAGACTGTAAATTCCATACATCATTTATTGTTTCCTGCCCCAAAGAAGTTAGTTATTGGAAGGTAACAGCAAGTATGGAAGAGAAGATTGCTGTTCAGTAAAGGGACAGTATTGTGAGTGCTCAGGGATCTGCTGACTTTCTGAGTCTAGATATTTTTCTGAGCAGCTGAGAGGGACTGTGACAGTGATGACAGTTGCAAGGACAGTGGGATGCATAAAAGAGATGGAGTGGTCATTATAGCTTGTCATTATGTTCTTTTGGGTAATCAAGAAATCTTCCAATCACACCAGTTATTGCCGCAGTGTCCTTTAACCAGCATTCCTGCTAGCATGTCAGCTTTTTCTCGCTCGACTTGGGACACAATTGCTTATGGCAACTTTAAAGATCAACACCAGCTGCTACTGAATTGCTAAGCTTATAGCATGCACTTTAAATGAAAGGAAGAAAAACTCCAAAGAATATGAGGTGGTCTTGGATGCATACTAATGCTGCTTGAATAGGAAAAAAAATAAAAAATAGGATATGCAAAAACTTAATGGAGAAATTGAATTTTTAGTTTGTAAAAAAAAAAAAAAAAAATGCTGCTTCAAAATAACACCAGAGACACTCCCTGGAGTACCAAAGCAGTGATACTGCCTGACTTGGGTTTCCTCAAACACTTCCAAACAGCAGCTGGGTCTGCATGATAAGGCTTTAGCCAATAAGAGAGAGAGATGGATGTAAAGACGAACAAAAAGAGAAGTGAAATGAAGAAAGCTAGAAGAACTGTGTGGCATGTGGGAATCACTTTGTGGTCAGAACAGGAAGTTGAGCTGTGTCATAGGGTGAATGATTTAAATGTGCCAGTGGGAGGTGCATTAGAGCAGAAGTATGGGGAAACTTGGAGCACTGGGTCCATTGACCTCTTTATGTCACTCTGAGGGGTGTGCCGGCTGCAGACTATTGGAGATGACAGGGTATTCTGACTGGCCAAATTCTGTCTCTTTTCTTTGACTTGTTCAGTTATTAGGCTCCAGTATCCTTCAAAGGACAAGCAGTTTGGAGAATAGATGGATGGATATTCAGATATGATGCATTTTTTTCATTACTGTTTCAAAATTCAGTACAGGAATTAATTAATATAGAACCACAGATACACATTAATCAGTACACTATAAGAAATGACAAAGGGAGCAATTTATCATACTGGTAAGAAAGTCTTTTCATTATGAATTGTGGAAAATTTATTTAAAGGTGACCTATTATGCGCCTTATTACAAGATGTAAAAAAGTCTTTGAAGTCCTCTGATTCAACAAATTCAAGTATCGCTTTTATATGCAAATTTGAACTACCATATTCCTATTTACGATCATCCTGGTAGGATGAGAAGGCAGCACTAGTGAAAACAGGCAGAGACAATCAAGCTTTAGCTTTAGCAACATTAGCTTTACAGAGTGCTGTAATACTTACTTTGTCTGGAGCTGACATGCATGCACAAAGCATTGATACTGATCCCTTTTTCAGAATCAACTCATGCAAAAATCCAGCTTTGAACTGTTCCTCATTTGTGAGGCAGTCCAGTGTAAAATGATTGGCACAAACATATAGGACTTTACTGATTTTTTTTTTTTTTTTTTTTTCACTGGGAAATTTAACCACAGTGTCCTCATTGGCTCAGATGGAGGGAGTCTATGGAGGCTTCTATGCTCGTTGGAGCATCCCAAAACTCAACACTTGTAATGTCTATTTGGCGCTGACATTGTATTTTCCAGGATCTAGTTTTGATTCTTCCACTATAAATGTTCCAATCCAAACCTTCAGACAACATGACAACTGCATTAGCTTTAGTCTTACCTTCAAATATTAGTTTAGACTGAAAGATTTCTTTAGCACTGGAGGAATAGTCATTGGAGGTAGGCATACGATACATTCCTTCCCGTTTTAACAATAAAATAATTTCCCAGTCTCCACAGGACATGTGCACAGTCTGAATGCAGTTGAAAAATCACAGCTACAATTCACTTTCAGCAGTGGACAGTGTCATGAGCATTACTGCAGCACCATATGGAGCTCAAATACTTTCATCAAACAAATAAACTAAATCTAACTTTCTTGTCTCTGCATATCTTTAAGAAATGTCATGGCAGTATTGATTGATTTTCGTTTTGTGTAAACATAAGACATTTGTCGAGCTCCACACACAAAAAGCAGTATAAAAATACTAACATACTAACAAACAAAACAATCTGCAGTAGTTATTCAAGCTGACAAACAATTCCACAGTAATAAGACCCTTTCAAAAGTTTACTCGATGCTGTGTCTGTAGCTTACACAATGGTGCAGGTATGATGAATCCTGTATAGATGCACACCAATTGAGTCAGATGAGATTTTTATTTTTCAAGAAGACTGTATTAGAGCCTGTGCTTGTGTGGTTAGGAGCTATCGTATTTGAGAGACCATCACTGGAGTGGATATTTAACTCCTCAAGGTGGAAGACAATGTTAGGATGTGTGGGCTTTCATGTTCTCGTTTATTATGAGTAAGGACACTAATTTGAAGTGTTTGGGCTTTTGCCATACTGAAGCTATGCTTAATATAGAACTGCTTGCAAACTTATTTTCCAAAAAGGTGTCATTGGGGATCTAATGTGGAACACAGTGTTGGGTTTTGCCCCATGCAATGTTTGGATGAATTATTTTTGACTCACAACATTGTGGTTATAACATGGTCTTTACCCTTGGTGTAGTTTGGGCCCTTAGTCTGGCTATAAATTCTCCTAGTTTGGGAAATGCTACATTAAAGGTTGAACTCAAAACTTTCTTGTTAGTCTAAAAGCAACTTATATTGAAGCCAGTCTGCCAAAACAACAGCTTGGGGAATGTGCCACAATATGATGTAACACCACTTCCACAGAAGATGATCAATGCCTACTTCTACATCACTGCCTGTTTAGCCCCGCCTACTGATTTACGCATGTAGTGTAAATAATAAGAGAGGTTAATGCAGGTCTATGCTGAAACCAAACAATACAGATGGCTCCAAAGACTACAAGACACTGTGCAGTGTCAAGTTGTGGAAAACCAGTCTTTGCGTTGTCTTCCTTCTGATCCTAATATTAGGAAAGAGTGGATTAACTGTATTTTTAACAAAAATCCAGACTGCGTCAATTGAGAACTTGGTCCTTTGTTTACTTCATTTTACCACAGATTCGGATTTGTACCACGGATAAGTGTACCTCAGAGAACAGTACAAAATAATAAAAGGTTCATGTTCTTGACCCATTTAAGGACTATGTCAGACCACTGTTCAGCCATGTGTTTTGAATGAGAGTTTTCACACTCTTGCTAAGTGGAGTAATGCCCTCAGATTACAAGAGTGACTTGTTTTACATGACCATCTATTTTTTTCATTCCATGATTCTGCAGTCTTTTCTTCTTTTCAGTTAATGAATGTTGAGAGACTGCACAAGCTCTGTCCTGTGAAGGCACTGAGGATTTTAATTTGACCACATTAGCCAGTGTTGTAAATCAGAGCAATTGATTGTTTATTGGATTAGTCACAAATAGGGAACTGAGTAAGGATTGTGATTTATCTTTCCTACAGGGGATGCAAACTTCCCTTATTAGTATTCATATTAATTCTACTAGGGATGATGCTTCATTGCAGGCATTATCTAAAGGTACGTCTTTCAACGATATTTGTGTTGCAGCAGCCTAGGCTAGTTTAAGCTGGTAGCTTCTGCTCAGGACCAGCTTAGGACCAGCACATATCCGGCTTAAACCAGCTCATGACCAGCTAAGGACCAGCTCAAACCAGCAGCCATGCTTCAAAACATATCTAACCAGCATATGCTGTCTTTTTCATTAGGGGAATCAAGTTTTCAGAAGGCTGTCGATGCTTTTTTTACTAGCACTCACACACTCTCCAGATTGTAGGCCTATACACCAGACACCTCCCACATTTCCTCTGTCTACTGTCTATAGACCCTGCTTCCAGTATCTAAAGATCTCCATCTTGAGTTTCCCTCTTTCCTTCTGTGACTCCTGCAAGACAGCAAATTTGCTTTATTTTACTTTATCAAGCACCCCCAGCGTTGAGCTCATCTGAACATTAAGCACAGTCCTGAAGGGACCTGCTCTGAGCTGGTGGAAAGCAGAGAAGACCAAGGTAACGGATTGGAAATCTTTCAAAAAGTCTGCTTTTCTTTCAGATGATTACCTTTAAGAAGTAAAGGAGAAGCTGAGAATGTTGGTCCAACAGCCACAATAATGGCTGAGGGACGTCACTTATGACTACCAGGCCTTCTGTTTAAAGTGGAAGCCTGAGATCTCTGAGAAGGAATTGGTGATCCTGAATCGCATGCTGCACAACATCAACCCCAGGGTTGCAGGATGTCTTCAGGGGATGGTAACCAGCATGGAGCAGCTGGTGAATGCTGGGTCATTGGTGAAAAAAAGACTGTATGGGAGTCAAGGATTACTGGCAAAAAGTCAGCACTCACAGCAGCAAAGAAAAGACCACTGAAACGACTAAAGAAAATAAATCTGTAGAGCGTAACGTCAACAGAAACCTGCCTGGAGTAACTCTAGTTCAAAGCTATCTGGTAACATCTTGTCAAGTCCTTGTCAAGCCTATAAAGGAAAAAAATGGCAAAGAAGTGAAGGTGGCACTAGATATGGGAAGTACTTGCATGTCAATGCAAGATCATTTGTGGAGGCAGTTAGAAGGTGAGACTCCATCAGCCATTCTTCTTCCCATCAGATTTATTATGGTAGATGGAACCATGCACCAGTTCAGAGACCTGCAAAGATTTGATTTCAGTGGCATGACCAAGAGTGTATTGTGGATACATATATCCTGAAGAACACTCACTTCTCCTTCTTCTTATTGCCAGTCTGAGGTCCACAGAAGCTGTGTTTGACTTGGGACAAGGCAAGTATGGGCTAAGATCTAAAAAAGGATACACCTATTACCCTTTTGCCCAAGTTCATTATCTTACAGCTCCAAAGCTGAATCTATACTGTGTCTTACCACGAACTGGCAAACTTCCTGAACTTACATCTTTACGCCATGGGACATTGACAATCAGGAAGAGTTGCTGAAGTTGATCTCCACCTGGTCACGCACCACCTCAGACACCTGGATTAAACAGCAGTTGTACAACAGAAGATCACATTAAATTGACAACATACTGTTCAAAGCATACATACATATATATATATATATATATTTTTTTTAAAGCAGACCATTAAGGAGGAAATAGATCAGATGTTCAGATAAAACATAATCTTTCTCACCTTAGGCTTTACCTGTGGTCCTGGTCCACAAACCTGAAGTCTCATACAAGTATTGTGTGCATTATAGGGAGCAAAAAGCAAGACCATACTCAACACGTACCCAATGCTGCTGATTTGTGACATCTTAGAATTCCTTGGAAGGTGCCTCCTGGTTTAGCTCATTAGTTCTGTAGTCTGATTACTGGCAGATGGAGGAATTGAGCAAAGAGAAGACCACATTTATTACCACCAAGGGACTATTTCAGTTCAAGTCTATGCCTTATGGAAATGCCACTATCACCTTTCAGCATCTGATGGAAAAACAACTGGCATATAGTCATATAGTCTTTGAGAGGAGCATAGAGATCACCAAGAGAAAAGAAAAAAGTTGTTGCAAAATTCACCTCTCACCACAAGATGTCAAAGCCCTGCATCAGTTTTTGGTCCTCGTTTACATGAGTGATCGCATAGTGTGTGTTATAAAAGACGTGATCTGAGAGAAGCGTAAGACATTTGTCCTGCTTAATATCTGGACCTGTCTGGGACTCAATATCCTGCAGTGTGAAATGTGTTTTCATTGGGAAGGACTTGGTCGATGACCTACAGCCAATGATACAAGGCAAGGGAAAGTTCAGTGGGAGGAGTCATAACAGACCTGCATCAGAACATCACCAAGCAACCATTCTTTCCTTCATATTCTTCTTTGATGTTTTTTTTTTTTTTTTTTTTTAATTTTGTTTTGTTTTATTTATTTATTTATTTATTTGTTTATTTATTTATTTATTTATTGTAAATCAGCGTAGAGACAACTTGGATTGCAAGCTTTTTTGAACACCTGTCTCTCGCATGCTCTTACGTTTTTCCCCATATCAATTTTTGTGTCTGGTTTTGAAATGTAGTTTGTTGACAGGACTGGGTTGTCTGTGATTCTGATACTGTAGTATGCACACAACAGCAACAAGATGAAACGTCTTGGTTACGTATGGTAACCCTCGTTCCCTGATGGAGGGAACGGAGACGTTGTGTCGAAGTGATGACTAGGGGTCGCTCTTGAGAGCCCGAATACCTCTGACAGCTTTGAGAAAAGGCCAATAAGAATTGGTATGCATTATTTGCATAGCCCGCTCCGCCCCGGAGATCCGGGCATAAGAGGGGGGGGCTAGGCAACACTCATTGTTCTGATCTGAGGAGCCGAAGCACCCGGCTACACTCAGAGGCGGTCCGAGGTTGTGGCAAGGGGGACACAACGTCTCTGTTCCCTCCATCAGGGAACGAGGGTTACCATACGTAACCAAGACGTTCCCCGTCTGTCGTTCACGTTCGACGTTGTGTCGAAGTGACGACTAGGGGTCCCAGTTGAAAACGCCACAACCAGCGGACCGCGTCACGAGTGCATGGAGTGCAAATATTAACAGGTCTTGCGTGTTAGATAAATGTCACTCACCTCTACGTGACCTTCCAATGCCAAAGAGCTTCAGCCAGCCTTTCCTCACCTTTGGTTGAACATCTTGGAAAACATTGGGCCAGTGTCCGTCCTCCCCGGGGGGGGGGATTGGCACTACGGAGACCACACCCTGCCCGGAGGGAGGTATTCGTGTGGAGAATACACTTGAGGGCTCGCATTAGGGGAGCACAACAAGGGGACGATCCTGAGGCAGGCTCCGCATGAGGAGAGACTGCTGAGCTCAGGGTCGGAGACAAGTTTTGTCTTAAGGGAAACACCGCATCTCTGGGAGTATAGGTGGAGATACACACATGGGGCCGCATTAGGAGCCACTACATGTGGGGCACCAACCTAATATGAGAGTTCACAAGAGGCAACCTAACCTCATATTAGATTCTGATAGCTAGTTCCTCCGCTGAACATAGCTACGTTGCGGGTGCAACATGATGGAAATTGTCGTTCAGGGTTCACGCCAGGAAACTTACTGAACTGGGGAAGCGTCATCACCCGTGGGGAATGACGCTTCAGCAAGCTTCTACACCGTGTCAGCTTCAGGAGTTACTGGGCTTGCGTTCAGGACTCCCGAAGAGACTGGTTCTACACGCAGATTGTAGAACCTGGCAAACGTGTTAGGTGTAGCCCAACCTGCAGCTCTGCAAATGTCTGTTAAAGAGATCCCGTTCGCCAGCGCAACCGACGCTGCGACGCCCCTGGTGGAGTGGGCGTGCACCCCCAGCGGGCAGGGCACCCCTGTGGCCTGGTAGGCCAAACGAATCACATCCACAATCCAGTGGGAAATTCTTTGTTTGGAGACAGCTTTCCCCTTCTGCTGTCCTCCAAAACAGACAAAGAGCTGACTCGACCGTCTGAAGCTTTCAGTACGTTCCAAGTAAATGCTCAGGGCACGGACTGGGCATAACAAGGAGAGGTTGGGGTCGCCTTCCTGAGAAGGGATAGCTTGCAGAGTGACCACCTGGTCCCTGAAGGGAGTGGTGGGCACTTTGGGCACATAACCGGGCCGGGGTCTCAGGATAACGTGAGAGTTAGCCGGCCCGAATTCGAGGCACGAGTCACTGACGGAGAGGGCTTGGAGGTCTCCCACTCTTTTGATCGATGTGAGCGCAGTCAGGAGAGCCGTCTTTTGGGAGAGAGCACTGAGTTCGACTGACTGGAGCGGCTCAAAGGGATCTGACTGTAGGCCCCGGAGGACCACAGACAGATCCCAAGAGGGGACAAGGCGCGGTCTGACGGGGTTCAGCCTGCGTGCACCTTTAAGGAATCGTATAACCAAATTGTGCTTCCCAACCGATCTACCTTCCACCAGGTCGTGGTTAGCGGCAATAGCGGCTACCTGGACCTTAAGTGTTGAAGCAGAAAGGTGTCTATCCAGTCCTCCTTGGAGGAAGGAAAGCACCGTTCGGATGCCACATCTCCGTGGGTTCTCCCCCCGGGAGGAACACCAGTTTGTGAATTTGCGCCATCTGAGGTCGTACAGCCGCCTCGTGGAGGAAGCTCTCGACTGCAACAGAGTGTTTACCACTGCCAGTGGGAGATCTCTGAAATCCTCCTGGTCGCGTCCAGGGACCATACGTGGAGGTTCCAGAGATCTGGGCGCGGGTGCCATATCGTGCCCTTCCCCTGTGAAAGGAGGTCCTTCCTCAGGGGAATGCGCCAGGGAGGAACGGGGGAGAGGAGCACCAGCTCTGAGAACCAAACCCTGTTGGGCCAGTAGGGGGCCACCAGCAGGATCTGTTCTCTGTCCTCCCTGACTTTGCACAGGGTCTGTGCAATTAGGCTCACTGGTGGAAACGCATACTTGAGGAGGCCCTGAGGCCAGCTGTGTGCCAGTGCATCTGTGCCGAGGGGCGCCTCGGACAGACCGTACCACAACTGGCAGTGAGTGTTCTCTATCGAGGCAAACAGGTCGACCTGGGCCTGACCGAAAAGACTCCAGATCAGCTGAACCGTCTGAGGGTGAAGTCTCCACTCGCCCCGAAGCGAAGTCTGTCGGGAGAGCGCGTCCGCTACCCAATTGAGTTCGCCCGGTATGTGGGTGGCTCGTAGAGACTTGACATTGTTTCGACACCAAAGGAGGAGATGGCGGGCTAGCTGTGACATGCGAAAGGAGCGTACACCGCCCTGGTGATTGATGTAGGCTACAGTCGCAGTGCTGTCTGTGCGGACCAGCACGTGTTTGCCCTGAACCAAAGGTCGGAACCTCTTCAGGGCCAAAAACACTGTCAGCAGCTCGAGGCAATTGATATGCCAATGCAGCCGAGGGCCCGACCAGAGCCCTGCAGCTGCTTGCCCATTGCATACGGCGCCCCAGCCTGTGTTGGATGCATCTGTCGTAACCAAAATGCACCTGGACACTTGTCCTAAGGGCACCCCGGCCCCTAGGAACGAAATGTCTTTCCAAGGACCGAGGGTTTTTAGACATACAGGTGTGACGTGCACCCGGTATGAACCCTGGCGCCATGGCCATCTCGGGACTCGGGAACGCAGCCAGTGTTGTAACGGTCTCATGTGCATCAGGCCCAGCGGCGTGACGGCGGCTGCGGATGCCATGTGACCCAGGAGCCTCTAAAATTATTTGAGGGGGACCGTCGGGCAGCGTGAGAGCTTCTGGATGCAGCTCAGCACTGACTGTGCACGCTCTGGGGAGAGCCGTGCATTCATGGCAACCGAGTTGTATACCGAGAAAAGAGATGCTCCGTACCGGGGCGAGCTTGCTCTTTTCCCAGTTGACCCGAAACCCCAGATGGGCCAGATGGTTGAGAACCACATCCCTGTGTTTGCATACCAACTCCTGAGAGTGTGCTATGACCAGCCAGTCGTCGAGGTAATTGAGAATGCGGATGCCCCTCTCGACCTTCGAAGGCAAACCGCAGGAAGGGCCTGTGTCTTGGAAGAATCGAGACATGAAAGTACGCGTCTTTCAGGTCTATCGCCACAAACCAATCCTGGAATCTGATACACGTGAGAATGCGTTTGAGCGTTAGCATTCTGAAGGGGAGCTTGTGAAGGGCCCGATTCAGAATCCTCAGATCCAGGATTGGTCTTAAACCGCCACCTTTCTTGGGTACAATGAAGTAGGGGCTGTAGAACCCTTTCTTCATGTCGGCCGAGGGGACCGGCTCTATCGCGTCCTTCGCCAGAAGGGTCGCGATCTCCGCCCGAAGAACCGCAGCATTCTCGTCCCGAAACGCGGTAGAGAAGATGCCGCTGAACTTGGGCGGGTTGCGTGCGAATTGGATAGCATAGCCGAGTCGGATGGTTCTGAGAAGCCAGCGAGAGAGGTTGGGTATCTCGAGCCAAGCTGTAAAACTCTCTGCCAATGGTCTCAGGGGGACCACCGACGTACCTCGGGTGGGTACAGTGTGACTGAGTTGTGGTGAAAGCCCTTTGTTCGGGGGCGTGCTGTCCCGGAGGACACAAGGTGCTTTGATCGCCATAACCGACATACAAGGATCCGTGAGAAGATCGCCTGAGCTCAGGGGATCGACTGACGGATGCGCTTGTTTCTCTGTCAAAGTATGCAGAAGCGCAGGTTTTGCGGTTGAGCATGCTTTGATGTGTTTTGGTGGCTGGGTACCCCGGAGGGACCCAGCCATGGAAGGATCGACCATCGGAACCGACAGACAAGGATCCATCAGAAGATCGCCTGAGCTCAGGGGATCGACTGATGGATGCGCTTGATTCGTCAAAGCATGCCGAAGCGCAGGCCCTGCGGTTGAGCATGCTTTGATGTGTTCTGGTGGCTGGGTACCCCGGAGGGACCCAGCCATGGGAGCGTTGACCATCGAAACCGACAGACAAGGATCCATCCGAAGATCGCCTGAACTCAGGGGATCGACTGATGGATGCGCTTGATTCGTCAAAGCATGCAGAAGCGCAGGGCTTGCGGTTGAGCATGCTTTGACATGTTTTAGTGGCTGGGTACCCCGGAGGGACGCAGTCACATAGATTTTTTCGCCCAGAGAAGAAAATTGCTCTTGACCATGTGGTGGCCGTCTGCCGAGAGGCAGACAGCCGGGGTGGAGCCGAACCCCACACTTGTCCCCTCGCCGAGTGTGGATCCAGACAGGTCAGCAGATCTCTCTCCTCCGGGCTGCTCGTTTCAGGAACGCTTCGAAGCCTGACGAGGGTTCTTAGCGGCCTGAGACTGAGCTAACGGCGCCACCTTCTTGTGAGAGCTCGACCGCAAGGCTGGTTTAGGTGCAGGACCAGCCTGTGGCGGGCCCTGAGCCGGTCTGGAAGTCGTCCTTGGCGTGAAACAGGCGGAGGCTGCTGCTTCGGGGGTGCGGGCCCGGGGGCCGGTGCCCGACGAGGCAAGATGTGTTTGATAGCCTCCGTCTGTTTCTTCACTGCGGAGAACTGCTGTGCAAATTCCTCGACAGTGTCGCCAAAGAGACCAGCCTGAGAAATGGGGGCGTCAAGAAAGCGAACCTTCTCAGCGTCCTTCATTTCCGCCAGATTCAGCCAAAGGTGGCGCTCCTGGACCACCATGGTGGACATCGCCCTCCCCAGAGCCTGTGCCGTGACCTTCGTAGCTCGTAGAGCATAGTCAGTTGCCGAGCGCAGATCCTGCAAAAGCTCTGGTTTGGGAACACCCTCGTGCAACTCGCTAAGAACCTTGGCCTGATAGACCTGCAGGACGGCCATAGCGTGAAGGGCGGACGCAGCTTGTCCAGAAGCAGCATAAGCCTTCCCCCAGTGGAAGAAGCCTTACATGCCCTGGACGGGAGTTTTGGGCGGTCCCGCCAGGTGGCGGCGGTCTGCGGGCAAAGATGCACCGCGATCGCACGCTCCACGGCGGGAACCTCCGTATACCCCTTCGCTGGACCTCCATCGAGGGTGGTGAGAGAGGAAGAACCGCTAAGATGCGTTCTGGCTGAAAAAGGAGCCTTCCACGACTTAGTCAGTTCCTCATGCACTTCCGGGAAGAAAGGAACTGGGGTAGAACGTGGCCGAGAACCACGGTCGTTACCCAGATACCAATCATCCAGCCGTGAGCGCTCAGGACGGGGCGGAGACTTCCACTCAATCCCGATTGCTTTGGCCGCCCCTTCGAGCATGGCCGCCATTTCCGCGTCTGCTACTGACTGAGAACCCGCCCCCGCAGCGGGTGCCTCAGACAGCGCGTCTGCTTCAGATGGCTGCCCACTCTCCGATGCTGCAGACACTTCTTCCTCCCCCGCAGAAGCCCCGAATAACCAATCCAACCCGTACTGAGACGAGTTTTCAAAGTCATCCGAAAGCTCGACCGGCAGACACACAGAGCGTGAGGGACGCGGGGAATTACCCGGCGAAACGCTCGCGCTCTCTGGCTCTTCATCAACACGCGCCGCGGCAGCCTCGTACCCGGAAGTAGAAGGATGAGCCGCAGGAGCGGTTGATGCGAGCCGCGGTCTTTTAGTAAAGAACGCGACTCGCGAACGAAGTGTGCTGAGGGGCATGTCCTCGCAAGCAGGACATCCGCCCTCGCCGAACGCTGCTTCAGCATGGTCACGACCCAAACACTGAAGACAGAGCTCGTGCCGATCGTTTTGGGAGAGAAAGAAGCCGCAACCAGAAGGACATGGAAGGAAAGGCATAGTAAACACACAAACCCACCGTGTCTGCACTCTTTTAGAGAAATTTGCTCTTTTAGATTTTATTAAGAGGAAATCTGCTCTTCAAGATTCGCCGTCGAAGCACCCAGGGGACTCTCACTGCTACTGCGTTCGAGAAGGAAGAGACCGCTGCCCGTGCCGTAGATCCAATGACGAGAGAGGTGAGTAACGCTGCTTCTCAATGAAGAGACGCTGCATTCGGCTCCGAAGAAACAGAACAATGAGTGTTGCCTAGCCCCCCCCTCTTATGCCCGGATCTCCGGGGCGGAGCGGGCTATGCAAATACTGCATACCAATTCTCATTGGCCTTTTCTCAAAGCTGTCAGAGGTATTCGGGCTCTCAAGAGCGACCCCTAGTCGTCACTTCGACACAACGTCGAACGTGAACGACAGACGGGGAACCCCATTTAGTCGTGCAGTGTGAGAAGAGCAGGAATCCGGCAACTTTGAAAATTGTGCAGTGAGCACGGCATTCATTACAGGAAACAGTACGAATGATGATGTGAAAGAAAAGAGTGTGAAATAAAAAAGAGTAGCTGTATCTGGTCCCGCTTTATATTAGGAATTGTAAAATGCCCATTGACCTGCAGAGTTTAACTCCAACCCTAATGAAACACAGCTACAGGAATAAATTGCATGTGTAACTACAGGAAATAATATTTAAAAACCTGTATGTACATAATTGCATTGTATAAAAATTATTAACAGCTGGGGCTGGATATTTCAATAGAGAGAATTTAATTTTACATGTTTGCTGGTGTTTTCAGCTCATCAGCACTTTTTCCATAATGTAGATAGAGTGTGTGTGCATGACTGCCATTTTGGAAAGATAAAGTAAATCACTGGTCAGAAAATGTATCCATTTATTAAAAAAAAAAAAAAAACTTGGGCCTAAACTTTAAAATCTGGCAACTGCAGCCATGAAAGATTGTGGAGGCTTGTTACTAATACAACATAATGCAAATGTCAAATTAAAATTAACAATTTTTAGGATAAACAACCAGCGGGCAAATATTGCATATTATTATGCTTAATAAATTGAGAGAAACAGAAATCGTGATCACAATTAAAATACAATTTATTGTACTTCCCTATCTGAACAGAACCAACGAAATGGCTTGAGCTAAATAAAGACACTACAGTGTGTGCATGCCATTATTCAGAATTTTTTTATGCACATTTTACCACATTAATCCTAATAATACATGTTAGATGTATATAATTATTAAGCAACTATTATTTTAAATAGGTCAAAAAAAAATAATTAAATGCCTATGAGAAGGATTAAGTACTACATAAATTGCAAAAGTAAGGCATGGCCATTGGACAACAAATGCTCACTGGGAAACTGGTGCTCATGCCTCAAGAGTCACTCTCAATCTGTCCACATACAGTTGCAATCAAAAGTATTCAACCCCCTTGACCTGCAAGACAAGACATGTGAAACCAATTCAACAAAGGCATCAGTATGCTATTAGAGAAAGTTAAGAATACACATTTGAGTAATTCTGAGTATTTTTGATGCATAATGAAAAAAAATCCTTGGCCCTAAACGTTCATGTTACATTTTTCAACGTTATTTAACCCCCATAGTCAAATTTGGTGCAGAATCTTTTATTCTTCAAAACCACTAATAAACACTGCTTGGAGGTGCTTAGAAGCTTCTGTCACTTCTCTACTGCAATCTTGGCCCATTCCTCACCTGAATAAGCTTTCAGATGACTGGTAATCTTTGATATTCACTTTGCCATGGCTTTCTTCAAATTCAACCAAATATTTTCAATGAGAATTAAACTGGAGACTGAACAGGCCACTCAAGAACATTATATGACTGATCCCTGAACCAAGCATAAGTAGATTTGGATATATATATACTTTGAGATGACTGTCCTGCAGGAAAGTCCATTGATCATTAGCTTCAGTCTTTGCACCAAAGGCATCACAATTCTTGCCAAAATAATTTTCCACTTCCTACAGTAAAACAACCCCATAACAGGACAAACCCACCTCCATGTTTGACGATCAAGCTTTGGATTTTTTTTTTTTTTTTTTTTTTTTTTTTTTTTTGCACCAGACATACTGACATCATAATCCATGGGTACAAAAAGTTCCAGTTTGGTCATATCACTCCATAAAACATTCTTCCAGAACTCCACAGGTCTGTCCAAACTAATTTTAGTATGTTCAAGTATGTCTGCCTTTTTGTTCTTCTTGGTCAAAAGTGGCGTTTGGCAACATGAAGGACATACTTTTCTAGTGTTCATCTTATACTCTGCATTTACTTGTTGTTCCTCGTTTTGTTGGGTCATCTTGCAAGTCTTCGGCTGTACATTGCAGGTTTTTCTCAGTTGCTCTGATCAAACATTTTATGATATTGTGCTTTTTTTGTTCAACACCCTCAATGATTTTCTGGTATAACACATTTTAAACTAAGGATAAGGCTGCCAGCTGTGTCTCTAGAAACTTGTAGTGTCTTGGAAATCTTCATGTAGCCTTAGCCTGTCTATTATAGTAAAACAATTGATTCTCTATAGCTTTTCTATAGCTTTTGTGAGACCTTGACTTTACTATATTTGCTACTCAACTGCAGCACATGCATGGACTAAATGTATGTATGTGTAACAGACCAATCTAATTCTTTAGAAAAAAAAAAAAAAAAAAAAAAAAATAAAATAATCTAAAACTTTACGAAAATTTTGTTCCCCACCATGAAACTAAGTGATTTAAAACAGCAATGTTGAATAGGGGTTGAATAATTGTGACATAGCTACAGGTATATTACGTAAAACAACAACAACAACAACAACAACAACAACAACATATAACAAAAAAAAAAAAACAACAACATTATACTACATATTGACATTATCACTTGAAATATGCCAGTAAACGGTTGTAGATGCAAAGTCCTGGTGTCAGGTTTTGGGACTCTTTTGTTGTGTTTTGCTTTGGTTTAGTCCTGTTTGTCTTTTGGTTCCTTCCTTTTTGCCCTTATTTGGTTTTGTTCCTGTCCCTCCCCTAATTATGTCATTATTAGTTAATCACGATCACCTGTCTGTGTCTCGTAACCACCCTACTTAAGTTGGATTCTGTTCATTGTTTGGTTGTCCGTTCTCGTCGTGTGTGTGTCTCTTTGCCTGTCTCCTGCGTGGATTATTACTGTGGATTTTATTTATTAAAGACTTGTTTTCTACCCGATCTCAACCTTGAACTCCTCGTTTGTCCTCCCTACACGACACCTCGTGACACCTGGATTTTTTTACATTTTAAATTTGTAAAGTAATACAGTCTCTGCGGGTTGAATAATTTCGATTGCAACTGTAGATAGCACTAAAAGGGTTCCTGGTGGTTAATTATTGGTTTAACAATACAGTCTTTCACTGTATTGTCTCCATAGCTGTATGTCCTTAATAAATTCTAAATTCTGCTATTTCTCTGGTCATCACTTTGACACAATATGTATTGCATGAAGCATTATAGAAATAAAAGTGACTTATGTGTGTAATATGTCCTTTAAAATCATATTTCCAATGCTTGCAGTACAGTATTTTTCTACCTTAATGTTGCTAAACTAAGAGACATCCTGTCCCTTTCTAATGCTGAAAATTGTTTATGCTTTATGACCTCAAAACTAGATTACTGTAATGCGTTACTGGGTGTATGTCCTGCAGGCTCAATAAACATGCTTCAGCTGGTTCACAAATGGCAGCTAGAATGCTTGTTAATGCAAAGAAATGCATTCATATCAGCCCAATATTATTATCTCTTCACTGGCTGCTTTTCAGTTTTGCAGTTAGTTGTTTTTTTTTTTTTTTTTTTTTTCCCCTGCTAATTAACTTCTGTTAGGGTTAACTGTTCTAGACTCTTATTACTTACATGACCTTTTATTGTGAAATAATCCATCATGTTCACTGTGGTCACATAATTCTGGCTTGTCGATAGCTCCTAGTATCTCAGTCCACTAAATGAGGTATAACCTTTTCCTTTTTGGCTCCTAAACTATGAAATAGTCATCCTAGCACTGTTTGGGACTAGACCGTTTTAGGCAAGTATACATCCAATTAATTTATTACTACTTCACTGCTCATGGATATGCTGCGTTATTGAGGTCTGCTGGAGTTGAAGACACCTCTCATATCATTCTCATACACAATTACATTTGAATCAATTTGATTGACTTTTGTTTCTACTCCCTTACATTCAAATACAAATTGTAATCCAGGCATCCTCGTTTCAGTTTTAAATGGCACACAACCCTGGCCCTACACCAAATCCAGACCTGAATCCCACTCAACAAAGTATTAGGAACATTTTTATTTCTTAGTTCTTGACCCCTTTAAAGCAGAAAAGAATCAATGACTTGAGTCAATAAAGAAGATGAAAACGTGTCATTTAAATAATGTGGCTTGGCTTGCTTTCAGCATAGTTTGGATGGCTTTTCTGTGTGGGTGCTGTTATAAAATTATTCACTTGACATTTTAAAGTGGTAAGTGCAAACGTGAAGTGTTGTGGTAATTTAACAAGTACGACATCTCAATTTTACCTGCCAAGCAACAACACAAGAAGCAATCATTGATTTTGTACTGTTTTGAAATAACTTTTCAAGTGCACAGCTGATGTTATACCCACAGACCACACCACAGGTTTAGCAATACCAGACAATTTATTTAAGGTTGGCTGTTTTAATATTCAACTTTGTATGAATTGTGTAATGCAATTGTAAGAGGCACCTGCAGCACAGTATCATTTTCTTGTGCTAATAGGAGGCTATATATTTAGTAAAGATATAGCACATTTATCACCAAAAGTGGTTTGTGGCATTAATGTCTATGGCTTCAAAGCCTTGTGTATTGCTGAATGCATACTGAACATGGTATTACAAAAAGTATTAAATGATATATTAATGAGTTCACTTCCAGAATATGAAATTTCTAATAATTTAATCACCTCTATGTCATCCAAGATGTTAATGTTTCTTTCTTCAGTCGAAAATAGGTGGCTTGACTTTTATGCATTATGTAGTCACGTGTGACGTAGGCGGAAGAAATGACCCAGTATTTAAAAGTTAACATGCAAAGAAAGTCAAAAAAAAAAAGAAAAGAAAAAGAAGAACAATGATTTTGAAGCTGGAGGAGAGTTTTTCACCCTACCCTACCTTTTTTAACCAAACATGACCTTTCTGTCATGGCAACTGTCTGAAGATTTTAGCATGGTAATGGATATGACGACGTTAATATATTTGGTATTGGCGGAATAGATCTGCTACGCTGCTGCTGCTGTTAGTTGTTGATGTAGTTGCAGATTATTGCTGCTGCTGCAAGCAAGAACAGGTCAATACAGTACTGTGAGTATTTAAGACAAACTGCTGCTGCACAAATAGCATATAAAACAATCCATAGCAGATCTATACAGGTGGACTTGGGGAAGGTGAAGGGTTTCAGAGGAACTCTGAAAAGCGCACAGCAAAATGTTCAAGTGAATGGCAACCAGATATTTAAAGATAAAGGTGCAAACTCATTGGCTGCATACACAACATGAACCAATCAGCTTGTGCCGAGTATCGTCAGTTATGTTAAAAACCCATCAGCCTGCGCCACCTAGAGTTCCATGAAAGAACTTAGCATTCCTGTCATGACAACTCTCAGAAGATTTTAGCATGGTAATGAATATGACAACGTTAATGTATTTGGTCTTGGCGGAACAGATCTGCTGCTGAATTGCTGCTGCTGCTAGTTATTGCTGTAGTTGTAGATTATCGTAATGTTGTAATATGATCTACTGCTGCTGGAAAAAAATCAGCTGTAAAACCCTGCTGAATAAGTAAAAGTAATATGAAAATGCCTATTGCACTTTAAAGAGTTAATTTACCATCCATAAGTTATCACTAAAGCGCTTTCCACTGCTTCTGCTACAGTATATTAATGATAACAAATTGACTTACTAATATTATTTCCAACCTTGCATATTAATTTGCTATGCATGGCATGCTATAAAATTTGCCAACACTGGAATCTGAATAGCTATGCATGCTGCTATTACAGCTGCACAAAATTACTTAGAATTGCTATAGCCCCTTTATAAATAAACAAAATGCAAATTATTCATATTCACTGAGAAGAGTTCACGTATCATCCATGTTTAGTCATTGAAACTTCAGCAACTATGGTTTACCTACTGCTGCTGCTAATAAAACTTTTTTTTTGCTATGCATACTGCTATTGATAATTTGCTAATAATGCATCTGAATTTCTATGGATACTGCTGCTACACTCTATAATTGCTGTGCACCCAGCTGAATAAACAAATAAGTAAATTTCAAGTGTAAAAGTACCCTACTATTATGCTGTATTGTATATGGGCTACTAATCTGAACTGATTTATTATTAGTAGTATCTTTATATTTTAAACAAATTCATGATTTATTATCTTTAAACTACCACTAATGAACTCTTACTATCGTTGAACCAAATGTAACAAGTGAATTAGAGATATGGCCCCATTAAGAGTGAGCGCTCCCTTCTGATGTGGATTGCAGTGCACCACAAGTAAACATTTAAATGGGTATATTATTGTCTGTTGCTCATTTAAGTTGTTTAGGTTTAATAAGCAGCCTGTTGACAAAAGGACGTTTAAGAAAGACAGTTGTAAGGATTCACCTTGACTTAAAACTATGAATAAAACTACTATGAATAAACGCCACTGCAACCATTCCCAGTGCGGTGTGTCTCTTCTGAAATCAACCCGTTTGCATTTAATGTAAATGAGAATACCCAAGAAAATATTAAAACATTGGAGGTTTCGGGCAAATAAGGTAATCTGCGTTGTATTCTCACAGACATGAACTATAAGCCACTGCTGCTGTTATATGAACACAACATAATTACCCCTTTCAAGAATAACCTGTGCGTAACCATGTTTTCTAGTTTGGAAATGTAAAACTGATGAACACAATAAAGCACTAAAATAAGAAGTGAGACTGTTTACTTATCTAGCTGAGTTTCAGAGGAACTCTGAAAGCGTGCTACAAAATACTGCCAACCAAGCATTAAAAGGTAAAGGTACAAACTCATTGGCTGTGTATGCAACATGAACCAATCAGCTTGTGCCAAGTCGAATAAGGCTGTGAATATCATCAGTTACATTAACAACCTGCACATCAGCCTGCACCATCTAGTTTCATGAAATAACTTAGCATTTAACTTTTTTGTGTGTCTGTTTTACTTGCATGCAGAGCTTCTTTGACTGCATGTTATAGATTCAGAGCAACAGCTTCCAAATGCAACTGGCACATTTAGAATTAACTTATTAAGGAATAGCCAACAACTGTTCATGAAACAACTTTTGAGTCAACTGTCCAATTACTTATGGTCCCTTTAAAAAGGGGGAGAGGTACATAATAAAGAACTGTAATTCCTTAAACTTGTCTCCAATTTTGATAAGCATACCCTTAACTCAGAGTGTGCACTTTAAGCCCATATTCATTACACAACTGTAACTTGAATATGTTTTCAGTCAACAGCTAAAATAATACAAATTGTGTCAGTGTCCATATATATATATATATATATATATAACACACACACACACAGTCACCATATATATTGGCCCAATGCGCGGTCAACCAAGAGAAGTTTCATAATGAATGAATGAGAGGATAAATTCAGTAAATGCTGCAAAATGCAGATCCTGAAATGATCCATCATTTTAGAAGAAGGTGAATGAATGGTTGTGTAAAGACTTAAATAGCAAGGGTGACTGTATTTTGCATAAACATATTACCACTGTTACATTTTGAGTGTTACATTAAAATGTTCTCGTATAGTAATACAACATTTTATGAACTATTAGGTAAATGAATATAGCAGGCACTCTGCAACTCAACAAATCAAAGACATAAGCTGTTTGAAGCCTTAACTTTACAGTAGGTTTGGATGTGATTCTCATAAGCATATGCTGACAGCAGATGGCTGCAGTAATATTGGACACCAAACAAACAAACAATTTGTCATTCAGACGTCAGGAAGCCAGTGGCTTTACAATTCTTCTGAGGGTCCAACTCATTTGTTCATTTTGTCAACAACAACAACAACACCAAAAAAGAAAACAGAAATAAAGTCTTATCTGAGTATTCTATCCCTGTTCTCATTTAAACCCAAGGGTAAATGAAAGTGCAAGACCAGCAAGCATGACATGCTGTCACACACACCACATTCCCGCACTTACATGAGTCAGTCCCCTAAAGACATGCCATGGCTTTTTTCCCCCTAAAAAAGGATATTAAGCTTTTGATCCAGGCATGCCAAAGGCTAGTCCAGTTTTCCCCACATAATCCCAGATCCAAGTCTCTCAAAATCAATTAAACACGGATATGTGACAGCCTATATTTTCATGCTGGGCAGAAAACCATTGCATAATTTAATCAAAAGCTGGCTTTTTATTTATTTATTTTAGGGCTGCACGATAAATTGCATGCAATTGTCATGCGCATCTTGTCAGTAAAGCTGGTTCTGTGATTAGTGGTAAACCTCTATCACATGCGTTCAGATGGATTTGCATTTAAAACACAGAGCCGTAGATTGCTGACAAGCAATATCGCGTTCATAATCAACACGATCTTACTCCCAAATCATCACATATTGACGCTTGGTCAGGTCCCCTTTAACCCTAAACCTACCCACTTCTGAACAATATAAAACATAGGTACAGGTTTTAATTGCTGAAAATGATCTCGCTCCATTAACACGCTCACATTTCATTCAAATGATACTCCCAAATATTAGCATGATGCAATCGGTCACAAAACACTAGAGCCAATATAATTTCACAACCAAGGCTGACGTAAGGCTTCTTCAGGTGACTTTTTTTTTTTTTTTTTTGAGCATGGACTGTGGCAAACAGGATGAGCTTTCACTGAGGTGGTACTTTTTCACAAGGTACAAATTTGTACCTTAGTCACATTAAAAGGGTGCATAAAGTGTAAATATTATTACCTAAATGGTACATTTTAGTACCTTTTAAAAAAAATAGAGCCCCAGTGACAGCTTTGTACTTTTATTTCTGGAAGTGAGCTAATCATAAATAATTGTTGTAATCAGTACTCACTGAGAAATGTCCCCAAATGAAGATTAATTGTTATGTCATCGTTGAATTGACCTGCAGGCAATTCATTTTTAAATCAGGTTGTCATTCTGTCTGAGGCTGACAGGACAGTCAACAATACTCATGCAGACTAAGGCTTATTAACCAATAACACATAAACATGCTTTTATTAATACCAGCATGTAATAGTGACATTTAAATTAATTACTATTGAATCATCTGGGATGTGCCCTCCATTATTGCTCTCAAGTGTTTGCGTTCATAATTTAACAGTAGGACACTTGTTTTTCATACTAGCACACAGTAAAACAATGAATTCATGCTTCTATGAGGACAACAAGGTTGCTTTTTGTGTTCCATTAACTGTATAATATTTAATGGGCCATAAGAATAATGAATGTGGCATGTTGAATTGATCTTATGTACAAAATGAGATTTTAAATTGCTTTCATGATTGAATATTTAAAACTGCAGGGACTCTTTAGGGACTCTTATGTCTGTGAAGTAATGCAGAAGTGATTGGAACCCCTGCCAGTGTGAATCATTGCATCTAATAAATCTGTCTTTGTCCAGTAAGGGCTGTCACTAGGGGCTGAGAGGAAGTACAAAACAAAATTTCATTTTACTTTTCACACGTCTACATGACAAATTCCAAGATGATTGACTTCCTCTTGGGATTAGACTATCATGGCCAATTTTCCTTCCTGGCAGGCTGGAGACACAACATTTTAAAGTCAATGTGAAGCTTGACTTTCTCAATACATGGTCCTGATCTTAGTGTGCTCACAGTGTACTACATTATGGAGAAAAAAAAAAAAAAAGCTTTTTCAATATGATTAATTTATGTGTGTATTTTTATTTTATTTTATTTTATTTTAAATGGACATATTCTCTGAACATTCCAATGCAGCTCAACCTTGATATCATTATATGCCCATATATAGTTTTCCCTGGAGATCTGGACAACTCTTTGGTTATTTATTTTTGCTGTCATAGAGTTTACTAGAAAAGTAACAAAGACAAGACAAATACAAATCTAAAAAGATCTCATAAGAGTTTACACTGACTTTGCACACAGTACATCTAAATATTACTGTTGCCACTTGGGGAAAAAGTAATTTCAGCAGCTGAAATAGTGCTCTCAACCATATTGCCTGGAGAGAAAGAAAAAAACAAAACAAAAAAAAACATAACCTATGGCCACCCTGTTGTTTCTCTCTAAGAAATCTAGTGTAAGACCATGACTTGACACTCAACACACTGTCTTTCTGTTTTGTATAACAGAAAACAGAGTTATATATGCTGATTTGTAATACAAATGCCCCAATTCAAAATACTATAATGATATAATGATAAAATATATGATAATATGCTGTAATGATAACATTTAAACATATTTTTAATTCTATATCAATATCTAAACATAAACACACACACAAACAATCACACAACACACTCACACAGGAAGTGACTTTCAGATAAAGTGAACACCTGACATCTGGCAACCACAACCATGAATGCTTGTGATGTTTTATTAGGAAACATGTGACAAAAAAAATAAAAAAATAAAAAAAATAACTTCATAAGTTCTGAAAATAAGTAATTGGTTCCAAAAGTGGGCCTTACAGGGTTAAGGGTTCTAAATTATAGTAATTCAGAATAAGGTAAGTAGTAATATATATATATATATATATATATATATATATATATATATATATATATATGATTAATATATAATTAATATGTGCTTTATAAGTACTAAAAAAAAAAAAAAAAAAAAAAAACAGCCAATATGCTAGTAATATCCATGCTAATAAGCAACTAATAAGTGTTACCAGTGAATTAAACACACATGAACGCAGATAATCACTCTAAATGGCTTGACACTGAACCTTTGTAGAAGTTGTGAAAGATTAGAATTAGAAACGCATTTGCTTTGATGTGCACTGACATTAAACTATTAACAAGATGCAAAGATTTAGAAGATCCTAAATTGTGTCAGTTTTATATTTGCAGTGGTTCTCACACATGGCACCAAATTATGTCATGAGTTTTGGTCACTTGGATTTGGATGGATATTTGTGGCATCTCTTTGTTTCATTGACAGATGCTGCATCAAGAGGTTCTAAGAAATTTTAATGACAGTCCTAGTCAAACCTGGATGAAGAGTAATTTGGTGAGTGTTAGGTGACTCAATCCTTCTTTTACCTTTGGGTACCAGCTAAGGAATGTTACCTTAACTGTAAAGAACAAACAAGGAGAGTTGCTGAATACGTGAAAATTATGTAAACTGAAGGGGGTTTGTCATCTGAAAATGGACATTTATTTCAAAATTATGATTTAGGGTAAAGTGCTCCTCAGAAAACATTATACATTTTTATTTATTTATTTATTTATTGTTTTTTAAAATGCAGGTCATGACCCTTTTAGCTTGTTTTAGATGTGGTAGTATTGTCTTCTGTCTCACTAAACTGCACATCTGTTAATGTCTCTTTTCTCATAAGCTGGAGACTCTGAAACATGGCCATATCTGTTGTTGCCTCTCAAGCTTGAAACTAAAAACATAGTATTTGTTATAGTCTCTTCCTTTGCAGGCCAGAGATTCAGAACCGAGCTGTATCTTTTATTAGTTGCTATAAACAGTGTGCAGACCAATGAAAAGTCTTTCTGGACATGCTGATGGGGTCTTCTTTTATCCCTCTAAGGGTGCTTTCACACCTGTAGATCGATTGCTTTGTTCCGAAACAGGGATTAAAAATATTACAATGTTGCATTTTATGCTTGCCATGGTTCACGTTCACACAGCAAAGTTTCCAAATGGGCTAATAATTTGATTTGTCAATAAAAATCATGCGCGTAAACTGTCCTCTCATTGGTCAAAGTTTCATGGTTTATTTTCTACGATTCAGCTCATAGATGTCATCCGTTAAGATGGAACGACACAGCTTCACGGGCTTATTATTTTTATTTTATTATTTATTTTTATTTATTTATTTATTTTATTTATTTATTTATTTATTTTTTTTGTAGCTGTTGTTATATTAATTTATCATTTTGAGTGGAGAGCTTATTAACTTAATTTCTTCAGTGCCTGAAACATAACAAACCCCTTACTTATAGCAGTAGAGCTGCTCAGCTTGTGTGCAGAGTTGGACAAAGAGATAGGCATTGTTCAGAGGAAGACCTCTTGAGGTTCTTCACTAAAATCAGAAGCAATTTTTTTTTTTTTTTTTTTTTGTGGCCGAGAGGCCATCCGCAATCACCAATTCCAATGCACTGACTGTCATTAATGTAGAAACAAACCAAAGCCCCACAAATGTCAAAATTACAGTAGCTCAACTTTAACTATCCCAGCCTGCATTTTACTCTATGAGAATGGACTGCTTCTGTCTCTTTTCTGTTAAGATTGAATGGAGAATAGAAAAACAATGAGTGGATCATTTGAATTCCAATACACAAATTCCTGATGCCAGCCAGTGTACTACCTACAAAGAATTTTTGGAAGCTACTTCACAATATGTTCATATTAAATTTCCTTCAAGTGGAGAGCATGTTAACTTGATAATTTCTTTGATGACTTCCAGTCTGGAACATAGTTAATCTCTTGCTTCTAGCAGTAGACTGCTCAGCTTCACCTTACAGAGTCATTTTGGTGCTTTTCCAGTTTGATTGAATGTAGAGTAGAATAACAGATGATTGGATCATTTGAATTCCAGCATACAAATTCCTTTTGTTGGTAGTTAGTGTTGAAGTGCCAGAAGCACAGTAAATTGAGACAAACCAAAAGCCTCACAAATGTCAAAATCAGTACCTCGGCTTCAACTATTCAAACATTTTACTGCATTTTACTCAATGAGAATGAATCACTTCTGGACATTGACTGGACAGAGAAAAAAAAAAAAAAAAAAAAAAGATCAGAGCATATGTCTAATTTGCTATTGTCTAACAACCAGCAATTCGTTAATGTCTAACAACCAGATTTGTCAACCTGGACGTACTCTCAAGTATTGTCACTGATTGCTTCATCGTGGCACTTTGGGTTTATTGATGAACTACATTTTAGTTGTGGTCTGATCAAGGCACTAACTTCAAAGGAGGGGAGAGAGAGTTACATGGTGCATTCAAAGAGACATCACTGTCTCTTTGTGATCTTAATCATACAGCCTTCTGTATGTGAATAATATTGCCCTGTTTAGTGATGTCATAGTTTAACAATTATTTATTCATTGTGTTCAACTACATCTTGTAATCAAAACTAGATTATTTTGATTATTTTTATATATTTTTTTTTTAAACAAGACAATTTTTACTTAATTGTCTAGAAAATTATAAATTTAAGAATGTTTAGATATTTTGGCTGGAAACAAAACAAAAAATCTAAGAAAAGCATTTTTTTTTTTTTTTTTTGCAGTGCATCACTGCATGATGCGTTGTGTTGATGCTAAGAGATTTAACTGTCTTACTCATCATTGAAAATGTTTTTTTTTTTTTATTATTTATTATTCTATTCATTTCTACAATTAATTATAGGCCTGCAATAAAAATTATTAACACTGCAGTCATCAGTGAAAATTGAGCATCTTTATTTCATGGACCAAAAAAAGAAAAAAAAAAAACAACCCGTTTACCGCAGAAAACATTTATTTTCATGTTTTTCACTATACAAGATAAATAGTAAGGGAATAAATTTAAAACAGTTATATACCATTATTAGCATAAGCTGAAGTAGATTTGTCTCTCCTCGTCTCTGAGAGAATTGTTAATGCAGTGTTAGAAAGCTCCCTCAGTTTTTTTTTTTTTTTTTTACTTTCTGTATTGTGAATTGACTGAGGTTGAGACGTTCAACAGCATAATGTTTGCCCAAAGTTTGCATGTTACTTGTGTGATATAAATTGGCTCACCTTCATGGTTTAAAACAGAATCCAATAGTAGCCTACAAATTATGTACATAAATTAAGCAATATTAATGAATAATAATCATCATCTTACAAATCAGAAACACGCCAGCAATTAAAGTGAATTAAAATATCATTCACTATTAAAACTGCTTCCTGCTTTTCATCTAATATGTTAGAAGTTCTGTTTAAAAAAAATAAAAATAAAATTATATATATATATATATATATAAATTCTTTAACAACATTAACTTATAATAGTGGAAGACATCTGCCCTCATGTAGATTTTGTTTTCTAGCTGGATGTTGTGCTTACGATCAATAATCATGTCTTTGCATTGGCCCAAACTCATTCGCAGAAGTCAAAACACGAGTCCTGCTTGCTGTGAAGCGGGAGCGACCAGGTAGAGGATTCCGCTTGGTCTTAAGCGGAGATTATTTTCGCAATTTAAACAATGATTGGGAAAAATAATAATTCATTTGTAATTTGTATGGTCAAGGTTGTTGTCACAGTTGGAGAGAGGCAGACACAAGGTAAGTTCAGAATACAAGTCTTTATTAAAATAAGGATGCTTCCAAAGAAAGAGATCAGACAGAATTGAGTTCAAAACAAAGAAGCTTGATATCAGTAGTCTTATCTGTTCGTAGATTAATCCTTTATTCCTTCTCCAGGATGAATTGTCACCAGGCTTCGACAGACGGGCAGAGAAAGGTAAGTATTCCAACCAGCTAGAGACCTCAAGACCAGCCGAAGAGTGTGTGTGTTGCATGTGCTTATAAGCTGGTGCAGGTAAGTGGTTTCAGGTGTGTCCAAATAGAAGGCTGGTGACTGAGAGTGAATGATGGTGGCTGGTGAGGCAAGTGAGACAGGTGACACTTGTACTAGATCGATGTACTCCCAGTTCCGCACTCTGACGTCACATAGCCCACAAACCAACAATGGCAGCCCCTACGGATGTATTTCCAAATATACAAATAACGTAAAATAAAAGGTATAACAGCTTCTCTTGTCTTATGCTCCGTTTTCCTCTTTCGTTTCCCTCAAATAAGCAAGGAGATAGAAATGATTTGTAAATGAGCATAAGCCTGGAATGCTACACAGTTGTGAGTCGTAGTTTGAAGCCGTGACTTACTAGCTCAAAAACCTGCCTGGAACGCAGCATTATAGTAATGCTCACATGTATTGTTAGTTGGTTGTAACAGATTTTTTTTTTTTTTTTTTTTAATATACAGACATTATTGTGTTATTACTGTCATCCTTGAAAGGTCATGTTCATTGTCAAGTAATAATAATAATAATAATAATAATAATAATAATAATAATAATAAATTAACAGAGGGCAAGATAATGACACCTGCAAGTCTGTATACTCGATTTCTACGCTTTCAGGGATTTTAGAGATACCTTTATTAGAAAAACACAGAAAACTGAGTTTGGTAAAGATGTTGATGTACCTGATTCATCATTCTATTTATACTAGGACAAAACTGCATTACTATGTTTGCAAGAGACATGGTTTGAGTCATCAATTGTGACACTGGAACAATCGATCCTACTTAGAGAACTTCAATAATACAATTTTATTAATGAGTATCTTTGTCTTGTTTTCCAGTAAAAAAAAAAAAGAAGAAAAAAAAGCCATTTAGAGGTGCCATAGAATGGAAAACTGTATTTACCTTGGCATAGCTTAAAAATAACTGTACATGGAAATGACATATTGTAAGCCTCAAACACCATTGTTTCCACCTTCTTATGTAAATTCTGTGTTCCGTGTTCAGTATATAAAATTTAATTTACTTTAAACAGAGTAAGAAGAGATGGCTGAGGTTGATGGCGAATGATTTACAAATCCTCTGACAAGCATCTGATCATGTAAAATGTGTGGTAAGATCTGCTGCTCTAGTATACACAGAGCATGTGCGATCGCAAATCTCAAAAGTGAAAGTAAAAAAGCGATTGTGCGTTCAAAAGCAGTTTCAATGCCCTGCATATTAGTGTCTCCTTGATGCAATTTCTATAATTACCCAATGATATAACTGCAAGAAAGTATTGAAATACATATTTTCCTCCCTGTGGAAGGAATCCTGCTGTGTGAGCTACTAAATGAGCCGCACTGTGAAACAGCCAATCAGAGCAGAGCTTATCATTATTATTCATGACCCTTTCAAATAAGGTAATAACCAACATGTCCTCCAATTTATACGACCGACTAAAGTCGTTTTCACAAATCCTCAAATACGTCTCTGTAAAGCGTATTCAACATTTGCTCCCTTATCAGTAACAGGTATCAAACTCAACTTTACCATTATGTGTAGGTCAATTAGTAGCGCGTTGCACTGCGGAGTGGTATAATCATATGAACACAGGTACGATTCCAGAGAATGCATATTGTTGAACGCATTGTATGTTTTTTTTTTTTTTAAATATGCACTAGAAATCATGATTTTGCACTATTTCTGTAAGGGGTAGGTTTAGGGTAGGGATAGGTGTGGTCATATATACGAATTACACCTAGTAAAACACGTTTAAATTACCCTGAAATCGTATAAAAACTCATACGTCATTCGATGACGTCAGATCCAACGCGACACTGTCATTATTTTTACGACCGCTAGAGGGCGCTTAACTTTAAAACGTAAGAATGGATCGTATTTGGTCGATTCAAAAACGTACAACTGGGACGTATTTTCTTTGAGGACAGTCTCCTATGGCACCTTTAAAAATCCAAATACACAGTTTGTGTATAGAAAAATCTTGTGTATAGTTTTTACTTACAATGTGCCTGCGAGCACATGACAGTATGGGTCCAGTTTAAATATGTACATAAATTTCAGGATTTTAGATTTTTCTAGGAAGTTTACCAGTGAGGGGTAAATTGAGCCTAGGGAGAGAGTTGAAAAGTTAAGCCACCTGTTGTAAATTGTGCCACTGATAATGCTAAAGTAAAACTAAACATTTACACCTAATGCTATATCAGTGCTCTCAATTGCCCTCAAACACTGTTACAATCACCCCCACCAAGGGGGGCAATTCAAAAGATGACTGGTATATTTCAAGTAGTCTGTGAGTTATGAAAGAAAACATAAAAAATGTTATAATTGCTCCCGGTCTCCCCTACTCAGCATCCTACTTATAAAGTTTGCAGAAAAATAACATTTTATAAAAACTTCAATGGCCAATTTTCATCAACAAGGCCTATCTAATGCGAGCCACTGGTTCAACTTACCCCAGGGATTTTAGCTCAAATTACCCCACTCCTACCATTTTAACAGACTTGTATCATCCAGCAGTGAACCTAAATGTAGTTACCAATTATTGCATGGGACTTTCTCCATCACAGGGTGAGTATAATGGATACTCTTTAAAAATGTGTGGCCACATCACAAATTTTGGTTAATGTTGCATAAAAACAAGGGGTGGCTCAAATTTCCCACAGGCTCAATGCACCCCGCTCTCCCCTATATATGTATTATATTGTAAACGTATCTCTGCTGCCATAAATACTTATTTTCAAAGATCGCTTCTTATCCTTGGAGACCAGAGTGATGTAAGTATATAATATTATAATTGACTTTATTATAAAGTATATAATAAAGCCAATTACAGCACTGGGAGTAACTAATGAGCTTTTATGTCTGAATTGTGGCTCAGTGTTTATTGACACTGACACATGCATCATAATGAACGTGTCTCAAAAGTTTCCAGCTGAAGTTTTGGTGCATTTTTTTTATAAATTCTGCTATACTCAAACACTGTAGCATCATTAAAGTAAGCATTAATAAATAAATGGAGAGAGCAGCTTGTTAGTAGCAGCTCACACCATGAGTCCCTCGCCAACACCACTGCTGTCTGACTTTAGTTGCTACTAGTGCCTCTCAACCTGTCTGTCTATAAACTTTTATTTAATTTTTTTTCAGTCCTCATGTATTTCACAACACTTCAGCTTGTGATTCTTATTAAATGTGGTCATGTTTCATGTTGAGAACTAGGCATCTTGTACTTCTGGAGACTTCGGAAAGTTTGCTGTTCTGGAAAATGGTTGCACTGACTAAAGAGTTCCTGGTGGTTAATTTTTGGTTTAGTGCCATATCTTGAAAGATGTTTGCATTTACAGTGTCATTTAACATCGGTTTTGTCCAAATGACTCACAAATGTGGACAGTCGAAGCAATCAAACCAACAAAAGAGCAACAATATAGTTATAACGGGACGTCAGAGGCGTTTGGATCCATAAGCAGCTTTTATTGAGATAAGGTCAGACAGACAGGGGTCAATAGCCAACAACAACAATGTAAGAGGCAGGACAATACCGTAAACTGAAACAGGCAGAGTTTGGGGCAGGCTGATAACAATCACAATCCAGTAAACAATCCAAGTCGGGGGGCACAGAGAAGAATCACAGGTCGAAAAACAGTCCAGGTCACAACAGGTAATCAAATAACAAAGGGAACCGCTCAGTAATGACAGCCGGTGCAAGATCAAGACTTCACGAAAGTCTGTGTGTGTGCATGGCTTTTAAAGTGTGTGTAATGAGGTGTAATGATTAGCAGGTGTGTGTGTGTGTGTGTGTGGGTGTGGTCAGCCCCAGGTAAGAGGGAGTATGGGAGATGGAGTCCGAAACAGAGGGTGTCAAAACTCCAGTGAAGGTTCCCTCTGGTGGTGCAGAGGAGATCGTACGGAAGCCTCCGTTGTAACAATAGTTCTGTGACAAGTCCTGGTTACTCTATTTTTGGTTTACTCTATTATTTTGTGTGTGTGTGAGTGAGTGTGAGAGAGAGAGAGAGAGAGAGAGAGAGAGAGAGAGAGACCCTGCTGCCTCAATTTTCCTTTTTTACCCAATGGACATTTCCTAGTATTGCATTCTTTTCAAGAGAATCCAATAATTTTTTGACTCTTCAGTGTGAATTACCCCTTTTTTGGCCTATTTTACCTGTAAATTAAATTTACTTAATAATTATGCATATCTATCTAGTTGAACTAGTTTGTTCCTTGAGCTGCTTTATTTTTTCAGATGTGTGCAGTACTGCATTGCATATACTGCTCAACTTCTATAACTGTTTTAACATTATATAAGAAATGTATAAAACTGCATGTTTTGACTTATTTTTCTTTTCATTAACTTGTTACAGTTTTTCATGTTAAGCAAAAGAAAACTCAGGATGCTTCAGGATGTAGCCCAGCATTACAAATCAGTCAGTTAGTTTTTATTTATGTGCCTTCGATGAGATGAAAATGAGAAACAGAATTATACAAACACACTGATGAGTGCCACTGTTCTTTGCAATTTCATATCTGTTTTTATCTCTTTACTTTTAATCTCATATCTGTTTTTGTCTTCTTTCTTTCTTTGTACATAACTTAATATTTAGTTTTCCACTCTCCAATACAGTCAATACAAAACATATATTTAATATTTTTCCTCCTGCAAAACATTTCAGCAATTCTATCCTTCACTACAAAGTTAAAGTTTTAATCTTTCACAGTTGTGTGCGTTATTTGTGAGAAAACAATTTTTCTTAAGCAACACAGCGACATTACATATTGACGTACCATACAAATGTGTGGTAAATTGCCGCTGACTATCTGACAGAATGAACCGCTTACAAAGAAAATGAGAAAATCAAAGAGTAGTTCAATGAAATGGATCATTCATCTAAGCACATGTGACAGCTCATACTCCAGCTGCCTGTCTTTTAATCTGACACAGCGCTCTGGTGCAATGAGACCCATTTAACGTGATATATTAACAAAAAAATAATTTGTTAACTGGCAGTTGCTAGCCTTGTTTCACTAGGTTGGACTGTCAAGTTAGGCCACTTCTACGCTGCTTCTCATCACTATAGTGGACAGTGCTCTATGAAGTAGTTAAACAAACTGCGTTAATTACAGTGTTCACATTTTCACTTAATGTAACTCACTTTCCTGGGAAATCGTATATGTATATAATATTAAAGAAAAACCTTTAAAGGAAATGTAGACAATGCTATACATATTTACCCCTTATACTAAGTAAATGCATTTGCAAGTAAATAATTCAGTCATATTGTATTAATAGTCAAACAGAATTTACAGCCAGTCCATATAATACGAGCGTACAGATGACAATATATCCTCATTGAGATTTTATTGTGTACTAAACCTTCTGTTAAGTAGCACATAGCCTTGATTTTGTGAGCAACAGACTACATACACTCTTCATATCTCAATTTTTCACTGAAAAGCTTCCTGTAAGTGCTTTGTCCTTCTGCATCCTATTGCCTAATAACTCTTAGGATCTTTTGATTGTCCACATTTTTTTGGCTGTTGGTGGGCTGCATAATTGCCATGTCTATTGAAAATCTGTTCACAAATGAGATTTAAACAAAATGTGAGTTTTTTTTATATATATATATATATATATATATGTATGTATGTATAAAAGAACATTCTGGAGGAAAGTGCTAAATTCATCAGTGTAAAATGCATCTCATGAACGAGAATGAACAATTGCAATTGCATGATTCAAACTTAGTATGGAGTCCTTTTTTTGGGTGGGGGGAGGGGTCATCAGTCATACACAACTGTGAAGCTGCTCATATTATCATTAACTTTTGCGTCTTGTCTACACAAAAATCAATATCCTACAGGTCACTGATCACATGGGTTTCAAAGTCTTCACTCCTATAGAAGTTGCTATATCACGTTACTACTCAACTGCATTATACATATAGCACATCCCACAGATTCTCAATTGGATTGTGATCTGGAGGCCAAGTCAACACCTCAAACTCGCTGTTGTGCTCCTCAAACCATGCAGGTTAATTGCAAAATAAATGAAACTGTAATCTGTACAGTTACTGAGAAAAAAATTGTAATTTGATTACAATTACTTAAAAAATGTTAACAATTGCAAAGGGATCTGAATATTTTCCCACACATACAAAATTTTTTTTCAAAATTGCACTGACTGCTCTAAAATATGAGACACCAATATTTCAGCAGTTTAGGACGCAGAATAGGATACATGTGTAGTGAACAATGGTCATGATGGCAAAACTTCTTCTCTTCAGTGATCCTTTGTTTGCCGTTCAAACAGTTCAAACTTCTCCAACCAGATCTTCTGTACAGACTTCAGAACCTTCACCTTTAGGGCTTCCCTGTCTGGATGTTTCCAGACCAAGGAGCTTATCAGTACTCAGGAGTTCATAGTTCACCCGTGCTTCATGTTCAAGACTGTGAAACAGATCCAACTCCTTTCTTTCCAATGCCTAGGTCAACAAGTGGAAGATGTCACCTTTCAGACTCAGCAAATGACCATGAAGAACATAATTATTACTCTTTTTTTCTAAAACATTCCAGAGACCATTGCATAAATTGTGAGAACACCAGACGTAACAAGTTTGCTCAGTAGCTCAGTTGGCATTGGGTTAGACTTAGAATGCGGAATCCTTGGGTACGAATCCCGTGAAAAACATGACTCACAATGAAAGAGCTGAAAGATGAGATCAAAAAGCAAGCTAAAACGGCATGTTTGCGATTGCGTTATTACATCACAATCACTTTTGTTCATACTATCTGGTAGGTTTAGGTGTAGTGCAGATTGTATGTTATTTTAAAACATCAGAGTTAATGCAACGGACATTTTAAGTCAGAACTGCATACAAAACCACCATCCAAAGGTGGACAATAGACAGAGGTGGAAAGTATTTTTACTTAAGTAAATTTAAAAAATAGATGTACTTAATCAGTGTTTTTCTTGGGAAAACATTTACTTCACTACATTCCAAAGCATAATTTCATACTTTTAACTGCACTACATTTCATTAAATAAAAGCCTTTAATACTTATTAAAAATGTAGTACTTTCTTGTACTCAAGTAAATCTTTGAATTACTTTTAATTGAATAAAACTTTTAATTGAAAAAGTTATATTTAATATGAAATGTAGTGCAGTAAAACTACTGTCTGCCTCTGCCAACGTCACATAAAACGTGGTTGATACAGCTGAGGCCAGAAACTAACAATGCATTTCATTTTCTACCTATTAGATTGTGTTTTTTTTAACATCTACCCCAACTCTAAACCTAAAAAACAGTAATTGTTGTACAGTACATGTGTACCATCTAGCCTTTACCATAAAATGTACCATATGTAAGTTAAAAAAACCAACAAAAAAAAAAAAAATGAAACACTCTTTTAACGCCATTCAGTGAACTTTCTGTTGGAATCTGCAGTGATATGTACTTATTAGTATGTATTTCGTGTCTTGCAAAAAAGTTTTTTTTTTTTTTCTTTTGCCATGAGTCCAGGTTGTTTATTACACAACATGTGTGTTTTCCTTGTGTTGATAATTCAGCAAGTGGCTCTACAAGATAATTATATCTTACAAATCCTTCAGATTTCAGAATCAACTTCCTCCTTTTTTATATAATTCTTATTTAATCAACAGTCTTCCATGATTGTTCTTTACTGTCAGAGTAAAATTCCTGGCTGGTGCCCTGTAAATTAGCATAACCAAAACTAAATATTATTATTAATATTTAAGCCCAAAGCCATTACACATTGGTGGTGCTACTGAAATCTAAAATCACTACAATTACTGATGCCCCATGTGAGGTTATATCTAACATTTAAATCACTACAGGCTTGTTTTAATTGACATAAAAATAATTTTTAAAAAAGCTGTCATCAGTTTTCACATAACCCTGGTGAGACCTGAAGATGACACCTTGCCAGGTTAGGTTCACATTTGTCCTCTCTTTTGTCTCTGTGGCCTTACAGTCAAGATGATGCCAACAAAAATGAAATCCACTTTGCTTTAATAAGCCAAGTCTGAAGGACCATGAAGGGCAAAGTTGGAACTCACTGTCTGTTTACTGTGCTATTATGTGGTGCAGCACAGCTGCGGCTTCAATCTCACCTTGGCATGTCACTACAATGGGCAGAAACGGCACCTCAGATGTTTGTCATCGAAGTTGGCGAAAGAAAAATCTCTTAAAGTGCTTTCTAAAAAAACTGACGTTATAGCAAATGTTTTCGGTAGAAAATGAATTTTGCAGAACTGCTCAAAAGAAAGGTGACAAAGGCATGCTGAGAGCAGAAGTATTGATTGCACTTACAAAAGGGTGCTAATGTCTTTCAGACAGCTTAGAGTAGAAATGAGAGTGTTGATTATTATTATTATTATTATTATTATTCTTTAAAAGAACTGCACTGACGCCACATCAACTTATGTGTGTCTGTTGAGAGCACAATAGATCACTTGGGTGAAAAATGGTCAGAGTTGTTTTAAAATCTTAGATATAAAAGATATAACTTCATGGATACAAAAGAAAAGGTGCAAATTAAGATCACAGCAAAAATATTATTGGTCCTTTCAGTTCGAAAAAGTGTTTTGTGTCACAAATCGGGCCTGTGGCCTCCCATTCATTCACCACTAGAGGCCACACTATCGCCACATTCACTCTCACTCACCCGGGCTACACTTCCCATCATCCTCTGCACAAATCACCTACACCCACACCTGCAGCCAATCAGACACGGTATAAATAACACACCCCTTCCACCTTATCCCTGCTGAGTATTGTTCTAGCCCCATCTGTTAATACAAAGCGTTTATTCCTGTCTGTTTTTCCCGTTGCCTACCTGGACTGTTTATCGTTCTTTGATTCTTCCCTTAGTTCCCTGACTTGGATTGTTTATTGGACTTTGCCTGCTTGCCGCCAGCCCCGACCTTTTTGCCTGTTTATCGACTACGTATTTGGATTATCTTTGTTGTGTTATACGCTGTTGATCGACCCTGCCTGTATGACTCTGTTTATGAATAAAAGCTCGCAATTGGATCTGTACGCCTCCTGTCCCTGTTTCAGAGCCCCTGTGGCACTATAGGAGACACACCACAAAAATATTGCCCAACATCAAGTAAGGCATGTTAAATTGATGTTTATTTATTTTTTTATTTTTTTATTTCTCCATGTGAAAACACTGCAATGTACAGTCTTGAATTCATTTTTTTATTTATGTAATAACCTGCTACTACTTTTGATTGTCATACTAAAAAAAAAATAACTTGAAAGGATCTCAAACTCAACAAAATGAAATGAATAAATCACACAGGCCAAAACGAAAGAAGACATTCAGACACAGAGCACACATTTTAGAGTAAAATAACTGGATGTAGCATTGTTTTTAGAGGAACAAATATGTGAACTATATAAAAATATATTTTTCTTGTGTTTTTTTATGCTTTAGTACAGTCAAGAAAGTACATACAGCACTTTTAACTGGGGTAAAATTACAGTACTATTCCTTGTTACAAAATAATTCTACATGTAAGTGCTGCGTTTGGTAACACTTTATTTTGATGGTCCACTTTACACATTCTACTAACTTTAAGTAACTTTGCAATTAATTAATTAATTAATTAATTGATGTGTAGTTGCAAAGTTACTTATAGTTAGCATAATATCTAAAGTGGACTATCAAAATTAAGTGTTACTTTAAGTAAAATTAATCATTAACATACTTACTATAACAAACATGTAATAACATACTATAATATAATAACATACTTTCATGTAATTATGCATAATTTCTGTTGTTATTACTAAATAACATGTAACAAGAACGCTATAAAACATGTTTCAACAATTAATTTTACTTATGCATAGGCATACATTTTAGGAGATGAAAAACTCCTACTATCCTGTTATGTGTGTTTAGTGAAGTAATAATGCCTGAGATTGTATCTGCGTTGCTGTAACAGGCCATCCCAGTGTGAACAGCTCCTGTAAGTGCAACACAAGATGTATAGTTTTGTTATGTCACACCACATAAGCTGTATCCAAAATTGATCTCTATTCACTATGTTGCTTTCACTATATATTGTAAATAAATAATGAGTGAACAAAAGAGCCATTCGTGACACACAAACAGTGCATAACTCCATGTTTACATTCATGTGTAATGCCTATAATAAGCCATATGGCATATCAGTCCCCTGCTTTGCAAAAATAAGTATTAAATTATAAGCAGTAAATCATAATAGCTTAATTATGAGCTATTACATAAACATAACTAACTGCAATAGATAAATGATTGTAACTATCTGTAAACACATGCCAAATACATATTCAAATACTGATAAAGATTTCAGGTTTAAATGTGTGGAAAAAGGCACGTCCAAACAGCATGTTTTTGTGTCTAGGCTTTTTTAAGGTGCTAATGAAAATTTAAGAAGATCAAGGAAAAGTAGTTTAACACAAGCTGTTTGTAATTCTCCTCTGGCCCTGTTACTGAGGTTGATATTTGTTAAAGGCACAAAGCACACTTTTATTATTACTTTCTAACAAGCTTTGGACAAATTAGAATGCGAATCCCATTCATCAAGTATTGAAACTCATTTTGACGCTATAAACAAGGAGAATTGCGAATCACAGGAAAATAAATTGCCTTTTGAGGCTCCCATTCAGGTAGCTAAATCTTCAAACATGTCTCATCAACTACAAAGTGATCCAGAGATGAGACAGGCACCTTTTAAATCAGTTTGTAAAGAACGCTGGTTGCTCTTTAGCTCCGAACAAAAGATCAAAAATGAGTTTTCTTTTGTCAAGGGGCTTAAAAAATCCGAAAGGCTGACCTTGTTTGCATTTTCTGGAGATTTTGGGAAGGCTTTTGAGGAATGAGACGGAGTCGAAATGCATCCGAGCTGTGAGCGGCTTTTTCCTTTTGTTATTTGTGAATGTTAGAAGCCTTTTTAGGGTCAGTCATCATAAGCCACATATTCACTCACATTTTGTAGGGCAGAAATTCTGAAATCACATTCATCTTTGTTCATGACTGAGGGCTTTTGCTTATTTTGATGGCGAGGAATCTTGCGTAATTGCTTTTCTAAGTTGAAGTGCCATCATTTTACCATTATTTCTTTATTTAATGTAGAAGACTTTGATAAAAAAAAAAAGTTCAAAGAGTAAAATTTTGCACTAAAGATGATTAATCTAAATGTTTCAAGGCCTTTGCTTTGAATAAACATTTTTTTGTCATTTTACAGACCTAAACTGAGGGTTTGCAAACTAATACGATGTGTTTTTCAATCCTTGCAAATCCTGACTATAGTTCAGTCAGCGCAAACTAATTTTGCCTTCCCTGCCCTCTCACTGCAAGCTTCTTATTCATCGACCCATACCACATGTCAAGACTTATTGGGTGACGTGAAGGTCATGGACACTAACAAAATTGCAAGCACATTAAGCTCTTTTCCATCATTTTTTTTAAAGCTCTGAGAAGTATTGACTTATTCTTACTCAATCAATCACAACAGGCCTCCGTCAGACCAAGAAAAATGCTTCACTACAACGGTTTAGAGAGGCAAATGAAACAGGATGGCAACACTGAAATATGTTTACATGAGAATCAATGTTCATATATATTTATATTAGTTCTGATGGAATGTTAGATCTTTGAGGTTGGAATGTAATTGCCTTAATGTCTTGGGAGAAAATTATGCTATGTTTATTTATTTATTTATTTTCAGAATACTGCACTGATGGTCTAGCATGATAATGGAATATAATGGTCTAATATTTTCTCAAAAAAAAGCAGAAGAATCTTAATATGCTTTAATTGTCACGCTGCACGTGTGAGAGAATCCCAATACAAAGTTAAATTCAATGCAAAGAACTTTAATGATAATCCACAGGGGTAGTCCACAGACAGAAAGCAGAAACATACACACTAGGTTACCTTGTAGCCGTACAATCAGACAATGAACTTAAACTTATAAAGGAGACTAATTAAGTACAAACAGGTGATGGAGATAATGATGATGAGGGCAGGAAAACCAAATATGGGCATACACATGGGAGAAACCAAACAGACAGTTCACAGGGGTGTTACCTTACTTCCCCCTTTCTAAGAGGAGGCTTCGGCGGAGGCCATACTCCCAGGAGGAAGACGACAGAGTCCAGGGTGGTTACGACGGAGGTAGGCATAGCCGGAGGAGTGGAATCCCAAGGCAGTGGATGGTTGACATCAGACCGAGGCGGAGCCGGAGGGACAAGGGAACCCGGTGGAGCTGGTGGGCTAACGGGCCATGGTGGAGACGAGGGAGCTTGGTAGCATAGTGGTACCACTGGCTTGGAGGGCCGAAGTAAAGTCCAGGACTCTGAGGCTGGAGGCGGAGATGAGGGATCCTCCAGCCACAACGCTGATGGAAGTTGGCAGACCCGCAGCTCGCCCACCGCATAGATGGTGGGTTGAGGGCAGTGGCGTACCGTGGGGTTTCAATCAGGGCCTTCAGTAAGCAACTGTAAACTACATACATCTTTCGCATCTTTGTTACAGCTAACGCAGCCGTATGCATATGCTGCTATTAAGCCGCAAACAGGCTCTCAACAACAATGACAACTGATCACCAATTTCAACAGTAGACTAGATTAGGGTGGATTAAATGCGGAGTAAATTTCCCTACATGGATCATTATATCGTCACTCTATAAAGACAACGCTAACATTACACTCCCACAGCAACAAAACTGTACAAGTGCTGGGCATCCACACACCACATACACCACCATAACAATGTGTACAATACAACACTCGTCAAATAATAAAGCACTTACCTGTCACTAGCAAATAAAGTCCCTTTACTTGTATTTATTGGCCAACCAATAAAATGGCTTCTTTTGTTCGGGACTAACTATTAGCCACTCATAGTTGCAACCTTTGAAATGGCGCACAAACCATTTGCAACCTTTGTCTGCAAAAGAAGTAGATCGGCAACAAGAAGCGCCGGTGACAGTGGCTGTTCTTTTTATTGAATTTCAGTTTTTTTTTTTTTTTTTGGAAATTCCCCGGGGAAGCACTGGGCACGTTGCTGGACCTAGAGGGTGTACTGTCACTGAACGTCAAAATTTGATTGGCTGATGATTCTGTCATTCAAAATTTGATTGGCTGATGATTCTGTCACTCACACATAAGGGAAGCATATTCTAGTTTAACCTCAATAAAAATAATAATAGAAGATGTTGTGGACATTACACAGAGGGTAATGATACCTAAATAATCAATAAAACATTTTTCACACAATTAAGTTTTTATAGGGCAAGCAGAGAAGGGCCTGCTGGCCCTGATGGCCCACCACTGGTTGAGGCTGAGCAGAGGGGCTGTCAGCTGACAGCAGTGGTGTGGCTGATACAACAGCATACCAGACAGGAGTAGGCAATATAGGGAGCGTGGGTGGGAAACTATATCCGAGGAAAAGTCTATGAGGTCCAAGTGCAGGCGCACCCTCAGCGTTCGTGTGGTGGGTGGACCCTTCTTCGCCATGCTCTCCCGTAGCGAGCTCTGTTGCTGGCTCACACACCTGGTCTGACGTAACCAGCTCAGGCTCCGAGGAGATCCTCAGCTGTGTCGCTCGTGTTTGCGATGGCCACTCGTGTTTGCGATGGCTCGTCGGTCGCAACGAGTTTGGACTCTCTGTCAGCGGTGGGCTTGGGCTGTAGCTCTGCACCACTGCGATAAGCAACATGTGAGGGGAAAATAGTGCAAAGGAACAAAACAAAGAGCTCACATGACAAATAATTAAAATAAAAAATAAAAACATTTGCCATTACATTGTTACTGAACTGCATAAAAATTAAGCAAAGATTTTTGAGAACTACATTGAGTTAACATTCATCTTTCATAAATTATTCAAGGCATTCGTATATATTTCTGTAATGTTTGCCAAACAGAAGAACAAAGGACTTTCTCAGAACCACTGACTGTTCATTAAAAAGTAATTTGGACGAGAGATGGATTACTGGAGCCAACAGCAATGTGATATGAGAAAATACCTCGTATGATTAAACACTGTAATCACCTTTTCATTGGCTTCATTTCTGTCAAACACCCAACAAGGATGGAAGAACATGAATCTCAGGCTAGGTTTAGAATGCATTACTAGCAAACTACTTACTTTGCAGAATATAAAGCACATTACTAAAAAAAAAAAAAAAAAAGTCACTATAACTTTTTAAAATGAGTGTGCTATACTGATAATGTCATTACATTGCATATGTAATTCAGCAAGTGGTGTCCAAAGGTTAGCTTTGTAGCAAATTGTTTTAACTTTTGGCAGTTATATTAAATAATGAATAGAGAAAAGATGACAAATATCACAGATACTGTATCTATGGTTTGAGCTTACTGAGTGGGGAAAAAGCCACATGGGAGGCAGCTGTGCTACACTGTGTCTGATTACTCTTTCAGTGAGTAGATCTCACCTATCATGATCACAACCTCTCTAAAACTGACCTGAATATGTCAGTCTGGTGGAAATTAACTGAACTGAACCAAAATGAATAATTACACTGGTAAAGAATTCATTTTCTCACTTTTGGTCATGTTCTAAAAATACTGGATGTAGAGTGGGCTGTTTTAGCGAGCACCTAGCTTAATTAAATTAAAGCTGCACCTCCGTGCCTGTGACTACCGCCCCCAAAGTGTTTACATAGAAAAGGTGACTAATTACAAAAAGTCAGAAAATTAAACAGCTATAAAACCATTGCACTGTTATTTATTAATTAGAAAACCAAAGACATAAGACAAAAGACAAATAACATGGTAAATTTAGTTTTGTATGCCATAAAATAAGTCCACCACATGCCACTTATTAAACACACAAACACACACACACACAAACACACACACACACACACACACACACACACACACACACACACACACACACACACACACACACAAATAATACTATGTAAGTAAGGTGAGTAGTATGAATACAGATCATTATAAACATACTTTTAGAAATAAAATATCCTGATGTTTTAAAGTTAACCCTGGGTATTAAGGCTTGTGTAGCTTAATATAACATAAATTATGTCTCTTACTGAAATATGTAGTAGAAAACCAATGACAGATTTACGTTATTAAAAAAAAATCCACATTGTTATATACATAATTTGGACTATGGGGGGCGCCATTATTTTGATTACGTAGAACGGTTGCACTGGGTGAGTTACTGGCATTGAGCTACTTTATTTTTACCGCAACACAACTCAGAAAATAAAATACTTGTACATTGTCCACAGCCACTGAAAGAGCCTTTAGGTGGCAATAGGTATAAGTGTAGGCTTAAACCAAATGCTATATTATTGATTTTCCTCACAAAGAGTCTATACGGACCCGGATATTGAGTGAAATCCGTGCTGAGAAACTCCAAGACAAGCATTGGCATGTTTACATCAGTTGTAAGCTCTTTTTAGTAGTTGTGATCTACTAAAAGTGGAAAAAAAACAAAACAAACAAACAAGCAAAAAACAAAAACAAAAAAACAGACATGGGTCTTTAGGAAATTGTATTCTTTCGATTATTTTCTCCTCTTCTTATTGCTAGGAAAGCAGTGAAGACTTAAATTGCTTCTCTTGTTGCCCTTTGACTGAAAATTATGACCAAAAGCCGCACAATGTGCCGTCATATCTTTTATTTTGTAGCTGGAGTGTATGCAGGAGTGTAGCTCACCAAGTGCAACCGTTCTACGTAATCAAAATAATTTTAAATAAGGTCTTATAAATAAAGTCTTTCATTGGTTTTCTACACATATTTTAGTAAGAGACATAATTTACATTATATGAAGCCATACAAGTTTTAATACCCAGGGTTACCTAGGAAGCTGGATGTTATTGTATGCACATGTAGAGATGTAGATATGTTGTTGTTTAACAAATCCATATCAATTCAAAAAACAAATAAGAATAATCCGAATAACATTACAATTCAAATAGACATGTAAAAGGAGGAGATGCAGGTTGCAGTGCTGCTTTCATATAGTTCTCCTGGGAAATTTGTACTTACAAATGTGTAATTTGTAATTACAATGTTTTTTTTGTTTTGTTTTTTTTTGTATCTGTATAAAATGGTCTAAGTTCTTTTCAACTTGAATTGAAGAGTGTGCAAGTGTTGAAACTGACAGGTGTGTATGTGAGCAGTTGATGCTTGATCTGTTTTTGTTTTAATCATCCTATACCTCAAAGAATTAATGATATTACTTCTATTTAGTTATTCTATCCTCATCAGGTTACCTAGTTCTGTACAAACTAAACTCTACAGTCAGTAATTACAACTGAAAAAATAATTAAATTGTTCCTATCAAATAGTCTCATATATATAGGGCATTTATCAGAAAAGAAGGACATTTATCAGATGAGTAGTCAATCAGTTAGCAGCAGGTTGCCACTGACATGTAATCTTCTAACCTGAGTAGACAAAGTCCCATCTATACTGTATATCGGAGTATATCTACTGTAAATTCATGCTCATGTTTTATTTAATGTTGAAAGTTTAAGGCATCAACTGTACATTATGCAGCCATCAATTGTCTAAATTCACTTTTCCCACAGTATGCAGGGTCAAAGGCAGAGTGTAACTTGTAGTACCTTATTGACTATAAATGCATTTATACAATTTACAGGTTGTATAAGGTATTAAGATAAGCAGTCACTTTTCTTGTCACGGTGCACGCAATGATGTTGCGACGCAAAGATAATTTAAATCAAAAGTCTTTAATAGAAATCCACAGGGCAGGTAGACAGGCAGGTGCACACTTAAGGTAACCATAAGGACCAACCATCAGACAAGGAACTCAAACTTATAAGGACACTAATTCATTACAAACAGGTGATGAACATAACAATAATGACAGGAACTCCAAATAAGGGCACACAAGAGGGAGAAACCAAAACAGACTGTCACGGGGGTGTGACATTTCCACCATCTATCCTGACAAATTTGCATTATGTTCATTCCACCTTTATTCTGCTGAAAATAAAGTCTGTAACAGGATTAAATGTGTTTTGTTCTCATGAAAGAGTGGTGTCAGTGAAATGTGAAAAATATGTGAGGAGTGATACAGGGAATGAATTAAGATCTGATTTGAATTTGTATCTTGCTCTCTCATTGGCTGTAGGTTGTCGCTGATGTAATTTCCAGTCAAAATATCATTTCACACTGCGACAGGTCAGGTATTAAGGCTGATAAATGTCTTTGATAATTCACACTACACAATCCTCACTCCACAAGAACAACAACCACCCCAGTATTGTTATTTATAGTTTTCATTTAAGATCATTAGTCAGTTAATCCTCTGTAAACACAGCGGGTGTCTGATGATCGCAGACACAGCGGTGAAGTTCATTGTGATTCTGACATGATCTAAAAAGTTGACCTCTGAGTGAGTCAGTTATTTTCTCAGTAAGTTCTCAATTTTTGACTTAATTTGCATTTTTGGTTGTGAACAGAGACAATATCACACAGACCATCAGCCAATCACAGAGTGGTCTTCTTTCGCGTACATTTTTGTGTGTTTTTTATTGTCTTCCCTTCACATTCATGTCACACTAATGATTTCGCACAGTATACTCAAAAGAAGCAAATGAGATATTGACTCCCTCTGAAAGTGTATCCACTGGTGTCACTCTTACATCATAAAACACTGTCATATTTTATAATTTTTAATTTGTTTTAATTTAGCGTTTTGTTTTGTTTTTTGTTTTTTTCTTTTTTTTTTCTCCTCAGAGAAAACATCCACATCTTGTGGCAGGGGTGTGAATTACAGGGTGAGAGAGGACATCTAGAACTGTGACTTCTGAAGAAAAAAATAAATAAATAAAAAGTATAATAGAACAATATTTGTGCCCTTCTTCATCCCTGTTTAGCTTTCCCTCGCTCAGCTCAATCTCACTTGCGACTACATGCTTCATGAACAGACACAAAACAATTTCCCTGCTAAATTGTCAGGAGGCACAGTCAAGGAGATGCAATGTGTGGCAGGTTGATGCCGTCAGTCAGCTATGCAGGATAGAAACAAGATGAGACAAAAGATGTTTGCTCTTCCTCTCAATTCTCAGTTTGAGCTAAATATTGTATATGCATCAGTTATAATCGCATTATCACAGGGTGGTCTGCACAAATCAATGTCAGAGCCTCACTAGACTAAGCTTTCTACCCTGAGAGTAATTCAGATAATAACAAGAAAAAAAAAAAAGTGCAAAACTCTAAATCATACTTTCTGAATATTCCTTTAGTTAAATAGGTAAGTTAATTGGCAGATCATCATAATTTGAGATCATCCATCAAGTCTTAAGTAGCTGACACAGTCTTACACAGAGGTGCAGCTTCAGTGGAAGACAGGTATCTAAAACCTTCTGATGAGATGCAACTCTGTACCTGAACTCCACATTAAATGACAGGGGGATATTTCCATTGATAATAACCTGGGATTGTTAACTACTGGCTAGTCCATGCTTGTAGCCACTAAAGCACACACACACAGAGAGAGAGAGAGTGCTGCAGGAGGGCAGAAAGAGTCAAAAATACATTTTTACAGCAAATAATATTTTTTACATGCCATGAAATCATACTTTGCATAATATTTTATCAGTATCTGAGGCACTTACACATGTGCTTTAACATCAGATGCATATCTAGACATGTGATTTACTTATCTGCAGTCTATATATGCAATACAGTATATGTTGTAGGGATGGTGCTGTTTTGTAGGTCAAAAGCCGGACATGAGTTTGCATTTTAGCATTTGCGTTTCATCATCCTGAAGTCAGTTTTACTAAACAGAGCAAAGTACCATGAAAGTGCAATTCTTTTTTCATTTTCCAATTTCTGTGGGTGATATACTAACAATGCGCAAATTAAAGAGCGCAACAGCTCATTTGCGTATTGAACAAAGCAATATAGCAAGTGCAGCAATCATGAGTGCAGTCACAAATAAAGAATAAAGAAGCCTCAGTATTTTGAAAAGAACCAGATACCAAAAAAAAAAAAAAGAAAAAAAAAAAGTTTCCTAGAAGTTTTCATAGACCTGCATTGTGTGACTCCTAGTTAAGGGTTCCAATTCATCTTTTATTTCCTGAAGCAAATTAAAAATAACATGGCTTGGCAGATGATATGTTCAAATAATGTGTTCTTCTGGCATTCCAAATAAATTATTCGATGTAGGAAAAACATCCTCTCCCTTCCACCATGCACTCTCTGTTCTCTGGGGTTCCTCTCGTGATGGTGATGTTGCAGTCATGTGACTGAAGTACTTCGTTAATAGCCTATGTTTATATTTTCTACTTCTTACTTCTAGCTATATTATTATTTTAGGCTTCAAAATTTATAAAAGTCATGCTCATTTGTAAAAATCATACAGGAATTCCAGTATATATTAGACATGTTAGCTGGACTCTTTGTTTTTACATGCATTTGCAAGCAATTTTTAAAAATATGAATAGCATTTTCACATTCTATTTGTATTATTACAATTATTATTATTTAAACATATAATTTGTCAGGCAACAATGTTACAGCAATGCATGTTCCATATCTTACTTTTTTCCCACCCCTCGTACAATGAAACTCATCTCATTACAATTCAATATCACACTAAATTGAGAAAACGTAATACAATGTCAACATATCAGATGAATTAAGGTCCCTCACCTAATCAGATGCCATTATGTGTAAATTGCAAAAACCTGGCAAGTAAGGTAAGTGTGGGAAATAGATTCAGGTCTTGAGAGACCTGAAAACCACCACTTTCTCTTTTATTGATTACAGATTTGTATCTGGCTTCTTGAAGGGTGGGAAATGGCAAGCCAGTAATAAGATGCCTTTGGCGAGCGCTAACAAGATTTTTGTGTTTTAATGATTCTATCACCAATTAGTCATGACACCAGATAGCATCAGCGTCCCCACGCTCTGGCATCACCTCTGAGAGCACTCGTGCATTCAAGTTTGACTGTCTAAATGCTTTTATATTTATGATTAAAAGTATTACACCCTGCAAGATAATGAATCTGTTTGTCTTTATAAACAATCACAAACACATCAAGAATTCTTAAGTTCAGTTTGGTTATTTATTTATTTATTTATCAGTTTTATTTAATCACAGCAAACCACTTTGTCTGCATTTTAATGGTGAACACACCTTAAAAAAAAAAAAAAAAAACTACTCTTTATATTCTGATTTTGAAGAACTTTGTTTCAGTTAATGTCTAAAATTAATAAAAATATGTGGTCTAACAATGGAAGAACAAAAGTAATAAAAGTAATAATATATTACTTACATCATGAATGAGATGTTTTTTTTTTTTTTTGTTTGTTTGTTTGTTTGTTTGTTTGTTTTTTTCATTCTCCATTTTCATTACAAATAAAAATAAATAATAAAAAAATGCTTTTTGGTATTGGCCTTGACACAGTCACTGGGGTCCACAGAGGTCCTTTCTATGATATTTCATGCTATTTACTTTTTTTTTTTTTTTTTTTTTTTTTTTTTTTTTGTATGTATGTATGGTCTGCATTTTAATGTAATTTCAGATTAATTCATAGATTAAAAAAAAATAATAATAAATTCCAGGCCAAACTGAATAACAAATGATTTAATTTGTTTCACAATCAACTAAAAGATAAAATGAGCTAAGCCTCATTAATGTACTAGTGTTGAAAATAATTGCTCTGAATGTGTTTTGTATTCCTCGTTAACTTAAAAGTGTTTTTCTTCTCTGTGAGTTTTAGTTTTTCCTGAAATCATCTTGTCTATGGAGTTATAATTGGTCATTTAAAATATAGAACCTTTGGTTATGATCATGGTAAGTCCATATTATTAATTTGTTGGTCCTTTGTAATAGGCATGTCCAATGTGAAGACTTATAAACAGACTGAAACCTCTGACTTCTCCAAATGTCATCCTATGTTTGTTTCATACAGGCTAATAGGAAGATAAATCTTGATGATGGGTTTACCACACCCATATGAAATTATTATTTGGGTAATATTCGCTTTACAACTCAGTTTATGAGCACATCCATCTTATATCTTTTTTTCCCAGTTGAGCAGGACGTTTGTTTATCATGAGTGCCAGCAGCATGAGTCAGCCTGCAATGGCTGCAGAGAGACACTTGGTAAACCCATGGCACAATGCAGTAAATATTACGAATACAAACATCCGCTGGCTTTATTAAATGTAACTGATACAGGATTCAGTGTGATTCAAATGTCTCCATAAGGATGATGCATTGCATCATGTCAGTGTTTCTATCTTATAAATAATTGTTTTGTTTATTGTCACTGGAGGATAAATGGACAGTGATTGTTGTCTGGATATGTGAAGAGTTCAGATGCAAAACTCCCTAAAAGCCAATACTATCGACACATATTATGCATCCCTCAAATACTTTTACTTCAAACTCGCTAAAATCCCAGCCTCAGCCCAATCAGAAGTACCACTACTTATATAGAAATCTATACATTGGAGGCTGATAAAAATGCAGTTTTTTAAAGAAAGACATCTTCTGAACTTCGTTACTGATTCCAGATTACATGATAACAATTGTAGTCAGTAATGTAATCTGTTACATAACACATTTTAGGTAATATAATTTGATTTCTTTTAGATTACTTTTGATTTAACTCGTTTATCAAATTTAACTAAATAGGATTATCTTGTACCATAATGATGTAAAAAATGCAAAGAGTAAGAAAATATGTTCCATTCATTGTAATTTACAACATGAAGTGCATTAAACATTATATTACATCAAGATTTCCCAAACTAGGGTTCGTAAAGGACCTGCAGGAGGTTTGTGAGTTTAATAAAAAGCTAGCAATTAATTAAATCATAAAAATGAATAACACCCAAGGGTAAACAGAACAGAACCAACATTAATGATTAATGTAGCAGATATCATTAATGTTGTAAGTGATTATTTTATGTAACAATTCAGTGGTCTGACTCAATGAGAAATATCCAATGCCAAGTCCTTACTGGACGAGAGGAGGAGTTGGGGATGGAGGTGGGTGATTAGCTCCTGAGCAAAGTGAAAGCTGCTAAATAATGACTGAATGGACATTACAAAGTGAATTATAATTGGCGTCGTATTCCTATAGGTAGACGTAGATCAGTTGAGTGTCAGCTGATGCGAGCTTGACTAGCGTGACCTGCCAGAACTAATGCTGCGCTCCATATGGTTAAAAATCCTACGGAGTTATAATTCAAATAAAAATGAATATGTTCATCAGCAGCTGATGCAATGTTGAAATTCTTTTTAAACCTGAAATGATTTTTGTAAATCCAGTGGTCAAATGCTGTTTCGCCACCTGAATAATGACTAGTCTATGTGTGAATGTCCACAAAACTGGAGATTCTCAATGTATATAGGTGGTAGGCTATTTTAGAAAGGAAAATTTAAAAGATGAACAAGATAAATTAAGGATAATCAATTAATTATAAATAATGTTTTGCTATTGTGTGAATAATATGTAGTCATGTAATCCATAAAAAAGTAAATGTAGTCTGATTACGAGTATTTTAAAATGTAATTTACTCTAATACAAGTACTTAATTTTTGGAATCTGATTACGCAATCCAGATTGCATATAATCAGTTACTACCCAGCTCTGTATATATATAGAGTTAGAGTTTCTTTATTTCATACCCATAGGTAAATTAAGTTTCAGTGAATAAATTCAGGCACTTTCTCACACATATAATAAATAATAATACGATACAGAAAAAAAACACACCATAAAACATTATAAAACTATAAATAATACCCCCTAAATCATCTTATTACTTTTGATGTGATTAATCACTACTGGGACAAAGCTAATCTTATATTGTTTTGTTGTGCAATGCGGTACTCTCAACCGTCGATTAGACGGAAGATGCTGGAACTCATAGTACAAAGGATGATGTCTTTTAAGATTGAAGCTCCCATTCGCTGTACCTGCCTGATATACAGCGAAGCAGCGTTAAGTGACGGCACCCCAATCAACCTACTAGCCCATTTCACAATATATATATATATATATATATATATATATATATATATATATATACACACAGTGGGTACGGAAAGTATTCAGACCCCCTTAAATGTTTCACTCTTTGTTATATTGCAGCTATTTGCTAAAACTAAAAGTTCATTTTTTTCCTCATTAATTTACACACAGCATCCCATATTGACAGAAAAATACAGAATTGTTGACATTTTTGCAGATCTATTAAAAAAGAAAAACTGAAATATCACATGGTCCTAAGTATTCAGACCCTTTGCTGTGACACTCATATATTTAACTCAGGTGCTGTCCATTTCTTCTGATCATCCTTGAGATGGTTCTACACCTTCATTTGAGTCCAGCTGTGTTTGATTATACTGATTGGACTTGACTAGGAAAGCCACACACCTGTCTATATAAGACCTTACAGGTCACAGTGCATGTCAGAGCAAATGAGAATCATGAGGTCAAAGGAACTGCCTGAAGAGCTCAGAGACAGAATTGTGGCAAGGCACAGATCTGGCCAAGGTTACAAAAAAAATTCTGCTGCACTTAAGGTTCCTAAGAGCACAGTGACCTCCATAATCCTTAAATGGAAGATGTTTGGGAGGACCAGAACCCTTCCTAGAGCTGTCCGTCCAGCCAAACTGAGCTATCAGGGGAGAAGAGCCTTGGTGAGAGAGGTAAAGAAGAAACCAAAGATCACTGTGACTGAGCTCCAAAGATGCAGTCAGGAGATGGGAGAAAGTTGTAGAAAGTCAACCATCACTGCAGCCCTCCACCAGTCTGGGCTTTATGGCAGAGTGGCCCGACGGAAGCCTCTCCTCAGTGCAAGACACATGAAAGCCCGCATGAAGGACTCAAAGATGGTGAGAAAGAAGATTCTCTGGTCTGATGATACCAAGATAGAACTTTTTCACCTGTCCAATACAGCCCCAACAGTGAAGCATGGTGGTGGCAGCATCATGCTGTGGGGGTGTTTTTCAGCTGCAGGGACAGGACAACTGGTTGCAATCAAGGGAAAGATGAATGCGGCCAAGTACAGGGATATCCTGGACGAAAACCTTCTCCAGAGTGCTCAGGACCTCAGACTGGGCCGAAGGTTCACCTTCCAACAAGTAAATGACCCTAAGCACACAGCTAAAATAATGAAGGAGTGGCTTCACAACAACTCTGTGACTGTTCTTGAATGGCCTAGCCAGAGCCCTGACTTAAACCCAATTGAGCATCTCTGGAGAGACCTCAAAATGGCTGTCCACCAACGTTTACCATCCAACCTGACAGAACTGGAGAGGATCTGCAAGGAGGAATGGCAGAGGATCCCCAAATCCAGGTGTGAAAAACTTGTTGCATCTTTCCCAAAAAGACTCATGGCTGTATTAGATCAAAAGGGTGCTTCTACTAAATACTGAGCAAAGGGTCTGAATACTTTCAGTTTTTCTTTTTTAATAAATCTGCAAAAAATCTTCTGTCAATATGGGGTGCTGTGTGTACATTAATGAGGGAAAAAAATGAACTTAAATGATTTCAGCAAATGGCTGCAATATAACAAAGAGTGAAAAATTTAAGGGGGTCTGAATACTTTCTGTACCCACTGTGTTTGTGTGTGTGTGTGTGTGTGTGTGTATATATATATATATATATATGTTTGTATGTATGTATGTATGTATTGCCCTCTCCATTTAATACATTTTTCGAGAATGAATATCTGAAATGAAAAATAGAGGAAAACCCTGAAAAATCTCGAAACACTGATCTGTGTCTCAAATTTGGTCAGATTTGATTTATGAACGTCTTATCCATTGTGTATAATAATGTTTATTGTCTCTATAAATTTTCAAAATCCTATAACATGTGTTTATTTCCAGGGTTAAAATTTGATTTTAGACCTTTGAAACTTGTACATTACAAGGTCTGCTCCTGTCTTGCAAATTTTAGTTCCAGATTTTAATTTTGTATTTGATTAGAGTTAGAACTAAACTCAGTGGCTGTCCAGAAGCAACATTGCCCATCTATTGTATTTTTCACCTTTAACATTAAGGTTATTTAGGATTAAATTTGTTATTTAGATTTAGAAAAAAAGAAAAAAAGAAAAAAAACCTTTAGTTGTGAAGTTCAGAATAAGATTTGACCTGAGGGGTTAGAAACACTGCTAAAAGATCACTGCTCAGTAAAAGCAATAAAATAATTGAGTACACCACATATGATGAGATACTGTATCAGCAAAAACAGCTGCAGTGTGTTGACTGAAAGTACACTTGCTTGAATTCATCTCTTGAGTTTTGTTTTTGACATGTTGAAAACAAACCACCTAAAGAAATTCTGGCACAGTTTTATCAATAAAACCAGAGAGAAACAGCTGCCAAGATTCAAAATTACTCTTTGTAATCATTCTGAAAGAAAGCTGTGATTTATGCAAGGCAAAAAAATAAAAAATAAATCTTCAAAGCAAAACATATTTTCCATATGAAAACAGAAATCCTTGTCCTAGTTCTTCTGCTTTAATTCTTTATATGCTGATAATAATGCAGTGACACTAGCTGCAAGTTCAGCTTAGATAGCAGGGAAAAGGATTGTCAACCATCTACAAACTGAAACATTAAATGTATTATTGTGCATGTCTCATCAATCCAATGATTTCTTATTGCAGCAATTTCTGTATCTTGAAGCTTGAAGGATTTGACCCTAAGTAAGTTGCCCCTTGAGTGTAAAGTACTGTAGTGAGAGGCAATCTAGAGAATCTCATTATTTGGGTTGTAACCCACCCTGTTTCTACTCTGTTTCACACATAATGAGCACAAGAAAATGAAGCTATTTTCTTTCTAACAGCATTTGAAAGAGTTCAGGTTATTGCACTGAACATACAACAAATAGCATGCTTTCTTTTATGTATTACGTTTATTCTTTCCTATAGTTCCTAGGTACCTTTAAATGAATGGCATAACATACACTGTAACTGATTTTTGTAATTTGAACAGTATTTTACTGTAATATCCAGAGCTGGGTAGTAACTGATTACATGTAATCTGGATTATGTAATCAGATTCCAAAAAAATAAGTACTTGTAATTAAAAGTAAGTTACATTTTAAAATACTCATAATGAGACTAGTTACTTTTTTTATGGATTACATTATTACATATTTTTCACACAATAGCAACAAATTATTCATAATTAATTGATTATCCCTAATTTATCTTTTTCATCTTTTAAATTTTCCTTTCTAAAGTAGCCTACCGATTATATACATTTAGAAAGTTTTAGTTTTTTTTTTAGTTTGGTGGACATTTACACATAGACTAGTGATTGGTCAGGTGGGGGCACAGCATTTGACCACTGGATTTACAAAAATCATTTTAGGTTTAAGAAGGATTTCAACATTGCATCAACTACTGATGAACACATTCATTTTTATTTAAATCATCACTTTTTTTTTTTTTTAACCATGTATTATTATGTCTTTTGAAGGCATTTTTCTATCAAACTCACTAAAATGCACATATTCATGTTATTTCTTATTTACATTTAATGCAGCCATTCCAAAATGTTTTGTTATCTAAACCTTATTCACCAAATATATTTACTTTAAGTTCCACTGAGATTTTAAAATAATTAATAATAATAATAATATTTAAATAATTAAGTATCACATTGGTATGTTCACAGTTTCCTTGATGTTCATTAATGGTCACATGGTATGCAGGCAAATAAAAATGTCATCAGTGTTTTATATTAATTGTTATTTTAAAACTAAGACTATAGAAATACAAAGACGGTAAACTCCTACACTTACGAATGGGAGAAACTGCAATATGGAGGAATAGTCCCATCTTCTGAAAGAGACATGAAAGAGACACATTTCAAATAGAAACCTGAGGCTAGACCAGCCAATGCGTATGCCAAAAGGAACAGGTCCCCAAAACACAGCCAGCAGGTCCCCGAAACACAGCATAGGAGGTACTTGCGCGTCTTTGCCTCCCTAAACTTCTCAACCACCGTCTCAATGGAGGCACCGAAAAGCTCGGAAGGCGAAACCGGCACATCGAGAAAAAAGCCCCTTTCTTTCTTCCCAATGTCTGCCAGGTTTACCTACAGATGTCACTCTGTGACCACCATGGCCCCCATAGATCTACCGATGGAGGTGGCGGCCTGCTTGGTGGCACGGAGAGCCAGATCTGTGGTGAGACGCAGCTCAGCAACTTCATCAGGGGAAAGACCCTGACCTTTGTCCAGATCTTTCAGCAGATAAGCCTGATAGGCTTGAAACACAGCCATAGTGTGCAATGCGCCCACAGCCTGGCCTTCTGCTGCATATGCCTTGCCATTCAATCTAGATGTTATTTGAAGGGGGATTGATGGCAAGGAGGGAGTCTTGAGAGAGGATGTCTCACCAGTAGAGAGATAGCTAGCTAGCATCTCTTCTACAGGGGGCATCCTCTCATAGCCGTGGTCAGACTCGATATTCGCATAATCAATGTGTTGGAAATTATGGATATGAGAAGAAAACGGCTTTTTCCAAACCTTATCGATCTCTGAATGGAGATCAGGAAGAAATGTAAGACTCACTAGGGCTGGGGCTTTATGGTCTGAAAGATAGCGTTCGTCGAGACGACCCCGCGGCACCACCTTTCTAGCCCGCTTCCACGGCAAGTCAAGCCTTACCGTGGCGCGGTCCATAACCCCCAACAGCTCCTCATATGCAGGGCAGGAGGACTGAGAAGGCTCAGCCTCAGCTTCTTCACCCTCAGACATCTCCTGCTCTTCTTGGGTAGATCCCAAAAGAGCACTAGCTTCCGGATCAGATGACGTCAGGGAAACTACGTCATCCTCCAGAAGCTCACTCTCGTCTCTGACCGACGAGCATGAAAGCCACTTTTTTATTTTATTTTTTTTGATCCCCACAAACTCATTTTCCTTCGAGCCTCAGCAGCAGAGAGTCCTGAGTCGCGGGAAGCAGATGGCTGCTGCTCTTTCCTCGAAAAGAGAGCCAGACGAGAGCAGAGCTTTTTCATCAGAAAACGCTCACAATGCATGCAAACCGCCCCCTCGAGGACGTCGTGTGCATGCTCTTCACCCAAACAGAAGACGCAAAGATCGTGTGTGTCATCAGGTGTCAAATAATGAGGACACGGATGCACACACCTCTTAAACGCCTGACTAGTGCTCGCCATGATGTAAGAAGACAACAAAATCATTCTTACCAGAAAATGCACGTTTAGACAAACAATCGCTGAAGACGGAGAAGAGAATGTTGTGTACTACCGCCGTTCTTTTATACTATGGCCGCTCTGGTAGTGACGCACCGGCAGCAACGAGTTGCTCCGGGAGTGACGTCATAGGCTGTCGCCGGCCACTGCGAGAGTTTTGTATGTATGCTTCAGACACGAGTCACACTGATGCCATTCCCCTAGCACCCCCTAGAAGACGCAGTTCGATGTTCTTCTATGTTTTTTTTTTTTTTTACATCATTATGGTACAAGATTATTAATGTAATAAACGAGTTAAGCCAAAAGTCATCTAAAAGTAATCTGATTATATTACCTAAAATGTTTAATGTAACAAATTACATTACTGAAATTTTTTGTCATGTAATCTGGAATCAGTAAAGGATTACAAATTGTAAACAGCAATACATTACGGGGAAATAACTTGCCCGCAAAAAGGGAGATTTCTTTTCTCCTGTTGAGTGGAAGTGGCTGTAAAAAAAACAAAAGAGAAATGTTGCACCATTAACTCGACAAAAAGTTTAGCATATTATTTCTGTTTTATGCAAAACTGAGATATTTTAAGATATTTTTTACTTGTTAACAGCAAACATTATTCATCATGTCGTTTTTCATGTCAAGAGTTAGTCTTCTTTCTGACTGATGGCCAAGATTCCGCCATAATGGTAATAAGACTGGTGGGTATATTAAGGTCACCTATATTAGTATAAATTAACTTTAGTTAAACCGAGAAACACATTTGTACATTCTGCTAGTCGTACGAGTATTTAGCTAGTCGTACTAGTTGCTACTTAACCTTAACAGCGACCTAAGCTGAAATACTGAGGTAAAGTGTGTTAGGCAACACCACTGTTTCTGTGGAGATTTTAAACAGTATTTTCAAGCTCTTCTTTTATTTTGTTATTTTCAGGTTTCTAGTCTGAATGTGCAACATCGGAGAAGTAACTTATTTTGGAGCCGCCTCTTGTGAATGCCATCGATGATAACATCAACCGGTAATCTAATATTGTCAGTTAGCCAAAGTTAACTAACTTAGTTGAACACAGAGAAGCATAAAATCTTTTCTACACAGTAAGGTAACCCTGCTGAAAAAAACAGCTAAAACCAGCCTAGGCTGGTTGGCTGGTCTTAGCTGGTTTAAGCTGGAAGTATCTGGTTTTAGGTGGCCAGGCTGGTCAGGCGGGTCATAGCTGGTGGTCTCCCAGCCTGGCCAAAGTGGCCAAAACCCCTCCAAAACCAGCCTGCTGTGACGGGGCCATAGGCGACGACATGGAGGCAGTGTGAGATCCAAATGCAAGAAGTTTAATAAAGACAGCGATCAAATCCAAATCGCTAGGCAGATGTAGAAGAGACAGGCCAAGAGCTAACACACAAGTATTCAGTCCAACCAGGCAAACAAGGCAGAATCAGTAATCCAAAGACAGTAGTCGAAAAAGGCAGGCGCAAGGTCGTAACAATAAATCAAACAATGAAGAAATAAACGCTCGGTAAGGCAGTGAGAACTGGCAATACTTCTCAGTGAGAAACAGGAACAGTATAGTTAAAATATGGTACCAAACAGGAAGTAACCAACAAAGAAACAGACAGTCAATATTCTGGAGAATGCTCCCTCTGGTGGTCGGATGAATGGCTACCAGCCCTGTCCATTACAGAATCCCCCCCTCAGGAACACCTCCAGGTGTTCTCCTCCTAGACCGACCCCTGTATCGTGGTGCTGGGCGATCAGGATGCTGTCGGTGAAACTCCTGGGTAAGCGATGGGTCCAGAATATCCTTCGAGGCCACCCAAGATCTCTCCTCTGGTCCATAGCCCTCCCAGTCCACCAAGTATTGCAGCTGTCCCCCTCTGCGGCGTGAATCCAAAATCTTGTTAACCGAGTAAGCAGGTGCGCCATCAATCTCTAAGGGTGGAAGAGGCTCAGGATCCTAGATGCCGGGGTCAGATGCCGGGTGAACGGGTTTAAGGAGGGAGACATGAAATGAAGGGGAGATACGATAATCATCAGGAAACTCTAGGCGATATGTTACAGGGTTAATCTGTTTGAGAATCTTGAAAGGACCCACATACCTAGGAGTGAGCTTCCTGCTCAGTAGACGTAGTTGGAGATCTCGGGTGGATAGCCAGACTCTCTGGCCAGGTTGATAGATGGGGTGGGGACGTCTCCTATGGTCCGCTTGAATCCGCTTGGCTCTTTGGAGTCTCACATGAGCGCTGTCCCACACCCGCTCACTGCGCTTGATCCAGTCATCCACTGACGGCACCATGGAGGGTTCACCAGACCAGGGGAACATGGGGGGCTGGTAGCCTAGAACACACTGAAAAGGGGTTAGGCCAGTGGATGAGTGGGTGAGGGAGTTTTGAGCATATTCGGCCCAAGGAAGGAAGTTGCTCCATTTGTCCTGTTCTCTACTGCAATAGGTCCTGAGGTAACGTCCAATCTCCTGGTTCAGCCTTTCCACCTGCCCATTCGATTCCGGATGATACCCTGAGGTGAGGCTGACGTTGATGTCCAGCAACAGAATGTTTACAGAATGCCTGCCATACCTTTGAGGTGAATTGAAGACACGATCTGTCCTCAAGGATTCTGTAGACTCTGAATACATGTTGAAAGAGTTTGAGAGCAGTCTCCATGGCGGTGGGTAGCTTCTTCAGTGGTATTAGTCTGCAAGATTTAAAAAAGCGATCTACAATAACCAGGATGGTAGTGAAACCATTGGAGTTAGGGAGGTCGGTGATAAAATCAATGGAAAGGTGTGACCAAGGGCGGTGAGGAATTGGCAGGGGTTGGTGTAGTCCGGCAGGTAGTTCATGGGGGGTTTTGGATTGAGCGCAAATTGAGCACGCCTTCACAAAGGTGATGACATCACGGTTCAGGTTTGGCCACCAGAATGCATTTCGTACCAAGGTTGTAGTGCGTTGAATACCAGGGTGTCCTGCACTGAGCGAGGTATGGACCCACTGCAAAGTCCGCTGTCGGAGTGTTTGAGGAACATATTGTCGATTGGGGGGGCATTCAGGTGGTGGTGGATCATCCGGGTGGCCCCGTTGTATCTCCTCCATGAGATCCCAGCTGATCTGGGCGATGACCACAGATGGTGGTAGGATAGGTTCTGGATCATGTCTGCGTGAGAGTGCATCAGCCTTGTGGTTCTTGGTGCCTGGACAATAAGTAACTGTGAAATTGAAGTGGGTGAAAAATAAAGACCAGCAAGCCTGTCTGGGATTCATTCGTCGGGCACCCTTGATATATTCGAGATTCTTGTGGTCAGTGATGATTTGGAATGGGTGTGTCGCTCCTTCAAGCCAGTGGCGCCACTCTTCCAGTGCACACTTCATCGAGAGCAGTTTCTTGTTGCCTACGTCATAATTTCTCTCTGCAGCAGTTTGCGTGAGAAGAACGCGCAGGGATGAAGTTTACCTGGGTAGCCATGACGCTGTGAGAGTACTGCACCGATACTGCAGTCCGAGGCATCTACCTCCACTATGAAGGGTAGCTCGGGGTCTGGATGTTTCAGAACTGGTGCAGTGGTGAAACTGGTCTTGAGATTCTCAAATGATTTCACTGCCTCTTGATTTCATCTTAGCTTGGCCGGTTTAAGTTTCAGGAGTGAAGTCAATGGGGCTGCAATTGAACTGTAGTTACGGATAAATCAGCGATAAAAGTTGGCAAATCCCAGGAATCGTTGGAGTTCCTTGATTGTCTTGGGAAGAGGCCATTCAGTGACTGCCTGAACTTTTGAGTTATCCATCTCCACTCCCTGATAGCTAACGATATATCCCAGGAAAGATGTTTTAGAAATATGGAATTCACATTTCTCTAACTTAAAGAGCTCTAAGAGCTGGTGTTGTCGTAGACGTGACAGGACTGTCTTGACGTCCGTGACATGTTGCTTGAGGGAAGGGGAGTAGATCAGAATGTCTACTATAGTCTATATACACTGTAAACCCGAACAGTGAAATTAATTAAATGAAATGAGTTGATTTCACTCAAATAATAATGAAAGTTCATTGGACTTAATTGAAATAAGTTTTGTAAACTCAAAATGTCGTTGTAGTAAGCTGAACTTAAAATGATTGAGTTTTCTAGTTCCCAGCACGCTTTGCATCAGACAACATGGAAAATAAATGTTGAAATTAAGTGTTAGTTTGTGTGTTTTTGCACAAGATTAATGTAGAGAGACATAAGTTAGTACTTAAATGTTGTGTTATGTTAGGATTTACATAAGTTTCTCTTATGTTGGTTTTGTAGTGTTGCAGCAGCTGGGGATGTAGAGGGTCGGATGTAACCAGAGGAAAGGCTTCTTCGATGTAAGTCTCCATGGCCAGTGTCTCTGGGCGTGATAGGGGGTAAATTTTGCTCTTAGGTGGAGACATATTAGGTAGCAGGTCTATGGCACAGTCCCAGGGTTGATGTGGGGGCAGCTGAGTGGCTTTAGACTAGCTGAATCAGAGTACTCAGTATATATGGCGGGCAATGTGGTGGACAGGCAGGGAAAAGACAGGGTGTTCGTAAGGCAATTTTGTAGACAATGGGCAGACCATTGGGTGAGTTCACCCTGGTTCCAGGAGATGACAGGGTCGTGGACGGACAGCCACGGGTGACCAAGGATGATTTCATACTTGCAAGACGGGACCACATAGAAAGTGATGGTTTCTTAATGAAAGAGTCCAATATGAAGAATAATGGGTCGAGTAATAGCGGTAATCCCAGAACCTATGGTAGCGTTGTCAATGGTGGTGATGTTGATGGCAGGGACACAGGGAGATGTAGGGATCTTCAGTTTGTCAGTCAGTTTCTGGTTGATCACATTCACTGCTGATCCAGAATCCACTAACGCTGTAACATATTGAGAAGCAGTATCAAAACCCAGTTTGTATCTCAACAAAAAGCTGCGTTTAGAAGTGATGGGTAGATCTATGGTACTTACAGTGTGCGAGGTCGTAGAGGTTTTCTTGGTTTTATGTGGGCAGGCAGCGTTACGATAATTCTCTTCTCTGCAGTAGTAGCACAGATTTTCCCGCTGGCAACGGTCTCTTTCCTCTGTTGAAAGACGTGTAGAAGCGATTTGCATAGGCTCGTGTGAATCGGGACATGCGTGTTCTAGACTGGCTGATTTAGATCTGCAGGAACGTGGGCTGTTGTGCATTAGATTATCGATCTTGATAGCAAGAGTGATGAGCTCATTATAAGACAAGTCTACTGCCTTACAGGCTAGTTCAGCTTGCAATTTCACATTCAAACCTTTCTTGAACACTGCTTTCAGAGCAACATCGTTCCATCCACTTTGAGCTGCTAGAGTCCTGAACTCAATCGCATAGTCAGCTGCGGTGCGAGCTCCTTGCTTAATACTCAGCAGTTGATCAGAAATATCCTGCCTCCCTTCAGGATATGCAAACACCTCATTAAGCTGGGAGATTAGATAATCAAAAGATGACTGAACACAAATGTCACTCTCCCAAACTGCGGACGCCCAATCCAACGCTCGTCCAGTTAATAAAGACATTACCACTGCGCACTTCTTGGAGTCCTGATTATAAGTCTCAGGTTGACTAGTAAAGAAGATTTTGTATTGGCGAATAAACACTTGACATTGGTCTGGCGACCCATCAAATTTGTCAGGTAAAGCGAGTCTTACCGGAGAGCTCTGAGGTGTGGGGAGTGAACGAATATATTGCATGAGGTTATCATTGGAGCTCCTTAGGTGCATCAGCTGTTCCTGGTATCCTTTGAGTAACTCACTTTGATGAGCAAATGCTGCTTGTAGCTGAGAAACTTCTGCTGGATCCATGTTTGGTGAAGTATTCTGTGACGGGGCCATAGGCAACGACATGGAGGCAGTGTGAGATCCAAATGCAAGAAGTTTAATAAAGACAGCAATCAAATCCAAATCGCTAGGCAGATTCGTAGTAGAAGAGACAGGCCAAGAGCTAACACACAAGTATTCAGTCCAACCAGGCAAACAAGGCAGAATCAGTAATCCAAAGACAGTAGTCGAAAAAGGCAGGCGCAAGGTCGTAACAATAAATCAAACAATGAAGAAATAAACGCTCGGTAACGCAGTGAGAACTGGCAATACTTCGCAGTGAGAAACAGGAACAGCATGGTTAAAATATGGTACTAAACAGGAAGTAACCAATGAAGAAACAGACAGTCAATATTCTGGAGAAGGCTCCCTCTGGTGGTCAGATGAATGGCTACCAGCCCTGTCCATTACACCTGGTTTTAGCTTTTTTTTTTTTCTTCAATTATCTTCAAATGCTAATTAAGTAAGAAATGTGTACACAAATGTTGTAAGTAACTTTAGAGACGGTCTCTAAATTTAGTGACAGACGTGAAGTATATAAAGTATATAAAGTTGTCAATATTATATAAAGTATATAATTGTATTTTTAGGTTTGTGGTCTTGTGGTAAAAATGTAAATTCTATTACTGTAGGTTGTTCTTTATTTCTTTCTTGATTTCTTTCTTTATTATTATTATTATTATTATTATTATTATTATTATTATTTTCTGATCATAAACAATAGTAACACCTAAAGGGTGTTGTGATGCTGTCTGTTACAAGAGATTTCTTCAAGCAAAAACAGGATGCTGACTATGAGGGGCAGAATCATCATACAGCCAGCTGTCTATTTTACAGAAATGCAGAATTAGGTAACACAAAATACAGTTTGTTTTACATTGTATTTACATTTATGCATTTTAAATTATTCATTCCCTGGGAATCAAACAGGGGTGGTGCTACACTGTAAAAAAAAAAAAAAAATCTGCTCAATTACAGAGTTCTGGCATGAAACACTAGAATGCAGTCCAATGGATCTAACTCATTCTGACAACATGACATAATAATCACATGGCACAGCCGTTTGGTTCTCTCCTGTATCAGTAGCCAATGAGCTCAATGCTCAACATTCAAATACATGACTAATGCTAAATGTAGCAGTTTGCAGCATGCTTCAGAAACCCTCCACCTTCCCCAGCTCCACCTGTATAGATCTGCTACGAGGTGATTTATGTATGCTATGGGGGTTATTCATATGTTATATGTGTAGCTGCAGTATTTCTTGCATGCTTACAGCAGCATGTTGTGGATGTATTGGCAGTAGCAAGTCTCAGTACTTGCTCTGCCGCAGCAGCAGCGTAGCAGATCTATTCCGCCAAGACCAAATACATTAACATCATGTACATTACCATGCCAATCCCTCTGAGAGATGTCATGACAGAAATACGTTTATTCAAGTTGAAATGTTAAGTTGTACTAAGCGATAACTTAGATATTCAAGTTGACTAAACAAAAAAAAAAAAAATTGCTTGTTAAACTTTTACGTCGAATCAACTCAAATATCTAAGTTTTTACATAGTTAAACGTAAAATTTCAAGTTGACTCAACTTAAAATTTGTAGGCAGCCAAGTAACAAATTATTTTAAGTTGACTCAACAATTTTTTTTTTTTTTTTAACAGTGTAGGGGTAGGCTAAGGGGGCTGAAGCCCTGAATGTTTTTATTACCATGTCTTGTGCACATCAAGATTGAGTTTGCATGCGCATTAAAATTATTTATATTAAACCAGCACTTAAACAGCAAAATGTAGCTATTTTAGGTATCTTTAACTTACTGTAACCTATAAATTCATAATAACCATATGTCAAAATTAGATTATTGTTACTATATAGCAACAAATATAGATTTTTAATCATAGTAGGCCTATTATATATTTAGAACAATTATATGAACAGATTGGTTAGCATTTAGCATGGTCTGTTTCAGACTTTACTAAGTGTCAGGGCAACAAAATTCAATAAACAAGAAGGTAATATTAAGTGATTTAAATCATGAAGAAAATGTTGTTTGCTCCATTTCGCAAAAAAAGGGTTCTAAGCAAAGCCATTTGGGCATTTCTGCACACAGCAGTGTTTCATTACTGAATGACTTTTCCTTTGAACACCTCGAATCAGTGATTCACTGACCCATTCATAAAAACTTTTTTTTTTTTCTTTCATTTTCTTTCTTACTACTGCATTCAGATGTAGTATGTAACGTCTTTATTAACATCAATGTGCATACAGCACCAAGTTTGACAGTTCAGGCAAAATCTGTAAACACTGATTTGAAAAATAATGTTTTTGTTTGTTTGTTTGTTTGTTTGTTTTTTCTTGTGCTTGCAGGTTCATCCAGACAGTCAACCTTCGTGACACCAAATGCATTGAAAGTCACAGAGTAGATGGAATTCTGGAAAAGGGTTGCAAAGAAAAAACATCAGCCTGAATCCCATCCTGCTGTAATTTATTCCTGTGATTTCAAAGCTGATTTTTTAGCAACATTACTCCAGTCATGGTGCTTCAGAAATCATTCTAATATATTGATTTGCTTCTCAAAATTATTATGTTGAAAACAGCTGAGTATATTTTTTTATTCAGATTTATTTGATGAGTAGAAAGTTCAGAAGAATCAGCCCGATCTCATGGCAATTTGTAAATATTTTGAAATATGAAAAAAAAAAAGTACTCAGCTGTTTTTAATAATAATAATCATAAATGTTTATCAGCATATTAGAATGATTTGTGAAGGATCATGTGATACTGAGGACAAGTAATGATGCCGAAAAATATATTCAAATAGAAAGCGGTTGTTTTAAATAATAATAATTAAAAAAAAAAAAAAAAAAAAAAATCATAAATGCAGCCTTGATGAGCAGAAGAGACTTCTTTAAAAACATTAAAAATCTGTTCAAAAACGTTCTGCTTTTCAGTATGTGTATGTTTTGCCATGAGACCAAGTCCCCAGGGGACTGTGGTGATGTCCTTTTTTTCTTTTTTTGCATCCTAGAGGTCAAAATTTGTAATTTGTACTTAAAAAAAAAAAAAAGTTCAAAAATTAAAAAATTAAAAAGAATATTATCAGAACTAATGCCCATGGGGTGGTAAAAATCTTGAATTACATGATGTATATATATATAATACCAACTGACAGTAAGTAAGTTACTGTAAAAATTACAGCAATCTTTTTACAGTGATGAACCATATTGTGTTTTAGAATTAAATGTGGATGTCATAACACATATTACACTGACCTTTCAGACTGCACCAACCTTCTCATATAAACAATATCTAAGATGAAATGGAATACAAACATTCATCACAGTGTTCAAATGAAATCAACCCTCTCAGACAGACAGGAAATCCCATGAGCCACAACACTGAACCGGAAGGTTAATCTAAACTCAAACACATCACACAACGAACATTTAGAGGTGACTGGGAATTTCTGAGGATTCTCCAAAGCCTGATGCATCAGCAACACCCAGATAATCCTTTTCAAAACTTCTAAAAAGAAAAGCTTTGCCAAACTGAGACCTGTGGAGCATTATGATTATTGAGTTACAGCTTTCATTTCTGCTGTGCTATAGTCAGTATTCTTCAGTGGTTTGAAGACCTGTTCACACCAAGAACAAAATGAAAAAAGCAGAATAAATTGCAGCCAGAAGGTCCATTTCCGACATGAATATCGGAAGTTTAATATAAAATACCTTATCTGAAAAATGGCCTAAAACTCCAGAAAATACAGATTTCAATTCCAGCAGTCATATCATGAAAGCGTGGTATTTAACCCTCATGTGTTCTGGTCATTTTGGCCTGCAGAAGATTTTCTTTTTTTCCTGAAAATGCTAGTCAATGTTATAACACTGTTATAACTAAAACTTACTGACTTTGCTCAGAAAGTTAAAATGTTGATAGTTCTGTGTCCCACCCATTTTACACTTGGCAAGGACAATGACACAATGACTGGCCTAAAAAATTTGCTTGCATATCTCTCGTTATGCTATGCTGTTGCCAAATATTGATTTTTATTTATTTATTTATTTATTTATTTTGGTCAACTTGTTTTCTTTCAATTAGCACAGGTTTCGTATTTCCTTTTGGAAATGATTGATTGTAGGCCTCATTGAACTGGGCTTAAGCACAGGTGAATAAGCCTGAGTGAACTCTTTTTTTACACTGAGGCACATAAGCTCAGATCAATGGGGCCTACGATCAATCAGCTCCAAAAAGAAATACAAAACCTGTGCTAATTGAAAAAATATTAGTTGAAAAAAAAAATTAAAAAAAATTGAATCCAATATTTCAGAATGATGTAGCATAATAAGAGATCTGCAAGCAATTTAGAAGGCTGGCCATTTTTGACCAGGAACACCAAATTAGGTTAGCGTAGAACAATGGGAAAAGGCTGCATGTAATTTTTTGACTGTAATAAGTATAAAAATACCAAAATATGTTTGCAGATATTTAGGCAACATATTAAGTTCATATACTTGTTTATCAGAAAAATGATGCTACAGTAAGTTATTCTACTCTGAAATATGTTCTGTGTCAGAATGTCTGTTTTTGTTTTGGTCTGTTTGATTCCACCCACTGTTCATTTGCCCAATAGTATTTTGACACCCCGGGTTGCCAGTTAGCAGAAAACACAGCGTACTGCAGCAATGGTAGCTAGCAAATGAACTGGGTCAGAGATTGCAGATTCTACATAACCTAAAAAGCCTCAACATCTATTTAAAAATCTTTATTTTACTTCTTGTGGGCAGTGTCTCGAGATCGAATCCTGCCTCGTGGACGTTTCCAAATCCCTCCCTACCTCCCTCTCTCCCTCTCTCTCTCTCTCTCGCTTCCTGTCATATCTACTAGTTGTCAATATTACCTACTGCAACTTTAAATAATATGCCTGCAGAGGTTGTTCTGAATATAGTCATGGCTACAGAGTGACAATCCTTGTCTGTATAGGTGCTGCACATTGTCTGATGTGAAGAGGTCCCTAGAAATGCACTTTGCTTCAATTTAAAGTTTGAAGTTACAAGAAACTCTGCAATTATTCCCTCTTGTCATTAATGACGAGAGTTTATGATTCTGGATCTAAACCACAATATATATTACACATTTACAATATTTTCAACTTACTCTACAGTGGAGAGTCTTTTGTTCATATAATCATGCCATTAAAATTTGTCAAAAGTTTACTCTAAACTGATGCTTGTCAGAATGTGTACATAAGACTGAAATATACAGCAGCTAGCCAACAAATCAAACAGGTTTCCTGCCCGCTGTGATTAACCGTTGCTGTGCAAATTTGACAGCCATTATGTGAGATGTGACACAGAGCAGTTATGGAAATAAGTGAGACACATAAGCTGAGGCATACATAATTGTTTCATTAGGCCATCCATAACTGTATTCTCAGCTGCACAGAGTCAGATCTCACACACTTACATTCAGTTATTTGTGCTAGAAAGAAAGAGGGTAGAAAACAGACTGACAAACACACTCTTATAGCTATTTGTAACTAGTTTGCATTTTGCCAAATTGGTGATAATTTTCTCATGAAATCAGGTTGGATCAATATAGGGCTGGGCGATATGGTTAAAGGAAGTTGTATTCCAAGTGCACCACACAGGAAGCTGTAACGTTTTAGTCCACTGAGGCAAGTTGAATGGTGAACCCAAGTGCAGTTTATTGTACAAACGTGAATACCCAGAGTGAAAACAAAACAGAAATCCAATGAAACAAACGATAATTCAGACTGATGAAACTGACTTGACTTGACTTGAACATATTAAACAGGCTTGGGATGGAACAGATATGGTAGAAAAACAGAGACTCACCAGCAGCGGGTTACAACATTAATACACAACAAAGAATAATTGGAACATGAGGCTACTAAAAAGGAAACAGACAGGGTCACATGACAAAACCAACCAATGAGAACAAGGAACAACAAATAGCAACCAATGAGAAACCAGAACACATAGCAGAACATGAACCAATAAGAACATGACACATGGACAAGCAGGAGAACAAGAGGAAGCAAGGAAGCTGGACGAGACAACAACCAAGCTGCTCACCCACACAACCCCATTCACGCTGTCTGCAATATGCCCTGTAGAGTGAAAACCGAGAGAACACCTCTCCAAAGTGCCAGACGTCATCGAATGTGAGTCTAACCCACGTAAGGTATGAGATGGCTTATGGTAGAGAAATGAACTTTCAGTTCATGGGCAACAGCTCTGGTGAACATTCCTGCAGTCAGCATGCCAATTACATGCCCTCTCAAAACTTACGACATCTATTGCATTTAGAGTGGCCTTTTATTGTGGCCAGCCTAAGGCACACCTGTGCAACAATCATGCTGTCTAATCAGCATCTTTATATGCCACACCTGTGAGGTGGATGGATTATCTCGGCAAAGCAGAAGTGCTCACTAACACAAATTTAGAGAGATTTTTTAATAATATTTGAGAGAAACAGGCCTTTTGTGTACACAGAAAAAGTCTTAGATCTTTGAGTTCAGCTCATGAAAAATAGGGGCAAAAAGAAAAGTGTTACATTTATAATTTTGTTCAGTGTATTTTGTAACCCTGAATGTTTTTGAATCGCCTCATGAGACATGCCTAGGAGGATTAGATTACTTCTTCTTGTGACATAGGCAAAATCATTTTTTGCTCCCTTGGTTTCCTTGGTTACTCAACATGGTTTAATGATGTCAATCAAATGATGTGCATTATTCTCTTGCCATAAAATAAAATCTGCAATTAAATCCACATCTCTTCCTCTGCAACTATTGAGTGAAGCATCACTTTTGATTTTGTCACCTTAAAGACAAAGTTATATATATATATATATATATATATATATATATATATATTGTTTTTATTTTAAGATCTGAATATTTTAAGGACTATTTTACACAGTATATCTCTAGTGCTATAAATGTCACATACTGGCACAAACAGGCACAAACACTTAAAATATATATTTACAAAATAAATACAAAATAGTTCAATACTATACTAAATAAAATTACACAACTGAAAATACACAAATATGAAACTTGCACTTAGACATAAATTAAATAACCTTTTTTATCTACCTTTTAACTTTTAATATTTAAAAATACAAAGCAAAAAAGTATGTTGTATTTCAAATACATCTAAAATATTGCTTATCCCTGACTATTGGTCACCTGTAGTCTTTTTAGCAGTATTAGCTAATAAAAACCCATATCACTAGCAAACAACATATTCTGGGCATGGACTAGTATGTTGACATAAAGATGCAATTACAGCAACAAAGAAGCAATTAGTTAGACCTGCAAACCTTTGTTCGGCCAAGGCTTTATCTGCTCTCACAGAAAGCCTGGTCGGTGTTCTGTTATTAGTTTCCATAATGCCACGTAAAAATGTAAGACAAAGCACCTTGGTCAGACTTGTGTAGCAGTGATACCTCACTACTCACTACCGCCGGGTTTTGCTTAAAGGTCAAGCGGAAGCTAATTATTCCCACAGCGTTATGGAATTACTCAAAGCCATCCTTGGCCTTTAGACAGCCCTGATAACTAATCCTCCACCTTAATACAGCTGAAGCTTTACCTTACATTATTACAAAGACTCAACTGAGCTTTGTACACATCTAGGTCTATCACACAGCCAGCGTCACCGACAAATTGCTCCCAACCAATCTATGTTTCTGCCCGCAATTATATCCTGAAAGAAGGTATGCAGGGGGGCCAGACAAAAGATCAGATATTTCCACTTATATTCTTTGCTATACTATGCAGTCAGTTTGAAGCAGGCAGTTCTACAGTAAATGCTCAGCTTCTTTTACATGACACTGTTAGAGTACGGTTTGGATCCAATATGGATAGCCGGTTTTAACTGGAAATACTGGAACCAAATTACATTTGATTATGCTGATGTTTTATGAGTCTGCATTCTTCTGTTAAAGCGGACAGAACATCATACAAAAAAATGCTCTTACAGTGTTTCATGCATCACTGCATCAACAGCGCCACGGTAAAAGAAATTACTTTTTAGCTGAGTTGTGAGTTTGAATTGAATGTGATGAGAGAGAAAGACTGACAGATCTTTAAGTGGTGTTGTCCTCAGTGGTTTTCATGGTGCACAGCAAACATAAAGCCACACATTTACATTTGGAGTCATTTTGGGTGAAATTTTGTAGAATTGTCCTTTGATGATGAATAGAAACTTTAGATATAAGAATACATCATTGTGCTGAATGGCAAGGACCTCCAGCTGCAGAATTGTGCCATTGTGAGATGCCCATTTCACGGATCTCACATTTGAAGTTGAGCAGATATAAAGGCAAATCTGACAAAGTGCTTAAAAATGAACTTATTTTAAGTGTTTGACTCAAACTTACTTCCTAAGCTGATAAAAGGTTGACCTTAAAGCAAAAATAATAATTGCAATAAAATATATTTAATGTACCTATTAGACCATTTGTGATATTATTAATTCTCAGAAAATCACAGAGGGCTGTAGTCTGTTATCTGACTGAATAGATTATGACTTAACACTGAGGATAAAAAAAGGAAAAGAGATCTTGAGCATGAAAGTGCCAGCAGATATTGGTTCCAGCAAATCAATATAAAGCGGATCTCCATCTTCACCATGAAAGACCTTGAATGAGGAAAGCTTTGAAGGAATATTTCCAGTCACTCACAGACGTTCTCTGAACTTGTCTAAATAGATCAAACACAATAGCAGCTTTTGGGTTTAGGGTAAATGTAGGCGCCTATCAAGTGTCATTAGTTGTGAGTGTGAAGAGGTCATTCTGACAGACAGAGGAAATGCATGCTGTCCCATCACTGTCATTCATTTTTGAGCCATAATGACCATAGTTAAGCATGAGAGAGAGAAAAAAAAGTCCCTAAGATGCAGCACTTGCCTGACATGCACCATTTGATTGACTGAAAGCTGTATTTTCTTTCCTGAACATTTTACCAAAGTAAAGCTGTAAAAAGGTGCAGCAATATCAAACATAAAAGTAGTCCACACCACTTATATATGACTTCCCAGGTCTTCTGTAATCACACAGTGAGGAACAGACTAAAATTTAAATTACTTATTGAAAATAATCTATTCTGAAACAGTTCTCAAAAATCATTTATGATTTCAGATGACTGATTCCAAATATGATGCATGAAGACATGTCAAGGCAAGCAAGTTGGATGTCAGTGATTCTGAATATCATTGATTCATGTATGTAACATGATCACTTATTTACACCAACTTATGAACATGCAGAGGGCTAAATTTTCAGTAAAATAGCATCAGTCACAGGAACATTTTATAGTTTTTTTTTTTTTTTTTTTAACATAATGTCAGTCCCCATTTGTGGAAAAAAGCACTTAGGACAAATTGTCTAAATGTATTTTTGTGTGTCTGTTCTGCAAAGAAAAATGAAAGGAAAGTCAATTGTGTTTGGAACAAAATGTGAGTAAATGGTGTTCATTATGGCATGAACTGTGCATTTGATCTAACTGTCATTCAGAGAAAAATGTCACAAATGATTGTCACATGAAGGGAACTGAGCAACAAGGAGAGAGGCGGATCCAAATGCAGTGATTATTAAAAAGGAGACTACAGGAAACTATAAAAACCAAAGAAACGAGAAACAGAATTCAGCTCAAGTGGCATAACATTCACTTATTGACAAGAAAGACCCGAAAACACAAGGGCTATATATATATATATATATATATATATATATATATATATATATATATATGATATAAAAGGAACCAATCAGAGCTACAAACTAAAAGTCCAAAATGAGACAAGAGCACCGAGAACAGATGGTTACACTTTATTTATTTATTTATTTTCACTGTATCAAAATATGGTATTTAAATTAAGAAATAAAAATAAACACAGACCATACAAAAACAACAAAAAATCAAGTCTTTGTTTCATGTCTCTCAAAGCATTTTATTCTTAATTACCAAGTAATTAAATAAAACTTCCAGTTGACATATTTATAGTGTACTTATACAGTATGTATAATAAAGTACAAATGTATAATTCTCAGAGGAGAAACAATGTCTTATGTTAAGTTTTCAAATCAGAAATCAGGTTTTTAATTCACCAAGCAAACCATTTAGACAATGTTCTGTCAGACATTTACACCTGGAACATACTGATTGAAAAGTTTAAAATAAATGAATGAGGGAAAACTAATACAAAGGCAAGTCCTGGTAGGCGGGTAAACAAATAAACAGCTATATACTGACATGGCTTGACATTTCTTCATATATTACTTGGGTAATACTCTTTTGTACAAGATAAATGCCAGTTTTTTTTTTTTGTTTGTTTTTTTTTCTGTGTAATTGCTTCTGTCTGGACTTGAATTAAAGTGCTGTTGAAAGCAAGAGTAATAATAATGCCTTTGCATTCCCAGTGCATATATCCTGTAATCTGCGCTGTTCCTCCACTTTAAACATATGCAATGCTTTAAAGTCAACTACATTTACATAGTAGTTTAGCCCTTGGCAGGCTTTAAAGAAATGCAAACATTTTTGTTTGTTTAAATTTTAAATGAAAGTAAAAGATAGTAGTCAATCAGAGCAAATTTCCAATAAGAACACTAGTTATAATCAATAAATTAATCAATAAAATAATAATTTTATTATTCAAGTTTTCTACACAAATGAGTCATTCTCAGGAAACGGTGGCATTTTTGTCTGATTTTGTCATTTTATTTTATTTACATTTACACATTTTTTTATTTGAATCTACTGATGAAATGACATTTCCCAACATGAGAGCATCACAGGCAGTACCTAAATGTCATGAATATTTAATTAAATTAATAATCTAAATAAAATAAATGAATAAAAACATACAGTAGACCTTACAATATTACATAATAGTAACCCATGGCCATTAAATTTGAGTAGCGCTTTTAAAACATGCTTTGTCTCAACCCTGTTTATATCAACAAATTATGTATTAAACTTTACAAGGTTGGAAAACTAAGCAATATATATATTATATATATAATTTAGTAAGAATGCAATATTGCCATTCTATATAAGTAATTAAAATGTAATGGTGATTAAATTAATTGTTACGTGTTCTACTTCTAAAACTTCTAGCATTATGTTTAACCGTCTATGGCTTGTTTATAATGATTATTTAGATTTTATGAGATCATTTTATTTGAGAGATGGTATTTAATGTGGTGAAACACTTGACAAGTTACAAGATCATTTATTTTTTTCTTTTACATTTATATACAGCATACAACGTTTTAACCAGTTTCATTGAAAAAATGTATGGTGATTTCTACAAAATGTTACAGTTCATAAATTGAATATCCGATTAATGGCGCTACAAGTTTAATGCTGTTTTACCTTTGAAAAAAATGTACCACCTACACTAAACTCTACCCTAAACATTACCAATAGATAAAAAACACATATGTTGAATCAGTTATTTTAGCTTGGTTTTATTGAGCTCTTTTAATGTGAATTGAGTTTCAAAGAACTCGTACCCAAGCACTCTGTAAGCACAACGCTGTACCAGGTGAGTTACCAAGTTTACTATGTCTGAAAAGTCTGCAGATGGGGTCACACTTTTGGGGTCCAATTATCCTTTTAATTACATATTATGACTTCTGCCTTAATAAACTCTGAATTTGCGGCATATTAATTGTTAGTAAGGTAGTAGTTAGGCTTAGGTATTGGATTAGGGTTGGATTAAGGGATCTAGAATATAGGCATTAATATGTGCTTTATAACTACTAATAAATTGGCAATATGTCAGTAATATGCATGCTAATAACCAGGTAGTTAATATTGAGTACTGGTCCCTAAATCTAAGTGATACTGGAGATGGTTATGTGATACAAACACTAAAATGTATTAGTGTGTCTGAGTTTAGCAGACTGTAAGGAACATTTGCAGGAGATCACAAAAGAAGACAAGATGATGCACTGTACAGTAGTTCCAAGGTTGAAGCATGAGAGACAGATGGAGAAAGAGGGCTGATAGAAGATTAAAGGTGGGAGTGTGTGGAAGATCAAATTAGGAAATGGTCAGAGGAAGTGTTGGTGCCTGGTAATATAGTCCTTTCCTTGTTGCTTGGAGAGAAGTTATTTCAAAAGTTATGCCATCAATTATACCTATGAGTCAACCAAGAACTAGCCTGTTTTTTTATAGGATTTCTTATAATGAAGATGCTTAAAACCCCTTAAAATTGACTTGAGGAAGCAGAAGCACCAAAATCAATACAGCAAACCAATACAAGCAATTAAAATTCTTGCTCTAAGTTGTGAAAACTTTAAAACTTTAAAAGATCTTAGGTTATGAAAAACTGGAGGTGGGCAATGGAAATGGCAGTACAGTGTCTCAAATGCACCCTGAAGGGCATTTACACTTATTATTTTCATAATCCTCTAGATGAGATTTAAGTCTAAATATTATATCACACCTAATACATTTTGAAGTAATTCTTTCAATTATTTATGGAGCGGCTAGTGGTGCAGGAAGTTTTGTTAACTGTATTAGGGGTTCAAGCATGTACCACTAAAGCCCTATTGTAATTGTTAGGATTTTCAAAGATCACTTTTCTGCCGTAAAAGTGATCAGGCAGATTAAACTGTAAGGTGTAGAGACCAGGGGGATATTCCAGAAGTTATATGACATATGTTTAAGGGTAAGTTAAATATGAGCTATAATTAATTTTGGTCTTAGTTTTGGCAAAATCTCATCATGTTTACGTAAATTCAATGCTGTATATCAGAGCGCTTCCTTTGTACTTTTGACTGAATTGCCTAGCAACGTTTATGATCAGAATCAGAATCAGAATGAGCTTTATTGCCAGGTATGTTTGCACATACTAGGAATTTGTTTTAGTGACAGATGATGGCTGTTGTTGTTTTTATTAAATGTTATTATTCAATAAATAGTATTTTATATAAATAATAGTATTATTTAGTATTAGGAAACTGTGTGTGTGTGTGTGTGTGTGTGTGTGTGTGTGTGTCTGTGTTTTTGTGATGGTAATTTTAGTCACATTGTTCCGCCATTAGATGGCAACAAGAGACTGTCAGCAGTAAAGACTTTTATATTGAAAAGACTTGAAAAGAGTCATTTTTACTTTTAATAACAGCTTGTAAGAAGCAACGAACAAATGCACCTATGGCTGAATCACAGCCGTGCCGATATACAGCCATATCTCATGTCTACTGGTGTAATATTGGTCACATATACATTGCTGCTTGAAAGTTTGGGAATCCTTTAGAACGTTCTATATTTCTGCATAAATATGACCCAAAACATCATCAGATTTGAATTTAATCCTTAAAGTAGACAAATAGAACCCAATCAAACAAGTGATAGAAAAATATTTTCTTTGTCATGTATTTATTAGGAAAAATGATCCAGTGTTACATATCTGTGCACTGCAAAAGTATGTGAATCTTCCCTTTCACTATCTTGTGTGACCCCCTTTTGCTGCAGTAACTGAATGTAAAGTTTCTTGTAAATGCGGATTAGTCCTGCAAAATAATGTGCAGGAGTTTTAACCCATTCCTTAGTACTTAGGTCCTTCCACAACATTTTAATTGGATTAAGGTCTGGACTTTGACTCAGCCACTAAACATTCTTTAAACATTCTTCACACTTTAAGCATTCTTTGGTAGAATGTGCTTGGGGTTGTTGTCGTGCTGCATGACCCACGTTCTCTTAAACAGATGCCCTGACATTTTCCTTTAGAATTTACTGCTATAATTTTGAATTCATTGTTCCATCAATAATGGCAGGCTGTCCTGGTTAAGATGTAGCAAAATAGGCTCAAGCTATGATACTGCCACCACCATGTTTCACAGATGGGATAAGATTCTTAAGATGGAATGCAGTGTGTTATTTTCTCCGAATATAATAGCTTCTCATTTAAACCAATTAGCTCAATTTTGGTTTCATCCATCCATTAAACCTTTTTTCCAATAGCAGACTATTACATGTTCTGCTTTGGAGTGATCTTTGTTGGTCGACCACTTCTCGGGAAGGTAAGTGGTCTTTAATTTCCTCCATTTGTGCACAGTTTGTCTGAATGTGGATTTGTGGAGTCCAAACTCTTTAGATATGGTTTTGACTTTGAAAGACCTCTGTTCTTTGAATAAAACAGGTCATGTACTGACATTTGATAGTCATTGCACTGAATGAAAACACATCTGCACAGATGGACTCTAATTTCTTCTTTAAATGAACTGCTAATCCAAGAGATTCACATACTTTTGCAATGCACAGATATGTAACACTGGATCATTTTTTAAAATAAATAAATGACAAAGAAAATATTTTTCTCTCACTTGTTTGATTGGGTTATCTTTGTCTACTTTCAGTACTTCGATGAAAATCTGTAGAGATGTTGCCTATGTTTGGAGAAAGAAGGGAGAGGCATTCAACCCCAAGAACACCGTTCCCACAGTGAAACATGGTGGTGGGAGTATAATGCTGTGGGGATGTTTCAGTGTGTTTGGAACTGGGAATCTCATCAGGGTTGAAGGAAACATGAAAAAGGAAGACTATAAGAAGATTTTGAAAGACAACCTCAGACATTCTGCAAGAAAACTTGGTTTGGGTTGACATTTTGTCTTCCAGCATGATAACAACTCAAAGTATACCTCACTTCTGGTGAAGAAATGCCTCCAAATAAGCAAAGTGAGTGTACTTGACTGGCCTGCACAAAGCCCAGACTTAAATCTAATAGAAAATCTGTGGGGCACACTAAAGTCAAGAGTTTGTGCCAGAAGACAAATCTGAAGGAGCTTTGAAGAAGATTTGCTAAGGAAGAATGGGCTGTCATTCCTCAGGAGACATGCTTGAAACTTGTTGAGAACTACAGCAAATGACTAAAGGCTGTTATCAAGCAAAATAGATACACTATTGACTATTAGCATCAGAGGGCTAATCATTTTGACCAGTAGACTTTTTTAAAATGATTGGTTATACATTTATTTCTATTTGTATTACAAACCCTAAAAGCTTCCTGAATAAAGTATTATGTTTAAAAATGCTGTGTTGATAAAATTGTCTTTCTGTTAAACAACACTTGGGAGTTATTTGAAAAATAATGAAATATTTTATAAGGGGCTAATAATTTTGTCTTCAACTCAACTCAAAAAAAAAAAAAAAAGGTTTGACACCAGGTGTTATTGCAATGTAAGTTTGATTATGCAAAAGTGCAAATGAAATGTGTTGCACAGGATGCACACTGCCAGGTTTCTGCTCCATGGCAAACAATCAATAACACTTGTCATTGAACTTCACCAAACAAAGGCCTGCAGTGTCATATACCTGCTGTCACGTCTCAACTCAATCCTGCACTTTCACCCCGGTCCCTGAGCACCAGCACCCGTGAACCATCCCCCGAATACTAATCCGGAACACCTGTGCTGCCCTGATTACCCAGTGTATTTATACCCACCTCTCTCTCATACTCACCACTCGGGATCGAAGTAACATGCCTGGTTGTTGCTCTTCTTCTTTGGATACTCTCCTTTCGGATTCCTTCGGACTTGTGAATTGTGGACTTCTACACTGTGGATGGAAACAAGAGGATTTGAGGGAAGTGACTTTGTGAACCGTAATTCTAATGTCTATGGATGGACTTACATTCCTGTGCTCGTCTCACAGTTCGGGACTCCAGCAGTTTGTATGGCTATAAATTAAGTTGTTCATGTTTCTTGGAAGCACTGTAAATAAACATTCACAAACTTACCTTCTGCCTTTCGCCCCTTCTCTGACCAAGCGTTACAGGATCCCGAGTCGAAGAAAAACATAAACAAACATGGAGACGCCGCCAACAACCAAAACCGCGGCAGTGGATCCATTCGCTGAGCTTGTGCACGCCTTACGTCAGTCTATGTCACCACAACCCGTTCCTTCTGTGATCGCTCGATCCCCGCTAGCTCGTCCTGCTACATACTCCGGCGAACCGGAGGGCTGCAATGGATTTATTCTCCAGTGTTCGCTGTATATCGAAGCCAACAGTGTGAGTTTTACCAACGAAATCTCTAAAATCTCTTTTGTGATTTCTCTGCTGACAGGACGAGCTCTACAATGGGCGGACGGGTTGTGGACATCAAAGAGCCCTGCACTAGCCACCATCACTTCCTTCTTCACTCATTTTAAGCAGGTGTTCGGTACTGCACTCACCAATCTCTCTGTTCATGACGAACTGATTCATCTGCATCAAGGCGACCTCTCCATACATGACTATACGCTGCGATTCCGCTCCTTAGCGGCCACGAGTGGTTGGAACGAGATAGCGCTGTTAGCTGCTTATCGCAAAGGATTGCATCCTGAGATACGGAGACAGATGGTGATCTACGATGACAACTCTAATATAGAGACTTTCGTTCAAAAAGCCATACATGTTTCCCAACATCTATCAGCCTGTTCTGTTCCTACTAACCAGTTTCCAGTCCGTACAGAGAGCACAGTGAGTCAAAACGCCTTGGATGAGCCTATGATCACCGATCATTACCATCTCCATTCCTCTGAACGACAACGAAGATTAAAGAGAGGCCTATGTCTATATTGTGGAGGAGCTGATCACATAATCGCCGCCTGTCCGATTCGACCTCCGAAAGCTATGGTGAGTGCAGTCCAACTTACACCCAACACCTCTCATATACCCCATTTTATCGCACAGCTCAAAATTAATCGTCACTTTTTCCCCGTCTCTGTGTTGGTGGATTCCGGCGCTGCTGGGAACTTTGTCTCCTCCCACTTCGTGGACCGCCATAATCTGAGAACCGTACCCAGTGAGACCAGGTACCAGATAACCACCATCCAGGGCACTCCGCTGGGTAATGGTAAAATCACACGGAGAACTCCGACCTGGGAATTAACCGTTCACCGTCAACACAAGGAGAAACTGACCTTCCTAATCCTTCCAGACTCGGTTGTTGACGTCATCCTTGGTCGTCCTTGGCTCGCACATCACCAACCACACATGGACTGGAAGACGGGCAAGGTTCTGGAATGGAATGAGTCATGTCAGCATCGCTGCCTCCAGAAGGAAGGAGAACGACTCCCTCTCCAATCCACTACCATCGAAAGCCCCAACACTACGATCACTGTCACTATCCCTCCAGCGTATCATACCTACCACGACGTCTTCAGTAAGGAGAAAGCCACCAGTCTTCCCCCTCACAGGCCCTGGGATTGTAGCATCGACCTGCTGCCAGGCACAAAACTCCCTCACGGACGTATCTACCCATTATCCAAACCCGAACAGGAAGCGATGAAGCAATACATCGATGAGGCGTTACATCAGGGGTTCATCAGACCATCCACCTCACCAGCAGCTTCTAGCTTCTTCTTTGTGGCTAAGAAGGATGGAGGGCTCCGACCCTGCATCGACTACCGGGTGCTAAATGAGGCCACGGTGAAATTTGCTTATCCCCTTCCACTAGTTCCAGCTGCCCTGGAGGAACTCCGTGAAGCCTGCATCTTCTCAAAGCTTGACCTCCGCAGCGCATATAACCTGATCCGTATCCGAGAGGGAGATGAATGGAAGACTGCCTTTGTCACGCCCACTGGGCACTACGAATATCGGGTAATGCCCTATGGACTTGCCAACAGCCCATCGGTATTTCAGAATTTCATGAATGAAATCTTCAGAGACTATCTTCATCAGTTTGTCATCGTTTATATTGACGATATCCTCATCTACTCACGTAATGTGGAGGAACATCAGAATCATGTCTGCAAGGTCCTCAACCGTCTCCGACAGCATCAGTTGTACCTTAAGACTGAAAAGTGCGAATTCCACGTAACAACCGTCTCCTTTCTCGGGTACGTGATCTCTGCGGAGGGAGTGAAGATGGAGCCAGGAAAGGTCGATGCGGTTAAGAAGTGGCCTTCACCTTCAACGATTAAAGAACTGCAACGTTTCCTGGGCTTCGCCAACTTTTACCGCAGGTTCATTAAAAACTACAGTCTATGTGCATCCCCTCTGACCTCCCTATTGAAGGGAGGCAAGAAGAAACTCGACTGGAGTCAACCAGCCCAGGAAGCGTTTGAACGGTTGAAGGAGAAGTTTACCACCGCTCCAATCCTATCACACCCAAATCCGGAACTTCCCTTCACAGTGGAAGTAGATGCTGCAGACCAGGGGGTCGGAGCCGTTCTCTCCCAATGGTCTGGTGAGCCACGAACCCTCCATCCATGTGCGTACTTTTCCAGGAAACTTTCTCCAGCGGAACAAAATTACGGTATTGGAGATCGGGAATTGCTGGCTATTAAATTAGCCCTCGAGGAATGGCGTCACTGGCTTGAGGGAGCTCATCATCCTTTCACTGTCATTACAGACCACAAGAACCTGCAATATCTTCGTGATGCTAAACGTCTCAACGCTCGTCAAGCCCGCTGGTCCCTTTTCTTTGCACGGTTTCGATTCTCCATCACCTATCAACCAGGATCCAAAAACGTCAAAGCTGATGCTCTGTCACGTATGTATTCTCCAGACTCTGCGATTATTCCCCCGGACCCAATTCTTCCTCCATCTGTTACAGTTGCACCCATCCTTTGGCGATTTGAGGATGAACTACGTGACGCCATCCTCGAGGAGCCAGCGCCCCCTGGAGTGCCCGAAGGTCTAAAGTATGTACCCACTAGGCTGCGACTTCAGCTCCTGGAAGGTACGCACACCTCACCTGGATCCGGACACCCTGGCAGCAGGCGCACCCTCTCGCTCCTTCGCCAACGGTTCTGGTGGCCAAGGATGGACCGGGATGTCCACCGTTTCATCCAGGGTTGTTCGGTCTGTGCCGTTACTACTACACCTCGTCGTCTACCGGAAGGGAAGCTTCAACCTCTGCCCATTCCTCGTCGGCCCTGGACACACTTAGGGGTCGACTTTGCCACGGACTTACCCTCTTCCAATGGATTCACCACTATCCTGGTGGTAGTGGATCGGTTCTCGAAGGCCTGCAAGTTCATCCCACTGAAGGGTCTACCTACGACTATGGAGACGGCGGAATCACTATTCCAAAATGTCTTCCGTAACTTTGGATTGCCCGAAGACATCGTGTCTGATAGAGGTCCCCAGTTTATCTCCAGGGTTTGGCGAGGATTCTTTTCCCTCCTGGGTACTGCTATCAGTCTCTCCTCCGGTTATCACCCGCAAACTAACGGCCAGACCGAACGTAAGATCCAAGAATTATCCCGGTACCTCCGAACATACTGTGCCCAACATCAAGAAACCTGGAGCCAGTATCTACCGTGGGCCGAATACGCCCAAAATTCTCTCCGTCAGTCTACCACTGGTTTAACTCCTTTTCAATGTGTTTTAGGATACCAACCAGCCTTGTTCCCCTGGAACGGAGAGTCTTCGGAAGTCCCCGCGGTAGATCACTGGTTCCGGGAGAGCGAGAGGGTCTGGGACTCGGCTCATGTCCATCTCCAGCAGGCAGTCCGGAGACATACGGAGGCTGCAAATCGTCGCCGACTTCCTGCTCCGACTTACCAGCCTGGAGATCGTGTCTGGCTATCCACCCGCGACATCCGTCTCCGGCTGCCTAGCAGGAAGCTGAGTCCCCGCTACATCGGGCCTTTCACCATACACTCTCAAATAAATCCTGTCACTTACCGTCTCGACTTACCAGCCCATTACCGAATTGCACCTACCTTCCACGTATCCTTACTCAAACCATACTTACCCTCAGTTGTCCCTTCCTCCACAGACCCGGAACCCGATCCCCCGCCAGAGCAACCAGAAATCCAGGGAGACCACATCTTCCAGGTCCGGGCCATCCTCGACTCCCGGCGGCGCGCCGGCCGGCTCCAGTACCTAGTCGACTGGGAGGGGTTCGGACCCGAGGAGAGATCGTGGATACCACATGCCGACATCTTGGACCCATCTCTCCTCGAGGACTTCCATCATCAGAATCCAGATCGTCTGGGCCCCCGAGGTCGCGGTCGGCCGCGTCGCCGGATAAGGGTGTCAGGTGCCACCCGTGGAGAGGGGGGTACTGTCACGTCTCAACTCAATCCTGCACTTTCACCCCGGTCCCTGAGCACCAGCACCCGTGAACCATCCCCCGAATACTAATCCGGAACACCTGTGCTGCCCTGATTACCCAGTGTATTTATACCCACCTCTCTCTTATACTCACCACTCGGGATCGAAGTAACATGCCTGGTTGTTGCTCTTCTTCTTTGGATACTCTCCTTTCGGATTCCTTCGGACTTGTGAATTGTGGACTTCTACACTGTGGATGGAAACAAGAGGATTTGAGGGAAGTGACTTTGTGAACCGTAATTCTAATGTCTATGGATGGACTTACATTCCTGTGCTCGTCTCACAGTTCGGGACTCCAGCAGTTTGTATGGCTATAAATTAAGTTGTTCATGTTTCTTGGAAGCACTGTAAATAAACATTCACAAACTTACCTTCTGCCTTTCGCCCCTTCTCTGACCAAGCGTTACACCTGCATGGTGCTCATTATTTCTAATGCCCTTCTCATTTAGCCCAGCTGGCAGTCATCAGTCCAAATACCCCTCTGTATTTCCTCCTGGATGAATCTTCACCACTAAGACACTGTGGAAGACAGCAGTCTCCAGCCAACCATCCCTTACAATTCACTGACTGACATGAACAAAAAATAAAAAAGTTTTATGGAAAGAGGTGGGCGATTTAACAGAAATCTTATATGATGGTCTAAGAAATGTTAGTCATCTTGCATCGCAATGTTATATCACAGTATACAGCATTATATAATATGTGACCCTGGACCACAAACAAAACATAAGGGTCATAAGGACCTTTTTTTTTTTTTTTTTTTTTAATTGAATAAATAAACTTTCCATTGATGTCAGGTTTGTTAGGATGGTACAATATTTGTCTGAGATATTTAACTATTTAAAATTCTGGAATCTTTTTACAAAATATTTTAATGGAATATGATTTACTTTACAATTCTAATGATTTTTGGCATTAAAGCAAAATCAATAATTCTGACCCATAGGCTATTCCTACAAATATACCTGTGCTACTTATGAACGTTTTGGGGTCCAGGGTCACATATATTATGGCTAATGTATATTTAAACTAATATAGTTCATGTGCTTACTATTATTATTATTATTATTATTATTAATAATAATATCCAGTGAATTACCTACATTGCAGATGAGTGGTACCACATTTCATTTGATCATTTTCTTTTTATTTAGAATGTGTATTGTTTTAAAATAGGCAAAAAAGTTATAAGTTATAAGTTATAAGTTATAATATAAGGTATATTGGGAAGAGATTTGTTGAAGATGTTTTCTGATTTTGCCGTCCTCCCCATCTCAGTTCATACTCCACAGAAACAGAGATGTCTGTGATACCGCAGTCAGTGTTCCAAGCAATTAGCCATAAAAATCTCATAAATGTCATACAAGGAGGGATATTTCATTCTCATGTTCTCCTGTATTGATTTACATGCTGTTATCAGCCGCAGTGAGCTGGCTGGCCAATGAAGAGATTAGACTAAAGGTGATATTGAACACAATGATCATTGCGATGCATTAGCTGCTATCACAGATAGCTGTTTCTCAGCTGATACTGGGCTTTGTCTGGCTGTGGCTGCAGTGTATATCTATCTATCTTTGGACCTTTTATATGTATATCACACTTGATTATGGTCACATATTTTGTCAGTTTGCAGCAAGTGTATTCTTAATAAATCATACAGACAATGTGCATCCTCCAGTGCATTAACCAGGTCTTCACAGGCAGACGCTGAGTGACTGCTTGTAAATGGATGAGCTGTCGAGGTCTGATCTGCCCATGGGGTGGCAAAACAATAGTGCTTTCACACAAGGGCAAATACAATGAGGAGATCAAGTGGCCTACAGTGGACATTTTTCCTCATGGTTGATTGATGAGACATGATGGGTCATAAATAGGCCATGGCTGGCTGTGGTAGCCGTGAGAGACCAGCCATCTTCTAGGGTACGATCATCTTCCGAGCTGTCATGAAGCAGAGAGCTCCAGAGCAAGATGGAATGATACTGATAGGCATCCATCACATAGTAGATCAATGCTAGAACACTGTTACCCAGCAACAGAGCACCTGCAGATGGAGATCAGTTTGAAAACCAGCTCTGCTACAAACCCCAGTGAGATGACTGTCAAGACTGCATTAAGCCGCAGATATAACAGTATATTACTGATCGAGTATCACGTAAGTCTACTGTATTTATCTAGAGAAGACTGAATATACTTACAATAGTTGTATAATTTATTAATTATTAATTAATTAATTCAAGTTTTCGAGAATTCATTAAGTGGTGATATTGAGAATAATTAATAATTTTGTTCCCCGTCTGTCGTTCACGTTCGACGTTGTGTCGAAGTGACGACTAGGGGTCGGGAGCCCGAACACCTCTGACAGTTTTGAGAAAAGGCCAATGAAATCGGTGCGCAGTATTTGCGTAGCCCGCTCCGCCCCGGAGATCCGGGCATAAGAGGGGGGGGCTAGGCAACACTCATTGTTCTGTTTCTTCGGAGCCGAATGCAGTATTCTCTTAGGGGAAAACGCGGATCGCTCGTTCCTCGCGACCCCCGTTTAGGTTTTTGGACAGATTATTAGTTCTTTTTACAACTTTACTCTGTTCAAAACCTTAAAAGCTGGTTGAGAGGTTGGCTGCAGCATCGGAGGGAGGGCTTAAACCATGGGAAGCTGATGCTTCGACTGAGCAAGCTGGGGAGCGAGTCTCAGTTTGAGCAGACGCTGAAGTGGTGGGCGTGCTTGAACAAGATAACCGAAACACATCAGGTTTGAGTGAGAAAAAACCCTCCGCCTCATCCTGTGTGTTCATGGCTTCGGTAACGTACGAGATTGACTATATCGTGATAGGCCTTTTTTCGGCTGAAACACGATATATCAGGTCCTCCTCCCTCATTTCCCTCGATGGCGGTCCAGCGCGAGAGGCTTCGTGGATTCTCCAGGCGGGTGGGCGCTTCAGTACAGCGCCTGCATATCTGATGCCCTGCCCCCTGGTGGGACCACGTAGGCTCTCGTCCAGAGCGTGAAGGGGTTCACGTCTTCTGGACAGGCTGTGTCCACCATGCACACTTTTGCCATCCTGCTGGCTGCCAGGCAAAGTGTTATAAGATCTGTACGAGGGAGATCTCGCCTCAGAGTGTCGCAGGAACTGCGTTCAGTTCTGTGTATGCTTCCGAGCATCAAATGTCGCAACGCAGGCTCTGGGTAGAGCAATGTCCACTACGGTGGTCCAGGAGCGCCACCTTTGGCTAAATCTGGCGGAAATGAAGGACACTGAGAAAGTTCGCTTTCTTGACGCCCCCATTTCTCCAGACTGGTTCAGGGCCCGCCTCAGGCTGGTCCTGCACCCAAACCAGCCTTGCCGTCGAGTTCTCGCAAGAAGGTGGCGCCGTTAGCTCATTTTCAGGCCGCTAGGAACCCTCATCAGGCTTCGAAGCGCTCCTGAAGTGAGCCGCCCAGGGGAGAGAGATCTGCTGACCTGTCTAGATCCACACTCGGCGAGGGGACGAGTGTGGGCTTCGGCTCCATCCTGGCTGTCTGCCTCACGGCGGACAGCCACCACATGGTCAATTTAAGAGCAATTTCTTTCTTCTCTGGGCGTAAAAACCAGTGCGACTGCGTCCCTCCGGGGTACCCAGCCACTGAAGCACGTCAAAGCATGCTCGACCGCATCTCCTGCGCTTCTGCATACTTTGACAAACCAAGTGCATCCTTCAGTCGACCCCCTGAACTCAGGCGGTCCTCCGTTGGATCCTTGTCGGTTACGATGATCGGTACACCCACCATGGTTGGGTCCCTCTGGGGTACCCAGCCACCAAAACACATCAAAGCATGCTCAACCGCAAAACCTACGCTTCTGCATGCTTTGACCAATCAAGCGCATCAATCAGTCGATCCCCTGAGCTCAGGCGATCTTCTGATGGATCCTTGTCTGACGATTCCGATGGTCGATCCTCCCATGGCTGGGTCCCTCCGGGGTACCCAGCCACCAAAACACATCAAAGCATGCTCAACCGCAAAACCTGCACTTCTGCATACTTTGACAGAGAAACAAACGCATCCGTCAGTCGATCCCCTGAGCTCAGGCGATCTTCTCACGGATCCTTGTATGTCGGTTATGGCCTTGTGTCCTCCGGGACAGCACGCCCCCGAACAAAGGGCTTTCACCGCAACTCAGTCACACTGTACCCACCCGAGGTACGTCGGTGGTCCCCCTGAGACCGTTAGCAGAGAGTTTTACAGCTTGGCTCGAGATACCCAACCTCTCTCGTTGGCTTCTCAGAACCATCCGACTCGGCTATGCTATCCAATTCGCACGCAACCCGCCCTAGTTCAGCGGCATCTTCTCTACCGCGGTTCGGGACGAGAATGCTGCGGTTCTTCGGGGAACGTCTTGGTTACGTATGGTAACCCTCGTTCCCTGATGGAGGGAACGGAGACGTTGTGTCCCCCTTGCCACAACCTCGGACCGCCTCTGAGTGTAGCCGGGTGCTTCGGGTCCTCAGATCAGAACAATGAGTGTTGCCTAGCCCCCCCCTCTTATGCCCGGATCTCCGGGGCGGAGCGGACTACGCAAATACTGCGCACCAATTTCATTGGCCTTTTCTCAAAGCTGTCAGAGGTGTTCGGGCTCCCTAGAGCGACCCCTAGTCGTCACTTCGACACAACGTCTCCGTTCCCTCCATCAGGGAACGAGGGTTACCATACGTAACCAAGACGTTTTTTATAAAAATTGGTGTAGTGACAAGCCTGATTATTATTTGGTGATGTGTTATGCATTTATGCATTTATGCATTTATTAAATGACTGGGTTAAAAAAAAAAAAAAAAAAATGGTCATCTGCCCACCTCTAAGCAGTTAAATAATTAAAAGTTCAAGTTTAAGTTGAGCTGTATTGTCATTCCGCTACATGTACTGTATGTACATACAGTGGAACAAAATGTTGTGTCTTGCAGGACCACAGCGCTGCATAAATAACATAAAAATAAACATACAACACTAGCTGTAGGAACAATTTTTAAATGTATATATAGCTAACTTACTAAAGCAGTAATCTAACTATACATATACTATAAGTAATTGACTATACATACACATAACCTAAGACATACTATACAAGTACTTTCTATATTAACTGTGCATGATATTATGTAAAAGAGGTATTTAAGGTTAAGAAGCTAATTTAATTGAATTTAAAATTTATTTTGTGGTGCATTGACAAGTAAACATTGTTAATAAGAAAGTGTCTGGTGCATATAGAGAGAAAAGAGTGTGTTTTTACAGGTAGTTCAGCCCACTCACCTGTGTATAGCACCCTCGGAATTGCACAGTGTGTTGAGTTTTTCAACAGTTTACATTGTGGATAAGGTTTCAGAGGGGGGTGAGGTGTTTGGAACTGAAGGCTCTCACAGCCTGGGGGGAAAAAGCTGTTGAGTAGTCTAGCAGAGCTGGCTCTGATGCTCCTGTATCGTCTTCCTGATGGCAAGAGCTGGAAGAGACTGTGGGAGGGATGGGTGGGACCCTTCACAATGCTGGTGGCTTTACAGGAGCATCGTGCGAGGAAAATGTCCAAAATGAAGGGGAGAGGGGCACCGCTGATCTTTGCAGCTGTTCACTGTCTGCTGGAGGGTCTTGCGGTCAGCAGCACTGCAGTTCCCATACCAGACTGTGATGGAGCTGGTCAGTACTCTCTCAGTGGTGCCCCTGTAGAAAGTGGTGAGGATGGGTGGAGGGAGACTTGCTCTTTTAAGTCAATCAGACATGGACTGACTGGGTCTACCAGTTAAAAAGTTCAGGATCCAATTGCATAGGGAGATGTTAAGGCCCAGGATGTTTAGTTTGTTGATGAGCTGTTATTGTATTGAATGCTCAATGAGTCAATGAACAGCATTCTAACATAAGAGTCTTTGTTTTCTAAGTGAGTAAGAGCCAGGTGTAGGGAGGCATTGTCCGTGGAGCGGTTTGAACGGTACTCAAACTGGAATGGGTCATGTGTGCTGGGAAGATTGGATTTGGTGTGGTGCATGACTAACTTCTCAAAGCACTTCATTAAGATTGGGGTCAGTGCTATGGGACCGTAGTCATACAGACAGCACACAGGTGACTTTTTTGGTACTTATGGAGGTGGATTTGAGACATGTGGGGACGACTGCCTGGCTCAGCGAGGTGTCTGTTAGGACATCCGTCAGCTATGCAGCACAGTCTCTCAGTACACAGCCAGGTATGTTGTCAGGACCTGCAGCCTTGTGTGAGTTAACCCTAAATAGAGTCTGCCTTACATCGGCTAGAGCAAACAGAGCGTGGACCTCATTTATCAATTTAATGTAGAAACAAGCGCAGATCTGAGCGCACAAATCAACTTACGACAGAGTTCACGTGTGATTTATGAAACATTCGTATGCCGCTAATCCCGTCGTACAAATGATCGTACATTGATAAATGTGGCAGCTGAAAACAATTGTCATTTAAATATCACACCCCTAAAATCACCCCAGTTTAGAAGCCTTGCCCCTAGAGTTTACGACACAAAGAAATTAAACCCGGCCAAAAAGAGGAAGTAAACTCATGAAAGAGAAATTGCTCTTATTCTACAACACCCATTAACATTATGTTTGCAAACAGTGGTGTTCATTTATACAGTATATTAAATACCAATAAATATAACAAAACATTTATAAACATTATAGCCTATTAAGTTCTTAATCCACAACAAACCTTTTAAATTTAACGGTATTACAGAACTGAATGAAAAAAGAGTAGCTATAAAATTGTGTATTAAACTATAAAGTAAAACACAAATTAGGCAAGTGCATACAAAATGAATAAATGAGTAAAGCGAAATTAAACGGCATTAAGCTCACAAGCCTCTTTCACCGACATCCAAATGTTTCCATTTTTTGCTATGTAACATTTGGTTGTTAAACTTATCCATGATGTAAACAAGTCTTTGTACTTTACTTGTGTTCCAATATCCACGTAAATCATCCTTCACATGCGCAAAAATGTTTATTTTGGCGCTGCATGCTGATTTTACAGTGGACTATTTAAATTATGATTGATTTGGTTTAGTTTGATTATTGGCTGAAATGTCAAGTTAGCAACGCTGAAATGGTGTGTGTGTGTGTGTGTGTGTGTGTGTGTGTGTGTGTGTGAGTCGCCTGCATGATCAGTTACATTTAGTAAAGTAAAGATATAAAGAAAACAAAGAAAATGCATTAGTGTCAAAAAAACAAAAGTGGCCAATACTTGTCGCAGACGTTTTATTATTATTATTATTATTATTATTATTATTATTATTATTTATATTTTGTTCATCGGTTAATTATTTAAGATATTTGTGTGTGTGTGTGTGTGTGTGTGTGTAGGCTAGCCCTCTTCATTTTATTTATTCCTTCTATAATTTCTGTTTTTCTCCATTCACCGAAGTGTGGCAGGTGGGTGATGCGACGATGTGTGAATCCTCAGGGTCTGTTTATGCTGCTATTTGCGCATACATCTAACACCCTAAAAGGATAAAAAAGCTCACATGCTCACATTTTATAATAACTTTGATTAATAAATCATTAACAAACATTTTGTAATGCTTAATGGATCATTAGTTCATATATGTTCACATATCTAGAAATGTGAAATAATGTGATTGTTACTGTTTACTAATAAATTAATTAAACATTACCTAATAATTAGCATGTCATGTAAATTAAAATGCTTACAAATGTCATTACACTTCTAATTCATATGATCCTGTACATCTTGAAGATCTACAAATTATTTTAACAGATGTTATACAATGATTAAAAGCTTTTGTTAATGCACAACATCTTTGCTGCTGTTGAGGTGTGATACGGGTAGGATTAGGGACAGGTCTGGTGGTACGGGTGGGTTTAAGGTTGGGTAAAGGATCAGCAAGTGTACAGGGGTCAATTTGATTACTATAAGGGAACACAATTCTCAAATCTGTTTATATGTCACCCTGGACCACAAAACCAGTCATAAGTAGCATGGGTATATTTGTATCAATAGCCAACAACACATCGTATGGATCAATATTTTCTTTTACGCCAAAAATCATTAGAATCTTAAGTAAAAATCGTGTTCCATGAAGATATGAATAGTCTCCACTTTAGATTGGGTACTGCAAAAACATGAACAAATGATTAATACATGATTTGTAATGATATGGGAGAATAGGGATAATTCTGGTCATTTGGGACACTTTTTTCAAAATGGCTGCTCATAAAGGTACTAATGATTAGTAAATGTTTATAAACATTTACAATTGAGGAATAGTTTCCACTTTAAATTGGGTTCTGAAAAACATTAGCAAATTATTAATAAATTATTTAAGATGTGCAAATAGTAGAAGTCTACACAACAAACAAGACAATATATATGACCTTTACAGACTGGGATTATGTTAATATGAGTTTAAATATATTTACATGTATAGATTGTGAAGTGTCTATAAGCTACATTTTCACAACATTTGTAAATGTAAAGATGAGCATTAGCTAATATGTGAACTGAAGTTTAATGACATATTGCAAGCATTTTAATTTACATTAAATAATGATCTGATAATCATTTGGTAATATTTTATAAATTCATTAATTAACATTAACAAGCACATTATCTCATATTTCTAGATATGTTAATATATATTACGTAATGATTAGTTAAACATTATATAATGTTTGTTATATAATGATTTATTAATGAAAGTTATTATAAAGTGTTGCCAAATTTTTATGTTAAAATGAAAATTTCAATAAGAGTTTACGATTAATAAGAGTGTAACCACGCAATAAATAAATGTTCAGAAGAGATTTAGTGACCTCTATGGACAAGTAGAACATTTTGAAGTAAATATCTTACCCAATCTTCCGCTATTTTTAGATCAGCTCTAGTTTTGATTTAACAGAGTAATTACCTAATTAAGAACTTAGTAGTAGCCACTGTACTTACATGAAATATAATGTACGTACTATGTAACTAAGTTATGGAACAGCGTGTACTTGCAGTTTGTAATTATGTACATGTAATAGGCAGCTATTGTTACACATATGTAACAGACTGAGTCTGTTACACAGATACTTGTACACTTAAGTATAATCTTGATACACTTTATTTTAAGTAGCTTATGCTTGTGTAATATTATGTAATTTTAATGTAATTAGAAAGGTGTTACATGTATTTAACCCACTGTGTACTAGTGGGTTAAATCAAACTAAGGTGCAGCTGGATAAGGTGTACAGTATAGATATACATGAAGTAGACTTAAGTACAACCTTGATACACTTTATTTTAAGTAGCTTATGCCTGTGTAATATTCTGTAATTTTAATGTAATTAGAAATATATTACATGTATTTAGTTGTGTACTAGTGGGTTAAATCAAACTAAGGTGCAGCTGGATAAGGTGTACAGTATAGATAAGTAGCTAGCTATGTAATAGTATAGTCTGTTACATATGTGTAACAGTAGCTGCCTATTACATGTACATAATTACAAACTGTAAGTACAGGCTGTTCCATAACTTAGTTACATAGTAAGTACATTATGTTTAATGTAAGTACAATGGCTACTACTGAGTACTTAATTAGGTAATTACTCTCTATTATCGACACCTTAAAATAAAGTGTTACCGTTATTTTTAATGTGGATTATTTAAAATAATTTTAATGATTTCAGGTATGACTAAAAGACACATAAATTAAAGATAACTTACAAACTTCTGCTTTATTGTCAACAACAGTTGCAATAGCATCCATATTCTCAGACAGAGCGAACATTCACTACGTCTCTCAACAGAACCAGATAGTTGACACATTTTATATAACACACTTAATGTGACACACAAACAATCAAACAAAAAAAAATAAATAAACAGATCAAATTAAACAGAAAATCTGAATGGGATGATTGACATATGATTATATTATAATTACTATAACACCAATTGCTGGATGAAGGTGGACAAAATATGATATTTTCATATTCATAAACTCATTTTTCTGTCTAAAAAGCCACATTTTGTTATATTGTGTGAATACTGATAAAACAATGCAATAAATCTTCTATTGTTTTCACAGGTGGGTGAGTCTCACAAAACATGTCCAAAATGTTAATTTGATTATTTAGTTGATTTTGATTATTATTATTTTTGTTTTATTAGAATTATATAAGTAATGAAGCATATATATATATATATATATATATTTTTTTTTTTTTTTTTTTTTTTTTTTTTTTTTTTTTTACAATGCATTTAACTCTCCAGTTCTTACTGTAATGTGGAGGGGAAAAATGATGTAGTATTTATTGCACTGACTGTAATTTTTGCTAATTTAATGAACAACAAAAACAAGAAAAAAACATAAATGAGAATTTAAGGGGCTGTGTGCTTGTGTTAGGTTTGTGTTTTTTGGACAGAATATAATTTCTTTCTCCAGATTTTGGAGTGAAATTGTTCTAGCTTGATGTTCCCGTTGAAGAAAGCATCAATCAGGAAACAGTGACAGCTCTATTCCGCCAGTCGCTGTTGTTCTGGTGCCAGGATCACCTCCCAGAGTCACTGAATCTCCATGCAGAAACAATGGACTGTGCTGCTGTGATATCAAACTGATATAACTGTGTTCTGCTGCAAGCCTCAGGCCATTACCATGAGAAAACTCAATTCTCCTAGACAGCCTCAGCCGCTCTGAACACCACCTAAGGCTACTGGGCCAAACTCATCATTACTGTCATTAGCACTGTGCATTGTGTAGCAATGAAACTAATGTTGTGGTAAGACATAGATGCAGTGTGTGCTTCCTGGTGAGCTTATCTAGGGGAACTGCTGAGATACACAATACTTCACAAAGCTGTTTGTGCGCTTTCTTCGTCCCATAACATCTAATCTCCTTTGATGTGCACTGTCTGCTATCGCTTCATCTGTTTAATTTGCCCTCTTTGAGGCGGTCCTGTAGCATTCAGATATGTGGGGAAGAGGGAGACTCTCAGGTTTTGTTCCAAGTAATTAGCCATAAAAATCTCATAAATGTCATACAAGAAGAGATTTTTCATTCTCATATTCTCCTACATTGATTTACATGCCGTTAACAACCACGATGAACCGTCTGACCGATGAAGAGATTAGACTAAAGGAGATATTGAACACAATGATCACTGTAACACATTAGCTGCTGTCACAGATTTTAATTCCATCTGTGTATCAGCTCTGGCTTTGTCTGGCTGTGCTTGCATATGCTTATAAAAGTATTGTTAATAAACTGCATGGAGAAATAAGGTGAAATGTCTATCATGTGTGACCACCACCCCAGTGAGGTTAATACAAGACATTTAAACACTTGTATTAATACATGTTATAAAACATGCATCATCTGAATCAGCAGATTCTACTGTAGAACTTGTAATAACATTTACAAATGTACACATTTCATTTGGATAATTGTTCTGGATTATTACATTAAAGCTGCACTTGGGTCTTCTACAAAGTCTCAGAGCATTTTGTGACAGAAAACCTCAAACACAAGAGATCCAGCGGCAAGTTAGTATTAATCGGCTTTTTGGACCATGGGCATTTGGATTCTTCCTCCAGCTACTAAATAGGAGCGGATGGCATGACATCAAGCATTATCTGCACTGTGCCAACAAGGATTGGGAGTAGGAAGCTTAGCTCAAATGTTTTGGACCATGGTGGTGGGGCTGGAAGTTAGCAGTACTCAGATTATGAACATTTTTAATGAATGTCTTTATGACTACCCCTTGCTTTGGGAGATGGAGGGATTTAAGACTCCAATTTTTGGGGCTTCATCGACTATCTCCGGTACAGCAACCAAATAGTAACAACAGGTCAGTCTGTGCCTATTGCAGCGTCCCTGGAGATGCCTGAGTCTTCTACAACACCTCCAGAAAATAGTGAGGCTTCATTGTCTCTATCTCGTAAGCAAAGGTTGAGAAAGAGGAGGGCAGCAAAGTCCACTCCTGTTGTTCCAGAGAAGACTGTTACAGAGCCCGCTCCAGAGGAAGCAGTTCCAGAGCCTGCTCCAGACTGTGTAATGCCAGAATCTCCAGCCATCAGGTGCCCTGCAGCCCCAAGGCATTTGAGAATGGTTTCAAGTCTGGAGGATACAGCACTATTGTAAGTAGCTAGCATCTCTGCAGAGGTAACAAGTCTGGTGGTCTCACAGGTGGTGACACTCGAGTTAAGGCGATGGCCATTTTATGTGTTTGGGGTACACACTGTTCTACTGTTCCTCCACTTTAGCACATGTTCCAGCTAATGAGCCCACTCCAAATTAGGCTCTTGTCCATGAATCCAGGCTACGAGTCCGCTCCAGAGCCCGCTCCAGTTTCCGAGTCTACTCCCCACTAGCCCTAGAACTCAGCCTTGTGTTGGTGCGAACCTATGAGCCTGTCTTGTCTCAATCATAGAAGTCACAGAAGTTGAGCTTCCTGCCTGTGCTATTTTGATTACAATGACCACCTGTGAATCCCTTGAATGTCCTGTCACGGCCAGTAAGATTAAAAATTTAAATTAAAAATAAGATATACACTGGAGATCAAAATTAGAGAACAATTTTTAAACAATTGAACAATTCTGAAATAATGTCATCTTCACTGCTCAACAGTTGAAGGAGTTTTTGTCCTGTCTATACCATGCTACCAGAACACCTTTTCCACAAAATAACTAAGGCATTTCAACAAAAAACATTATTTTGCAGAAAACACACTGATCAAAATTAGAGAACACTTTCAGATACCTCCTAGTTATTGGTGTTAATCTGGCACCTGGTGCTAATTTCCTTGATTATCTGTCAACCCCTATTTAACTGGCAGCCTAACTTCCAGTTTCACTGACCCTGCAAGATGGTGGGACGTTCTAAAGTGACTGAAAGCCTCCGGCAGCAGGTTGTCCAGATGAAGGCCAAAGGGATGACCCTATCAGCCATAGCAAGACAAGTTGCTCATTCCAAATCTGTGATTTCAAGAATATTGACTCTTTACAACACCACAAACTCATTCAAGTCCCCCAAGAAGGCTGGTCATCCACGGAAGACAAATACAAGTGAGGACAGGATACTGCGGAAGATCTCAATGGGCAATCGTTTCCACACTGCAGCTGGAATTGCTCACCAGTTCAGCGCTGAACAGGGTAAGGATCTGTCTCGTCATACAGTGTCTCAACGTTTAAGAGCATTTGGACTAAACGCCCACTCTGCAGTGACCAAACCTTTCATTAGCAGAAAGAATCAAAAGGCTAGACTAAGATTTGCTGAGGAGCATGTTGTGTGGACAGAGGAGAACTGGTCCAAAGTTCACTTCAGTGATGAAAGCAAGTTTAATTTATTTGGGTCAGATGGGAAACATTATGTTCGGCGACAAACTGGAGAAAGACTGAACCCAAAGTGTGTAAAGAAAAGTGGAGGAGGAAGTGTCATGGTTTGGGGCATATTTTCTGCAGCAGGAGTTGGGCCTCTTATACAGCTACATGGCAGAGTGAATGCAAATGTTTTTTAGAACCTTCTTCAACAACATATGGTTCCTTTCCTGCGTTCATCACCCAATCAGCCCGCAGTGTTCATGCAGGACAACGCTCCATGTCACACAGCAAAATGGGTAAAGCAGTTCCCTGAAACTGAAAACATTGAAATAATAACATGGCCTGCCCAGAGTCCTGATCTCAACCCAATAGAGAACCTCTGGAAAATCCTTGGCGACAAAGTTATGGCCAAGAAACCCACTACAGTCACCGAACTGTGGAGGAGACTGGAAGAAGAGTGGACCAAAATCACACCCGAGCAGTGTGAGAGACTAGTGCTGTCCTGTGGCCACAGATGTGCTGAAGTCATTCAGAGCAGAGGCCTGTACACTTCCTACTAATTGCTGACTGTTGTAACCTTCAGAAAATTTTGTTGTAATCTTTTTCCATGCTAGAGTCCTTGTTGTTCTCTAATTTTGATCAGTGTGTTTTCTGCAAAATAATGTTTTTTGTTTAAAATGCCTTAGTTATTTTGTGGAAAAGGTGTTCTGGTAGCATGGTATAGACAGGACAAAAACTCCTTCAACTGTTGAGCAGTGAAGATGACATTATTTCAGAATTGTTCAATTGTTTATAAATTGTTCTCTAATTTTGATCTCCAGTGTATATTTCATCAACTATTCAATAGTCAATTGTTGCTTTTCCTTGTAGCAGATGCCACATCGTTATTAAAATAACAATGGGTCACTGCTTGAGCTCACATATTAGAGCTATTAAACCGACAATCTTCACCACATTGTGTTTTATTCTTAAACAGAAATGAAGGAAAGTCTGATAGTTGGATCTGTAACATCATGTCCCATGATTGTTTCCTATAAGTCTATAGAAACTGCAGCAAAACTCTCTCCAGTCCATGCATCCATTCCAGAGCCCGCTTCAGCCTTTGAGACTGCTCCAGTTTACGAGTCAACTCCAGGATCCACATTTGTGCTTTCTGCCTTTTGCCCTATTTTGGATCATTACTCTGGATTATTACATTAAAGCTGCACTTGGATCTTCTATAAAGTCTAAGAGCATTTTGTGACACAATGGTCTTGCAACCACCGAGACTGCATTTAACAGTAACCTAGCAATATTCTAGCATCCACTGATACATTTATGGGTATCACAAAATGACCTAATTTTATCCTATAAACAGGTACAAGTAAAGTATTTCCACAGCTTTTTACTTCTCAAAAGGACAATTAATTTTCCCAAAAGGACAGCTGCTTCACAAACAGTGCATTCTTACAAATGAATTGCTTTTGCAGAACAGAATTGTGCGATTATGCCTGAGTAATAGATCATACACTGGGCTGTCATAAAGCAAGACAAATGACAGGCTGATAGATAGATGGATTCGTGCACGAATGAATCTGATGGTAAGATTTATAGATAGATTCTGCAGAATAACAGAGGTGATGAAAAGGATGCATTTACTGGCCGCCTTCACTGCTTCATGGGCACAAAAAGGGATACAAATGATCTAATTTGCAAATGCAGCATAGCATAATAACAGAGTCTATCATAATAGCTGACATAAATGTGGAAGTATAGAAGAATATCAAACCTCTGAAGCACATTTATCACATGTGCAAACCCACACTTACACAAACCACCTGCTGTACCTTCCTCCACAGCCGTTCTGTCATTTTTTCCTAAATCACTGCATCATTTGTTTTTAGTGAGCGGGGCGGAAGCAATACATGCCTTTAACACTGCGCTATTGGATGTAATTTTGTTTAATTAGCGATGAGGAACAAATACAAGGCTTGCGCTTGCATGCAAAGCGATGTGATTAACCGGCAGCTTTGTTTAACAAAGACCTGTCAATCACACCGTCCTTTGTCTGTACCGCTAATCGTCATTTCATTGTTGAGCAAACACAATTTCCCCTTTCCTAAATAAATAGATAGATTAAAAATAAGATGAATAATTCATCAACTATTCTATGGTCAATTGCTGCTTTCCTTGTAGCAGATGCCACATCGTTATTAAAAGAACAAATGGGTCACTGCTCAAGCTCACATAAGAGCTATTAAACAGACAATCTTCACTGCTTTGTGTTCTATTCTTAAAAAGAAATGAAGGAAAGTCTGATAGTTGGAGCTGTAACATCATGCCCCATGATTGTTGCCTATAAGTCTATTAAAACTGCAGCTTCCAACTTAAGCAAAACTCTGCTACATGAAAAGGCTTTTCTTAAAACAGACAAAGTGTATTTTTGCCAAATAACAGAAGGCAAATAGTCTAATATTTCCAATCTAGATTGTTGGGTTCTGTGTTAATCAGAAACTCAGATGCAAAAACCAAGCAGAAAAGAAATGAGCTGTGTATGGCTTTATTTGTTGGTCAGTTCAAAGTTTCAAGCTCCTTCCCCAGAAGGGTTATGGCTGTTTTCAGAAGACTGAGTCTGTTTAGAGCTGAAGTGTGAAAAATAGGACCTTTGAAATGGTGAATAAATGGGATAAAACATAAAAGAAATCGTAAGCTTTCAGAAAAGACTGATGCAGCAAAGACTCGAGACAGTACTTTGTGCTTATGTGATATCAGTCTAGGTGGTAATCCTTCTGATAAAACTTTGTCATAATTAATATGTTATACAGCATTATTTAGTTAATTAGTAAATACTGTTACTGGACCAAAAAAAAAAAAAAAATCTTTACTACATTTTAGAAAGACATGAGAGTGAGTAAATACTGACAGAGTTTCTATTTTCTGACCTTTTATTGTAGATGCTTAATGTTTTGTTTTGTTTTGTTTTTTGTTTTTTGTTTTGTATAGTGCATGACTGTAGTAGATGATTCATAGAGATGTAATAAAGACTGAAGACTGCTTCATATTCTCTCTCTGTGCAATAGACTTACCTTCCCTCTCTTCCTCACTTCAAAAGAGTCTCTGTGTGTCTAATAGCTCATGAGTTTTGAGGTGAGTTCAATCCTACAGCTCCTCTGTTTGCCATGCTATTTGTTGGTTTCTTTGGTAACACTTTACAATAAGAAGTCATTTGTTAACATTAGTTAATGTATTAACCAACATGAATAAACAATGAACAATATGTGTATTATACTATTTTTAATGTTAATTATAAATGCAGTCATTTATTGGTTGTCCATGTTAGGTCACATTGCATTAACTAATGTTAACAAACACAACTTTTAACACAGATTTTAATAATGCATTAGTAAATGCTGAAATTAACATTAATAAATACTGTAGAAGTATTGTTTATTCTTTGTTCATGTTAACTAATGTAGTTATCTATTGTTAACTAATTAACTCTTACTGTAAAGTTTCTTTATATTCTGTTTTCTCTTTCACACTCATTTTATCTAATATAAATAAATAAATAATAATAATAATAATAATAATAATAATAATAATATATATATATATATATATATATATATACATACATACAAATATTAATAATAAATGCTTAAAGGTTGAAATAAACACTTCTTCCACCAAATAATACAGTTATATGTATTATATAAATCCAAAACAAATAATCCATAAAAGAGAAAAGAAAAGCAGATCAAATCTCTTTAATATCTCAGTTGTTACTGTAAGATTATTTGAAAAACAAATGGAGAATTTATGCATGGCTTTTGCTTAAGAAATGATCCCACTTTATTTTGATAGTCCACTTTAAACATTCAGTTATAAGTAACTTTGCCACTAAATGTCAAATATCTATCATTAAAGTATTTGTAGATTGTCATATTAGAGTTAGTGGAATAAGCTGACATGTAGAGCAGAGGTGAATGTCTGCTGGTGACCATCAAAATGAACGGTAAACTGTTTAACTGCTTTTACATTATAGCTCAGTTAGCAAGTACAGCATTAATTAATTTTTCAAAACATGTCCTTGTTATATTTACGGGGCACCTATAAGTATTTATATTCTGACTATTTTAGACAGAGTGGGACACCAGTTGCTATGGAGTAGCCCAGTACCTGTACTGTTCTATTAACCACTAGAAAACTTACATAGTGAACCTTTAAGCATGAAAGTCTACTAATACTCTAATGACATGTAATTGCAAAGTCAAATATAGTAAGTAGTATGACTAAAGCAGACTTAATATAAAGTGTTACTGATGCCATAAATCTGTCTGTAGTGTGTCTCATCAAGAGTTACTAGAAAGAGATTTTATCAACATATTAAATTTGCCAACATTTACCAACATCTGCAAAGTCAGAGATCAAAACAAACCCAAACATTCCTCAAAGACCAAAAATCTGAACTGTTATACATTTTTTTTGTTTTGCTGTATGTCAACAATTGCCTTATTATCATTTCTTCATCTGAGGCCGAGTTGATGCTTAAAACATTTAAGCAGAGATCAAACTCCATTAACTCTCTTGTGGCATGAAAAAGAAACCTCTGAACAATAAGACCCTACTCTGGGTAATAACCTATGGTCCTTTACACGATCCATTCCCTCCATGCACACCAGAGAATCTTCAGCTATCAACCCGCCAGCATTGCATTCACATGTGATTGACACACTGCGCAATGGGTATGGAGAACGTGCCACGGCCAGTAAAAGTGTCTCCACAATGCAACGCTGATATGACATCAAATGCATTCACACATGCCACAAGACATTCACAGTTCGTAAGGCTTAACGAAAAGAAGAAAGAGGAGCGCAAACACAAGAGGACCGGCGGGTAATCTATGTAACCAGCTGGCAGGATTATTTATGCACATAAACAGTGCATTTCTCTGCCTCATAATTACTTTTTAAGAAGTGCACTTAAATAAATGTTGCTAATTAGTATCATGTTTACGCATTCCTCACTTTATTTTAAAACTTTTACTGTGTCATTTTGCTTTTGGCCAGCAGCGCAGGCGTATGTGATTAAGCACAGAGTTTAATTAGCTAGGCGCCGCTAACCCAAAAGTGCTTTTGTGAGAGGAGGCGGAGAGGGCCAAAACACGACTGGTTTTAGGGGCGAGAAAGCTGCCATGCTGAAAACAACATCAGAGAGCTATTGTGAAGTGTGTGTAGAAGACTTAGATGATATGCATATTTAGGAGAGGTGGGGAGTGGATTAGAGTGATCTCGCTCTGCTCTGTGATGTAATTAGAGTTTTGCTGAGGTACTGAGGTACTGTTCGCTTACCGGTTCATGGAGGTAATTGAGTTTAAAGGTGAATGGAGATCAAACACTGTAAAATTTCACTTATCCATCCTCTATTTATCTCTTTGCATGGGCATTAAACAGCAATAACTAATGGACAGTAATATTTAAAAACCTGTGGTTCAGGGCTGTGTTTTTAAGTAACACTACACCAGTATACAATAATCTTAAACTGAAAACCTTCAGAGTGACACTAGAGAAAGGTGGTGCAAATTGAAATCAAAATGTGTGTGTGTGTGTGTGTGTGTGTGTGTGTGTGTGTGTGTGTGTGTGTGTGTGTGTGTGTAAGTGTGTGTGTGTATGTAAGTGTGTGTGTGTGTGTGTGTTTTGTTTTATTTATTTATTTAGTTAGTTAAATGTATGTTGTGATATTTATTTATTTATTTATTTATTTAAATGTATGTTGTAAAATAAATGCTACTAATTGTTTTACACTAAATGTTAGTGTATTACACATCACATTATAATCTACATGGGAAAAAAAAAAAAAAAAAAAAAAATCTTAGTTTATTGGCCCATACTTTACTTTTTATTAAAACAGTTCACACACATTTAAGAATGCATTCAGTTCCTTGTAACATACAGATAATTTGACTCTAAACATTTTAAAATCACTAATATATAAATAATATATATATATATATATATATATATATATATATATATATATATATATATATATATAAAGCAAAAAATCTCCACACTATTCCATTTTATTTTTTTAGTTTTTTTTTTAACTGACCACCAAGTAAAAGCTTATACATATTGTTGGTATATTAATTATTTATTTGTTTTTTATGCAAAATTGTCACTGAAATATTAAACATTTAATTGCTAAATTATACTTTATACTTATAAAGCGAAGCAAATGGGTTTGTTACCTTGAGGCAAAATTACTTTGTTCTTTTGCAATTATGCAACATGCATTTTTATATCCATGAAATTTACTGTGATCATTTTGTTTGTTATCTTTGTTGTTTTAGTCATTATTTAATGGAGTTAGGTCTTAAAAGTCCTAAATCAAAAATCCAGTGCCACTGAAGTGCTGAAATAGTAGTCCGAACATGTCCCAGACCTAAACGTAGCAAATAGTTCTTCACTGATAAGATCTCTGATAAGAAAAACAATAAAACATTAAGAGTCTCTGGAACATTGTGTCTGAAATTAACTGCTTCATTGATCATTGATCAAGTTATTTAATACTACATAATGCAATTCAGGTCTCAATGGACTGAAGAGGACCAGTCTGTCTCTCTGAGGCAAACTTCAGCACTGGTATCTCAGGAAGCCTTCATCTCAAATGGTTAGATCCATGTCAGATCAATGGGTGTAGAATATGCCAGGGAATACATGTCCCCCGCAGTTTTTTGGCCAAATGTGTTCACATGGCTGGTGTGAATAGGTTTTCTTAATCATTATCGTGTGCCTATATAAATGTTTCCTATAAAACAGATGTATTCTATGTATGGCACATCTGCGTGTTATGCGTATCCTCTTGCTAGCCCACCACCTCCCCAGCACCACCTGCCTAGATCTGCTATGGGGGATCTTCCTCTTCCTCTAGCAGCAGAAGCATGTTCCTTTTATTTTGTAATCTGAGCATTTACCTGCTCCACAGCAGCTGCAGCATAGCAGATCTAGTCCACTATTTTACATTAATAAATATTTTAAAATCCTTTCAGAGTGTTGTCATGACTGAACTATATTTAAATTCAAAGAGACAGGATAGTCTGTGCATGACCTGATGTTTTATTCATGTCCATAGTTAGGTAATGTGAACATTACCTAGCGCTCAACACTTGCATGTAGTTTATGTTTCATTCATACTCGAGGCCGGAGGGCACTCTCACGCAGAAAGGACTCATAGAAGTAATAACTTAAGACATACCAGGAAATCTCTATTATGTAAAAAAAAAAAAAAACATTGAGTCTCGTGAAACATGAAGACATTAAACACACAATTGTGACAATATTTGTTTTATGTGTGTTTTTAATTACACTTACAAGTTACAAGGTAACCCTTTATAATAAAGTTCAGTTGTAAGTCATTTATAAGTGATTAGTAAATTATGAAATAATAATTTACAAGACATTCATAAACAATTAATAAGTGATATGCTAAGCATTTGTGTATGTTTTGTTAATTTATTTACAAGTAATAAGTTAATGATGAACTAATCATTTACAAAACATGACTATGTATTCATAAATTATAAATAAGTGATATGTTAGTGTTTTATATATATGTTTTGTAGATTAAGTTATAAACCATTTACAGGTGATTAGATAATAACAAACTAATTATTTACAAAACATGACTATACGTTCACAAATTATTATAAAGTAATATGCTTACAATTTACAAATCTGTTCTAAGTTATCTTAAGAAAATAGCATATCATGAAATAATCAAACAAATCCTTAGTAAAAGTTACTAGTTAATATATTATTGATTTGTGTGTGGGATCTAGTGATAATGTGAACCGGTTTTACCCTCCACTGATGATTACATCATGAATAAATCATTTACAAAGTGTCAATAATTTTTGCATTATTGACACACAACCTTCCTATTTTATACTGTAAAGCTGCTTTGACATAATCTGTATTGTAAAAAGCGCTATATAAATATAGGTGACTTGACTTAACTTGACTTGACTTGACTTTCTGCATCCCCTAATCTAAAGTGTAAACAATTAATCACTAAATGTGTTAAACATCATTTGTAAATTTTTCTTACCTGTTACAAATGATCTGTAGGCATTTACAACACTTTCTGCATCCCCTAATCCCCTAAGTGTACACTACTCCTCAGTTATTCATAGATCTTTCCCCCCAGTGTGTATACACATACAACCTGTAACCGGCAGGTTTGTAAAACATTTACAACTGAAGAGTAGTTTACACTTTAGATTAGGGGATGCAAAAAGTGTTGTAAATACCTTGTATATACCTACAGATCATTTGTAACAGGTAAGAAAGAAATACAAATGATGTGTAGCACTTTTACAAGTGTTGAATCGTTTACTTTTTAGATTAGGGGATGCAGAAAGATTCAAAATGATTTATTCATGCATTTACACCACAGGTTTTGAATACTTTGTAGTGTGTACTGCAATGTAAGGGCTGACTGGTGAGGATATAGACAGATGTCTTCTCTAACACACATGGAGTATTTTAATGCTGTGCACCTGATGTGATCTTCAATGGAGGGTAAAACCGGTTTACATTATCACTAGATCCCACACACTCCACACAGAACACAAGCCTATGCTGATGAGAGAAAGGGTTTAACACAACCCATTGGAAACCCCTGACTGTAAGTCATTTACACGTTTATTCACTTGACAGCAAATTATTCTTAAAAAAAAAAAAAAAAAAAAAAAAAAAAACCCCCTAAATATATATATATATATATATATATATATATATTAGCATAATTGCATTTGTGTGCTTTTTATCAGACCATCTTACAACTGTATCTTATTTTAACTTTACATACTGATCATTTACTAATGGCTTGATCATTATTTGTTCATGATTAACAAATGTTTATTGAGATAATAGTACAATGTTGACATTTCAATGATGTATAAGTGATTAATAATATATTAACTAGTACCTTATTAACAATTTACCAAGGATCTATTTGATTATTTCATGATATGCTTATTTTTTTTTTTAAGATAACTTATGACAGATTTGTAAATTGTTAGCATATTACTTACTAATATTTTGTGAACGTATAGTCATGTTTTGTAAATTATTAGTTTGTAAATGATTTATAACTTAATCTACACTAAAAATTGCAACATATCACTTATTAATAATTTATAAATGCATAGTCATGTTTTGTAAATGATTAATTCATCATCACTTGTAAGTGACTTGTAAATAAATTAACAAAACATAAACAAACTGTTAGAAAACCACACAGCAGCACCTTTTCTTTAATCAAAAGCTAACAAAGTTCAGGTGCACTACAGAGCACAACAGAGTCTGTCCACACTGTCCACATTTTCAGGATTTTCAGTTCATTTCAGTTAATTTTCTTCATAGGCATAACAAAAAAATCTATATAAAGTTTTAACTTGTGAACTACAACAAGCTCTGAGGCGAATCACAGCATGGTAAACTTTGATTTGAAGCAAAAAAGTATTTGAAGACTGGAAAAAAGACTCTGTAACCTAGTGTACGTTACGAGACTTCGAATTTTATATAATGAAGTATTTTGAATGATGGAACAATCATAAATAGTAACACAAAGGAATAAGTAAATATACAGTGGGTACGGAAAGTATTCAGACCCCCTAAATTTTTTCACTCTTTGTTATATTGCAGCCATTTGCTAAAATCATTTAAGTTCATTTTTTTTAATCCTCATTAATGTACACACAGCACCCCATATTGACAGAAAAACACAGAATTGTTGACATTTTTGCAGATTTATTAAAAAAGAAAAACTGAAATATCACATGGTCCTAAGTATTCAGACCCTTTGCTGTGACCCTCATATATTTCATTCAGGTGCTGTCCATTTCTTCTGATCATCCTTGAGATGGTCCTACACCTTCATCTGAGCCCAGCTGTGTTTGATTATACTGATTGGACTTGATTAGGAAAGCCACACACCTGTCTATATAAGACCTTACATTTCACAGTGCACGTCAGAGCAAATGAGAATTAAAGGAACTGCCTGAGGAGCTCAGAGACAGAATTGTGGCAAGGCACAGATCTGGCCAAGGTTACAAAATTTTTTTTGCTGCACTTAAGGTTCCTAAGAGCACAGTGGCCTCCATAATCCTTAAATGGAAGATGTTTGAAAGTTTTCCAAAGCTGGAAAGCCAGAGCTCCAGAAATGCAGTCAGGAGATGGGAGAAAGTTGTAGAAAGTCAACCATCACTGCAGCCCTCCACCAGTCGGGGCTTTATGGCAGAGTGGCCCGACGGAAGCCTCTCCTCAGTGCAAGACACATGAAAGCTCGCATGGAGGACTCCAAGATGGTGAGAAATAAGATTCTCTGGTCTAATGAGACCAAGATAGAACTTTTTGGCCTTAATTCTAAGCGGTATGTGTGGAGAAAACCAGGCACTGCCCATCACCTGTCCAATACAGTCCCAACAGTGAAGCATGGTGGTGGCAGCATCATGCTGTGGGGGACAGGACGACTGGTTGCAGTCGAGGGAAAGATGAATGCGGCCAAGTACAGGGATATCCTGGACGAAAACCTTCTCCAGAGTGCTCAGGACCTCAGACTGGGCCGAAGGTTCACCTTCCAACAAGACAATAGCCCCTTTCGCACCGGAGGAACCTTTTCATAGTCCCTAGAACTATTTGTGGAAGTACCCGGATGTTTGCGTGTTCGCACCGCAGGAACTAGGAACGATTTTAGTTCTAGTTCTACTCCTACTTCGGAGTAGGGTCTAAAACAGTTCTATAGGAACTACCAGTGACGTAAGTGTACGCTGATTGGTCGAACGCATGTGTGAAAACGCAGGCACCCGCTATTTTAAAAAAACCGGATAGACATTAATAGAAAAATAAAGTTATTGTAAATGGCATTTACCTGTCATCTTGTCTGCGTCGTTTTGCCCTTTTCTCAGACTTGATCATATGTAGAAATGCGAGTTGTCGTGGTAGATTTCGTCTCTTAGTCCTCCGATTTGCTCTTTCTATCGCGTAACTTATACGTCTACATTCTATTTCCATTATCACAAAACCCAGTATATACATTAAAACACAGCTTCGATCACAATGTCCGCCATCCTTTTGTTGTTTAGATTGTTGAATGCAGTGCTTAAATGAGTTCCTGTTGGCGATGCGAATGCAACCAGGAAAATGGCCCGGGGATACCTAAAGTTCCCGAGGAACTACCCTGACCGGCTAGTTCCTAGAACTTAGTTCCTAGAACTATGCGGTGCGAAAGGGGCTAATGACCCTAAGCACACAGCTAAATAACGAAGGAGTGGCTTCACAACAACCCCGTGACTGTTCTTGAATGGCCCAGCCAGAGCCCTGACTTAAACCCAATTGAGCATCTCTGGAGAGACCTGAAAATGGCTGTCCACCAACGTTTACCATCCAACCTGACAGAACTGGAGAGGATCTGCAAGGAGGAATGGCAGAGGATCCCCAAATCCAGGTGTGAAAAACTTGTTGCATCTTTCCCAAAAAGACTCATGGCTGTATTAGATCAAAAGGGTGCTTCTACTAAATACTGAGCAAAGGGTCTGAATACTTAGGACCATGTGATATTTCTTTTTTAATAAATCTGCAAAAATGTCAACAATTCTGTGTTTTTCTGTCAATATGGGGTGCTGTGTGTACATTAATGAGGAAAAAAAATGAACTTGAAACGATTTTAGCAAATGGCTTCAATATAACAAAGAGTGAAAAATTTAAAGGGGTCTGAATACTTTCCGTACCCACTGTATAACATAAACCAAGGTTGGAAATTTACGAGGGCTTGTGGCCAAAAAAAAAAAAAATGCTACCAAAATGAACAAAAATGCCCAATTCAAGACAAAGAGGCAAAAAAAAAATGCCTCTGCACAATTAAACAATGTATTGAGGCTGTCACGATTAAAATGAAAAAGAGTAAATTAATAAAATGTGTCTTTTGTGGAATTACATTTAGATTCTGCATTACACTGCTTTTATGTGCTGTTTTGTGCAGTATTGAGCCTTATAACCATGCATTCATGCATTTAGTGAAAGTGACGAGACGTGAGGCCAAGTATGGTGACCCATACTAGGAATTTGTGCTCTGCATTTAACCCATCCACTAACCCACACAGTAGTGAACACACACACACACCGTGAACATGCACCCGGAGCAGTGGGCAGCCATTGCATTGCTGCGGCGCCCGGGGAGCAGTTGGGGGTTCGGTGCCTTGCTCAAGGGTCTCACCTCAGTCGTGCTATTGGCGATGGAGAGGGCGCTGGATATTCACTCCCCCCACCGTCAATCCCTGCCGGACCTGGGACTCGAACTCGCAACCTCTTGGTTACAAGTCAGACTCCCTAACCATTAGGCCACGGCTGCCCCCGTGTTGAATTTAAAAATGCATTGGCCAATCAGGGGCACTTAGATTAGTCAGTGCTGAAAACCGCTGGCGCTGTTGATAAGTGTGCATGCTCGCAAATTCTTTTATCATAAACAACACAGTTGTATATCTTGTGGTAGCAAACAAAAACATGCTATATTGTTTTCTATATCAATTTTAATCACAATACAATAGAAAAAAGCAATAATTTACAATAATGATTTACTGCCGCCCAATATTTTACCTGTACAATTTAGATACAATTTTAAACATCTATTATTGATGTGTATGTCATTATCTCCCCTTTATAAGTTCTGTCCTGTGCTATGCTTTTCGTCCGGTCTTCGTTAATGTGTACGTGTGTTGGTGAACCTCCTGTGTTGGAATCTTTCTTTGTGGACTATTAAAAGCCTATTGATATTCATCTTCTTGAGCCTGCGTGTTTCATACACACCGTAGTGTGACAGAAGACCGGACCTACTCAGTAAAGCGTTGTGTTTCCCCGTCTTTTCTTTTTGTTTTTGATCAGTTTTTATTTGATTTTTTTCCCCTGTCATGGACCCTCTGTACAGCCCTGATTTTCTCCTCCTTATGCTGGAGCAGGGGGAGAAATCGCTCAAGGACCATACTAGACTGTTCATTAACATCGCGAACTATGCCAGTTATCCAGATGGCGCGCTCTGCACATTCTACAACGCCAGCCTCAACACCGCGTGCAGGGCGCTGTCATCCGAAGATTCCCCGAAGAGGACTTCGCCGCCTTCGTGGAGTGGACACTGGCGAGAAACAGATCCCCCCTCACCGTCTGCCCTGAGGAAGATCTCGCCAGTGCCACTCCGGACCCAGATCCCAGCCCACCATCTCCCCTCTGGGTGGAGCCACAGCCCGAGCCCACCGCTGAGAGCCAGAACCCAAAGCGACCAACAAGTCATCGCCAGTGAGCGCGACAGAGCGGAGGATCGCCTCGGAGCCCGAGCCCCAAAGGTCAGACCAGGTGCGAGTGCCGGCTACAGAGCTCGCCACGGTAGAGAATGCCAGTGACAGCGAGAGTGCGGAGTGGAGCTCCGCCCACTGCACCATGGCTGAGGATGAGCTGATCGTGCATCTGGAGCTGCTAGATCTGGAAAAGGAGTTAGTTGACTGGGAAACTGAACTAGAGTTGTATCCTGCCCCTTTCCTCCCTCCTTCGTCTCCGCTGGTCCCGTCCAGCCCAGAAGGGGCTCCCGAAACTCCAGTGCCCACTTCACAAGAGCACCCTCCAGTGCACGCTTCACAAGAGCACCCTCCTGAGTTCAGCCCTGAGGATATTCACAAGGTCCCGCCCACCCACCCTTTCCTGTCTACTCCGTTGCTGGTTCCTGTCAGCCCCATGGCTCACCCTCAGCCCAACATCTGCGTGCTGGATTCGCCACGGTCTGCCAGTCTCCATCGGCGTCATTATCGGCGTCACCTCTCATCTCTGCCTCCAGCCTCTGAGTCCTGGACTCTGCCTTGGCCCCTAGCTCCCTCCTCTCCACCGTGGCCCATCAGTCCACCAGCTCCGCCGGGCTCCCTCGTCCCTCTGGCTCCGCCTTGGTCTGTCGTCGACCATCCGCTGCCTCGGGATTCCACTCCTCTGGCTACGCCTTGTCCTTCCATCCCTCTGGCTCTGTCAGGCTCCTCCTTCCCTCCGGCTCCTCCTCAGTCCTTGGTCGCTCCGGCTCCACTGCGGCCTTTTTGATCCCCGTCTCCGCATCGGTCGCCGGTGCCATCTGTTCCGCCTTGACCCTCCGGATCCTCCCCGTCCCCCTGGCCCATTGGCTCTCTGTCTCTGCCTCGGGCTCCTCCTCCACCTGCTCCGCCGCCGTTGGTCGGCCCCCTGGAGTCATTGGCCATTCCTCCTCCATGGCTCCTCCCTCCGTCGGCTCCACCGGAGGACATCATCATGGCTGTGGCCTGGGTCCCACCTGGTTCTTCCTCCTGCTCCGGTTCCCTCTTGTCTCCTCCCTGGACTCTGTTTTTCATCCTTCTCCTGAGCCTCCTCCCAAGTTTCCATCTTTTTCTGTTTGTGGCGCGAGGATGCGCCATCTGGGAAGGGGGAGTACTGTCACGCCCCTGGACTGTTTTTGTTGTGTTTTCTTCCCCATGTGCTCTGTGTGACCTAGTTTCTGTTGTTCCTTAATTGGTTGATTTAGTTCAGGTGTATGTCATTATCTCCCCTTTATAAGTTCTGTCCTGTGCTATGCTTTTCGTCCGGTCTTCGTCAATGTGTGTGTGTGTTGGTGAACCTCCTGTGTTGGAATCTTTCTTTGTGGACTATTAAAAGCCTATTGATATTCATCTTCTTGAGCCTGCTTCAGGCTAACAACCGGGCTAAAATTAATCCTGATGACTTATCCGCCTGTTCTGCTGTCAATCCTACAAGAAATTAATGCATTTTACTGTAACTTCATGTTATTCTGTAAATATGTTGCATCATTTTAATTTCCTGCATTTAATTAATACATATAATGTTACTGTCGTTCAACATATGTTATTTTCCTGTGATTATGAAGAGTGCTGTTCATATTGCTCAGAAGTTTGATGAATACATATATTAGTTGTCAAGAGCATAAGAAATGGCTGATGATGCAGCACAGTTGGTTTCATTTAGATCTCTTACGAGTTCAGTACATATATAGAGCTTGGTAGTAACTGATTAAATGTAATCCAGATTACGTAATCAGATTCCAAAATGAAGTATTTATACTTATATAGGCTGAAGTCCAATTCAGATATTTCTTCTTTGCAATGGCTTGATTGATAAGATTAATAGATTGGTAAGACAGTAAATATCACAAAAAAAGAAACATATTTGGGACATTCTTCCAGAAATACATTATATGTCTCTGAATTGTTACAGTGATTATTTCATACAAAAACTATTTCTTCTAAAAAGTCTAAAACTGACTAATGTCTGATGTTTCTGTGAGTTGTTCTGTGATGCTATTTAACTACTTACCATTTCACCTAATCTCTATTTTTCAACTGTCCCCATGCTGCCCCCATGTTTTTGGTCAGACCTGTCATATTTATATAAAACACATTTACATAAAACTAAACATTAAAAAAAAAAAAAAAAAACATAAAAAGTGTGCAATAAGCCTTTGCTGTGACTCAAAGGACGTGATATAATTTGACCGAGGTGAACCTGGCACTGGGGTGCGTTTCCCGTAACTCGCTGAATAACCTCCTTAGTACGATGCATTGTTGTGGAAACGAACTAGCTAGTCACGACTGTTTCCCGAACACGGTCGCATCTCCGTCGTTTGAACCACGTTAGTTCAACAATGTAGGGCCGTTGTTAATGACGTCACCAAGTAATGACTTCTGCTATTTAACAGATTATAAATCTTAGAATGCCGCTACATTAAACATACCACCTGATGACTACTTTACTATTTTTTTTGTTCTTTGTCATTTTGCTTTATTTGACGTTTGATTGATCTCGGGTTCCCTCTTACATCATTCTCTGGGGTTCATTTACGCACATGCGCACTATTCAAAAACGGCACATATAGAGGATGCACAAAAATACATAGATTAAAATGCATTTATATGTAGATTGAATGGAAGATATTGATTGTACTGTATGTTAGCTTGCTTATTGTGCCCAAGAGCATAATTTATTGAGCCCATACGTCTTACTAACAAGAAACTATGCTTCTAACTACAGGTCGAGAGCTGTAGTTCCAACCACGTAAGTTTGCGACGCTGTTTGCGAATGTTCATTTGAACTATGGTTTCGGGAAACGCAGAATCGTTGAACTATGATGGTAACGACGGAACTTGCGATTATAGTTGGCTAACGATGCTTTTGGGAAACGCACCCCTGATCAAGAGTGAGTTCTGTCAGTGAATTGCATGAATTTAAGCTTGTTTTTGAATGTTTTTTGAGGGTGACCCAAAGTGTCAGGCCCTGTCACAGGAAATGTACATTTCTGGTAGAATGTCCCCTTAACTTAATAAAAAACCTTTTAATATCATTTTTTGGAACACAAAAAAAAACTAACAAATCCAACATTTAATTTTTGCAAAAAATTTATATGACATAACTTTAAGTAATGACAAAATCTAACATATAGTAATTAATTAACAAATTGTATTTTTAATATATACTTCATATTTTTGGGAAAGTACACTAGAAATGATTACATTTTCTCAGATTTTATTTACATGTACTCACTTGAAACAGTTATTGTAGGCTATTTATTTGATTTCACAGCTTTAAAAAAAGAAAGAAAAAGAAAAACATCACAAATAAACTTTTTAGAGTGTACACGTTCAATCTGTCTGCTATTGTCTGCCAGGCTTTTTCTCTTTGTTTTATTATTGCTGCCGTATTTCCCTTTTTGCATATGATGTGCTTTACCTCTTTATATGTTTTACATAATATATATGAGAATATATATGTTGCACGGGTTTTTTCCATTTTTTCATCACTGAATCTGTGATCGATCTCATGGTCTATTTGAGAATGCCGTGAACACGCACTTATCCCAACTATCTACACCTGGCTTGAATTAGCTCCGCGTTATCATCCTGGCTCAGCAAACGTGCAACGGACTAAGCCAGGATGCGCTTATTAAGCTAGGTCAAGCCGCGCTTTTTCACTTATTCTGGATTTCTTAATTCTACTTTTGTGTAATACCCCCCTGAAATGATTGTTTCCATCTCAGCATCAACTCCTCTGAATAGTAGATCACTGCAGGTGAATTCAGTTTGGTTCATCACAGCCTATGAGTTACCAGCCTTACAGGACATTTACTCAGATGCCTAAGGAAGGCCAAGCCTTTCTTCACTGAGGCCAGTCAGCCCAGTCTTAAGCTGTCTGATCTCTTAAAGCCTGGCAAATGGTACAGAAGCATTTAATCTAGATCAAACGGACTTCAAAACAGTTTCTACTTGCAGCCGATAAGACTGCTGCCTTTCACAGTCACTCTGACAGCATTCTCCTAGACTTCTAGCTATCATTTTAACACATGTATTATATGGTACACTGCACATCTGCTTATTGTATTTTGCACTATTTTTCAATGAAAAAAAAAAAAAAATCTATGAATGCATAAATACAGTACATACACTATAAGCAATTAAATTGGTCTATGTTGCTGTGGAATAAAATATATACTGTTTTTTTTTTTTCTGGTAAAACTAATTAAAAAACCTTATTTCACAAAACAAACTATTTAAACATTATTTATTAACTGACATCAGCTATACAACATGTAATGCAAATTATAAAATTATATACTGACAACATACACTGAAGCAAAGATCTCTGGAAAGAAGTTTGCTTAGATTATATTTACGTTCCACACAAGTAATGAAGCAGATGGCGACAGATGAGTCAGAAAGGTGGTTTCGAAGGTTACCATCCTTTTTGTCTGCTGTCCACTACACAAACAACTACAAAAATCGTTCACTTTGTCTAATGAACATTTAACTGATTTCTAAAGTAGTATTTCACTCTAAATATGAGGTTATGAATAATTTGTCTCCTAACAGAAAGTGCAGATGCAATTTGCCACTGTTTATTCATTTCACCTTGTAAGTGCTTACATGGAAATCTAGCAAGAAGAACTAGGAATAATAGGAATAATTTTGTGCATGAGAGGACAAGTGTGAATCTTGAATTCATTTTGCCCTTTATGAATAATGCTCTCCCATTGTAGGGCACTTTATGGTAAAGAGTAGTGTGTAATGCTGTAAATAAAGTGACCCAACAAATCTTTTAAAACTTTTTCAGGGCAGACATGAGCTCATTGCAGAGTGTTTAAAAGACTTTAAAACACCTCAAGTGACTGCATTTGCTGGACTGATGACACATTCAAGTCCATTAGCATCATTTTTCTCAGTAAAAAAGGATCACAGAAAGGGTCATCAGAGAGGAGAAGCTGCTTCATCACTGCAGTGGCCCCACAGAAGGTCACACTTCCTTGAGACCTCAAGCTTGTTGTGATTTAGTTAGTGATTTAGCCATTTTGATAGTTTGATTCAGTCACTTAAAAGTGATTTTGTTGATTTGTGATCTTGTAGGCAGTGGTTGGAATGTTTAGGTATGTTTGATTGGGTTGGAGGTAAACTCTGCAGAACAGTGGCCCTCCAGAACTGGATTTGTCCACCCCCTTAAGACATATTGCTCTAAACCAGGGATGTCAAACTCAGTTCCTGGAGGGCCGCAGCCCTGCAGAGTTTTGTTCCAACCCTGCTCCAACACACATGCTATGCAGTTTTCAAAAGAGTGGTGGACGTCACCTTGTAGGCCAATCGGCTGTTGGCATTGCACTGGTTCCCTCGAAAAAAGGCAATAGGATTTTCCCATAGGCTTTTGGATTATCATAAAAAAATAAGCTCTGTTTTCAACCATAGTTCATGAAATGTACACGTTTTGTCCATCTAGATCTAGAATTTTCACAAAATAATATAACTTATTACAAACGGAAGAACAAAAATGCTAAACTTAGGCTATAAACGAACTACACCACAGTCGTTAACCTTCAATGTCACTACCGCTATACTTCCGACACCTATTTCAAACTTATTTTTAGAAACATGTTCAGTGAAAAGGATGAATTTTATTCCACGTTACATTAACCTTTTCATATGAAACTGGAATAAATACAAAACTAGAGCCAAACTAAAACAAAAATGAAACATTAATAATAAACCGTAATGGGTGAATAAATTAAATAATCATAACTAAAACATACAAAACCACATATTTCTGTACATTTCGAAATAAGGTGCATTAAAAAGCAATAAATCCTTAATTAATATTAATATTTTAATGATAAACAAGTCTCCACATAATATTTAATAAAAACTTGAGTGCATTAAATTATTTAATAACAGCAGAGTGAGCAATTGATTATGGTAAAATTACATTTATTTTAGTGAATAAAGTACCATGTTTCAGCTGTCATTTTGTTGTTTGTGGTTACACAAAATGTTTTTTTTTATCCTTGCTTCTAGAAAATCCTCAGTCTTTCTGTTTTCTAACACCTTCATGTGGCCGTAAACATTTAATTTTAATGTGGCATCAAGCACTATGCATCATTAAAGTTTCACAGCAACCACATAAAGCCGGTAAATGTGATCTTTATGTGGAATAATTGTAATATGAGTTTACCTTGGTACGAACCCAGAGTCTCCGCTGGTTCAGTAATAAAACGAGCATCATCCATACGAAAGTTGTGGTTGCATTTCTGGGCAAAGAAAAAAAAAAAAAAAAAAAAACGGTAACACTTTATAATAACGTTCAGTTGTAAGTCATTTATAAGTTTTATAAGTGATTTGTTAATGATGAAATAATCATTTACAAAACATTTAGAAACCATTAATAAGTGATATGCTAACAATTTATGTATGTTTTGTTAATTCATTTACAAGTAATTAGTTAATGATGAACCAATTATTTACAAAACATGACTATGCATTCATAAATGATTAATAAATTATATGCTAATAATTTACAAATCTGTCATGTTATCTTAAAAAATAACATATCATGAAATAATCAAACAGATCCATAGTAAATGGTTAAGAAGTTACTAGTTAATATATTATTAAACAATTATAATTGAAATGTCAGTCATTGAAATGTTTATCCTCCATTGAAGATCACATAATGAATAAATCATTTACACATCTTTCTGCATCCCCTATTCTAAAGTGTAAACAATTCATCAGTTGTAAATGTTTTACTCATCATTTGTAGATCTTTCCCCCCAGTGTGTATACCCGCACAACCTGTAACCAGCAGGTTTATAAAACATTTACAACTAATGAGTAGTTTACACTTTAGATTAGGGGATGCAGAAAGTGTTGTAAATGCCTTGTATCCACCAGATCATTTTTAACATGTAAGAAAGATCTACAAATTATGTGTAACACATTTACAAGTGATGAATTGTTTACACTTTAGATTAGGGGATGCAGAAAGATTTGTAAATGATTTACTCATGCATTTACACAACAGGTTTTGAATAATTTGTAGTGTGTAATGCAATGGAAGGGCTGACTGGTGAAAGTAAAGATGTCTGTGACACACATTTAGCACTGTGCACCTGGTGTGATCTTCATTGGAGGGTAAACTGGTTTACATTATCACGAGATCCAACACACTCCACACAGAAAGTCTGTGCTGATGAGAGAAAGGGTTTACATGTTTATTCACTTGACGGCAAATAATTTATTATTATTTTAAAAAGAAAATAATTTTAGAATAATTGCATTTTTGCACTTTTTAACATAGCATTTATTAATCATTTATAAGCACATAGTCATGTTTTGTAAATGATTAGTTTATCATTAAGTAATTACTTGTAAATGAACTTGTAATTGACTTGCAAATGAATTAACAAAGCATACACAAATTGTTAGCATATCAGTTATTAATCATTTGTGAATGTTTTGTAAAAGATTATTTCATCATTAACTAATCACATATAAATGACTTACAGCTGAACGTTATTATAAAGTGTTACCAAAAAAAACAATATAAAATACGGGGAACTATTGGTTATTCTACAATTAACCTGTACTACAAATTACACTAAAATTAGAAAATACTATAAATTGATGTTCGGAGTGATGATGTTTAATGTCTCTGACAGCACCTGTAGTCCCATTTTGCAACCGTCTATTTAAAGAAGCAGTTTAAAAAAAAAAAATCAAGAGTGTGGTGTAACTGGTGTTTAACCAAGGGATTTAACCAAAATCACACTCAAAAAGCCCACTGACTTTGGGACGATGGAACCAGAAGTGCTAAAATGCTAACTTGCTTCCGGGTTTTTGCCTTCAAAGTGACATCATAGTTCCACCACTCTATTGAGCCTGAATGACTTGATTAGTTGAATAAGGTGTGTTTAATTAGAGAACTCTGCAGAGCTGGTTCTCCATGACCAGAGTTTGACACCCCTGTTGTAAACCAAGTTCAGAAAGGTCAACAAAATTATAATAATCTTATATCAGACCCTCCAGTTTTCCATGATTCTAATGCTGCATTCACGGCGCGTATTCTCTCAGAAACTAATCTACTTTAACATGTGCTGATATATAACTGTCTAATAGTCTTAATAATTTTAATTTCAGGCCTATAATCCCCCCCAGTCCAAGATATTTTTTTTAAACCATAACCGGTGTAAAAAAAAAAAAAAAAAGGTTGGAGACCCCTGCTGTAAGCCTACTGTAGTTTCTTAAAATTCATAAAACAACAGTAGTAGCAGCAGCAGCAGCAAAAATAATATTTTTTTTATCTACCTTTATACTGTACTTATTTGTCCTGTTGTCATTTATTTCTTAGTAAAATAAACAAACAACATACATTTTGTTTGTTCTTTGTGTCATGCAAGACTATTGTGAATCCAACAATCTAGTAAATGTGCTATCATAATTATATATACATATATATATATATATATATATATATAAATCACAAATTTTGCGCAAATGTTTGAAAATTACCACCACAAAATCAGACATTTGGATCGCAAAATTCACAAAAATCCTGGAGGGACTGTTATATTATATGTAATCTTCACCATAATAAAAAATCTGCACTTGGGTTTTCTAAAGCATCATCCTCGTCTTTATGCCAGATACACCTGCAGTCAAAAAAATGAATTTCAGAGCAATGGACCTTTTTTCACATTTCCAGGTTTCTTGACAGCAGAAGTCGTCATAGTTGGGTTAACAGTGAATGAACAGAGCAGTGAATGGGAGAATACTACAAATATATATTTTTTACATTCCGATTTGCTCAAACAGCAAAATAAAAACTCCTTAATAGTGTTTTTACGACTTTTAAAAAGAGGGAAAAAAATTGAGAGAGACTGATAACAGCAATCAGAAGAGGGAACAATGTCCCCCATAGGTGCTGCATTAGAAACACCCTTGCATTAGCGTTAATTAGTTTTTGTAATTTGAAGCATGGGTAATATAATACAGAGTATAATGTCATAAATGTTCATAGATTTGTAAAAGAAAGAAAAAAAATAGAAATATAAAAAACTTTTCACAGTCCTGTGAAAAGGGTCCATATCACTACACAAACTTCCAATTCTCCACTATAAAGCCTAACATGATTCCTATCCTCATGATGAAGGTAAAAACATTATAAGATCACTATCCACATGATAATGTTTTCCTACTAGATACAATGAAAGCTGGATGTCTGGCCTATCTGCAGAAGATTGCCAGAAACTGATCAGGCATGAGAAAGAGAGTCTTTCCCCAGATGTATTACCAGACAGGACATATGGTATGATGTAGATGAGCACTTGTGGCCAAATGAAGAAGGCTGTGCTGAATATGCTGTGCCAATTTGCATGTTAAAACATGGATATTTTGTACGCAAAAACATATTTTCGCAGTATTAGCATTACTGAAGCTTCACTTTTGTGTGTTGGACTTTCTCTAAAAGAATAGTGAAGGGCACTGACATTGATTTTGAGACATGTATGAACAGTTTGGTGGTTTTATTTTATTTTGGAACTGCTGTGTCAAGCTGCAAGAAAAAGTGGAAAAAAGTGTTCTCAGTACAAAGAAGTGCACTGTAACTCTGCATCCCATTAGCTTCATGAATTCAAATTCAGTTGAGCCAGTCTTTAATTTTAAAAACTCAAGCTGCTTACTAGTCCAGGGGTGTCACAGAGACAGGTGTGATTTCTCAGGACACATATTTTAGCATCAGGTGAAATAATAAATATCTTACAACACCCATAAGCCTGGTATATGATGCATCTTCACAGGTGCAAGGGTGCATGGCAGTGTGTATTAGCTCCTCAAGGCTCTGCTGCACATCCCAATTTTGTTAGCAACCACTGCCTTTTCTTACTGGTTCAGATGATATTCTCCTCGCTTCTGCCTCTCATTTCAAAGAATATTGCAGGAGAGAAAGCATAGAGTAGAGGTATCCAATTAAAGTTCCAAGAAGTCCAGTTGCTGAAATTTATTCTCAGCAACAGCCAGAACAATGGAAAGTCTGCAGAAATAATTGTGTCAGGGTCAGTATGTTGAATGACTATGAAAATAAGCAAACATTGTACATTTCAGGAAAGTTCATAAGCTATTATAAGGTAAATTATATGTGTAAAAGTAAAAATACATAAAAATCAATATTTAGTGGTCAAAACAGTCTTTTCACAATGCTGTGCTATGCAGAATAGGAAACAAAACAAAACAAAATTACATTTATGAATTTAATAAAAACTGTTATCCAAGGTGACTTACGTTCAATATAGGAACAAAAGCATTTTTTTTCAAAAGTGAGCAAAACCTGACAAAATCTCCAAAAACATCCCTTTGGGGATGTCCTCATTTGTAAAACTTGTATAAAAAAAAAAAAAAAAGTTATATATATATAGTTAAGAAATACATACATATATATATATATATATATATATATATATATATATATATATATATATATAAATTTCAAATTCTGTGATGAGTAGGGTTAGGGTTAGCTTTAGGGTAGGTTTAGTGTAGAACATTACTATCTGTATATAGAAACATTAGAAGTCTTTGTAATGTCCCTATTTAGATAGCTAGGCTAGGTAAATGTGTGTGTGTTCTTCTTTATGCCACATTGTGGGGACCCAATGTCAATACAAGAAAAATAAAACCTGACATTTTTGACATTGTGGGGACCAGCCAACAGTTATATTATTACATTATTACAATTATGAAATTATCTTTTTTGAGTGTGTGTGTGTACATGCTTTTCTATCTTAACTCATGGCGACTTGTGTCAGTGTGGGGATCTAAACTGAGGTCCTTATGGGGAAACAAGTTTAGGGTGGGTGGGTGTGTGTGTGTGTGTGTGTGTGCACCTTTGTAAGTTTGTAGGGTTGCTAAGCACTTAAGGAAGTGGTGTGTCTTCATCTAAGAGATAATAGTCTCAGGAAACCAGGTGGAGTTTGGCAGTCCACCAGAGAGAAGCAGAAAGCGTGAAGGTTTTTGAGGGTGGCTTTGTACCTTGATGTGGAGAAACAAGAAGACATCACTAGTTCAGTGACTGTAACTAGTGAAGCGTTGTCTTTGGCTAACTGAAGACTGGACATGCTGCCATATTCTCTATCATCTGCAGAGGTTTAGTAATGGTGGCTGGAAGAACAGTTAGTAGATCAGGCATGTCTAATTTAGCACCTAGAGGGCCATTGTCATGCAGAGTTTAGCTCCAACCCTAATTAAACACACCTGCACCTGCTAATTAAGGTTTTCAGGATAACTGGAAACTTCCAGGCCAGTTTTTTGAGGTTTGCAGCTACACTCTAACCATTGGTGGCAATGGGTCTACAATCAACTTAGGCTTATGGCACTTTTTACAATGAATTTCTGAAATACAGAGTTCTGGCATGAAACTCTATGGCACAGTCCAATAGGTCTGGTTCAATTTGACCTGGCGACATCCTCATCACATGGCAGCTGATTGCTTCTCTCTTGTATCAGTAGCCAATGAGCTTACTGCTCATTGATAATTTACACTCAGTAAGTTATTATTACATACTGTACTACAGTACTGAGGTGCAGATTGTGCCACTTACTGCTAATGTTTGCAATAAGTAATATAAATAGCAGAAAAACCTATTTTGACATAGTGTAAATATAATATGTAGCTATTTGCACAATTCAAATAGCACATTGCTAAAAAAAAAAAACTGCTATTTTCAGTTAGTGTAAATAAAATCCATTGCTATTTGCAATTAGTGTAATTAGCATCCATCGCTATTTGCACTTAATGTAAATAGCATCACTTTATATTAACTTTCATTAATAAATCATTAACAAACATTATATAATGTTTAACTAATCATTACTTAATATATATATTTACATATCTAGAAACATGAGATAATGTGCTTGTTAATGTTAACTAATGAGCTTATTAAACATTACCAAATGATTAACGGATCATCATTTAATGTAAATTGAAATGCTTACAAATGTCATTAAACTATAAAGCATATAAAATAACATATAAAATAATTCAAATCATTTTGACAGATGGTTTACAATGATTAAAAGCTTAATTAATAAATTGATAGCAAAAATTATATCATGCTTACAGATGTGTCATTAAACTTTCAATGCATTTTAAAAATCTACAAATTATTGTAAAAATTTCATACAAAATTTACAAGCTTATTTGTTAATGTACTTTTGAATGCTCATAAATATCTTTAAACTTCAGTTCACATGTTAGCTAATGCTCATTTTTACTTTTACAAATGTTTACAAATGTTGTGAAAATATAGCTTATATGCACTTCACAAAATATCCATATTAATATATTCATTATCTCATAATTACAGTCTGTAAAGGTCATATAATTTGTCTTTGTTTGTTGTGTAGACTTCTACTATTTGCACATCTTAAATCATTCACTAATTTGTTAATGTTTTTTGCAGTACCCAATCTAAATTAGAAACTATTCATCAACTGTAAATGTTTATAAATTCAAATTCAATTCTAATCATTTGTACCTTCATAAGCAGTCATTCTGATGGCAAAAAGTGTCCCAAATGACTGGAATTTACCCTATTTTCACATCTTTACAAATCATTTATTAATCATTTGTTCATGTTTTGTGGTACCCAATCTGTGTTTATAAACATTTACTATTAATTTATTCTTAGTATCTTTATTGGCACTGGACGTTTAGCTACTTTAACAATGTTTGTGTAAAGGGGGGTTAGTTAAATGCTTGGTAAAGACATATCACATATTGTAACTTGGGTGCAAAACATGTTTTTATCACCTCAATACTTATATTATTATACTATTGTGTATCATTAAACAGAATACGTTGTATATTAACAGAAGGGGTAAAAAAAAACAAAAAAAAACAATGCAATATAAACAGATTGAATTGTGTTCCTTTATAGTAATCAAACTGACCCCTGTACAATTGTTAAACCCCGTATCCAACCTTAATCCTACCCATATCATCAAACCTATCCATAACCCTACCCTACCCGTATAGCACCTCAACAACAGAAATGTTCAACAATAGCTTTTAATCATTGTATAATGTTTTTTTTTTTTTTTTTTTTTTTTTTTTTTTAATTATGTAATTCGGGTTTTAAATAAAAATTGTTTGCAATGAATGCCATTATCATTTATTTTATATATATATTTAAGTATCTCACAAAAGTGAGTACAGCCCTCACATTCCAGCAACCATTTTAGTGTATCTTCTCAAGAGACAATACTATAGAAATAAAACTTGATATACAGGTGCTGGTCATATAATTAGAATATCATCAAAAAGTTGATTTATTTCAATAATTTCATTCAAAAAGTGAAACTTGTATATTATATTCATTCATTACACACAGACTGATATATTTCAGATGTTTATTTATTTAATTTAATTTTGATGATTATAACTGACAACTAATGAAAACCCCAAATTCAGTATCTCAGAAAATTTGAATATTGTGAAAAGGTTCAATATTGAAGACACCTGGTGCCACACTCTAATCAGCTAATTAACTCAAAACACCTGCAAAGGCCTTTAAATGGTCTCTCAGTCTAGTTATGTAGGCTACACAATCATAGGGAAGACTGCTGACTTGGCAGTTGTCCAAAAGACGACCATTGACACATTGCACAAGGAGGGCAAGACACAAAATGTCATCGCAAAAGAGGCTGGCTGCTCACAGAGCTCTGTGTCCAAGCACATTAATAGAGAGGCGAAGGGAAGGAAAAGATGTGGTAGAAAAAAGTGTACAAGCAATAGGGATAACCGCACCCTGGAGAGGATTGTGAAACAAAACCCATTCAAAAATGTGGGGGAGATTCACAAAGAGTGAACTGCAGTTGGAGTCAGTACTTCAAGAACCACTACGCACAGACGTATGCAAGACATGGGTTTCAGCTGTCGCATTCCTTGTGTCAAGCCACTCTTGAACAACACACAGCATCAGAAGCGTCTCGCCTGGGCTAAAGACAAAAAGGACTGGACTGTTGCTGAGTGGTCCAAAGTTATGTTCTCTGATGAAAGTAAATTTTGCATTTCCTTTGGAAATCAGGGTCCCAAAGTGTGGAGGAAGAGAGGAGAGGCACAGAATCTACGTTGCTTGAGGTCCAGTGTAAAGTTTCCACAGTCAGTGATGGTTTGGGGTGCCATGTCATCTGCTGGTGTTGGTCCACTGTGTTTTCTGAGGTCCAAGGTCAACGCAGCCGTATACCAGGAAGTTTTAGAGCACTTCATGCTTCCTGCTGCTGACCAGCTTTATGGAGATGCAGATTTCATTTTCCAACAGGACTTGGCATCTGCACACAGTTGCTAAAGCTACCAGTACCTGGTTTAAGGACCATGGTATCCCTGTTCTTAATTGGCCAGCAAAGTCGCCTGACCTTAACCCCATAGAAAATCTATGGGGTATTGTGAAGAGGAAGAAGCGATATGCCAGACCCAACAATGCAGAAGAGCTGAAGGCCACTATCAGAGCAACCTGGGCTCTCATAACACCTGAGCTGTGCCACAGGCTGATCAACTCCATGCCACGCCGCATTGCTGCAGTAATTCAGGCAAAAGGAGCCCCAACTAAGTATTGAGTGCTGTACATGCTCATACTTTTCATGTTTATACTTTTCAGTTGGCCAAGATTTCTAAAAATCCTTTCTTTGTATTGTTCTTAAATAATGTTCAAATTTTCTGAGATACTGAATTTGGGATTTTCATTCGTTGTCAGTTATAATCATCAAAATGAAATTAAAGAAATAAACATTTGAAATATATCAGTCTGTGTGTAATGAATGAATATAATATACAAGTTTCTTTTTGAATGGAATTAGTGAAATAAATCAACTTTTTGATGACATTTTAATTATATGACCACCACCTGTATTTTAGATTAGTCATTGTATAGCACTATATATTTGCTGTTCTCTGAAAATAACTCAACATACAGCCAGAGCTGGGTAGATTACTTACAATTTGTAATCAGTTACTGATTCCAGATTACATGACAAAAATTGTAGTCATATTAATCTGATTACTTTTAGACTACTTTTAGATTACTTTTAACTTAACTCATTCATCACATTGATTTAAATATGATTATCTTGTAGCATAATTATCTACAAAATGCAAAGAGTAAGAAAAGTAAAGAAATATGTTCCATTCATTGTAATTTACAAAATAAAGTGCATTAAACATTTTATTACATCAAGGTTTACCAAACTAGGGTTCGAACAGGAAACTGCAGAGGGTTTGTGGGTTTAATGAAAAGCTAACAATTAATTAAATCATAAAAAAATTAAATAAAAATAAATCATTTTAAAACAAATTAATTTTCAAGGAATGTCTCTTTACTTGGTGGCCATATTTGCAACGCCTCCAGGCAGCTCATAAAAGACCAAGTCCTATCTTAATGAATGGGGGAATCCTGAAAAAAAAAAAAAAAAAAAAAAAAAACTGCTTGCAGAACTCACTATTAAATTACATATATCAAATCAGCAACAAAAAGTTAAATTAATTGCCCCATGAATGTTGTTTCTTATGCTCAAATAGTGTTTAAAGGGGTTATTTTTCAGGCTAGACCAGAAAATGCACATGCGCAGTCATAACTTAGGGGTATTTAAAGTAAATATATTTGGTGAATAAGGTTTAGATAACAAAAAGTTTGGGAATGCCTGCATTGCATGTAAATAAGAAATAATGTTGCATTTTATGAATATGAAAGACAAAAGCCTTCCAAAGACACAATAATACATAAAAAAAAAAAAAACAAAAAAAAAAAACTACTGAGTGAAATAAAAATAAATAAAAATGAATGTGTTCATCGGTAGCTGATGCAATGTTAAAACCATTTTGCAAATCAAGTGGTCAAATGCTGTGTTGCCACCTGACTAATGACTAGTCTATGTGTGAATGTCAACAAAACTAGACTTTCTGAATGTATATAATCGGTAAGCTATTTAGAAAAGAGAAATTAGGGGGAAATCAATGAATTATAAATAATTTATTGCTATTGTGTGAATAATATGTAATCACGTAATCCATAAAAAGTAACTGTAGTCTGATTTTAAGTACTTTAAAATGTATCTTACTCTAATAACAAGTACTTCATTTTTGGAATCTGATTACGTAATCCAGATTACATGTAATCAGTTACTACCCAGCTCTGCATACAGCCATTATTGTCAAAATAGCTGGCAACAAAAATGAGTACAACCTAAGTGAACTTGTCACGAACTGTGTCCAAAGTGTCAATATTTTGTGTTATCTACCACTGACTTAATCATTCTGGGCATGGAATTGACCAGAGCTGCAAAGGTTGTTGCTGGGATCCTCTTCCACTCCTCTATAATGACATCACAGAGCTGCTGGATGTTAGACCACAACTTCACAGTCAGCTTCCTCAGCAAGGCAGTTGTCATCTTGGTGTGTTTGGGCTCATTATTATGTTGGAAAACTGCCGTTCAGCCTTGTTTCTGGAGGGAAAGCATCATTTTCTGCTTTAGAATGTACAGTATATAATGGAATCCATGTTTCCCTCAATAAACTGAAGTGCCACAGTACTAGCAGCACTCATGCAGCCCCGGACCATGATGCTACCAGCACCATGCTTGACTGTAGGCCAAACACAATTTTCTTGGTACTCATCACCAGGGGATCACACCACATGCTGGACACCATCTGAGCCAAACAAGTTTATCTTAGGCTCATCAGACCACAGGGCATGGTTCCAGTAATTCATGCTCTTGGACAGGTTGTCTTCAGCAAACTGTTTGCAGGCTTTCTTGTGAGCCTGCTTTAGAAGAGGCTTCCTTCTAACTTGTTTGCATTGGCACTGACAAACTGACAATCTACTTCTGCAACCTTTAAAGCAATGCTGGCAGCACTCATGCATCTGTTTTTTGAAGCCAGGTTCTGCACCTGACGCACAGAACAAGTACTCAGTTTCGCTGATTGACCCTTGCAAGGCCTGTTCTGAATGGAACCCATCTTGAAAAACCTCTGTATGCCCCTGACCACTGTAATTGTAACTCAATTTCAATGTGTCACTGAACCTCTAATAGCCTTGGCTATCTTTGTGGAGAGCAACAATTCTAATTCTCAAATCCTCAGAGAGTTCTTTGCCATGAGGTGCCATGTTGAACATCCAGTGGTCAGTATGAGAGAACTGTTTTTAAAGCACCAAATTTTTAACTGCTCTAATACAAGATACACAACTTTGTATTGTATGTTGTATTGTACTGGCTGTATGTTGAGTTATTTTCAGAGGACAGTAAAGGTAAGATAAGACATGTGCCTTTATTATAGTTCCAAGTGAAGTTGTATATAGAGAAAAGGAAAGGAGCACTGAACACTGAGGCATCTCAGTGATTAGCTGATGTAACTTAGACCCTCCTGTGAGATACTATAAGCCACCAAAAAACACATCTATAATGTCCAAGTGAGAAATCTTGGACAGAAGGATCTGGCTGGTTTACAGAGTCAAAAGATAACATACAGGTCAAGCTAAATAGTAACAGATGATTTGGAGTTCACTCTTACCAACCAAAGAGTTTCTGTAAAGCATATAGTAGTCTCTAGAGTATCTGCTTTTAAAGTCAGACTTGATGTTGTCAAGTAGGCAGTTCTGTGAGGGGAATATTAATATTAATTTATGATAAATGGTTTGTAGTCTGAGGGGAATCAAAATTGCTGTGCTCTGAGGGGCACATGCTGTCTGTGGTGTAGTCACAGCATTGATCTATCCTAACATTCCTAGTGTGTGTCACAAGAGCAGCTATTAAATTACAGTGAGTCTTGCATTATGAGAGCTCTACGCAAGAGGAGAGAGGCCGACAGAGACAGAGACAGAGACAGACGCTAGAGACCAGTTGTCTTTCTTTCTCTTAGGTACTTCAGCAGGGTGTGTGGTGAAGAGACTCATAGTTAATCTTGTCAATCACACAGCTCCTCTCCCACCAGGAGCTAAAGCAACGCTGCTTCAGGGAAGCGGGCTGTGATGGATGGTTTTCGGCAAGCGCTCAGTGAGAGGAGGAGAGAGAGACTTGCCAGTAATGAAATAGAGGGGGGCGCTGAGTAAGGCATGTGGGTATTAGGGGAACACAAGATCAACAAAATGGCCTTATCCCTGAGAAGACACCAAGTCACTTCCCCTCTTTACCTCTATGACAGGAAGTGTGCTCTCCTGTCTGGTTTGTTTGTCAGATAAAAATGTCAGATTCAGAGTTATGATTGGTCAGATCGCCTGTCAGTCAAACTCCTGCATAGGGTCAATTATGAAACAATTTCAAAGCAGCTATACAGAGGGCAGCAGTATCATTATTCAACCCAGCTGAGTTCAATATTGAATATGTTTTTTTTTTTTTTTTTGAATCCCAACAAAGCAGGGTAGAGTGGGGGAAAACACCCCCATGGGGTAAAACACCCCCCTACTGTTTCCCAAAATTTAGGATAAAGTCAAGATAAATGTTCAGTTTAACTATGAACTACATTGACAAGAGTGATGCAGAAGTATTCACTATAAAGCTTACACTGGTGATGTACCGAAGAGAAAACTGATTTCACAGTGCATGATCTAATTTTCAGAAGTAAGAAAAAAAAGTGTTTTAAAGCTTGTTGTTTTGTAGAACATCACAGTTATATATAAAGAGTGCAGATGCAAAAGCCTCTAAATCCATCTGACGTCTTTCTTTAAAAAAAAAAAAAAGCATTTTTATAAGGCTCCGTTGTATAGGTTTCTATGTAAGTACCGGTACTTCTGATTGGGCTGAGGCTGGGATTTTAGCGAGTTCGAAGTAAAAGTATTTGATGGATGTATAACGTGTCGAGAAGATTCACTCAGTATCATTACCTCATTTTTGACAGAGATGGCTTTTACTAAAATTATTCTGTTTAAATCCTTTGTTTTCCCATCAAATGCATTCTAACTTGTTGGTTGAATAAAAAAATATTTAAACTTTATGTTTAAAAATTACCTCAAATTAGCATCAGGTAGCTAGTTAGCTAGTCAGTTAGTATCAGTTAACAAACAGGCAATTATAATTATTTGTAATAATAATGTAATATAATTTTAAGCTAAAACTACCTGTACTCTGATTTTGCTTTAAATGTATAAAGCAAAATGCTTTGTAAGACTGGGAGGCATTTTACCCCACCTGTGGAGCAAAACACCTCCTTGGTGCAAATGTAATTATTGTTAAAAATCTAATGACATGAAATCTCTGGACATGTTTCATACTTGGTTTATAATTTATGTTTATGTCATTGTCACTAAATCTATGACAACTTTTCAGAACACATTTAACATTTGTTTCGCAGAAAAAAAAATAAAATAAATAAATAAAAAATAAAAAAAACATTACACAGTCCTTAAGGGGGACGTTTTCCCCGATTCTACCCTAAGCTAAAGGCAACAGTGCAAGGAGCCCAAATCCCAATCAAGTGAGAGAAATTTTATTTAGATCTTGTCAATGATTTTTGTCAGTGATAGAATTCCACTGTTCCACAAATAATGTTATCATTTCATAACAAATCGCAAACATTAGACTAGATTTTTTCCCTCATGCCTGACACATTTTGCCATTAACCCATTTGTCACCTAGCCAAATACAGTGCATCTTTCCCTCTCTGATTTACTCTCTCAGTCATTCTCTACTCAGCCGAAGACTTTCTCAGTTCTATTACTAATGTCTATTTCTCTCTTTCTCTGCGTCTAAGATTAGACTAGCTCTTCTCTGCCACACTCCATTTTCAGCTTTTCTATGATGGAGCGCCAGAGCTCTTTTAGGGCCACCAGCACACACTTGATGGAAACAGCCTCCCGGCAGATGGGGTCTGAGGGGAACTGAATTACCAACTCAGGGTATGCAGCCCACCCCAACTCCACCTCCACCTTATTTCAGGCAAGCCTTATTTCCAAAGCTGAGAATGATCTTTCTGTGCCAGTGTCTGTTGATGGGGCGATCAGTGTGCCATTGCAATCTGAATGAACACTAACAGATGAGGGAGGAACTTGGGGAAGATAAGGTCTGGTTACACTGTTGCTGTTTTATTATTATTATTATTATTATTATTATTATTATTATTATTTTAAGCAAAACTAATATTTGTTTATATAAATGCACAAAAAAGAGGAAGACAAAAACAATTAACTGCATATGACCAATGCAGGCGTCAGTCATATAGTTTGTTATGAAGCATCAATCATTATTAGTCAGTTCAAAGGAATCATAACATGACTACATTGATAAACAATTGTTTGTTAGGTCATCAAAGTTTCCTTTTTTTTTTTTTTTTTTTTTTGAGAGAGAGAGAGATGTTCAAATACATTTTGTTTGCTAATTCCTTTTGTTCAGTGTTTACTGTGTGCACCTCACTTTCTTGTTACCTAGCAACACCCTTTCATGGTGCTATGTGCAAAGGACAAATTTACTTCTACCAGTAAGACTCGGAAGATGAAATTAAGGCTCAAAAGAATTTATTTAACAATGCCGATATCAAATTAGGTTACACTTTATTTTGATAGTCCACTTTAGACATTCTACTAAGTGCAAGTAACTTTGTAGCTACATGTCAACTACTTGTCAACTACATATCAACTAAATCTCATTATTTGCAACTACATGTCCACTAACTCTCAGAGTAGAATTTAGGGTTAGTTTAGGGTAGGTTTAGGGTTAGTTGTATAAGTTGACAAAGAAAGTGTTAGAAGATATTAAGCAGACAGTCTACTAATACTTTACTAACTGCTAGTGGACATTTTGTTGCAAAGTTGATTACTGTTAGTAGAATATCTAAAGTGGACTATCAAAATAAAGTGTTACCTAAAATTATAAAGTTTGGCGTAGGCCCCGTCTGAAGCTTGAATCCGACGTAGTGGATTCTGGCTAGCACTGCTGAGACGAAGGCAGGAGAGGAGCCTACCCCCCTAGACAGGGCCAACCTGGTGGTGGTGGTGGGGAGGATGGAGGGGAATGTCAGAGTCGGTTTCTGCAAACACAAAGAAGGGTGAGTAGAGAGCTTATATATACACGTGTAGGATAGTGATTGGCTGGATCTGATCGTTCAATGTGATCGTTCAATTTTTGGGACTAAATATTGGCAACAGTTCCTTGAGCAAGAGAAGAACAATTTTCACCTAGGCGTTTATCTATTTCAGTTGAAGAAAAGTTCCAAGAAATGTGAACATGAGCTGTCATGGTTGTGAAAATGAGCTGTCATAGTTGTGAAAAAAAAAAAAACAGATTAATTAATTAATTTAAAGGTTATTTAAAATGTACCAATATTATTTTGTAATAATGGTCAGCCTGTCTAATATCTTGTTAGTGCATTGTTACTTACCAAACAAATCAATTAATGAAGACAATTAATGAATTCTGATTTAGGTGTAAATTATGTGTTATGCAAGAAGAAAGAATGAGTTGCACAAGACACATGAAGCAAATGTATTTGCTTTTCTCTGGAACAACAGGCAATTATACAGTTCTGTGTCATTATACAAAAATACTTGAGCAGATAATGCAGCGATTAACTAAACACATCAAGTATTCCAAAGAACTGTCTAGTAAATTAACATACTCACTGCTTTTTACATCAAATTCATAAAAGTTTAAGTATGGATTAAATCAAACAACAGCTCTGAAATGAGAATCAAGAACTTGGACCGAGGCGTGCGAATATCTCTGAATTTCAATGAGGATAAGCTGCTGTACATTGAAAAGACTGGCCAGAGTGTTTCATAGTGATGTGGGCAATACCTATTCTGTGATCCTAGATCAGAGGTGATTAGGTGTTAAGAAATTAAATCAGATTCATTAATACCTGAACAGTGCTGTTGTACATCAATTCTCTACACCAATAAAATCCATTAATGCAATGAAAAGTTCAAAAAAAAAAACTAGTAAGCCACCTTCCTCCAAAGACACCTCATTTCAGCTACATCCTAAAACACATTGCAACAAGCTCAGTTAAAGGAAAAGACTTAATGTGTTGATAAAAAGAAAAGTAAACAAAATGGACTATTTCATCTGATGTGCGTTCTGCATGTGTATTTTAAGCACATTGAGACAAACAGAAAATCTGCTCATATAAAATAAAAAAGGATATTGCTGAATTTGGTGACTTTAGTCTCACCATACAGTTATAAGAGACTTACTCTTCAATGTGCATTAGCTGTACCAGCCTGAAAAATACTAAAGAAACTAAAGCTTAATTTATGATACCACTGTTGACAGAGCAGAGCTAAGTGTGCACTTATGTTTGCCCTGATAACAAGACAGACATAAAAAAAACAAAAAAAAAAAACAGTCACTGTTTGTATATAACTGTCAGATAAAATGTCCAAGGTGCTTTATTTCAGCTGCTTTATCAGTGCAGTATGACACAAAAGTCAAAATGGGTTACATTTCTGTCTGTTCAGACAAAAGCACAGTCAGCAAACCTAAAACTATTACATCATCAGAATTAAACACTGCTGATGCAAATGCACACACAATCTGACGTGTGCAGTGAAGCTGCCTCGGATCGATGTTGAATCTTACACAGATGTCAGACGGCAAAGATCAAACATCTCTAATTATGTCCTTCCTCCTCTGCTGCTTTCAAGCCCTCTTGAGAATTTCCTACTTATGAGCTCAGAAGTTGTAATTATGTTTTTATGTATGTTCATATGCTAGGAATGGACACACTGGAATATCCAATTTACTGAAGCAACTAACTACTGATTTAGTATAACTGCTTGATAAGTTATTAGTTATCAAAAAAGTTTTATCAAGACTATTACTAATGCTTAATAACAGCATGTATAATTTGGCATAGATTTACGATTGCCATCTGGCTTATAACAAACAGAAATCTATTGACACTGTAATATTTTGATGTGTTCATGATGGTGTTTCTACTATAATCATTTAATGCTACAATGTATTCTTTCACTTTAAGGAAAGGACATGACGTGTGGCCAAGTATGGTGACCTTTATGCTCTGCATTTAACCCATCCAAGTGCACACACACAGTAGTGAACACACACACACGGTGAAAACACACCCAGAGCAGTGGGCAGCCATATTGCTATCGCTGCGGCAACTGGGGAGCAGTTGGGGGTTCGGTGCCTTGCTGAAGGGTCTCACCTCAGTCGTGGTATTGAGGGTGGAGAGAGCGTTAATCATTCACTCCCCCCCACCGACAATCCCTGCCGGACCTGGGACTCGAACTCGCAACCTTTAGATAACTCTGACTCCCTCACCATTAGGCAACGGCTGCCTCTTTATCCCCAATAGTCTATACTTTATACTTTATAGGCTATACTCAAAATAGAAGCACTCCATAAGAGAGAGAAAGGAAACTTTGTAAGTCAGCAATGGCTGATCTATGGTTGTTTGTTAAATATGGCTTCCAAATAGAGCAATTAGTCCTTTTCAGGACCACCTGGTAGAACATCTGCTCAAATACACATCAAGTAAACAGTCATTTCCTGCCAAAAAAAAAAAAAGTGAGTCTTTTTAACCTGGACAGCATTTTAAGAACACCACATTCTATGCAAACAAAAACAGTATTTAAAAGGCTGCCTTATACCTTGTTAATATTTTTCCATCATATCTCATGTCAATTTATTTAATTTTAAAATTATGAAATTACTTTCAGCTGCAAAACAGCTCTGCATAAGACAATAGTGCCATTATTCAGCTCAATGTTGATTCGGAAAAACAACAGACATAAACGTTACACTAAAACACTTTCTTGTCTTGTTTGAAAATTCTTCCCTCTTTGGTAGATAAATGCTCTCTCACTCATATGTACGGTTGTCTATTGCAGAATAGTAAGAATGAACTCTCCTGCACTGCATCTCAAAACAGAATGCTTGTTAATAGTTTCAGTTAGGAAGATGATAATGACTGACACGACACACTGGGCTGAGGGCAAAGTGTTCATGGACCCCAGCATGGCACACAGAAATTTCCTTACTGATAGCTCATACTGACACAATATTGGTGGCATATATAAACCAGCAGAGGAGCTCATATCTGCACGGCCTGCTACAGAAGCTGATTGTGGAGCAGAGGGCAATTTTATAACATTGTGTTACTGTTCATTTTGAACTCCCAGGAGTATTAAATATAGATGCAGACCTATTGGTGGAACCCCCTGTATGGAGGATGGGGACTACATCTTTAAGCTGAATTATGGTGGTAGAGAAGAGATACAGGCAAGTTTCTGTAGATCTTTGGCATCATGAAAAGATGTATTTCCTCACAGTGGCTATTTAATGTGGAGATCCTGCTTCATCACTTGAGAGACTGAGAAAGACAAAATAAATTATTAGAGAGGTTATGACATACATTAAATACATAATGTAATAAATGCAAAACATTATGACTGGCTAGCATCTTTGCAATAGAATTTGCAATCTTCCCAAGTAACACTTTATTTGGTAACACTTTATTTTAAGGTGTCCATAATACAGAGTAATTACCTAGTTAAGTACTCAGTAGTAGTTGTTATACTTACATGAAACAAAATGTACTTACCATGTAACTAAGTTATGGAACAGACTGTATTTACAGTTTATAATTATATACATGTAATAGGCAGCTACTGTTACACATATGTAACAGACCGAGTCTGTTACATAGCTAGCTACTTATCTATACTGTACACCTTATCCAGCTGCACCTTAGTTTGATTTAACCCACCAGTACACAGCTTCAATACATGTAACACCTATCTAATTACATTAAAATTACAGAATATTACAAGGACATAGGCTACTTAAAATAAAGTGTATTCAGATTGGTAACACTTTATTTTAAGGTGTCCGTAATACAGAGTAATTACCTAATTAAGTATGAATGAATGAATGAATGAAAGAGGCATTTATATAGCGCTTTATTGTATGTTGTCGTACACCCAAAGCGCTTTAATGTGTATATTGTAATGTGTTTCAAAAGATATTTCGGTAATTGTATTTGTTTTAGCCAGAGCGTCTAAAAAAAACTTGGTTACTAATGTAACCTCGGTTCCCTGAGATATGAAAATGAGTGCTTCTTAGATTGACTTAAGCACCTAATTGAGTTACAGAGGTATCAGATATAGTGGCATGAAAGCAAAACTTGCGGTGACCAGCCCGGTCTTAGATAACCGCCCCAAGAAAACTCTGTGTACAAGGGACAAGGAGTAAGGGAAAGCCTCAGGGAATTGTGACTGAAACAACTGTGAATAAGACAAAGTCAGGCCCTCTAGAACTGGCTCCCGTGCACTTATTATGCAAAAAGGACTCAAGCCTATAAGGCTGGAATGCCCAGGTTGTAGAGCCTAGTGAAGATGGACGGCGAGGCCCAGCTAGCCTTGCAGATTTCTTTCTGCACACTGCTAGACAAAGAGTAATCAAACTAATAATTTCTTAAGGGAGCTAATAATATTGACCTTAGCAGTTTTTTATTTATTTATTTATTTATTTTTATTATTTTATTCAAGCAATTATAAGAAATCAGACTTTCTCTAGACTTTCTTAGTTAAACATCAAAAAAAAACTGTAAAATTGCACAGGAGGGCTAATAATTTTGTCTTCAACTGTATATATATATATATTAGGGGTGTAAGGATACACGTATTCGTATTGAACCATTCAGTAAGAGGCTTTCGGTTCGGTATGCATTACAGACCGAACGATTCAATTTGTTGTACTAATCCTATTACATCTGGAAAATAAAAGAACTTACACTGTGTGAAATATAATGTTCTCAGTTCCACTGTACTCTACAAGGCAGCCCAAACGACGTAACAGACAAACTGATGTCTGCCTCTCCCACTCCCAACGAAAAACACAATACTCCAGTATAGGGCTGTGCCAATATTCGGACGCGATATTATGCGTATCTCGTCAGTAATTCCGGTTCTGTGATTAGTCGTAAATCTCATTCACGTGTTTATTCATACAGCCCTAATATATATATATATATATATATATATATATTATATAAACCACTACAACAGTGGTTCTCAACACTAATATTGGAGAATTCAGACATTGGTGTAAATACAATGAACCTGGGAGGGCTGTGAAACTGTCACATTGACTATTTTGGCACATACACAATTAAGGATACATTTCTGTAAAATTCTAACAATGCATTATGGTAATTCTTTAATCACTAAGCATTGGGTATTAAATAAACACACTGAAATAATCTTTACAATGGCTACAAATTGGCTGACACACATTGTTACAACGGAAGCTTCCGCTGGTTCTCCTCTACACCACCAGAGGGAACCCTCACCGGAGTTTTGACATTATTCGGACTCAATTTCCCATGCTCCCTCTTACCTGGGGCTGACCACACCCACACACACACCTGCAAACATTCACTGCTCATTACACGTCCTCCATAAAAGCCATGCTCACGCTCAGACATTCGCGAAGTCTTGATCTTGCCCCGGCTGTCATTTCTGAGCGTTATTTCTACTGTTTGATTACCTGTTGTGACCTGGACTGTTCTTCGACCTGCGATTCCTCTCTGTGCCCCTCGAATTGGACTGCTATCTGGATTGTGATTGTTATCAGCCTGCCCCGAACTCTGCCTGCCTTTGTTTACGGTACTGTCTTGTCTCCTATACTGTTGATGCTGGCTACTGACCCCCGTTTGTCTGACCATTCTCTAATAAAGCTGCTTATGGATCCAAACGCCTCTGACGCTTCGTTACAGAAGACTTCGCCACAAAGTGATCCAGCAGCCGTCGTGCAGCTGTCCTCCGAGCTCTCCGCTCAGGCCTCGCAGATAGCCATGCAACAACATCAGCTAAACCGCTTGACCACGCTAACGGAGGATCTTGTTAGAGCCCTTCAATCTCTTCAGCCGTCGGTACCCCAACCTGCTGCCGCAACGCCGCCATTGTCAGCCCATGTTGTCCCTGAACCACCGCCCACTGTTAGCCCACGCCTAGCTTTCCCGGAGAAGTTTAACGGAGACGCTGCAAAATGTAAGGGATTTTTGCTTCAATGTTCCCTCTTTGTCTCACAACAACCTGCTTTGTATCCCACAGATACCAGCCGCATAGCATTCGTGTGTTCACTACTCACCGGAAGGGCTTTGGATTGGGCTACAGCCATCTGGCGATCTGACAGACCAGCTTTCCCGACTTTCGAAGGCTTCCTCCAACAGTTCCGGGAGGTATTCGATCACCCCGCCGAGGGAAAGAGCGCGGGAGAACTACTGCTAACGCTTACGCAGGGAAATAAACCGGCAGCTGACTTCGCGTTGTCCTTCCGAACCCTGGCCGCGCAAACATCATGGGTGGAGGACACGCTGAAACTCCTGTTCCGTCGAGGCTTATGTCAAGAACTGCAATCCGAACTCGCCTGCAGGGATGAGGGAAAGACCCTCGCTGAGTTTATCGAACTGGCCATACAGGTGGACAATCTAATTCGTTCTCGCCGAACGCTGCCTCGCACCACGCCACAGGAGGGCGCAGCAGCGGAACCCATGCAACTCGGCACCACTCACCTCACCGCTGAGGAACGCAATCACCGCTTACAGAACCATCTCTGCCTCTACTGCGGGGGAACCGGCCATCTGATAGCCACCTGCCCGGTGCGGCCACCCAGCGGCCCGCGCGCGGTGAGTTTGAACTCCCTGTCCTCCCGTGCTGACTCCGTTATCAAATTACCCGTTCGAATTACCATACAAAACAAGCCAATTTCCACTACAGCCCTAATAGACTCTGGAGCAGCCGGGAATTTCATGTCACTCGAGTTTGCTCAGCAGCACGGTATTGTTCTCACCCCATGTGATCTCTCCCTGGCAGTGGAGGCGCTAGACGGCCGGCCTCTTGGCGAGGGGACTATTCATCGCACAACGGAGGTGATCACCATGCACATCGGGGCTCTTCACAGCGAACGCATTCAGTTCTACACCATCCCTTCTCCTCATCACTCAATCATCCTGGGCCTCCCTTGGCTGCGAACACACGAACCGCACATCTCCTGGAAGGAGGGCCAAATCACACAGTGGAGCGCGGCATGCCAGCAGAACTGTCTCAACACTGTTATCCGCCCCACGTTCTCCGATCCTTCACTGCCACAGTCTGACTCCGAAGCCTACGAGGTTCCAGCAGAATATAAGGATCTGGCCATGGCGTTCAGCAAAACCAAAGCGTCTCAGCTCCCTGAACATCGCTCCGTTGATTGCGCCATTGACCTTCTCCCTGGCGCCTTTCCCCCCAAAGGTAGAATCTTCCCCTTATCTCAACCTGAGTCTGAAGCAATGAGGACCTATATACAAGAGGAGATAGCCAAAGGTTTCATCCGACCTTCAACCTCACCAGCGTCAGCGGGGTTTTTCTTCGTTAAGAAGAAGGACGGTGGTCTCCGTCCATGCATCGATTACCGTGGTCTCAACGACGTGACCGTAAAGTTTAAGTACCCCCTTCCTCTTATCCCAGCGGCACTTGAACAGCTCAGGCAAGCCAAGTACTTCACGAAGTTGGATCTCCGCTGTGCATACAACCTTATACGCATTCGAGAGGGGGACGAATGGAAGACTGCCTTTTCCACCACTAGTGGGCACTATGAATACTTGGTAATGCCCTTCGGCCTGGCGAACTGCCCGTCTGTCTTTCAATCCTTCATGAATGATATCTTCCGCGACATGCTTGACCGATGGGTCATTGTTTACATTGACGACATCCTGATATATTCAAACTCCCTGCAAGAACACACTCATCATGTGCGAGCCGTCCTACGCCGACTCATCCAGAACCAACTCTACGCCAAGCTTGAGAAGTGTGAATTCCACTGCACCAGCACGTCTTTCCTGGGATACGTCATTAGTCAGGAGGGGGTGGCTATGGACGAAAAGAAGGTCGAGGCAGTGCTGAAGTGGCCACAACCTCAAACTCTCAAGGAACTGCAGCGCTTCTTGGGGTTCGCCAACTTCTACAGGCGATTCATTCGGAATTTCAGCACAGTAGCAGCCCCTCTGACTTCCCTAACGAAGCAACGTTCTAGTCGGTTGGTTTGGACACCAGAAGCCAGAAGAGCCTTTGAGGATTTAAAGAGGCGGTTCACTACGGCACCCATCCTCCATCACCCAGACCCCAATCAACCCTTCATCGTTGAGGTGGATGCCTCCAGTACAGGAGTGGGCGCGATTCTCTCCCAACGTCACGGTTCTCCAGCCAAATTATACCCCTGTGCATTCTTCTCTCGGAAACTCACGGCTGCAGAACGGAACTACGATGTGGGAAACCGGGAACTCCTGGCAATGAAATTGGCGCTAGAGGAATGGCGGCACTGGTTAGAGGGAGCTACTCATCCGTTCACCATTCTAACTGACCACAAAAATCTGGAATATCTCCGCTCTGCCAAACGTTTAAACCCCAGACAAGCCAGGTGGGCACTCTTCTTTACTCGCTTCCAGTTTACAGTCTCATACCGTCCAGGAACCAAGAACACGAAGGCAGATGCTCTATCTCGCCAGGATGAGTCGGCATTCAAACCAGAGGCCCAAGAAAAGATTCTACCCAGCAGTCTCCTGTTAGCTCCGGTCCTTTGGGACATCATCACCGAGATTAAGCAATTCAACCAACACAATCCACCACCCGCCGACTGTCCTCCTGAGTCACTATTCGTTCCAGAACCTCTCAGAAACAGAGTCCTGTCGCAAGTCCATCAAGCTCCCAGCTCAGGGCACCCCGGTATAACCGCCACAATTCATCTGCTCAAGAACCGGTTTTGGTGGCCCACACTCGCCACAGACACCATCCACTTCATTCATCACTGCTCTACTTGCCAAACTTCTAAGTCCCCCAGGCATCTTCCCGCCGGCCTACTGCAACCCCTGCCTACTCCTCAACGTCCTTGGTCACACATCGCCATTGACTTTATCACCGATCTCCCCAACTCCCAGGGCAATACCACTATCTTCACCATAGTCGACCGTTTCTCCAAAGCCTGCCGACTATTACCACTTCCCAAACTCCCCACTGCACTTGAGGCTGCCGAGTTGCTATGCAACCACGTCTTCCGTTTCTATGGCTTACCCGATGACATAGTCTCCGATCGAGGACCCCAATTCACCTCCAGAGTCTGGGCTTCATTCTTCAAGTTACTCAACATCAATATCAGTCTCACTTCAGGATATCACCCTCAGTCCAATGGTCAATCAGAGCGCCTCAACCAAGAAATCATACGGTTCCTCCGGTCTTACTGTCAGCAACACCAAACGGATTGGAGTCGTTTCCTTATGTGGGCAGAATACGCCCAAAACTCGCTAATCAAACCCGCCACCGGCCTCACACCCTTCAAGTGTATACTCGGCTATCAACCACCCATGTTCCCCTGGTCAGGTGAACCTTCCGACCTCCCGTCAGTCACGGCCTGGCTACAGCGTAGCGAGGAAACCTGGGACCGAGCTCACACCCACTTGCTACATGCCGTCAGACAGCAGACTCACCAAGCCAACCAACATCGTCGTGCTGGCCCCTCTCTCGCCCCAGGACAGTGGGTGTGGCTGTCCACCAAAGACCTCCGTCTCCGACTCCCATGTCGCAAGCTCAGCCCCAGGTATGTTGGTCCATTTAAAATCATTCGACAAATTACTCCTGTATCATTTCGTTTAGAGTTACCAGCTAACTACCGCATCTCTCCCACTTTTCACATGTCGCTCCTGAAACCCGCTGGTGGTCCGAGAGGAGACCCTGAGGAAGGGGACCTTCCGCAGCCTCCCCCCATCCTGGTCGACGGCGAGGAGGCCTATCAGGTGCACGAGCTGCTCGATTCCAGGCGCCGGGGCGGCACGCTACAGTATCTGGTAGATTGGGAGGGGTACGGCCCGGAGGAACGTTCCTGGGTCAATGCAGGTGATATCCTGGACCCCACTCTCACTGACGAGTTCCATAGAGCGCATCCGGAAAAACCGGCCCCTCGTCCTCGTGGAAGACCCCGGCGCCATGGTCCTCCTCGCGTCAGGAGCCGCTCGCAGGGGGGGGGCTCTGTTACAACGGAAGCTTCCGCTGGTTCTCCTCTACACCACCAGAGGGAACCCTCACCGGAGTTTTGACATTATTCGGACTCAATTTCCCATGCTCCCTCTTACCTGGGGCTGACCACACCCACACACACACCTGCAAACAATCACTGCTCATTACACGTCCTCCATAAAAGCCATGCTCACGCTCAGACATTCGCGAAGTCTTGATCTTGCCCCGGCTGTCATTTCTGAGCGTTATTTCTACTGTTTGATTACCTGTTGTGACCTGGACTGTTCTTCGACCTGCGATTCCTCTCTGTGCCCCTCGAATTGGACTGCTATCTGGATTGTGATTGTTATCAGCCTGCCCCGAACTCTGCCTGCCTTTGTTTACGGTACTGTCTTGTCTCCTATACTGTTGATGCTGGCTACTGACCCCCGTTTGTCTGACCATTCTCTAATAAAGCTGCTTATGGATCCAAACGCCTCTGACGCTTCGTTACACACATTGTGCTACACAAGATGCAAAACTTGGCAGTCAACATACTTTTCATATTATAAAGAAAAGTCTAAAGACTCTTTTGAAAAAGATGTGAGAACTATGTTCCTCTACTCGTGTTTGCCTCAGCGAGGTCAGGAGAAAAGCAAAAGGCAGTTCACTTGCTCTTATGAATTATCCTTGAATGCACCTGCAAGTTCATATTCTTCCTTATTTAGTGTGTTGGTTTGTTTGTCTTTTCCACTTTTATTCATCTCGCTTTCTCCATCCCATCTCACCGTTTGTCAAAAACAAAAAAGCACAGTGCTGTTGGCTCAATTTCAATGTTTCACAGTATTTGCAAAAGCTTGCAGGCACCAAATCAAAAGCACAAGTAACTTTGGACATGATTACTGCAGTTTCCTCTACTGATTTAAAGCACTCCCTCTGAAGACAAAGTGCATCAAGGGCAGTAAGGAGGTTTGAACGTTTACCTGTTGCTATGACAACCATCTCAAAGGTCAAATACTCTCTGCCAAGGGTCACAGACAACTCAACAATAATAAAATAAAATTGTTGCAGAGCCAGGCAAGTTTAACACCCACACACCAATGCCTTCTGTCAGGCCACAGGTGCTGCACTTTTACAATAGAGAGGAGCAAGAACCTGCATTTTTACTTTACGGATCTTGGTGGTTTCTATGAGCTCAGGTCCGAAAAAAGTCAACTCAAAGTCTTTATTATAAATCTATATCTATTTATTAATTTTGGTCACACTTTATTTTAAGGTTCAGTTCTTATATTAACTATGCATTTTGCCTCAGTAAACTCCTAATTTGCTGTGTTTTAATAGTAAGGTAGTTGTTAAGTTTAGACATGGGGGAGGATTAAGGAATCTAAAATATGGTCATGGAAAAGGCATTAATTGATAACCCATTAAATCACATTACTTGTGGTTGTTTTTATGTTCCCTATCGATACTTCACTTGTACTGTGTCTGCGATACTTTGAGGAAAAACTCCTGAAGCACTTTTCAATAAAGCAGTGCAACAGGTTCACGCAGTGAATAATAAACTAACCAATGGCTCAGCAGCGGAGCTGCATGTGCCTATGGTGATGAAGCCCACCAGAAGGACCGTAGGATCTCAGATCCTTCTCCTTCAGCAATGACTCTCACGAAGTCATGGCACCCCCCCTACTCAGACTGCCTACCTACATTCCCCCCTTGTCCTCCACCCTCACCCTCCTTTAATGCCGACAAAGAAAGGGGGGAACGATAAGCTGCCTCCCCTGGATGAGTTGGTGGCCACACGTTTCTGCCCTCACATGGCCATTGGATGGAAGGCAAAGGCCGCCCACCTGTCTAAGCTGTGTAGGACCCTCACTGAACAAGTGGCCTCGACACTTCACTTTATGGCTGTCCTTCAGGTCTTTCAGGCCAAACTCCTTAGCTCTATGGCTGAGTCAGGCCCAGACACCGCAGCTTTCAGAGAGCTGCGCAGCGCGACCGACCTGGCTTTACATGTCATGAAGACAATAGCCCAGGTGATTGGCAGATCCATGGCCAGTCTAGTGGTGCTTGAGCACCATTTGTGGCTGACCCTTACTGAAATCAGGAATGCAGATAAGGTCCCCTTCCTCAACTCCCGCTCCCCCACTGGCTTGTTTGGACATGCAGTTGAGGGTCTCACTGAACGCTTCACCGTGGCACAGAAGTTGTCTCAGGCAATGGGGCACTTCCTGCCAATTGCTGAGTCAGGCCCAGACACCGCAGCTTTCAGAGAGCTGCGCAGCGCGACCGACCTGGCTTTACATGTCATGAAGACAATAGCCCAGGTGATTGGCAGATCCATGGCCAGTCTAGTGGTGCTTGAGCACCATTTGTGGCTGACCCTTACTGAAATCAGGAATGCAGATAAGGTCCCCTTCCTCAACTCCCGCTCCCCCACTGGCTTGTTTGGACATGCAGTTGAGGGTCTCACTGAACGCTTCACCGTGGCACAGAAGTTGTCTCAGGCAATGGGGCACTTCCTGCCAAAGCGCTCCAGTTAGTCTACTGCTCCTAGTCACCCCTAACTGGCACTGCACTGTAAAAAATTGTTGTAAAAAAAACGGCCAAAATCTAACAGTAACGAACTGTTTTCCATTAAAACAGTAATGTACTATAGAAAACAAAGCATTCTGGGCAATATTTTGCTGTTTAAGAAATTGCTGTTAATTTACAGCCAATTTTTAACAGTTCTTTGCTGTATTTAAGTAACACCTTTTTTACTGTTTGCAATGCATTGTGGGCTGTGATAAATACAGTACAATGCAGTATTTTGTATTTTGAATTGGGTGTAACGTTACAAGTGCCAGCACAAGTGTGTTGCCGAGTCAGTTTTTGTTAATTTGCCATTTTCAAGCACCCAAAATTATTATTATTTTTTTTACAAACTTCATTTGTAAACACTTTGTTCCCGAAGAGGACGAGTTCCACGGATATCTGCCTTATATTACCATTTGCCATCTGAAGTCCTTCAACTGCATTGAACTGCATCTACATGGTAATTCAAAGCATTTTCTTATATTCCTCACCAGTATTTTATTTAGGTAGGATTACTAGAAGTATTGTTCTGACATTGATGCTCAGTAAGCTGTCTAACTAAAGACTGTATGGTTTCAGAATGGCTCTTCAGTGCTAAAAATGTGAATAGTTCAAACATTTACAATCACAAGGTTTTATAGATTGTAAAACATCTCTTCACAGCTAAAATGTGTGAATAATTAAACCATATACATGCATTTTACAGTCTCCAGGATATATTAAGTTTGTTTTAAATAATTTCTAAACTAATTAGATTAAGACTGTTAAGTTGGTCCCTGTTGAAAACTGTCCAGTTATTTGTTGCTCGTTATTAATGGCTTCACATTCTTTTAATGTTAGTTTAAAGGTGGCATATATTTAAAATTAGAATATTTTTGTGTTTAATATCAACAGCAAATATATATATATATATATATATATATATATATATATATATATATATATATATATATATACACACACACACACACACACACACTGATAACCTTTTTTTGTGATTAGAAATTTAGATGCAAAGATTGAAATGGGTTGTAACCAAATCAAGATGTCTAGGATGTCTTCTCCAAAAGTAAAGATGATGAGATGGCTCTTTGTGTGGTTCAGCTGCTCATGGCACACTTTGGAGAGAATCTCACAGGGCAGGTCTTTTTTACAGATGTAAGTTTATATTTTGTTTCTTCCCTGCCTTTCAATTTCTGAATGTTATCTATTTATTAATGCAGGTTTTCTGATAATTGCCTGTTTTGTTTATTTTGCTCTTTAAAAGGTTAGTTCTCCTAAATTTCAGTCATTAATTACTCCCTCTCATGTCGTTCCACACAGGTAAGACCTTCATTCATCTTCAGAACACAAACTAAGATATTTTTGATTACATCTGAGAGGTATCTGAACTGCACATAGGCAGCAACGAAAAGTGCATTGACATTGCTGCCTATGTGCAGTTCAGATACCTCTCAGATGAACCAGCCCTTTAAAAAACATCTTTTAAAATGTCTGTTCCCTACAGGTGTGAGACAACCCTGACTGTACCTGCAAGTCCTCGCCTGATTCTACTTGGTATACATTTCATTGATAGACATATTACATTGCTATTTGAATGTCTTTGAATGTACATCAAGGTAAGATGCATGTTGCTATTACTTGAAGTTTCAGGTGGAACATGGCAGGTGACTATTAAGCACTGGATGATCACGCTTGAGGGTTGTGTCATGTCTGAAGGCATCACACTTTTTGACGGGACTTGCTGCTGTATTTGCAATCTACTACATGCTTAACCTTCAATATCAAGAAGAAGCAGCCTGTACTCTGGAATTCATTCAGAGGTTAGACTGCTTGAATTTCCTATGTCGTCATTATAGCTTTTCATGAGTTATAATTGTTGAAACCTGCATCACCAGAAACCATTACTTTGTCTAAAGAGAACCATCTTATGTTGCTTATTGCAGCTTGTAAAGTTTGCAAAATTAAATGTTTTTGCTTAGAACAAGTAAAATAATCTGCCAGTGGGGTAAGGAAAATAATTTTATTTCAAACAGAAAACAAGATTATTTTGCTTACCCTATTGGCAGATTATGTTGCTTGTTTCGAGCAAAAACTCACTTAATTTTGACTTGTTCTTTCTGAAAACAAGACAGTCATTTTTACTTGTCTAGAAATTCTTCTTGATTTAAGAATTTTAAAATATTTTGATTGGAAACAAGATAAAAAATCTAAGTAAGAAAATCTTATTTGATAAAATATTTTGTTTGCTGATGTTTTACAGAGTTGGAATACCTCAGGAGATGCCATGCAGCCAGGTCGTCATGGTTAAGTGGGTGTAAAATGACAAAGTCATTCACCTAGGACTAGAACTCTAGAAGGTACACAAGCCTCCTCACTGGAATGATAACAAAAGTGCTGAAAAAACCCTGAACAAATGTTTTCTTTCACTAAAATATTTCACTAAATTTATTGTTTTGAGTAGTGCAGATCCAAAAATGTTCAAAAAATGTTAAATGTTAATGTGTTTGACCTCAGGTTTTCAGGTTTGTAACTTATTTTGTAATTTTTGTGTCTGTTATTCATTTGCTTTATTGCCATTGTTTTTAAGTGAGAACAAAAATCTCCCTGTCAGTGAAGAACTGCAATTATCAAGTTTTTGCTTGTTAGCCAAAATCTTTCCTCACCATTTTTTTTTTATTATTATTATTATTGTTTTTTTTAGAATCCTTGCTAAATGTTGACTGCTCTTTTAAATAAAACTTTATTTTGATTCATATCCTCTAAGTGTTTCCTTGTTTAGATCTTTTAATATAATGTATATTAAGTAGGTAGATGTTTGTAGCCCACAGAAATCTAGTGTTTGACTAAATCAGTAGATTGCTGGCGACTCTGCTGCCAGCATTTTACTGTAAATTTGAAGAAAACAGAATTATACTGTATTTCATTTGTACGGTAATAAACTGTAAAATAATTTCATAGTATGAATACTGTAAAATAACAGTACATTGCTGGCGACTCTGCTGCCAGCACATTACTGTTTTTTTTTTACATAAAACATTTTTACAGTGTGACTCAGCAGCCTGTGAAGCCTGCGTACTCATTTGCTCAATCAACACCCAAGCCTGAGCCCTGTCATCGCTCCCACTCCGTCAGACGCTATCCATTTCCTAAGGGCCAAGGACTCTGGCCCAAGTTAGTGCTGGACCAGGTGCCTCAGGCTAAGAGGAGTGGATCCTCCACCCTCAGACGGTTCAGAGAATCTGGGAAATCTTTGGCAAGGCAGGAGTCAACAACTTCGCCTCAGAAGACAACTGTCACTGCCCAATTTATTTTTCGAAGGATCAGGATGCGTTGTCCCACGATTGGCCTGACTTCCTTCTTCATGCTTTTCCCCCGATCGCCCTGATCCTGCAGGTTATTAGGTGAATCAGGGATCAGAGACACAAGGCACCAAGCTGTGGGCTCTGCACCTATGGCCTCTCAATGGGAGCCTGCAAACCTCCCCGAGAACATTCTAAATGCGATCTCTCAGGCCAGAGCACCGTTCACGAGATGGCTCTTTGGTCTTAAATGATCTATCTTCTTCGCCTGGTGTACAGCCCACGGCGCACACCCAATCTTCTGTGACCTATCACTGATATTGTCCTATGAGAGCTGCTGGAGAAGGGTCATTCCCCCTCCATGCTCAAGGTCTATGTAACAGCCATAGCAGCTTCTCATGCTCCTATAGCCGGCCATTCGGTGGGCAGGAACAAACTAGTTGTTTGATTCTTGAAAGGGTCCAGGAGGCTCAACCAACCTCGCCCCATCATCGTCCCTTCGTGGGATATGCCCACAGTAAGCCCTCCCTTTGAGCCGCTGCAGTCCATTGACCTCTGCGCTCTGGCATCAAAGACCGCTCTGCTACTGGCGTTAGCATCTGTAAACCATATGGGTGACCTACAGGAGCTCTCTGTGACTCCAGCCTGCCTTGAGTTCGGACCTAACGACTCCAAGGTCGTCCTGAACCCGAGGCAAGGCTATGTGCCTAAAGTGCTCTTGAGTCCATTCAGAGCCCAGATCATTACTCTCTTGGTGCTTCCTCCTTCAGAGCAAGACCAGGATTCTAACCTTCTCTGCACTGTGAGGGCATTGAGGAGTTATATTGAGTGTTCCACTTCGTTTAGACAATCGGGACAACTCTTTGTATGCTTCGGTGGCCATACCAAGGGGCTTCCGGTCATGAAGCAGAGGCTATCTAAATGGATAGTTAAGGCTATTATGCTGGCATACTCATCCTTGGGCATACAATGCCCCATGGGAGTAAGAGGCGTTGCCTTGTCTTGGGCTTGGTCTAGCAGTGTGTCCATGGCAGAAATTTGTGTGGCAGCTGGCTGGGCCTCGCCATCCACATTCACCAGGTTCTACAATCTGGATGTCCTGGCCTGAAGTTGGACAGTTGTCCTTTCCTGTACGCTCTTGGCCCTCAGCATGAGTTCTGAGGCTGTACTAATCCCTTGGGACAGTCATCTAGGTTGGACCTATTTCTGTCCCTGTTAGCCCCTGTGGTGCAATGGCCATGCAGTTACACTGTGTTATTGACTGCTTCAGTCTCTGAGTAAAAGGATTTTTTCCCCTAAGCATCTTCCCGTATCTCAGAGAACCAAGGTTATGTTAGTAACCGAGTAAGAATTTTCACTTGTTTTGACTAAAATTGTCTTAAAACAGCTTAAATCACTCATTGCTTCAGTTGCTTTGATGCTTGCTTGCCTAGTGCTTTACCCCATAATTGTGCTTGCAGCTGTATTTTATTACTGTGTTTGTTGAAGTTCATTGTGGCAGTGTGAATTAGCTTTTTTGGCACCAAATTTTAATATTTAGGGTGAAGGATTTTAGCAATCCCCTAACCCTAAATCTGAGCGATACGGACACACAGTTTACGCAGTAACTAAAGTAAATATTAAAAGCAACATCTGGAAAGCCTTATAACATTTAACACAAGTGAACAAATTGATGAGTGAAATCGAGACAGGTTTATCAGTAAAATTGTAATTATCTGTCAGCTGCTTTATTTTTAACTTAACTGTGTGTTGACTGATGGAAGTAGTTCTAGCGTAAAAATTAGCGACTAGATCTAACACCTTGGAAAAACACACATCTCAGAGAGTATTTCTGTCTCTGGCCTCACATGAAAACACATGACATATGAGTTAAGCATTTGTGCAGTGCATAGTGGCCATCTGTATAGTGTGACTGACAGTTTGACAGCTCAAGTTAACTGAACTCTCACTAAAAATTGCAGCTGTGCATCCTGAAAATTTTAAGGTCAGTTTGGTTATAGAATGTAGTTGTCATTACAACCAAACTGTGTATGGCATAACCATTTTTAGCACTCTAAAACTTGACTGACAACTGTATTCTGCCACTGTGTGAATATAGCCTTATCCAGAGGAAAAATATATATTGCTCAGAGGCTGCTTCTCCTAAGCTCAAGAGACTTAATGACGATTCTCATATAGCTCTCATTTTAGCACCAACAGCGTCTCAGATGTTTCTTCTAAAAATTCTTTAGGAGAAATAAAAACAGACATGAATGAGACATGAGGAAGTTTTGAGAGAGAAAAAAAGTCAGAGAAAAATAGCAGACCTCTTTATTTTCTTGCAGTAATCTTTTCAAGGCTTTCTGTTCATTGGACATGGAAACATTAGCAGAAGAGAAAGGAGGGAAAAAAACAGCAGAGGAACTCAATCTCATGTTGTCTGAGGTATAATTGCGCTGCAATGGGTGTTAATTTCAGATGTTCCTCTTAAAAATACAGTATCTCACGAAAGTGAGTACACCCTTCACATTTTAACAATCATTTTAGCATATCTTCTCAAGGGACAATACTATAGAAATTAAACTTGGATATATTTTAGTAGTAGTCAATGTGCAGCTTGCGTAGAAGTATAGATTTGGGGTCATTATCATGCCTTGTTACTGGAGGGAAAGCATCATGTTCTGCATCATGTTCTGCTTTAGAATGTACAGTACATAATGCAATCCATGTTCCCCTCAATTAACTGCAGCTCCACACTACCAGCAACACTCATGCAGCCCCAGACCATGATGCTACCACCACCATGCTTGACTGTAGGCAAGACACACTTTTCTTGGTACTCCTCACCAAGGCATCGCCACACATGCTGGACACCATCTGAGCCAAACAAGTTTATCTTAGTCTCATCAGACCACATGACATGGTTCCAGTAAGTCATGCTCTTGGACAGGTTGTCTTCAGCAAAATGTTTGCGGGTTTTCTGACAAGCTGACCTTCTACTTCTGCAACCTTTAAAGCAATGCTGGCAGCACTCATGTATATGTTTTTGAAGCCAAGTTCTGCACCTGATGCACAGAACGAGTACTCAACTTTGTTGATCGACCCTTGCAAGGCCTGTTCTGAATGGAACCCATCTTGGAAAACCTCTGTATGACCCTGACCACTGTAGTGTAACTCAATGTCAGGGTGCTACTGAACCTCTAATAGCCTTGGCTATCTTTGTGGAGAGCAACAATTTGAATTCTCAAATCCTCATAGAGTTCTTTGCTATGATGTGCCATGTTGAACATCCAGTGGTCAGCATGAGAGAATTGTATTTAGACTTTTTTCATTGTTTAACATGTAAACTTTTCTCTTGTAAATTTAATTTTGCTTTCATTAAAATATAGATATTCTGCTAAATCATTGTGTAACAACACTGATGTATGCCTTTTGAAACGTAAGAGTATTTTACTCAAAAGAAAATTGTGAGAAGCAAGTGGAGTCAAAAGCAGAAATCTCTCATTAATGCCCATGTAACCTTATTTCAGTCTAGGAGAAACATTAGAGATATTGTAGAGATGTCATTTTTGAATTCAGTATAGAACTGCATCATATCAATGAAGCAAAAGTATATTAAAACAAACAATTTGCTGACTTGCGGACAACCCCAACATACACATCCTCAGATCTTCCTTCCTGTGGGGTAAAGGCTTTCTCAGCATTTGGTATATTTTATGCTTTTAAACAGCACTGTCACAGACATATGCCTCAGACCTTGAGGATGCAGAATGAATTCTCTTTCAAAGTGTTCGCTTCAAAGCAGAGACATTTCGAACTGCTTGCTCGAAAACAGCTCTCAGAATATAATTTTCACAGATGAAAGAGACGCCACTTATCGTACTAAGGCAAACGTTAGAAACATTCATCACTTCTAATGTTAACATCCTGCAGAATAACAGTGAGCAAAAGTAGAAGGTGCTTGATTAAATCACAGCGAATGATACTTCGCTTCCTGTTGAGGTCAAAGTTAGGGGAAACATATAACCAAAAATGTGTTGTACATATGGTAATACTTCAACACACAATGCAAAATAGAATAATAACTTTCATGAAAATGACCTGTGAGGGGAAAGATTGCGTTTTTGTCAGATGCTGCTTTGAAGCCCTCCTATGAAGGGAATTTGATCTAAATGGACATGATCATTGTATATATATTTCCCTCTTTTTCAGTTCCCAGCAGATAATACATTTTTTAGCAAAGGATTTAGTAATGTTACATGTTTTTATTCTTTACCATCGGTAGACATATATGTAACCTGTCTCAAACAGGGAATCATGATATTATAACTGTAGACTAATGAGAAGATACAGCAATTACAGTCCAGCAGCATCTTAGCACTTTTTACGCTTTGTCTTTTTTCTCTTTTGAAAATAACATTACTGTTATCTTGCTTATATACAGTATTCATTTCAAAATGCCCAGTATTCAAATAAAATACATAAAAGCAGATTGTTATCAGTAAAGACAACAATATATTTTTGATGTGTTACACTAAGCTATTTAAAAAATAGTATCAAATTAAAGAAGTTCAAAACCTTCAAGACACTTAAGATTTCTTTTAATATGACAAAAAGTAAATGAACTGAAGTGAAGATTATTGCAGGTTATACTCTTCCATGCTTTCAACCCTTTTGAGTATATGCAGACTGCCAATTTGCATGGTCATGACTGAACTGGTTTTAATACAAAATGCAAACCATGGGCACAATATATATAAATTAATGTAATTTATGTGGAATTAGTGGGACAGAATTATTTTTTTTTTCCAAACACTTCCCCAAACCCATTGGTTGATTCAATGTTGCTGTAACATGCCACGCAATCCCACAGTACCCCTCACACCTGCCAAGCCACAGCTCACTCACATCATGTCTGCTGCTTCAGGGCCTGCTCACGACATGTCTGCTGCTTCAAGGCCTGCTCACGTCATGTCTGCTACTTCAAGGCCTGCTTACATCATGTCTGCTGCTCCAGGGCCTGCTCACGTCAAGCCTGCTGTTCCAAGCCCTGCTCACGTCAAGCCTGCTGTTCCAGGGCCTGCTCACGTCAAGCCAGCGCCCACTAACGTCACACCTGCCAAGCCAGCACCAGCTAACATCACACTAGAGTCCCCAGCCAAGATGGCTGCCATGCCAGAGTCCCTGGCTAAAATGGCTGCTACACCAGAGTCCCCGGCCAAGATGGCCGCCACGCCTGAGTTCCCGGCCAATCTGGCTGCCACACCTGAGTCCCCGGCCAAGATGGCCGCCACGCCTGAGTCTTGCCATGTCACGGCGGTCACCAAGGTTTCCCCAAATAATTTTTTGGGAGGAGGCTATAGTTATAGGGTACGACTGAAAGGACTAATTGCCAGCGTGATGGTTCCACCAATAATGTCAGTGGCATCCCCAGGCCCTCAGCACTGGGAACCAAATAGACTGTTCCACTCTCCACTGTTCTTCCTGTAATGGCAGTTGCCATTTTGAGTGTGTGGGTTGGACGCTGTACTTCAGAGGCCTTGTCTGTCCAGGGGTCTGTCCCAGAGGCCTCTTCTGTCCACGTTCCTGCTCTGCTGGCACCACCATGGCTTCCTACTCTGTTGGCTCCGCCCTGGCTTCCACTGCTCCTCTGTCTGCCACTGCTCCATGCTCCAGGCCCACTATTGATCCACAGTCTGCCACTGCTCCATGGTCCAGGTCCTCCTATGCTTCACTGTCTGCCACTGCTCCATGGCCCGGGTCCTCCAGTGCTTCACTGTCTGCCACTGCTCCATAGTGCAGGTCCTCCAGTGCTTCACTGTCTGCCACTGCTCCATGGCCCAGGCCCTCCAGTGCTTCACTGCCTGCCATTGCTTCATGATCCAGGTCCACCTCTGCTCCATGATCCAGGCCTGTGTTCCCTGCATGGACCTGGCCCTCCATCCCTCCCCCTTGTACTGTCTCTGCTCCACCACCCTCCCGTACTTGTTGGGTTTGAACCCTGGAACCACCCTTAGAGGGGGGGACATGTAACGTGGTGTTTTGGGTTTTGTTCATGTTTTTATGTGTTTTATTTTGTAGTTTAGTCATGGTTCCTGTTTGTGTCTTGCTTCCCTGTTCCTCGTATTATCCTGCCTGTGTATGTGTCATGTTCTGATTGGTTTATGTCTTGCCATGGTGTTCTGTTTGTTTATTGGTTGCTATATCATGTTCCTTGTTTTCTCATTGGTTTGCTCATGTCATGTGAGCTGTATTGTTTGGTATAAGTTGCCCTCATGTAGCCATTGTCTGTTGTCATGTATTAACGTTGTAACCTGCTGTTGGTGAGTCAAGTCTGTTCAAGTCAAGTCTGTTTCTTAGTCAAGTCAAGTCAAGTCTGTGTCAAGTCATCATTTGGATTAAGTTTGCATTTTGGATTTCTCGTTGGATTTCACACTCTGTTCAATAAAACTGCACTTGGGTACATCTTCATCTCGCCTCAGTGGATTAATCGTTACAGTTGCTGTGCCGGGTCACTGTGTAACAGTATGTGTATGTGCAATTTACTGGAAATCGTAGGTCACCTGGGAACTTTTTGCCTGCTATTAATACTGCAAATTTGGACAAACTATTCATTTGTCATACTGTTTTTGCCTATTATATGGTATGCAGCTGAAATCACTTTGGTTCCTGCATGTCATGTGACTCAAAATTATGATGTCATTACACAATGAGACCAATGAGATTTAATGTTATTATGTAGTCTGATCTTTCACTGATGCTTTTAAAATTAGGTTTACTTAGTGCTTGAAATGTGAGTTGCAAGGCTGTTGCATATAAATCACCCAATATTAAATATTCTGCATACAGTATAATTCAAGTAGGTCATTACTTGCCATTAAGGCAGAGGTGACACATTACAATTGTAATGACCACTGAACTCATTTGTCCCACAGCATTATTCCATCTTCTCACTGCAACCGATAGCAGCCCCAGCAATATGTTTTCCAAATAGCCTGACATGTTCATTTGGGTACAATTACTTACACCAGTCAGGACTGCTGCAGGCATTTGTCACAGAGGCATTCACATTATCGGATTAATTCCTTGCTATTTGCCTGACATGTATTTTCCCTCCCCGTTACCTGATATAGCCCTCACTGTGGCACCTTTGTAAGCTATGGACCCTCCAGAAGAAATGAGGCTTCAGTTCTTTTGCCCCTGCGGGTCTCTGTGGTCCTGCAAAACAACTGCTGTGGGCTTCTGGATCCTCCCAATAGCACCTGATGGATCGATCTGGCTCAGGCTGCCTTGCCTTTGGTTGGTTAAACTAGTGTGTGCCCTCTAGCTATTATGGCAATAGCTTCTTAATGAACCTCGCCCTGTAGGGGGAAGAGATTAATAGTATTGGCGACTGTGCATTACTTCAGCCTGCTCTCACAGAGGTGATACCATTCTTAAACTCAGAACACGCAGAAGAGTTTAAGGGGAGGTTGAGCGCTCGCATTCTAATCATCTGGACAAATGCACTGCTGCAGGCCAAGGGTCTTATAGGGAAAGTTGCAGGCTATTAGTGCCAAGAGAGAAGGCTTTAGATAAGCAGTTTGCACTAGAAGGTGTCACGGAATGACCGTCCCACCTTGGATCAGTGCCACAGTGTCCCTTCGATCAGCGCCCTGCAGGCAGGGTCACAATGGGAAAGGAGGGGTGTTGTAACAGTCATTGCTAGCAGTGATGAGGCACAATGCAGAATACGGTCTAGGGAGGGAGCAGCCAGGGAGGGGTATAAAGCTGTTAGACCTGCACACCAGAGATGGAAAAATGCATTGGAACCACACTGAAAAATATTAATTGAGAAAGTACTCATACAGCAAAAATATACATTTTCAAATTACATTTTTAATACAGTATATTTTAAAATGTATTTCAAATATTTTACTAAAAATATGTAGCTAAAATTATTTATATTTTTCAGAATGTATTTGCATAAATGTATTGTCTATCAGCATAATTTTGGTGATTATCAAATAATTTGAATATGATGGAATAGTTAGCCAAAATGAAAATATATAAAAAAAAAAAACAAAAAAAAAACCATGATCATTATTTATTTGATGTTAAATAAACATATTATGTTTTCCTAAAGCTTTTTTTTTTTTTTGCAATGTCTCAACACTTAACACAACTTCAAATGACTAAAAGATCTTAATAATTTAACAGTCAGAATTGATGTGCAATTAATTTGTGATTTATTAGAGCAATTGATAAGCACATAATTTAATTAATTAGAGATCATATATAATTGTTCAGTATAATTAGGACTTGTCTTGCAAGTATTCCTGTTTAGAAGTGTATTTATTTGTATTTTATTTATAGGAAGCTCAATTTTTTTTTACTTTTTTTTTTTTTTTTTTTTACTTTTACTGTGTGTGTGTGTGTGTGTGTGTACCTGGTATTTATATTAGTTTTACTATCCACAAGGATAGTAAAACTAGTAAATTTTGACCTTTGTGAGGTCCCCATGAGGAAACAGGCTTATAAATCAGACAGAATGAGTGTTTTTGAGAAAATAAAAGTATGCTCAGTCTCCTGTGAGGGCTAGGTTCAGGTTTAGGGTAAGTGTAGGGCGATATAAAATACGTTTTTTATAGTAAAAAAAAACATTACACCTATGGAATGTCCCCATAAAATATGGAAACACGTGTGTGTGTGTGTGTGTGTGTGTGTGTGTGTGTGTGTGTGTGTGTGTGTGGGAAAAAGTGCTTTTTCAAAGTATATCTAGAGTGCTTCAAGTGTTTGTGAATGGATCTTTTTTGTGACTTTCCTTTTGTAAAGCACTGCATCTCTGTCAGGTACGTGCTGGTTGGAAATGCTGTCCAGTTTGATGTGATGTCATGCTGACATGTGCTAAAGTACTTTTATAATAGTAAAGCAATCACAGAGCCTGGTAACTTTCACTTAAAACTAAAAGCTCTACACTTTGACAGTGCAATATCTGTATATATTATTTTAATCAATCTGATACACTTAAAGGACACCTATTATGCCTCTTTTTACAAGATGTAATGTTGGTCTTGGGTGTTCCCAGAATGTTCCTGTGAAGTTGTTTTCAAAATAATACAAATAATAAATTAAATTATCAAATGATGATTATGAATAAAAAAAAAAAAAAGTTTTGTATATGTAAGTACAATTATTAGTCAAAACATCCTTAAAAAATACATTCTCAGATTATGAAGCATATGTAATACATACTATATATTTGAATTTCCTATGCTTTAAGAACTGCAAAGAGACTTTGCAAAGAACCTGCTCTTGTTTTACTGTGGATTCACATTCACAGCAATGCTAAAAACAACTCTTACAGCATAAACCAACATTGCAAAATAAACAACACAAACTGCTAAAAATGAACCAGAAACAAGTTTAATAGCACCAATAAAATAAACAAAAATTAAAAAAACTCTACAGCATGAGAGTTGGGTGTTTTTTTAAAGTACATCTGCACTGTACAAACACAGTATGATGCTGTTTGTTCAAAAGAAATTTCTGAGATTGCAGCTGGATACAAGAGAAGTGAAAGTCATGCAATTCATAAAAGAGTAGTTCACTTCCAAAACAGAAATTTACAGATAATGTACTCTCTCCCTTGTCATCCAAGATGTTCATGTCTTTCTTTCTTCAGTCGTGAAGAAATTATGTTTTTTGAGGAAAACATTTCAGGACTTTGCTCCATATAATGGACTTCTATAATACCCCTGGGTTTGAACTTTCAAAATGCAGTTTAAATGCAGCTTCAAAGCATTATTTGCGGTGAACTTTTGGGTGAACTTTAAATAAGGACTGGCGAGCTAACTTATCTAAACTACAACTGCCACAGCATTAACAGCTTCTAGAGAAAATAACTTATTTAGAAAATTGCTTATTTTTGTTTTATATTCTTATTTAACAAAACAAACAAGAGCAACTCATCATCATGTAACTAGAGTAAAGCAAACAATAAAACAACCTGCAACAGGTTTCCTGGGACATACCACCATGTAGGGTCACCAACAGATCTTAAATAAGCAGAGATCTCAGGTGTTAGCAGTAATCAGCCTCCGCCCTCATCCAACTGCCAACTGCACTCGAGAGAGGAAGGGGAAAACAAGAAAGAAAAGAGCAGGGGCTCATAACAGATAGTTTCAGCCTCAAAGTACTTGTAAGTCAACTTGAAGATGGGACATTTAGTCCACAAGCACAGAGCTTTACAGATTTTCTCTTCAGGGCTCCTGATTGCAGTTTGATGCTTCATAAAATTTTATGCACTTTTTCTGATGCACTTTCACAATTTATGAAAGATACCAACAAATTACAGCAAAATAGATTTAATTTATTAACATTAGTATTAACATTAGTTAAAATCGTTAGTTAAAATGAACAAAAAATATTAAACATTACCAAACGTAAATAAATGCTGTCAAATAACAATAATAATAATAATAATAATAATAACAATATACACACACATATATTACTCATTAATTACTAATGTTATGATTTAATTAACGTTAGATCATGTTAGTTAATGCATTAACTACTAGTCCAATTTATAGTGTCTTCTCTAGTGTTTTTTTTTTATTTATTTATTTTTTTTTTTTATGCTGGTTATACATTTAAGTACTGAGTAATAATAGTTTACTACATGTACTAACTATTTTGTTGGGGTTAGGATAACCCCATATATGGTTAGTTGCATGTAATTGTGCATAATTATTGTTACTAGTAAATATAATGTATAACAAGTACACCGTAAAATAAAGTGTTACCAAAAAATATTCTGGATTTCATCCTACAAACAAAAATCCAGTATCATATTTTAATAGTTTTATTCTAAATAAAATATAGGGAACACAGAGATGCTAATCTTATCACTCCTGTGAATTTATTTATTTATATTTCAGTCCCTCCATCCAGTATATACTGTACATCACCCCATGTTGTGTGATAACATGCTCCACTAATTGTTAAATCAACCATGTTTTTTTGTTTTTTCCTGCATGCACAGCTATTTATAGGTTTTGCAAGGGCAAAATGGTCTAGGCTATTCAGTCAAATAAAAACCTTATAATAAACCTTTCATTCTTGCTAGGTGAGACTTTCTTATTTCTGACTGTATTCTGTAATATCTCTAATCGACATAATGCATCTTTCACACCATCCTTAAAGTTAAATGGAGCTGCCGTAATGCAATTTAATTGATGTTCAACACAGGTGTGAATTATATATTTGTGAACTGTATGCCTTGATGTCATATAATTATAAATAGCATGTAGAATTTTGGATTTAGATGCAATTTATTTGTAAACAGAATACAGATGACCGTTTTACCTTCACCAGCATATGCTTTAAGTGCTATAACTCCCTGGTCTTCCCTGTGTACTAGCTTCTTAATGAGATATGTGTACAAAGAAATCACAAATCTCTAATCACTAGCTTTAAGTGGCAAAAGGCAATTACCAATTTATAATCATCTGTTCTAGGAAACAGTCGAGAAGTGTATTTAGTCAGTAAGACCGTGTGTTACCCACAATAATTTGTTCTCCTATACAGTTCCATTACGTGGTTCGTTAAACATCGTGTTTGAGCTGCCTATCACAAAAGACAGAGGATCATTCGGGACCATTTAAGGTATGTAGAAAGCTGAGCTTGTGTGTGATGGAATTTGTGGGTAATTAACAGTGTGTAAATGCAGTACTAGTGATAGAAATACTCATGACAGTCCTCATTATTTCCCTCCTTTCTATGCTTTTGGCCTGAATGACTGACAGCAGGATGTCAAGTGTGAAAATAAGACATGCAGAGCTCATTTCCATAGTTACAAATGATTCTGACCTTGTATTACTCCACTCCTTCTCATGCACTCAATGCTTTTATACCCTTTGGAACAATCAATACTCTATGCAAATGCTGCAGCATGTTTATAAATCACTTCATACCATCTCTCATTGTCTAAATATACTCACATAACAGTTTTATACAAGTAGTTGGTTCATGTTATTTTATAAAATAACCCTCACATCTAACAAAACACTTCTCTCATGAAATATGTCTCACAAGAGTGCACAAGTAATGCAGTTCTGTGCGGCATTGCACCTTCTCATTCCAGTCATAAACACACGCAGGTTGCTTTGTGCAAGCAGCTAATTAAAGCCATATTCTTCCTCTTAACTTTGTGGAGGGGAGCCAATCAGCACAATTGGCAATTAACACAGAGATAAAAAGTTATCTGTAAACAGAGACTCTAATTCATTATGCTTTGAAATAGCAATTAAGTCTCAAACACAATGAACCCAGACAAGAGTGCTGCAGTAAGTCATCTGATGGCGTTTATTTGACTGGATCGTAACCTCATGTTCAACACAGCACTTATTTATCCAGCTACTTTCCTGACATCATTTTAATTTACCAAAACAATGAGGAGACAACGGGGGGAGGGTGAAACCATCTGTCCCGTTATAGGTTGGACAGGTTTTGAAATACACATCCTTTTAAGATAATGCCTGTTTTATATTTTTTTCAATGGTAAATAATAAATTAATTACAATAAGGTTCCATTTGTTAACATTAGTTAACTACATTAGTTAGCATAAACTAATTTATTAATCTTAGTTCATGTTGATTCTAATATTTACTAATACGCTATTTAAACCAAAAGTTGCATCAGTTAATGTTATTTAATGGACCTGAGCTGACACAGATTAACAGTAAACAGCTATATTTGTATTAACTAACACTGATGGAGGTTAATAAATACTGTAGCAAATGTATTGTTCATTGTTCGTTAATGCATTAAATATTGTTAACAAATGGGACCTTATTGCAAAGTGTTAATGTTAGAAAAAATGTTACAACATACAATGGCGTACAATTTAGTCATATTATTGTCAGTTTTGACTGTTTATGCTTTATTCTGCCAACAAAACAGTAGAAATGTTGCACATCTAATTTAATACACTAGCTGGGTTTCCATTCAAAGTTGCAAATCTAAATTATGCACAAATTGTTATATTGCACAAAATATTTGCAAAAAAGCACCGTTTCCATCCAAGATTTAGAACAAAATCGTCACTTCCTGATAAACTGGCACTAAATATCACTAAGAAAAGTAGGAGATGTCACTGAATAAAATGATTTTCATATATAATAAATTAGAGAGAGCATACGAAACACAATAAATGCGATCATTGCTTTCGGAGGTGGATGCTGCTGTTTGGGAAGGCAGTCGTGTAAGACAGCTCTGAGAGGCAATTATACAGAAATACTTTGATGACAAACTTTGTTTGGGCATTTAAGAATTACCATAACAACATTTCAGATGCTGTGCAACAAGATCAGTCCGCTGGTTAGTCAAGTTATCCCGTCCCATCGCACAAAGCAACATGGAGAATTTTTTGATGCCTGTAGAGGAATTTATTTGCCAAATTCGTTTTCATTTCACATTATTTGCATTAATCCTTTTTCACACAAGTCAAAAACATCTTAAATTAATCTGAATTAATTAATCAATGACCAAGACAGTGACCACCACCTATTGCCAGTTTTAGCTTGATATTTAACATTTTCAACTAATTAATCTCATAACATTAGTTGTGCAGTTGTAAACTGCAGTGTAAATGCATTCATGGCATATCTGAGCTGCATCAAACAGTCTGAATACCACTACAGATTCAGCTTCTGCCACCTCTGCAGTACGAAGCTGGATTTTGTTAATGCTGATTTAGTTTGATTGGTTACAGCCCTATAGTGTTCTTATATTGTTCTAATGCAATTAATTGAATAAATGTAATCATTTATATTCTTAAAAAGAACATATTCATTTAGAAATTTAGAAATGTAAATAAAGAACAGGGGAAATATCACTCCCTAATGGAAAAGTTATTTTCTGTCACCGCTTATAGGTTTGGAATTATTTTTCAGCTTTTATTCTGGCTTTACTGAATATTCCAAAGTGTCCTCCTTTTTGTTGTTATTGAAATGACCACCCCAAGAGGAAGAGAGAAAAACGAACAGCAGAAAGAGAGAGAAGTGTAAGACCTCAAAAAACCTTTCCCACCTCCTGCAGTCAATGACTCACCTGATCTACAGCGCTTTGGAGTCTGACAGTTAAACTATTAGAGAGTCTTGGCATCTCTGATGGAGAAGAAAGTTTCCTGCAGATACTCGCTTATCTTCTTAAAGAGTGAAAGGAACACCAGCCGTTGCCTCTGCAAACTTTTAAAATGCCAATTCTTTTCCATATTGACTCTGATTCATCTTTTTTATGCTCTTTCTTTAGGACTCTTTGCCTCAGGCTATTGGCGGCGGGAACAGAAAGATCCTTCTTAAAACTGACTGACAGGTTTAAAGGAAGGTGGAGATTTTTAAACAAATAATTCACCTAAAATGAAATTATTTTTTTATTATTTATTCAATGCTGTGTTGTTCAGATAGACTAAAACACTTTTTTTTCAGCATGGTATGTAAACATGTCCAGCATTAAAAGTAAACCTTATCTCAATAAAAATGAAAATGAAAATGGTCTACTCAGTAGGTATAGACTAAAATGTAACACCTCAGCTAACACAGCTCATCCACACAGCATTGGCACGGCTCACAATGTTTCAGACTCATGAGGATATGCAAGTTCTACACATATCTTCATCCAGGCTCCATCTGAGGCATCTGTTCATAACTTCTGGCCTGCTTGTGCCCCCTGCTGTTTGCAATTTAAACTTTGTCTGAGGCTCTCACAGCAATCATGTACTTGCATTTCTTAGCAACTGCCTTTCAAAAAGGCAAAACTGAAGAGAACAAATACCATCTTTGATTACAGATTGAAGAGAATCTGTATTCATGTATTATGACAAAACGTAATCCAAAATCTTATTTGAAAGCATTTTATAACGCTATTGCTGCATTTATTGAAGGAACGAATTATAGCATCTGACAGACCAAATACAGCCATTTAAAAACACTTGCATCTGGTCAAAGCATCACTTCCAAAAGACTGAAATTGCAAGAGATTACTGGAAAAAAAGAGAAACTTATAATGCCAATCAGTCTCCAAAACTGAAAAAATGCTCAAAAGACAGCATTGCTTTTGTGTAAGCCTGAAGTATTTCTGTCATCTCTTGCCTGGAAGAAAAAGAAAATAGAATCTTGCAAAGACTGTCTAATGAAACTTCATCAGCAAACTTCAAACTGTTGTAATAGCAGGAGATGTAAGATGTATATGGTTTAATGTACTGATTTTAATCTTATTGTGGGTGTTACAAAAGGTCATATGCTCTGAATGTGTACATCATGAGTGCTGTTGAAATAAACAGGACTTTATTTTATGTAAAGCATTAAAAGAAGCAATTAATTAGAGTGAGAATCTAGTGCTGCTTTTACACTCAAAGTTGGTCAAAAGGTCTAAATTCACAGTGCAACGAGACATTTAGCTTCAGTTATGGTATTTGACAAAGGTCAAAATAAATGAGAGGCGCTGTGATAATATATACCACAATTACAGATATTCCTATCTGGACAGGATTCAATTTCTCTGAGGATACCCGAGTGAATTAAACAAAAGTAGGTAATTTGCTTTATAAATTTGATCAAGATATGCAAGAAAAACACAGACACATTTGATTCAGACAATATTAAAATCAACAAATTTGCCTGACCTCCTCAGGCAAGCTATTTAGAAAAAAAGCATATTTTGCGAGTAAGCACTTTCAGATCTAAAATAAGAAGAACGACATGCTGTCGGACAGAGCAGAAATGCCATGGCAAATGCTGAAAACTTGACATTTCGTGATCTGTCTAGTCATTCCATAGGGTTCGAGCTGCTGCTATGCTATTGGCCTTTCAAGAGTCAAAATTAGAAACTAAGCATTTATGTAAGGCCACCATTATATTTGCCAGTATAGCTGATTGTCATAAGGTCACATATCACTGTCTGCCACCCCTTTCACTCCATCACTTAAAGTCCAATTATGTTGGCATGGAAATGTGCCCACGAACAATAACAAAGCATTTCAAACTCCAGAGTCAGAATTGTAATGGCCGGTCTGCCTTTTAGTCACCGTTGGACACTTCAGTCAGCATGTGTCATGTGTGAGGCACAGATATTTATAATCTCTGCAATTCAATCACACTTTAGAGATCTGCTGGTGAGAAAGAGTAAGGAGTTTCCTGACAGTTTCCTGGATTTAGACTAAGTCTGGACTATAAGTGATCTTTGAGCTTCTTTTAAAAGTAGGATAAAGCAAGAGTCTTCTACTTTCAAGTAAAGGACCCCTTCGCGGATTAAATAACTTTCTTTCTTTCTTTCTTTCTTTCTTTCTTTCACATCTTCTTTAGAGTTGTTACTTCTGAACACCAACCTTCATTTATGTAGAAACATATATGGTTCACCTCTCGTTTTCCCCATTGACTCCACGATGTGGTCTGCTCTGAACAGCTGGAAACCCAGCAAATGAAGCGTGTTGTCTGGAATGGCTTCACTCAGCCAAGTTTTAGTGAAGCACTAGATGGGAGATTCACTAGATGGATACTTGGAAGCGCTGTTCGGAAGCCGCATTCGCGGAGCTTAACCAGCGTTCCGACACGTTTCCCTTGTTTGCGTCTGAGTAGGATCGCTGCCCCTGTGTGCAGTAGTTTGTCTCTGGTAAAACTGATATTAAGAGAATGAATAAAAACACAGAACAAACAAACAAAATCAGTAAAAGACTAAAACATTAAAACGTAAGACTAAAACAATAAAAGAGTGGGAGAGCTCCACACCATGGCAGCCATAGGCAACGTCATCTTAGCAATTACAATTATATTTTAATTTATTTATTGCAAAAATTTTAAAATCATTACTAAAAGTAATCCAAATTATGACACATTGCAGTTCCAATTCTATCTGGTGAAAATACAGTAGTTTTTTTTTGTGCAGAGCAATCTGTGACAAAGCAGGCGAGAGCCAGTGAGCGTTCGATTATCCTACCGTAAAACACGTCGTCAAGTTTCTTGAAGCTGCAGCTTTTGAATTTGTAATGAGCATGTCAGCCCGGGTTTGGATGCTTACGGTCGCTGCTCAGAATGAAAGTGAAGATCGTTGAATAAAGGGTTTGTATTTGATTCTATTCCTTGCAGTCATATGGGCTCTGAAGATTTAGATTACAATTCACGAATACAGTTGATTCCTTTTGTAATTATGTTGTGTATTGATGTATTTTATGGTTCTGTTGGAGAAAACATATTACATAATAAGTAATGGTTAAACGATTTCAGAAATGTTATTCATTTTAAGGGTTTAAAGTGTAGTCTTGTTTAACATTATAAATTCTTTGAAATGAGTTGGCAGCAGAAATCACACAGAACTGAACAAATGTTATAATTTCATAATAAGTAAATGGGTAAACAGTTTAATAATGCAATTAAAAAACAATGCAATTGCAAGTGCAATGCAATGTGACAACGGAACACAATAATAATAAAATTAATGTTGCCATTTCAATATTCATAAGGATTCAATTGTCTGTAAAGTTCTTCATACTTAAATAATTTACATTTTAGGTGTTGTCAGTACATAAATTAAAATTAAAATTTCAGGCTAGACCAGCCAGTGCGCATGCGTAATCTTAAGCGCATATCTCAGAAAGCTGTCTGTTTAGCAACTGGTACTTCTAACGGTAACTGCAGTGAAACACTGACTTTATCGATTAGGCATTGGCTCTTTTATTCCGAAGGAGGAGTTTCCTTCAAAGGAGCAGCCACTGACTGTTGCATTTTCCCCATTCAAAACTCTAGTCTTTGGTTTAAGTGTCTGTAACAAATGTAAGTAAATATAAGTTATTGTAGAACCACATTTTACGTAAAATACATATGAATGGACTACTTGCACTGAGCCTCGTGGCGCACTTCCATTTGAAATGTTACGGCTCAGTTTTTTTTTCCGGTTATGTACATTTTCAGTGTGCTGTAATCGTCTAGTTGACTTAAACGCCGAATAAAATGATAGTTCACAGGATGATTTCAAAATTCAAAATTTTCAGAGACAGGAGAAGACATATTCTGATGTATACTGCTTACAGAATTTTCCAAACTCAACAAAACGTGAAGTTTTAATCCAACATAAACTGATCCAAGAAAGCGGTGGCTGGTAATCATACATGATTGATTCACCACAGGGTGTCAGTGCTCCGCGACGCTGCAGTGTTTGTGAGATCTGATGAATAAGCTCATTATAAACCTTTATTTGTCTGTATTAAATATGTTTAGTGACTATTATATGTCATCATTTCACTGTATGTAGCCTAATGCCAAAATATGAATATTCGAAGTAGTCCCACTGTCAACGTGTTAGTTTAAAAAAATATATTTAAATGTTTAATGTTAAATAAGGCAGTTAGCGCACATGCATTCAGCCATTCTAAACAATGAAATAAACAGTAGGGGCTCGGAGTTAGAACACCGATGCACACAAACAAATTAGCCATGGTTTTACTTCAAATAAAACCGAAAATTGCAATTTAAGTTAAACCATATAACCACAAATTAACTACTATTTTTACTACAATGACCACAGTTTAACGATGGTAGGCTATTTGTAGTAAACATATTGTTATACAAATGGTAAAAACAGAAAAAACATGACACTTTTACTATTGTAATTTTCGAAAGGGTATTCAAAGGGTGTACATTCAACAGGTAAGAAATATGATCAGTAAAAGAAAAATACTGTTCATAAGAATGTGGCAGGTTAGAGGGGAAATATATGTATTATTCATAATGCAGAAAGGAAATATATTTATAGTAACATTTCAGTTGGTTGAAGATAATTCATGTTAACTCAGAGAATATGATTAATTGTTTTTTTATTGTTGTTGTTGTTGTTGTTGTTGTTGTTGTTGTTGTTTTAAGAAATGCCAGTCCTAACATTTAGTAATAATCTGTGTGTGCGCTAAACACTGACAAAAACAACGGAAACAACCAAGCCATTACAAGTAGAACATGGAAGTAGTTGTGCAAGTAGTCCATTATCATAAGAGCACGTTGCACATGAGGGGAATTATTTTTATTTTTATTTTTTTTTAGATTTTGTGTGTGTGATATTCAACCTTAAATTCCTACTGTATCTGTCAGTATATTTGTGGTTCAGATAACACTCCATCAATTATGAATTGTATTTTTAACAGAGGACAAATTGACCAAATGATCTCTGTTTGAGAAGAGAACCCAAACTGTGTAGATGTGAATGAGTCAGGTCAGAGAGGACAAATGCTCCTCAACACACTGACAGGTGCTTTACCAGGATTTCAAAAGCGCTCCATCTCTTTTTTTTCTTTCTCTGTCTGTGTCAGATGGCCTGAGGGTGTGGGTTCAGATACAGAGGCGCAGAGAGCTCAAAGTCAGCGAGATCCCACATCGACTGCTTGAATGTATGCATTCAGTTTAAACTTTACTTCTGGCTTTGTAGTCTCCGAGACCTAGTGGACATCTGAAAGTCTCATTCTGAACTCTGAGAACTGTGAAAAATGGCCAAGGCTGGCCAATTTTCAGTAATAAGCTTCATTTACATAGTGGTTGGAAATCAGAGCGAGCCGGTTCACTTGGCCGCGTGTTAACAGCCCCGGTGACTGCACTCAGTGCTGAGTTAATGGTCCTGCTGACTCTCACACAACTTTCAACATGATAGAAATTATCGCTGGGAGTTGGTGGATGGACTCTCAGACCTTAGTAGGGGAAGATACCATCTGAATGATATGCAGATGAAAACAAGGCTGTGAAGGATAGACTACACTACAGTCTTTACAATGGGACATATTGTAGCAAGGTATAGATCACTATTTTAAAAACAGATTTTTTTTGTATACTAAAAACATTTACAGTAAATCAACACAACAGGGTGGACATGTTATATTGTCTACTATTAGTCTTCTAAAATTAAGGAAAAGTGAGAGAAGAAAAAAATTGGGATCAGTAAGATTTGTAATGGTTTTTTTTTTTTAGTCTCTTATGCTCATTAAAGTAATTTTATGAAATATTATTGAAATTTAAAATAACAGTTTTCTATTTTAATATAATTTAATATATAATTTATTTCTGTAATGCAAAGCTGAATTTTCACCAGCCATTACCGTCTTCAGTGTCACACGATCCTTCAGAAATCATTCTAATATGCTGATTTATTTCCAGTGCTGGAAACAGTTGTGCTGCTTAATATTTTTTTTGGAACCTGTGATACTTTGATGAATAAAAGGTTAAAAAAAGAACAGCATTTATTCAAAATAGAAATCATTTCTAACAATATAAGTATTTTCCATCACTTTTTATATCAATTTAACACATCCTTGCTGAATAAAAGTAATAATTTCTTTTAAAGAAAGAAGAAAAAATACCGACCCCAAATTTTGAACGGTAGTATATTGTTATTTTAATTAAATGCTGTATTTCTTACTGTTTTATTCAAGTCTAAAAAAGTATCACAGGTTCCAAAAACATATTAAGCAACACAACTGCTTCCAATATTGATAATAAATTAGCATGTTAGAATTATGTGATCATAAAGGATCATGTGACACTGAAGACTGGAGTAATGATGCTGAAAATTCAGCTTTGATCACAGCAATAAATTCTATGTTAAAGTAAATTAAAATAGAAAACCACTATTATTAAATTGCAATAATATATTAATATATAATATTTTAATCAAATAAATGCAGCCTTGATGAGCAGAAAATACTTCTTTAAAACTTTTGAATGACAGTGTATATGACTTAATAATTTGTTTTTGGCGTTGCTTTACCTCTAATGAAATGACATCTATGCATGGAAAACCTGTGGCATGAAAGTTTATTAACATTTTATGTAAAATATGCAGTACTGTATCATGGGGACTTAACATTTCCCAAACTGTTGGAATGGCCATCCTATTGTCTTGGCATTAACCAATGAGCTATTTCTCGTGAGTAAAAACTAATAAATAAAAAAAGTCGCTGCCACATTTGCTTCTGGCACGAACATTTTTTTAGCAAATGCAAAACCATGTAAAGCAAATGCAGAATGTTAACTTTGGTAATTGTGTAACCAAGCATTTTTCTGAGTATCATCTACACTTAGATAAAAAAAAAGTACAGAAAATCAAAAATAACAAAGTGGAGGACATTGTCCATATCCATTCGCTCTGTTTGTATACATTTATTTATCAAAACTGACAAATCTAGTATATTCTGCAACATTCTGCACAAGTGCTCCAGTTTCAAAAACACAGTAGCTCCAATGTCTTCTGGACAGTTTATCTTGTACGTTATGTATTTTGTTTGTGTTTCAACACTGCACAAATCCTCCACCATGCTTACAAACACAGGTATTTTGTTTTGTCTCAAACCAGAGATGCTGTTTTAGAAATCAGGGAAAAATCCTTATGATTGTAAAAGGTCGCCGTGATTTTGCCAAGACATGTTCCTGGATCAACATTATTTTCCAAAAATATAGACTTAACCCAATCCCTACCTATATTTTTTTCCTAAAATCAGAGGGAAATGATATCTGATTAACAAGTGTGTAGAAGCACCTAATCCTGATCGTATACCTGAAACTGACATTTCCTGAAAAGTTATCCCTCAATTCTGATTGGTTGAATGCAATATTGTTCCAGAATCAACAAGGATGTTGATCCAGGAACATGTTGTACTTGGTGAAATCATGTTCACCAATTGGGTCAACGCCTCTCCTTTGTGAACTGTGGGCAACCTAGCTTTGATAAATTGTAGACATGAAATGCACTGTAAATGCCATTGCCGTGAAATGATACACAGTTGGAAGGTGGTAAGTGTGAGAAGTAAGTGAAGTGGTGAATGTCTGTGTGACAAGCATAAGGATAAAAAAAAAAAAAAATAGGTGGTAATTATTCTGAGCTGGGGGAAAAAATATTTACAAATTAACACATTACCATAACCACTGCAGCTGCTTGACTACAAATTCATTATTTTTGTAAATACCGTCAAATACTGGTTCTTAAACTTTTCAGGCCAAGCACCATGTCACATTCTCACATCTAACTAAGTGTCCCCTAGTCACTGCCAGTGTTAAATCTGCATTTTCAACATGAGAAAAATAGAAAGTCTCTTCAATTGCATGTTAAAAACATGCAAACAATGCCACATTTTAATTATTTTAATTGAAACAGACATGTTAAATACATATATGTTCACATATATTAACTATCATTAACAGCAATTTCTCTAATCACTCCACTCCAGCTCCACTATCCAAATTTTCCATATCCTGCTCCTCAATCATTCCCCACTCATCAGTCCCCACCACTTTACAGTTCTCTCTCTGTGAATATATGCAATGTGGTCTAGGAAAACCCACCACATGGTAAAAATGTACCTTTTTTAGGTTTTGATACCATATGAAAGCTGGGTTCAAGCCTTTTCCAAAACTGTTTTGATTTTCTCCATAGCATAACAAAAGACACGGCTTCACGGATCTGAAGTTGGCTGATAGCTATGATTTTCAGGAATGGAAAACAGGTTTAAAGTGAGGCAATGAAAATAGAAACACAATCAAGTATCACAAATAAAAGTTACTTTCCTGTAGTAAAATAAGTATTGTAGTCACTGTACATGATGTAAAAGATACAAAATAACCTCAAGGAACACAGAACACTTGCAAACATTTGAACATTAAAAGTTTAGTCATTAAGTGTATAAAACTGTTCATAAAACATCACAGATTACAGTGTGCAGGGCACTCCGATTCTTCTCCTGTTCTACTCTGGAGTTATTGCTGGTCCTAACAGATAACCAGAAACAGTTTGGGGTTGTAACTTGTAATTTTGTGTTCTAAACTTTTATTAGTTCATGCTGTCACCATTTGAACTAAATGAAAGTAAAGCATAGCAATATGAAAATGGTTCTGGGGGCCCTTTAATATCTTGCGATATTAAGAAATAAATAAATAAATAAAAACTCTGTGTGTCATAGTTTGCACAGGACTGGTAGGAAATGTGCATTGATACCTTTATTAAATATGTTAAGTGGTTTATTTAGATAGGTTAACTGTTTTTGTGGTGTTAAGAGAAAGCACCTCCGCAACGCATTCTTAACATAAAAGAAAGACAGTATTTTCTGCTTGCTGCAATATATTGATATTTTTTCTTCACTAAACAAGTCAATTTTGTCAAGATATTTTCAAAGATTATAGACAAGATGTTATAGAATAATAATTGAACGAAATTTTGACAAAAAAAAAAAAAATGATTCTACCTATTTTTTAAATTTCCTGCCTGATCTGACGGTTTTCCTAGATCGCATCACTTAAGTGGAAGTGTGACATTAATATTAATTATTGTGATATATAGCAATGTCTAAGCAATTTTGGAGTAACCATGTGTTGATACTGCAGAAACTCTCGGCCACTCTCTTCCACCCCACACCGCTTACATACTCTGGCTGGATGCTGTTTGATGAAGAAACTAAAGATGCAAAATAAGGAGTTTTTCCAGACTGTGAGCTTGTGTACCCATCTCAGCTCACAAAAAAACATTACTGATTGCAGTTATTAGCCCTAGGCAATATTCTAATAAAACTGAACACATGGGTTGCTTATAGAACTAGATTTGCATTTCCTGAAGGAAATAACAGTGTTTGTAAGGCACAAAAAAATAAATAAATAAATAAAATAAAAAATTATGTTAAAGGTGAAGTGTGTGATTTCCATTCTACAGTGTTCCTGAGGTTATCATGATGAAAATTTACCAAAATATATTTTTACAGCTTAACATTTGTAACTGCAGTTATTGTTGTTAATGTTTATTATATTATACAAATAATGTATGCAGTTTTTGTTCAATTTTATAGTTTAAGTTAAAACACCATGTAAGAATTTTATTGCCACAAAATGTTGAGACATGTCGAAAATGTAACCAAGCAATGCCTTATGCTGCTCTTTTCACATTTCACATCTTGTAAGTAGAGGTAATTGGAAAATGCAGTTTAGAAAACTGTGAATGAGCAAATTTGCTCTTTCAAATTCAAGGTAATTTTGACAGTACAATGATACATAAATACACTATATTGCCAAAAGTATTGGGACACCCCCTTCTAATGAACAGGTTTGACTACTAGGTTTGACTACTCTAGTGTGACTTTAAATGCAGACCTTGAGCCAAAAACTCATGACCAAACACCAATGACTTGTACATACACTATATGGACAAAAGTACTGGGACACCCCCTTCTTTAGAACAGAAAAAGGCACTTCCAAAAATGTAGCATAATTCATGTATTTAAAAATCTATCTCTGTTGCTTCAGTTTTCGAAGTGTCTAAAATGACTATAGTTTTTGGCTCAAGGGTCTGCATTTAAAGTCACACCAAAGGTGTTCAGCTGGGATTAGGACTTGGCTTTATGCAGACCAGTCAAGTTCTTCCACACTGACTGAATCAAACATTTCTCTATAAACTTTGCCTTAAACACAGAGGCATTGTTATGTCAAAGTAAAAAAAAAAAGGTCCAAACGTTTGCTATAAAATTAGAAGGACACAATTCCCTAGAACATCATTGTATGTTTAAACATTAAGATTAGTACTAGTAATGGAAAGTAGTCAAACCTGTTCTTTAAAAGGGGTGTCCCAATACTTTTGGCAATATAGTGAATCAGCTTTTAAGGTTGATTTTAATGAGAAATGTGTTTGATGAAGAGAAAAAAAAGAGCAAACGAACCAGTAAACAGACATCTTTGCGGAATAAAAAATCTAATTAAGATTAAATGTATGTGTTTTAGCAGTAATATGAGAACATTAATGTATGTCTGTCATGTAGACCTCTGTGGTCCAGTTTATCTTCATTTAAAGTAATTGCTATTACTTAAAAGCAAATGAGGAATGAGTCAAAACATTTTCTGTGGTAATTACCATTATGCTACAGAGACTGTTGATAGACCTCAACTTTGTGGGAATCTGGAACATTCCTTTAAAATAAAGAACACTCTCTGTCTATCATTACAGTGTGAGTAAATATTGGCGATGTTGCTCGAAACCAGCATGCTGATGGGTAGGAAATGAGTGTGTTAATAAACTATTGTTTTAGGATCCCTAATGGAGTTATGGTTTCATTAGTCTATATGGCTCTTCCATCAATTTGTCATGTCAAAGTCAGAAAGGGATAAAAAATGCATGTGATGAAAAGCATGAACTTCCAGCTCTTAGTATCATTGCTCTGCACTGACCTGTTTAAAAGTGTGTGTGTGTGTGTGTGTGTGTGTGTGTGTGTGTGTGTGTGTGTGTGTGTGTGTGTGTGTGTGTGTGGTGTACCCAGCCACTGAGTTAGTGGTTGTCATTCTTTGTGTAACACTGGCACAACAAATGTTTCTTTGTGTTGATGTTGCAAGTTGTTTGAAGCTGCTAGTTTTGGTGCTAGACTTGATTCAGACTTGTGGCGCTAGGATTTGATTTATGATCATCCACATTGTCTTGGGCCTCTTTGTGGAATTTGGCTCCTCGGGTTTCAACAATGTCCTGATCGAATCTTAAATTGTCTGATTCACACGATACGCTAAACGTCTTATATGTAAGTGTCCATGCATTTAAGAAAAATAAAAGACATTTGAATTCCTTTTTTTTTTGCTACCCTTTAGCTGCACCTTTGGCTCAGAATGCATTCTAAAATGCAATCCCAAGTGTCCTACCCCTGAATCTAAATGCATTTAGGAAGAACAGCATTTAAATTATCATTTTACTACAGGAAAATGTAAAATATGTTATGTTAAATACATAAATACTGAAATATGTATTTACATATTGCATTGACATTTTGTATATTACATTTCAGATTGAATTTTGCTACCCATATGCTTCCATACATTAGCAGTGTAGGGGTTACGCATTAGTAACAAGTAACATGACTTTCTTTGAGATTTCTTGTTTCTGAGTAACTATACTCTAAAAATGCTGGGTTATATACAACCCAGCGCTGAGTGAAATGTGGACAAACCAAAACAATTGGGTTGTTTTGACCCAGCGGTTGGGTTAAATGTGTAAACCAGGGAGGGAGGTGTCCTACAGAGTTTAGCTCCAACCCTAATCAAACACACTTGAACCAGCTAATCAAGGTCCTATTAGGTATACTTGACACTTCCAGGCAGGTGTGTTGAGGCAAGTTGGAGCTAAACTCTGCAGGACACCGGCCCTCCAGGATCAAGTTTGGTGACCCCTGGTGTAAACCAACCTTCTGGGTAGTTTTATTTAACTCAACTATTGTTTAAAAATTACCATATGGCTGGCTTAAAATAAACCTAAAATGCATTGTAAATTAAAAATCAGAGGCATCAGTAACAATCAAAAGGTGAACATTTATTAATAAGCAATTAAAAAAATGCTTTTTATTTAATTATTATTTATACTACGGAGCTGTTAAATGCTTGAATCTGGTTGGTTGACGAATATTCTAAGGTGTGCAATTAGTGTGTAGTCCCAGGCAGGTTTTGACCGCATTACGTCTATATCACTTCGCCACATAATTTCCGATATTTCAAAGGTAAAATAAAAAGTAAAAATACAACAGTAAAATAACTAAAACCCACAACAACACTGGCCAAACAAAAAAAAATTAAGTAAAAAATAATGACAGATTATTTTCAAATTTTTGCCACAAAATTATGTTTTATTATGTACAGTAAGCACATAGTCTATATCTCCCACTCTCTCTCCCTTACAGACGCACACACATACAGTTTGCACACAGGTTAAAGGGGTCACCGGATGCCCATTTTCCACAAGTTCATAAAACTCTTTAGGGTCTTAATGAAAAGTCTATAACATCCTTTAGTTAAAATTCCTCAATGGTAGTGTAAAAAACAACCTTTTTACCTTAAATCAGCTGAATGAATATCCCTTTAAATGCTAATGAGCTCTATTCACCCCGCCTCTCTCTTCCATGGGGTGACTAGCTGTACTGTTTACTTTAGCCACATTTAGCTGCATTTATACACATTTAGCCACAGAACTTGCTAACTAGCACATCATTAGGAAAGGCGAGTTGCAAAAATTCATAAAATAAACTTATACTCACTTCTTCTGTAGGTGAAGCATTTTCTTCAAAAACAAAAGTAATCCACTGTGTCTTCAGCGGCTCAGGTGTTTGGAATAAATGATGACTGCTATCTTCATTATTACATTTAAAAACAGATCACCTCAATCAGTCGACACAATGGCGACTGTTGACAGCTCACTCAGGGCAGGTCTAAAGTAAGACGGTAATGGTAATCAACTATAGTGACGTCACACAGCCAAGAAGCTGAGAATATTATTCATAGGGATTTAAAAAAACACTAGTCATTATAGGGTGGATGTGTACACACACTGCCAACACACATTTATGTTTAAACAACATGTAAAAGTGAATTCTGCATCCGATGACCCCTTTAACATATGTGCTAATGTTGTCAGCGCTGCTCTGAGGATTTTAATTCTTAGAAAATAATGCACAATAATGCTTTGCGTATTCAACTTATTAATAAATGTTAATTTCCAACCTATTCTGGGTTCATTTTAAGCAAGGAATATAGTGATTTTTAAGCAATAGTTGAGTTAAATAAAACTACCCAGAAGCTTGGGGTAAAGATTTAACCTGACCGCTCAGTCAAAACAACCAACTTGCTGGGTTTATCCATATTTCACCCAGCGTTGGCTTGTTTTTAACCCAGTTATTAGAGTGTAGTAAAGTAATGCATTACTTTTAAATTTACAACAATATATCTAAGTTAAGAGAAATTGGGAGTGAGGTGCAGAGGCTGAGGCACTTCCTTTAGCTGGAGGCTTATAACTTTAACTTTTAGTGTGAAAGGGACTTTAACGTTAACAAAAATATAACTTTTGGGGTTTTGTCATTAAAAAACTAATAAGCAAGCTCAGCCCAGGTAACAAAACAACAGTAACATCTCATAAACCTTGAAATGGAGACATTCCCTCTTATCTGTCACTTGTGAAGACAAATATCCATTGGAACCACATAAACTAATGATTAAATAACCATAATAACAGGCACTACAATACCAAAGAAAATATAATAAATGGAAAAATTACAGCATGTTTTTGCTTCCACCCAAAAAGGGGAAATTTCAGCATGGAAAAAAAAAAAGTGGTGTATTCTGAAATTTATTCTGATTTCCCATTTCTTGAGTTAAGATGTAATGTAGTCAAAGTCAAAGATTTTCCATAAAATATTTTTCCAAACTAACAAGTCTAGTGCAAGTACTGCTCAAGTACAGATTCAATTCCTCAAAAACTATTCTAGCCTCAGGGGTCCAGTCATTGAGCTTGAGCTTTTTAAACAATTTATTCAAAGCTACATTTCCTGCATTGTTCAAAGCTATATGTGTGCTTGAACTACATTTTAAATACAAATACTAATAAGATCACATTGGTGAACAACAAAGAAAGAAAGATACTACCAAAGAGCTATGGTACTGCATACTTTTGAATTGCATACTGAAATTTCACTCAAATCTCAAACCATACAGCACTGAATCAGATGTGCTGTGAGCCGAATGACTGCAGGCCAGACTAAACTTCCCAGTGTGGCTGATAAACGCCACCCCGTAGTCACACTTCTCTGACTTTAGCTGCCTTTTTTGTCTTTGCTGTGACAGTGGTGTCACTTTTAGGCCCCTCAGGTGTTCACATTGTCTCAAGACAGCCTCTCATTTGCCATGACAGAATTATATCAGCGGAACAGGGAGTACATTAGGAAAAGTGCATCTTTGCTGTCATTCACTGTCCTACAGGCCATTTCCAGCCCAAATCTATATACCCATCCCTTTACCCACAGCTCCAGCCATTAAGAAGATTTAACAATTTACATTACAGCATTCTTTCAGAACTCTGACTGCCATTCTGCACTGCATACTCATCTTTAGTGTGCTTATATAGCTTGTTTTTGTCATTTTATCACACACACTACTAAAACTTGCAAAATAAATAAAATAAAAATAAATAAAAATAAAAACTGAATCAAAATAATAATAAAAACTATAATAGTACCTTAAACTACAATAACACTGCTCCACACTCGATTATACATCCACTGATGGTTTACATTAACTTAAACATTCTCAAGTGTCCATTAAATTATTATAGTGCTATGCTATTTTAAATTAAAAATTTACGTTTAATAATTAAAAGATAGGATTTTAATTTTGATCATAAACACCCACCTCAAACAGTTTAAATGAGGACTAAATTGTAAGTCATGTGAAAATATTATACATTACACACTGTGCATAGTACATAATTAGTCCCCTACTGCAACCCAAAAACTATTGGAATATTTAAGCCACTCCAGTAAATTGTTATATGAACACGGCAATTCAAAAGTCAAATCTGCCAGTAATGGTTGTCAGTCTCAAACACTGACTGTGTAAACAAACAGTATCTTGTAATTGAATCAGAGTGAAGCTTGCTAGAGCTTGCTTTGAGCTTGTCTTATTGAATTTGTGATATTTGAAGCATTTGGGTCACACACAGCCACAGAATTAATGGGAGCAATGAGCAACTTTCTAAAACTTCAGATGATCCATGAAAAAAAAAAAAAGTAATTTACATTCATTGTTTGTTTCAGTCACTGCATTAAAACTGAAAATATGTGTCTAGATGCACACATTTACTGTGTTTGAGTGGTGTTTAACTGTGCAAAAGTCTGCCCGAGACACTCAGTACTGATACTGGGTGTTCGCCAGACTATTGCTATGCAGTGTGTTCTAAGTAGGAGGTACCTCCTACCGATAATATACATTTATGAGCAATCATTGGTATGCTTGAGCATGTAGTTTTGTCCTTCAAAAGAAAAGCACTAGAAACTTCTACTTCTAGTTGTGTTCAACTGCTTTCTTTTACTGAATCCCCTTTACAAATTTGGCTAGTTACACCTCTTTTTACTGACAAGTTGTAAAGACCAGTCACTCTTTAACTATGCAATGCCTTATATTCTCATTTGCCATCCTTTGTCCTTACATTGGCTTCATTCTGGTAATAAATGTGTCAAATATTTAAAATAAATAAAACATTTAAACTTGAGGTGACAAGTCCATGCTATTTTAACTAAGCAAAAGGCAAACTGAAGAACCTTTTAAGTTTTTAGATAACAATTAGGCCAGAAATATTTTTGACGCAAGTACAAGTGAGTTTTACCTGTGAAACATGTGGTCCTATTATGAACTGGGAAAACTGGGGGGAAAAAAAAGCAACAACGCATGAAATCAAGTTTGCATAGCTAGAAGTGTTTTCATTCACGTGTATATTTCTGACCTTAGTTGATTAGAATATTTCATCCATTGACTTACGTTTCTGTTGGGGTATTTAATGACAACATAATGACAGTAAGCAATAAACAGCAATTAGTGTTATGAAAATTTGCTTGATGAAACTGACCACAGCTCCTGTTCTTACCTACAGCCTTGTTAATGATAACACCCACTATTTTTGCAACAAGACTGGGTCGATCTGATGAATGTATTACAAGTGTGTTATTATCATTAGCCTTTCTGTGCTTGTGTGTAATAACCCTCCATTCTTTATTTTAACCCCCTAGCATGACAACTGCTAAATCTGAATGCAACATCAGTAGCTCATTTCCATGACTTGGTGTATAAACTCTGTTCATAAACCTCTACATTATCTTGCACAATGAAACACTAAAGACCAATTAAAATCTCTTATTTTTAATTTAATAAATATATTCTTAATTATGCATTTAGTTTAAATCCCTAACTGTTACACAACACAAGATTAAAAATGTCCTTACAGGCTGTAAAGGAAACTGTTTCGAAAATTAGGGGGAATGCCAGTCCACTACGGAACTCCAGCAAGAAGTGTGACAGGAGACAGATGATTGTTTAATTGTTTATGTTGGTTGGATCTGTCACTTTACATTATCCAGCATTGTACAGTGCTTACTTCACAGAGGTGGCAGATGTGGTTTAAGATGCAGGTACGCACATCTCCCACTGACTGACATTAGCGGCAAAGAGCGAAACCGAAAGTAACTCCTAATTGCTCCGGCAGAACAGCCGTCAGTGCTTTTTACGCGCACACCACGTCACATGCAGATTAACTACCTCTCCCCGTGTATAAGGAATTTTGTACAGCCGCCCCCAGATTAGTATACTAATATGTAGAAATATAAATTCCTTAGTCCTTAACGTCAGCATCGTTCCCGTCCGGAAGTGCGGGGAGCCGAATGAGCTTAGCCACAGGATGAAGATACAGGCGGTCCTTGATTCTGACCTTTGCTGACCTTATATGGCCGTCTTCGCTAGGTATTAGACTCTCAATCCTACCGATGGGCCAGTGAGCCCGAGGCAGTTGTGGGTCCACCACCATTACTACAGCATGCTTGTCTGCCAGCTGGGTTTGCAGTTGAGGTTCCATTTCTTTAAATGCCTGCTTCAGCTCTGTTTCCGCACCTCTGAAGTTAGTCCCTTGGTCGGAGACAACCTCTGAAGGGATACCCCGCCGGGCTATGAAACGTCTCAGGGCAAGTAGGAAAGCATCTGCATCCAGACTGGTAAGGAGTTCGAGGTGTATACAACGGGTGGTCAAGCATTTAAAAATCACACCCCATCGTTTCTTTGACCGACGACCTACTTTGACAGTGAATGGTCCAAAGCAGTCGACACCCGTTGAGAAGAGTGGTGGTTGATAGAGTCTTAGGCGAGCTAAGGGTAGGTCAGCCATAATGGGCATGGTTGGTTTAGCCCTCCACTTCTGGCACTGCACACACCCCTTCTGGTGTTTCTTCACCGCCTGTCTACCTCTCAGAACCCAGTAGTATCGACAGAGTTCAGAAAAAACTCTGTCCGGCCCTGGATGAAGTAGACTCTCATCATAGTCCTGGATAAGTAGCTTGGTAACAGCATGATGGGGGTCTAAAACTACTGGGTGAACCTCAGTTGGATCTGAGCCCTCCAGTCTTCGCAGTCGTCCTCCAACTCGAATCAGACCTAATGCCTGATCAAACTCCGGTGCTAGTGTGCTCAGCCGACTAGAAGGGGGTACTGGCTTACCTGCCTTTAGGGCTTTGAATTCTAGTGGGAAGGATTCAGTTTGGGACTGACTCAAGATTAATGCTTCAGCGCTCCGATAATCAAGACTAGGTGCTCCTGTGACTGAAGCAGCCGCCCCATGGAGAGACTGATAAGTTGCCTTAACCAAGGTCGGCCAAGAGGTGAATTGAGTTGCGTCAGGCATCTGCAGATTCCGGTCATCTATGGTTAGTCCACAGAATACAGTCTTCCGGGTTTCTGCTGAATCATCTTGAATCTCCAGAGGAGGGGTAGCTGGTCACTGATCTGGTGACCTATGTAAGAACTGAGGTCCATAATTCCATTTACTGGAACTTGCCAACTCTACAAGTGTCTTTCCCCGGGTGATGTCGTCTGCCGGGTTACTTGCTGAGTCCACATACCTCCATGAATGCAGGTCAGTTAACTCCTGGATCTCAGCCACTCTAGTGCCAACATAAACTTTAAAACGGCACGACTCCGACTGAATCCAAGTTAAGACCGTAGTTGAGTCGGTCCAGAGTGTGGTTGTCTCAATAGAGATGGTCAGCTCTTGCATTAGAAGCTTAGCAAGCTGGGCACCAGCCAAGGCAGCACAGAGTTCCAACCGCGGCATTGTCAGTTGTCGTTTAGGGGCCACCCTTGACCTGGCCATCACAAAGGAGGTGTGGATTTCACCCTGCTGCTCGATGAGCAGGTATGCTACTGCTCCATAGGCCACTTCGGCTGCATCACAGAAAATGTGCAAGCTGAATCTTGACTCCTCTTCACTGAAATGTGATGGGATGTAACAACGGGGAAACACTACCTTGCCAAGGTTAGGCAGCTCCTGTTCCCAAGCTCTCCATCTTTCAAGAAGGTCAGTAGGAAGGTTCGGGTCATCCCAACCTCTTGGTTTAGCCCAGAGCCTCTGGACCAGAACTTTTGCTCTAGTGGTAAAGGGAGTAACGAACCCTAAAGGGTCATATTGGGATGCCAGGACTTTGTAGATGTGCCTCATTGTCGGGAGACACTCCATTGTTGGGCGGTGCTTGTAACCCAGATGATCCTCCTGACAGTGCCACATCAGACCTAGAGCTGGCTCCTTAGGGTCAGAATGATTCTTCTGCAGCCATAGCTCTATGGTCTCTGATTTTGCATTTGCTGGCAGGTGCTCAATAACTGAAGGGACATTACTGGCCCACTGCCGAATTTCGAACCCTCCAGAGGCGAGTACCGATCTCATCTTGTTGACCAACTGCCTAGCCTCGTCCTCAGTGGGAAGACTCTGTAGGCAGTTGTCGACATAAAAACATTGTTCTATCGACTGTCTTACTTCATCATCACCTGGCTGGTGGTCCCTGACATGCTTCTGAAGTGCGAAGGTCGCACAGCATGGACTGCAGGTCGTTCCGAATGGTAAGACTTTCCATTGATATACATCAGGCTGATCTCCTTTCCGCATGTTTCGCCAGATGAATCTCAGGAGAGGTTCGTCCTCCGCCAGAAGTCTTACCTGATGGAACATAGCACGTATGTCGCCGCTGATTGCGACCGCATGCTGTCTGAAACGAATAAGAACTCCTAGTAATGAAGCACCAAGGCAAGGGCCAGGAAGGAGCTGCTGATTGAGGGAGAGACCTTGATGGACAAAGGAACAATTGAAAACTAGTCTGTCCTTACCATTGTGGTAGATAAGATGATGTGGGATAAACCACGATTCCTTGTCGGCATGTAGAAGCTCTAATGGGACCTTGACAACATACCCTGCATCCAAAAGCTTCTTAATCTCAGCCTCATAAACCTTGGCTTTCTCTGGGTCCCTACTCAAGCGCTTTTCTGAGCTCCTGAGGATGTGTAGAACATAATCTCTGGTACCCTTCAGTGGTGGTGCATTTGGAGCACGGAGGAGAGGGGTTGCATAACGCCATGTTCCATCCACTTCCACACGCTGAGTTTTGCTCTCCAGCAGTTCTATGGCCTGTTGGTCCTGTCGTGAACGCATTACCAGCTTCTCGTTGCGGTAAGGAAGAATGTCCAACTGCCACAGCCGTTCGACTTGTTGGAGAATAGGATCTCGCACTGCTGAAGTAGAAGTGAACAAGCACTGTTGAGGTGATACCTGGTGCGGAAGAAGCCCATCTGGTCCTTGCAGCACCCACCCGAGCTGCGTATGTACAGCCGCTGGTCCGCCATCGGGGCCCAATCTAATGGGTTAATTCGCTGTTATTAAACCCGGGTAATCAGATCCGATTAAGAGTAGGGGCTGAATCCTACTAAATGAAGGAAGCGGAATGCCCCGCAAGTGACAATAGCTCCGCTGAAGTCTCTTGATCGGGTAAGTCTGCTCGGTCAGAGCCAGGAGGGGCGCAGAGAATACATCGACTAAGTTGTACCTTTTGCTTGGTTTGGACTGGGATGAAAGTTGAAACTAGACAGAGTGTCCTTCCAATTGGGTAACATCATGACGAATAGTCCGGAGGGCCATCACCTCTTTCTTTCCTTGTAGCCCTAGTTGCTGGACTGCCGCTGGGAGAAGAATGCTGCGCTGTGCCCCATCGTCAAGGATAGCATATGTGTGCATAGACTTCTCGCCTTTCCACAGCAGCACGGGGGTGACTTTGAGGAAGACCCGTCCTGTAGAGCTAGGTGGTGTCATGTAGATGCGGTCGTTTGATGTCGTGTCTAACATAATGCTTGGGCCCTGCTCCGCTATGCGATGGAGAACTCTGAGATGCACCTCCCCACAAGCCCCGCATGGTTTCTTCAGTGTGCACTCATTACAGTTGTGGCTGGTACGTCCGCATTTCCAGCATCTCTTACCATCTCTTATCCACGTGATAAGTCGCTCAGGTGGGAATTCCATGATCTCATTGCACTGAGAGAGGTAGTGCTCTTCACTGCGACAGAATAAACACAGGCGCTTTGTTCTCTTGACTGGTTGCTGGTTTACGACAGACTCTGTTCTCCGATGGGCTGTACTTCTTTGACCTTCTCAGGCTGATCACTACCATGATAGACAGATATAGACCGGGTCTGAGGCTTAATAGTAGCAGGGCGTTCTTTACGTGGAGCTGGAGCCTTCTCAGTGTGGTAGCGTTGAGCCATCTTAGATGAAAGCCGTTGGGCTTCAGCCTTGACCTTCAACCACTCTGTAAGGTCGTGCAAATTATATGGATTCAGACTGTCTGTACTCAGTCTTCCCCTTAACTGGAGGTGCTCAATGAATCCATCCCTGTAGTGTTTAGGGAGTTTACTGAGCAGCCTGTCAACGTGTCCGGTACAGGAAAGCTCTCGTCCATGTGGCCCCTCCAGAGAAGTAAGCATACCCACTAAAAGGTCGACGTTTAGAGCAAAGCTTTGGAATGCTTTAGAATCTACAGCCTTGATATCTGGTGAGTTCATGAGAGCGGCAACCTCACTTTGTGCAAGCTGGTGGGGTTGGCCGTATTGGCGCTGTAAGGCTGCCATGGCGGCTGAGTAAGGTGCGGGATGGTGGCGGCATGCTTGAGCGATAAGCTTTGCCTCATCCAGGATCAGCTGCTCCATAAGCACACGATATTTGTAATGTTCAGTGAGGTCTGTGCGGGGATTCAGCAGACTATCTAGGGCTATTTTCAAATCCGTGAACTCCCTCTCACTGTCATTCACAAGTTTGGGCAGTGTTGGGACCGGGACAGGTTGCAGCTGAGGTGCAGGAAGTACCAGCTGGTATGCTGGATATGGGGGGGCTCCCATATGTGGCATGGTGGATGCCACTGGAGGACGATACCAGTTCTGCACTGAAGTCTGCATGAGGGGCTGCGGTGTGTAATGTTCTGTGATCCCGGGTAAAGGCTGATATGGGTCTAATGCAGGCATGGTTTGGCCCTGAAACCGACTATGTTCAGGGATCTGTAGTTGGTAAGCTGGCGGCACCAGAGTTTGGTGTACAGTTGTGGATATTGGTAGCTTCGCTGACGTGATGGTGGGAGGCAAAGACGATATGAGATTATAGGAAGAAGAACGGGACACTGTACTGCATGCTGGTGATGTTAGCCTTTCATAAGTTGTTGTTGTCTGAGGGACAAGCAATTGCAGCGTGGGTGTGCTGTACACCATATGAGCTGTAGTCTGAGATGTCTGCCACCGTACTGACTGATGGGCAGCTTCCCTGGGTGCTCCAAGGCAGGAAGTGGATGGCCTTATATCCAGTAACGGTATAGCTGGCACTGCCGTAGCCTTTGGCCTAACAATGTGTGGTGAGTAAGCTTGTTCTACTTGCTCAGGGAATGGGGATGCAGTGCCACTGCTTAACTCACCGTCTGACTGGCTGTCACCTCGTTGCTGTGGTACTGGAGATGTATAATAGGAAGGAGATCTTCGAAGATCCAATTGCCCTACAAGGTTGTTGAGCCCAGCATTCATATTGTTCCCACTGACTATGGCAGGACCTGGTCCATACTGCAGAGATGATAACTCATGCCTAGTCGGCTGTACCCCAGTCAAGGCAGGCTCAGCCGACCCACTGTGGGTTGACGGTACCGCTGCATGGTTGATCTTCGACGGCTGATATGGTTTGTCAGGCTGAGTAACTGGCAGAAGGGATGGAGGCAAGGCTATATCATAAGCCTGCAAATATGAGGGAATCTGACGAGCTCTGGCTTGCATCTGAGCAGGACACGTGGTATCGGGTGAGTAATATTGTATCTGTTGATCCATGTCACCGTAGTGGCTCTAGCTTCCGGCTCGAAGGACCACAATGTAAAGGAAACTGTTTCGAAAATTAGGGGGAATGCCAGTCCACTACGGAACTCCAGCAAGAAGTGTGACAGGAGACAGATGATTGTTTAATTGTTTATGTTGGTTGGATCTGTCACTTTACATTATCCAGCATTGTACAGTGCTTACTTCACAGAGGTGGCAGATGTGGTTTAAGATGCAGGTACGCACATCTCCCACTGACTGACATTAGCGGCAAAGAGCGAAACCGAAAGTAACTCCTAATTGCTCCGGCAGAACAGCCGTCAGTGCTTTTTACGCGTACACCACGTCACATGCAGATTAACTACCTCTCCCCGTGTATAAGGAATTTTGTACACAGGCAAAACATTTACAGACATTTATACAGTTTATATTTAATTCACAATCCACTTCTCAATAGCATCCATATATAGAGAAGGGTTGTATTGTGACTTTTCCAGTAATTCTACACTCTTAATTTTTTTGCAGGGATGACGTAAAAGAAACATTTTTTACATGTTGTTGGAACACAGATACAGGCGTTTGCATCAGTCAGGCACTGATGGTGGGTGATGAGGCCTGGTACTCTGTTTATCTCAAAGGTATTTGTTGGGCTTTAGGCCTGGACCAGTCCAGTTTTTACACACCACTCAGTAAGTACTGTCCATATGGACCTCACTCAGGAAAAGGGCCCTCCTCAAATTGTTGCAATAAAAGTGAAAGAATACAATTCTCCAGAATGTCATTGTATGTCAAATATTATTTCATTGTAATATAGTGTATCTTCTGGATCCATTCACTTTATCCTGACAGACTGTGTGTAATATTTTTTTTATGTCAATATACTTATTCTTATGTTATTTTTCCTAAAATGTGTAAACCCTGTGAAACTGTTCAAACATCACTGTGTGCTGCATTTCCCAAAAGCATTGTCTAAGTAGATCATATAGAAAAATGGTGCTAATGGTTTTTATAATGTACTCAGGCTGTTGATGCTTTGGAAAACAAAGACCTGCTGCTTTTAGCATCCTGTCTAGGGTGAGACAAGCTGTTTGTTTAGAAAGGCTCTCAAAAAGTTATCACAAACTAGTAATGAATATATAAATTGCCTTTGAAATTTCAAGCATAATGGTTTAGATCAAGAGGTTTTTAAGATCCTGAGAAGCAAATAAACTCAAAAATGCGACAGAAGACTGTCATGAACCAACCCAGGCCCATTGGGAAAAAAAATTTCCTTTGCTGACATTACTGCAAAATGATATTGTATTGCTTCTTGCACATTTTGTGATACTTTCAAAGTGAAATGACCAGTAAGTGGTACTAAAAGCACATTCAGTTTCATTCAAAACAGAATTTTTTTTTTTTAGAAGTTTTATGGCTGGTTAGTGGTACTCAAAGGTTCATTCCCTATTGCATTTATAAATAGTATACCAACACTAAGGCATACTTTAAACCTAACAGAAAGAAAAAGTGAGAATAGCATGTCATTTGTTTACAGTTACAGTTTTTGAGTACTTTTATCATAACTCATTTTTCACAGGACTCGCACCTGAGCACCCTGAATTGCAAGTGCCTGTATCATGTGCGCTACTGAGCAATTTTACTGTGGAAAAAAAGCCATACATTTGGAGCTGATTGTTAATATTACAAGTTTTTTTTTTTTTTGTATTTGGTAAAAGTGTCTTAAGGTCATTATAATATAGTGTTGTGCAACAAACCGCACAAAGAATCTTAAATAATCAATAACCTGCCCCTGTAATCAGAGTTTACATGAAAATAAATAAAAGTTGTTATTGTTTTACTGCCTCTAGTTTTCATTTCAGCCAGAAACTGCATTGAATTGTATGCATATTGTTGGAAAAAAAATGTAGGCACAATTTTCCAATGAGCCTATGTCTCACGAAAGTCCTGAAGTCCTGAGTGAATACATTACAACTCAATGTGTAGTAGACGTTTAGATGAATTTAACAGAACTCAGTTTCCTTTTAGCACATTATGGCTGTCATCTGAGGGGTATTATCAATTACTCCCCACTGTTTACACGCTTTCATCACAAGACACCGCAGGATTTACAGTCACTTTGAACAATGACAATTCAAAAGAGAAACTGTGACACCTGCACTCAAAGCCGCTGCCAAAATGGCAGAAGTCTGAGGGGGGAGACCACTTTTTTTCTGGGCCAAGCTGGTAAAATATACAGTTATTGGTGCTGACCTTCTGCATGCATAATTCCCACCATGGTTACTACAAGCTTTTGTGTAAAAAATTGTAAGAGACAAATACACAGTCTTCTGCTATTTCTGCATTACATTATTATGTAGTTACCTTTGCAGCATGGTAAAAACAAACAAAAAATATACAAATATGTAAAGTAACATGCATTTTCCTCAGATGCCTTCAGTGCATAAAAATGGAATCTTGAATTGACTATATTTGAACTTACGCCTCCCTTTAATTCAATTGCATACAGTAAAAACTTGTTTTGTATGTAAGAATGCCAGCCCAAAAGTAGAGTGACCCTCTAAAGTCTTAGTGCTCCCTATGGCCAGTCCATCCCTGCTTTCTTCCAAAAAAAAAAAAAAAAAATTGGTAAATTGTTACATTTTGAGAAAGAAATAGATGGTGGACAGTGTTCATAAAATATATGACTGTTCTAGGCTCACACACAAACACAAAAATCTCACTAATTAAACATAAAACAACCTCTTTTGAACAGATAGAGAATTGTGTATGTTCAATGTGTAACATTCCTGACAATGTTCTCTTATTCATGTGGTGTCGCTGTGCTGACGGATGGCACACACAATTGCATTTCTGAAAGGTCTGGAGAGAAAACCTCATCCTGTTTGATGTCTGTGCACTGATGATGTGGTCCTGAGTCTACCGTGAAATGGCCCCATGTCAGATGTGCATGATGAATTTCAAAGTCCAGGGTCAAAGTGTGCAAAGACAAGATGTATCATGGTGTGAATGACTGAGGCAGAAACATAGCCACCCACTGAGGCCAAGTAGAAAACGCTGTAAAACCGAATATCCAGACACTCATGCTCTCATGCTGTTGCTGTAAGAGACTGTTGAACTCTTCCAACAGAGAAACTGATTCCAGTCCTGATGAACATTAGAGCAGAGGTTAGTTCTCCAGCTGTAGCTAACAAATATTGGCTTTTACCATCTCGTCGAATGATTCTGCCTTCATAACCTTTTAATGCACATGAAGATGCATTTTGTTGTATGGAATGGAACTCTCACTTTCTAAACCAAAGAAGAGATAGATAAATAACAAAAACTGGTTGTTTTTCACCTTCTCCTGTCTTTTTCAACCAAGGCTTCCGATAATGTTCATTCATTCATTCATTCATTCATTTTAATTGTGTGCAATATATAATTAGTCTGTAAATTTATGCAAAAAAAAATAAAAATAAAATAAATTTGTGCACATTTAGGATATGCAAAATGATAGCTATGAAATACACTATAGCAAGACAAAGAATTTGGCCGTTTTATTTTAACTATTTCTTTTCAATTTTACTTGAGTAAAAGTAAATAGGAATTTGATCCAAAATAAAAAGTACTGAATGATGAATATTTATTTGGTCATTTTAACATATATTTGTTTAATATTTAATAACTTTATATAATTATACTGCTTAAAATACCTGGGGGAGGGGGGCTTATTATAGACTATCAAAAAATATTTAAAGATTAAAATATACATTTTTAATGTTACTGATACTTCATATTCAATAAAAAAGGAAAAACTAAATGTGCATTGGCAAACAGTATACTGTAAAAATAAATGTAATGCTATGCAAACATGTTTTGTGTTAATTCAATGTTATTGTTATCTTCTGTTTTTATTTAAAGCCTACCCAATTTAACTGGGTTATTGAAAAGAATCAACTCGGACACAGCTACCACATGCAAAATAATGAGAAACATGTTTTTTAAGAAATATAGTGGAGTAAATGTAGGAATGGAAGTAGAAGTTTTCAAAAATCAAAAAAAATACATAACGTTATATAGAAATAACATTATAAAATATATAAATATAATGTATATATAAATATATATATATATATATATATATAATGCTATACTGTCAACCAATGAATGACACCACAAAATATTAGTAAACACGATGCCTGATTTGAGATATGGTGAAAATTTCACTTGTCAGAAAGTTTTAGAAAAATGTCAGAAATGTTCAGAAAACATTTAGAAAACATTTAGAAAACAAATTACGAAAAATATTTTGTGATGTCTATCGCAAGACAAATAAACAAGTGTGGAGAAAAGACGTACTTGAAGTGAATCCACAAGGCCAAAAAGTGTCCATAGTTAAAGAAACACCCACATACAGAAATTTCTTTCCTAAAAGTATTAGAAACCTTCTCACATCTCTCCTGCTTCATCCCTCACTTCATTAAGATGCCACCCAGTTTGATAGGGGAGTAGTCAGCCCTTACAGACAAATATTATGAATGTTACATATATAACCAAGCACACTTTGCAGAATACTGTATTCCACAATGTGTTCAATTTCACCTTTACATTTAATTCTAAATAATAAGCAAACAAGAAATGTATATCACTGCATAACATGTATACTTCTATACTGGATAGTAATGCAATAAACACACTAGTATTTCAAACACTGTCTATTTCCAGAACTGTGGTGTCTGCAGCCGGGCAGAGGACAGACCTGAATCATATGAGAGTAACAGTAAATCACTCTGAGAATAGGTGCAATTCTGAGATTGCTAGTAAACATGCCATTGCTTTTGCTGGCTTGCTTGCTTGCTTTCATCAGGGCCAGCACACACAAAAGGGCTGAGAGAAGGCAACATTACAAAGAATTCTGGGAAAATCAATTTCAGGTTTGACATGCAAAGGACGTGTCCCACAAAGATGCTGTCCACACTCAGACGGGCTAATGTCAGGCCTCTTGAAATATGGGCTGAAGCTTTTGGCAATCATGAATTCTGTTGGAAATGGTCTGCATGGTTTGTTCATGAAATGTGTGTAGATTGTAAGAAAGAAATCAGCCGGAGAATGGAATAGGTACTGGTAATTTCTGACTTTTTTCAGTTAAATTAATGGCATTTCTTTTAACTCTAAAACACAACACAATGCAATGCATAATTAAAAAGGTGAACATGATTTCACCATCAACCAATCAGAATTGAAGGATAACTTTTCAGGAAATGTCAGTTCCCCCTCAGTCGTTCTCTACGACGTTACGTCAATGACGTAATAATGGGGATCGGCTACGAGACCCTATCACCTCTGAGCTTAAGAGAAAAAGCCAATGAGAATTGGCGAGTGGAATTCTCATTGGTTTTTTCTCTTAAGCTCAGAGGTGATAGGGTCTCGTAGCCGATCCCCATTATTACGTCATTGACGTAACGTCTCCGTTCCCTCCTTCGGGGAACGAGGGTTACCTTCGTAACCGAGACGTTTTAGGCTAGACAGAGTTAGATGCTTCTACACCTTTGTTAATCAGTTATCATTTCCCTCTGATTTTAGTAATAAATTATGGTTAGGGTTAGGTTTAGGAGTAGGGATTGGGTTAAGTCTATATTTTTGAATACTTATGTTGATCCAGGATTAACAAAAGATGTTGATGCCTAATAAAGCACTTATTAAAAATGACCAAAGATTTTTAATCTGTATTTTTCCTGTTTAAAACTTGACTTTTCTGTAGTTCCATTGTGTACAAAGAAAATGAAAAGTTGCAATTTTCCGGGCTGATATGGATAGGAACTATACTCTCATTACGGCATATTAATCAATAAACAATCAACTTTTCATTTTCTGTCTTAGTACACAATGTAACTACAGAAGAATCTAGTTTTAAATAGGAAAATATTGAAAATCTTTGGTCATTTTTAATGTGTTCCTTTAAAGTAATAGGTTTGATGTCACCATTATGGTAAGAAGCGTTTGCTTTAGTTGGGCAATTTGACTCTTGTGTCAGTGTTTTTCTTCTAGCTGTTGTAGCTGTGATCGTTATGGCAATAACAACAAGAGAAAAATGTAATCAGATGATGTCGGTTATAAGCTGATGTTAATGATGTCATGTAGTTATCTGATTTTTTCTATAATCAAATCTACATATAAACCACATTTTTCACCAATCACTTTAAACTACTGAGTGCTTAGACACACACATACATCAGGAATCAGTGTATGAATCTCAACAATGGTGACATGCTTCAGAGTGACAATCGGCATAATTCTGAGAGCTCAGAATACATTGCAGCATGAAGTATGTCACCATTGTTGAGATTCATACGCTGATTCTTGATGTTTGTGTGACAAACTAGCCTTTGTTTTTAAATTCCTGAAATTACCTGATTAAGAATTATGCTGAATGGAAGCCTGTGGGGCCATTGCTATAATAAATAAAGTGCAACTAGCACCACATCCTTGACTAAATACAATCAGACAACTATATGATGATATCTAAACAGTCAGCATATATTTCTCTTGCTGTTTTTACCGTAACAAACATGGTTACAGCAGCAGTCAAAATGCCCAACTAAAGCAAATGCTTCTCACCATAATGGTAACATCAAACCTATTACTTTCAAACAGACACCAACATCTAAACCTCTGTTAATCTCAATGATACCTTTTGTAAATGTATAACAAAAAATAAGTTAATCTGGTTTATAATAAGTGAAGCTTTGGAGTTATTTAATGAAGCTGGAGTCTTATTAAATCACTGTGGATGGTTTTCCACATCCAATGTCCAATAGGAGGCTTCCTGATTAAATCTTTATTAGAACGTTAGGGGATAATATTTTAACAATGTTATCAATAAACATTTGTAAACATTATAATGTTTTTAGAGAACTTTATCCTATGTTTTAGGAAAATATTCTGGGAACTAAAATTAAACTTGCTACTGAAAACATTACCAGAACATAGCATAATATTCTCAGAACATTCTTAGAACAAAAAAATTCTACATGGGAATAATCCACTTGTAATTTACACAATTTCAGTCCATCACCTTAAGCAAAAGGCTGTTCAAGTGCTTTAAGGAATTTAAGCAAGTATGAAAATCTAAAAAAAAAAATCTAAAAGATTTTTGGCAAATCCAGGTAATTTGACATAGAAACATGCTATTTTTCAACGGTTATGACTGTTATAGCGCCACATATAACTGAAATTGAGGAGGTGTTTTTAAATAATGTCAAATATTAAAAGAACAATGTGATTGACAACAGTGATCAGCAAAGCTGTACAGAATGAGGAAATCGATTGTACGGTGGGAAGATGCATATATGCGTGAATGGATGTATTTCTGCAATTTGTGGTCAATTTACCATAGAAATACAGTGTTTTTGCAAACCTTTTAACCATTTAAAACTGTGTTATATAACTGTGTAGTATACAATAGTTTACCTACCTAAATGCGATATTGCCCCCCCCCGTGGCTGATTTCTTTCAAATTTCTCACAGACCTCTAGGGCCATGAGTCAAATAGGCCCAGCAAGTTTTGTACCAATCAACCTCCTTCAGCCTTTTCTAATAGGTGCTCAAATGGTGGCCATGTTTTTTGAGATACATACTGATTTTAATGTTGATGGGACAAATGGTTGAGTATACTGTAAATCCTAACTAGTTCAGTTTACTTAAAAAAAGCTTGGAAACCGATTGCCTTATTTTTGTAAAGTAAACTTAAAAGCAAAACTAAAGTTAATTTAATAATCTGTTTTAAGTAAAGAAAGCAAACACTTCCTGAGTAAATAAAGTAAAAAATATCAAGTTAGTTTAATGTCATTTCTAGTTAACATACTCCAGGATATTTACTAATCTTACTAAAGATTTAATATTAAGATTACTTTGTTAATTCTATTTAACTAACAGTGTTATTTTTGTGTTCTGCAGACATCTTAAATGCTGTAAAGTTTAATCTGTCATTTTAAGCTCTGGGGACTTAAAACATTTCGTGCAATCGGTTGCCAAAGTTTCTTCAAGTAAACTGAACATATTTTTAGTTGTTCAACCAGCATGAAATGCACTTAACACAAGTATGAAATTCTCAATGGTTTATTTTTGTAAAAAACAGCTAAGAAAACTTAAAGAACATCACAATAATAAAAATGAGCTTTTAAAACATGTGTTCGTATAATACTCCTTACAGACTTCTTGACTAAACAGCACTTGGCTGTCATAACATTATCTGGAACACTGTTAAAAATAGAGCATTTTTAGAATTGTATGCAATCAGAACAGCAAAAACAAAATACAGGCCTTTAAAACCCATCCATGACAATTCCTCTCTCATGATTGCCTTTATTGAGTCCATAATGAGGGCATGTCTTCTGGTAGAGCTGTGAGCAGGCCTACAACTGCTTCACTGAAGTCTGGATCTGCATCCACATCCTAAGTAGAGAAAGAAAAAAATAGGTACAGTGTGAATTTCTCTTTATTTCAATACTGGAAATGTTCTGAAAGCATACAGTGACAAGGGGCTGTTGAGCAAAATTATAATTTGTAATAAGTATTACTGCATGCCTTTAAAAGTCTTGGAATATTACACACAAGTTCCATGGACAATTTTATTTGTACATTGTTTCACAATATGCTATTTGTACTGCATGACCCCCAGAGCATTTTCTCTCTTGTTATGAAGTGATGGATCACACCCATCATTTATATGATTTTATCTTAAAGGGTTAGTTCACCCAAAATTTTAAATATGCAGGGTCAATGTTTGAGTTCTTTACAGAAGTTCCACAAAACAGCATGCAACAAAGTGCAAAAAATCTAACCATCATAAAAAAACTATATTAAATGAAGCGTTTACCTTGTTTTTACCGAAGTAGATCCTCTGCAAACATAACGTATTGAATCCTCAGCCTGTGTGTGCTTCTGCAATGAAGGGGAGGGGCAATTGTCGCCCAGTGCGCATGCGTAACAGCATGTCTTGGACATTTTAAGTAATTTTACTTAAATTGCATTAGTTATAGGAACTATTTGTTGTAATATTTCAGCAACAGTTAAAAAAAATGAGTAAACTCAACATTTTGGTTAAAATTGAGTAAACATACTAGTATTTCCATAGTAAGGAATACTATTTGTTTTTACAGTGTTACAGCCATTTTTATGATTTTTCCCTCTTATAGTGCCACCAAGCGGCCAAGCTCTGTGATTTTTTCATGTGGACTCAAACTAAGCTCTAACATAAGTGTTCTGACAAAGATGGCGAAGATATCTCATTCTGACGGTTAGTTGAAAGTTCAACTTTTTTTTTTATAATTATTGATATTCAGTCTTCAGAGAATCTTTCTGCACTGGTTTGGTTTGGACGAGAAACATAGGACTTGTTCACAAAAGTAGGTTTTTCAAAAAACAAAGCCAACACTTGCGTTTTTTTCTACATGAGCCAAGGTCATAAGACACTTGAGCCTGTTTAGGTTTAGGTTTTCATACCTTTGATCGCTGTAGCACCCTCATCAGGCCAATTGGGATGTGCCTTGGTGACGTTGTAGGCAGTGTGTACTACCATACCTCCAAGTTTCAAGTCTATACTGCAGTTACACTACATTTAGTCGCCTCCCCAACAGTCTCTAGGCCTTCCCCGTAGCCAGATATAAGCACCAACAAGACCCCATTATACCTCTTGTCAACCAGCACTAAACCAGTGGCATTCAGCTGCCTTGCCAAGCCCATATGTAATACATCAAGACATAATTTATGCTAAAGGAAGTGGGCATCACCTTGCAAGACACAGACAAATGGGCAGATTCTGAGTGGAGCAACTATAAATAGCCAGGAGAAGAATTCATTACAGCTTATCAAGTCTCCTGTGTTTCGTTCAGGACAGGGTGAAGCATTTGTTTCGGACTTTCATGGATTTCAACAGTCTTTGGGGTAAAACAATCTGTGGGAAATTTTTATTTAAAACTGAATAACTGAAAAATGAACACAAATTTGATGATTTTTTACTATTTTGGTAGCTTATGCCCAACTTTAATGACAGCAGGACTCTATGAGATAAACAAAACATCATAATCAGCAATGATTTGGGAATATTCCAGAAAGGATTGTTCAACTTTACAGGAAGGAAGGACAGTCTTACAAAGACATGCTCATTGGCAGAAACTTTCTTTCATTTTTAGTGACATTTAAGTCTTAAAATCTAAATATTTTACTTTCTTTGCTCTCCATTTTTCAGAATCCTAGCATGCTAAGATTATACCTAACATTTACAAAGCCTAACCCAGTGCGGTATCAGACATTATGGCTTTTCTTCCAGCTGATGTTCAGTTTTCAGCTGACACAACCTCATCTAGTGAATAACAAGCCATAACTGAGATGTGCCCTTACTGTTATATGTATTTATGTAGATTTTTCAATTTCATTCTAAATATATGAAGGCAAAATTTTGTTTGCGTATGCACCAGTAAGCAATGTATGGCTGTAGATTTTTATGGAGGCTTTTATGGTTGTGACAGCTACTTGCTGAAAGCGCTAGCAAACATTAGCAGCGTGACTATGGATGCAAAGTATTTCTACAAAATGCAAACAACATAATTGAGGTGCTGTAGTTTGCAGCACCTGGCAGAGCTCAGACAGTTAAAGTAAAATTCTGGCCGAATCCCACACTGAGACAGTGTTTGGACCGGTGTGGGCTGAAAGTGGAGGAGCTCAACATAATACTTCAGGATGCTTACAAGGTCAAAGACTGCCGCCTACTTATGTGAGTGCATTTAAGTGTAGTATAACCAGAATTTTACATTCTCAAAAGATTTTTTTTTGGTCTGTGCAAAATGGCACATCGGTAAGAAGCTGTAGGCATTTGCAATTGTATGTGGCTCTTCACTGGCCCAGATAAAACAGCTCTCCAAGTCTTTTCAACACTGCACTTAACCCAGGGTTATCATCTGTTTTAAATGCTGTTTTTAACCCTGGCTAAAGCATGGGTGTAGTTTGGAAGAGAATTAGCACCGCTTTTACAGTTGTTGTTGTTCTTTTTTTTTTTGTTTTTTTTGGTTTGGTTTGGTTCTATTTTCATAAATAAGGTGTTCAATTTTCAAAACTCTTTGTACAAAAATCCAAACTGATCACACTTCTAACATCGCTAGTCATACTTTCAAACCCTGATCTCATGATTTCATTGCAGTTGCATCATTGTGATATGTAGTGAGAGCATTTGCTTTAATTACCAAAACATAACAGTAAGATCTCAGTCTAGTACTTTTAAAAATCAAGCAAACAATGCAAGACACATGTTGCTGAAATAATTGCAGTTATACAGACAATAACTGTCATGTTAGAAAATACATTACATTACTTGCATTGCATATCTCACATAAAATCCATAATGTTTGTAAAAGTATTTATCTAGTGCTTTATCAAAAGGTGTGGTGAATGACATGGCCATAAGTTTTTGAGCTAGAACAAAGTTTACTGTCAATGCAGTAAATGTCCTCACTGTGCCATTTGACTGAATATATACTTTAGCTGAACTTTTCAGATGAAGGGTGAGTTAAAGCAATGTGCAGTCTTTGCCATGGTAATGCTTCTATATACAGTATCACATGGCATAATGTAAAGTGCTGTTTTTGATGCTATTTTTCTTCCTTTCTTCTGATACATCTCTGATCAATCCCTCTCCCTTGTGTCCTGCTGTATGTTCAAAAATAGCAAAACACAGTTTTATAAATGAGGACATCCTGAAAGGGAGGTTTTAGGTGATTTTGTCAAGTTTTGCTTACTTTTAGGTATCAGTTTGTCTAGAAAATATGGTTATAGTAAGTACGTACACACATTCACACAGTTTTCATTATGACGGCATCCCACTGGAGTAATGGGTTTTATACTGTATCCCCTACCTAAACCTACCCTTTTTTTTCTCATAGGGCCCAAAAAAAGACAATGATTTCAGATATTGCCATCTTTGTGGGGACATTTTGTTCCCATAAAATAGGGTTCATTGTATTATAATTGAAATTATATTTATAGTCACACCAAATGATTCTCTAATTAACCATTAAGATGAGTTAGATGAAATAATAGACAAATGTATTATACTGAATGAGAAAACACACAAAAGTTTGACAGTAGGAGCTTTATAAAGGGTAGTTAATGCAAATGAAACATTTATATAGATGAAACAATTATTTTTTGTAGTGATAAGGATATGTTGAGATTGTGTGTATTGTACTAAGACAATTGAAAATGTGCTGAAATGTTTACACTTTAAAGTACACTTTAAATGATCTGTTGTGATATTAGTACCAAAAATTGAACAGTTGCTTGTGAAAATTGTACCAAAGCAAATAATTAAAAAAAAGTAAGCCTGGGTTTTGAAACCCTGCTGTGAAGCATTAACACCTGCAAAGAGAAATAAGCCTACTTAAAGAGGTCTCGTTCATATAATTAATGATACTGACAGTGCAAATATGCAAAAATATGTAAAACCCCAAAACCTGAATAATAAAGATTAATTGAAAAAACGGTGTAAAAATAGATAAAGTTAATCCATGATTCTGTTTGCCATTGCTTTAGTGTCAAAACTAACCTTTGTGATATTTATGTTTCCAGATATGGCCAAAGTACATTATTTATTAAAAACTAAATAAATAAATAAATAAAAAACTTCAAATGTATTAAAACTCATTTTGATATTTTTGGCATAAACATAAACAATGTCAGGGTGATAGAGTTGACCTTGTGTAAGTATGACAATGAAAAAGCAAGTCTAAATTAAATTAAATATTATTTGCTGTTAAAAAAAGAGAAGAAAGAAAGAAAATAAAAACTAAAACTAAAAAACTAAAGAAAGAAAAAAGAATGGGGGAAAAAATCGATTTACTGCTTATCTGAAAAGTCAAATCAATGTCTTTTGGTGCAACCAATATAAAAAGAAAGGGGAGAAAAAACAATAAAACATGAAATTATCATAAGGACTTAAAAGATCATAAGGAGTTGATTATTTGACCATGTTATGAGAAGGCAAGGTAAGCTCACATTGTAATATATAATGACATTTACTAAGCAATAAATAATTACTTTTTATATGTAAGTAAGTAAGTTTATTTTTTCTATTTAAAAACGACATGTATTTATGCTTGAGGAAAATATGTTATTACTTTTTACTTAATAGATAGACCACATGACATTTCTAAGTTAAGATATTAAACTGAAACTACCTTTGATAATGCTGTCAAAGTTTTTCTAAACCATGTGAAATCAATGAATAACGATTTTTTAAAAAGATCTTCCTTTTTGTTATCATGAAAACTTTTACTGTACTGTATACTTAGTTGACCCAGCCCTCAGTAATTGTAATGATGATCTGTTGCTGTCATTAGATGTGAATAACATCAGACTTGTATTTCTTCCTTTATCTCTCTTGGGCCATGTGGGGGCATCTTGACTTTGTTTTGAAATTTCTGGCTGTAAAATGTATGGCGGTTGACCTTTATGCAATGAAATCTGAGGGGATGTCAGCTTTTGAGAGGACATCTGAAAGGTTTGCTGTCAGGGTGAGTGGCGGGAAGGTAAATAGACTGGGGGGAAAAGCCCAGAGAAAAGGCTGAAGTGACATAGTCTGCTGTGATTATAACCTTCACTTCATTCACTGCTGGAATTGCTCCAGACATTATCATGACTACCTGCATGTCAAGACCGCTGTTACTGCAATGACTTTACAATGACCCCAGCAATTGTCTGCATGACCCTTGACCTCCATGTTGACTCACTCATGAAAATGTACTGAATACACTTTATAAAGACACCCACACAGCAGTGTAGAAAAAAGGAAAAGGATTTATTTTCCAGTTCCCTGTAAAGGCACATTAGAGGAATAATCCATGATAAAATCTGACATAATGAGTGTAAGTAGCTAATGTCAGCAGTTAAATGATAAGAGTAATCGAACGGACTGTCAGGAGCCGCAGTGGTGCATTTTGTCAGTGTGTCAACATAACATAGCAGCATCTGCCCTTATATTGGAAGTGCTTGTGCAATGCTCCCCCTAGTGGATCAAGCTGTTTTTAAAATACTGAACATGCTCATTCTTTCAATAGACTTTATTCTCGATAACATTCAAAATGCTTTACATTTAAAAAAACAAACACAAAACCTAACACAATCAAATTTCAAAAATACACCAATCAATCAAATCAGTTGGAGCCCTTTTTGTTGCCATAAACACTTCCACCTTTCCTGAACACGGAAGTCTCGTCTGCCTCATAACGGAAAGATGCTTTTTAATTCAGGTGTTTCTGGTCAAATTAACACACAGGTTATCCCTGAGCACGATTTTTATATTTAGTTATACGTTAAAAGTTTCCGTTTTGATATAGTTTTTAGTTTCATATAATATTATAGCTTATATTTCAAAGCTGAAACTATATTTAAATGCATTTTAACATTTAAAGAACCAGTTCATCTAAAAATTAAAATTGTCATCATTTACTCACCCTCATAAACACAAAAGCAGATATTTTGAAGAATATAAGTTTGCTTTGTATTCATTTATTCTATACTGTATACACACACACACACACACACTAAACAAAACTTTGGACACACCCTCTCATTTAATGTTTTTAAAGAAGTTTCTTATGTTTATCAAGGCTGTTTTCACTTGATCAAAAATACTGGAAAAAAAAAATAAATGAAAATTGTGAAATATTATTACGATGTAAATCAATGCTTTTCTATATTAATATACATTAAAATGTCATTTATATCTGTAAGTAAAGTTAAATTTCCAGAATCATTACTCTAGTTACTCCATTACTTTTATTCACCAAGGATGTGTTAAATTAATAATAAGTGATAACATATAGATTTGCATTGTTAGAAAAGATTTATATTTTGAATAAAAAAATGTTCTTTTTAACTTGTTATTCATCAAAGAATCCTAAAAAAAAAAAGAATCACAGGTTGCAAAAATAAATATTTGGCAGCAACTGTTTCCAACATTGATCATTCTAATAAGAAATCAGCATATTAGAAAGATTTCTGAAGGATCACGTGACAGTTAAGACTGGAGTAACAGCTGATGAAAATTCAGCTTTGGATCACAGGAATAAATTATATTGTAAAGTATAGTCAAAAAAAAAAAAAAAAAAAAAAAAAAAACATTATTTTGCATTACATAACATTTTGCAATATTACTGATATTTTTTCTGTATCCCTGATCAAATAAATGCAGCCTTGATGAGCATAAGAGACTTCTTGAAAAAAAAGCATTTATACATATATATATATATATATATATATATATATATATATATATAGGCTGTCAGTTTAGTGTCTTAATTAATTAGTTATGAAATTATTGAGTTATTTGTTTCATATATATATATATATATATATATATATATATATATGAAACAAATAACTCAATAACTATAAGTATATAATAATTAATAATATAATAATTATAATAATCAATAATGTTGCCATGGCAACAACTCCACAAACGCAGTTATGCCCTATATATATATATATATACATACAGGGATTGAATTAACTTGTTCATTCACCAGCCAGTTTGGCTACTAAATTTTAAAGTTACCGGCCATTCATAATTTCTACTAGCCAAAAATAAAAAAGAAATAGAAAAGAAATAAACTAACAGCTTGAGGCTGTGTACGCTGAACGTGACAAAGCAACTGTTGCAAATCATTTTGTGTCTGTACTAGGAGTGTGTGATATTGCCAAAAAATAATATCTTAATATTTCTTGAATTTTATCGATAAAGATTTATTTTGTGGAGTGTGTTATTGTGCTAATATCTTAAGGACTACTATGTACAGCTGACTCCAAAAGTTTTTGATATTCTATATATTCTTCATGGTCAGTTCACAGCAGTGATATAAATGAATATTTTCCAATAAGTTGAAATGGATTTTTACCTTTTATGGGCATTTTTACCATTACTATTATTATTATTATTTTTTTTTTTTTTTTTTTTTTCTAAAAGCCTGCATCATCTTTTAAGTCAAATTCTTACATTTACTCAGTCAGTTATAATAATAATACATTTAGGGTGTTGCTAAACAAATGAAATCACTATCAACAAAAATAATCTTTGCAGAAGTTGCATATGAAGTGGCATTTAGTAATGCAGCTTAGAGGGACATGGAATGCTTTAACCTGCGGCTGCAAGTGCATAAATAATGTTTTGATATTTAAAATATAAAACATTGAGTACTACGGAGCCCCTAAAAGGACATGGTGGTGAAAAAAAATTTGGGGTGGGTGGAAAAAAAATCGAGTGGGAGCAAAAAATATTTTTACATTTTTTTGCGTTCCCTCGCAAAACTTTGCGTTCTCTCGCAAAGATGTTTGCGTTCCCTCGCAAAACTCTCTATAGCTTGCAGTGCTTCATACAGCTCCGTACGTTCACAATGGTGCAGTTCATAAAGCTTTATTTTGATCTTGGACTCAAGTATAAAGAAATACAGTCAGTGCAAGGTTTTGGGACATTCTAAACGCTTTATGTAAACTGTAGGACCAGTACACACCGCATACAGAATATTAACAAAAAAGCGCTAAATTGCACGTTAATGGTTTTCCTCCCATAAAGAATAGGAGGCTTAATGAAGATGGTTAAAAAAAGACCAAATATGATATAGACGTTATTAAAATGAATGTATTTCATGATAAGCGTTTTCTTCCCCATAGAAAACCGCACTAACATGGCTTAATGTAAGAAAACCATAAGATAAAAAGCGCAAATTTTATATTGTATTAAAAATAAATAGGCTATGTACAGACAAACAATGCATGCATTAAGCCACGATAAGAGTTTTTAATGTTTTTCTACGGGGGAGAAAACATGTGCGCGTTCCGTTCATATTCTGGGCTCCTATGCTTTCCAGTGCTTAATATATTAATAAACTGTGTACCAGATTTGGTCTTTTTATATTAGGCTACATTCTTCGTCCATAAGCCTACCTTAAGCGTTTTCCATAGCGATTTTCTATGGGGGCGAAAAAGCTTAACGTGTTCTGTTTAATCTGTTTATCAATATTTACCGCTCTGCAAATTAGTCACAATAACGTTTCTTCATACTGTTTGGCTGTTGCATATATTTCTTGCAAATATAAATCTCACATAAAGCGCAACACTGCACTTCTCGGGTCAGCGGCGCTGGCGCGATCCCCAGGCTACATTGTAATAACAGAAGAAAGAAATATGAATGTCTCCTTTATTTTGTACTTCCACAATACCAAACAAAACGTTACTAAATTGCTTTTGTAAAACAACAGGGTGCGCTTTCTGCAGCACCTTGTTATCTCCAGACAGCTTAAAAGCTTATAAAACAATCGAAAACTAGTTTATTTAATTCGTATAAATCCAACAAGTGGTACAGTCTTCCCCTTATCTGTATTGGGCTCTCACCCACTAAGCCAAAAAAGCTTAATGAACCGCTTCATTGAGCATATGGAGCTGTATGAACCACTGCAAGCTGTAAAGTAATCAGGAAGTGTTTGTCCGAATTCAACTGGTTTTGCAAGGGAACGCAAACATCTTTGCGATGGAACGCAAAAAAAAATGTAAAAATATTCCTCCCACCCGATTTTTTTCCACCCACCTCGATTTTTTTTTTTTTTTTCAACCACCCCATTTTTTTTTAACCACCGCATTTTTTTTTCCACCACCATGTCCTTTTAGGGGCTCCGTAGTATACTGATATTTGAAATTATTAAAAAAAAAAAAAAGAAAAGAAAAAGAAAGAAAAAGAAAGAAAATATACTTCAAATGTGACATTAAAACCGCCAGTAAGTGTCAGTAAGTCACTCTTAAGTGAGTCATTACAATTGATCCGAATCATTTAAACGGCTGATTCATTCATAAATGAAACACCATTATATGTTGCCCAGAGACGCAAAACAATGCTGTAGCTGTGTTTGGAATAATTTAGTTGGCGAAATAAAGCAAAAACAGACAATATGGTGTCTAACGTAAGTCTCTTGATATTAACTTATTGTTTATTAAACTGCTATAGGAAATCAATATCACATTTGTAACATGCTCTTCGTGTGATCAACTATGACATGATATAAATATATATCTGCCCCCTCATCTTGAAATATGTGATCATTCTTAATGCATAGACTAAATCATGCAGTGAAAGAACAGACTCTAAACGCGTATGTGCACTAAGTTAGTCTAACAAGACTTGATCACATATTCGCGAATGCCTGCACTCTGTATGTTTTGTTTGGTTTTTGCAATATAGGCCTACTCTATAATGTCATGATGTCTCACTAGTTAAGTATTTTAACTATACCTGCACAGAGCCAAATGGGAGGAGCTAGAGCTCTAGCTCCCCCTCGCTGGATCTAGGGGGCGGGGCTTGAGACGTCATAGGTCCAGACGTACTACCGCGCACTCAAGTAGAGTCCATTCAAACAACCTGTATGAAAACCAAAGAGTATAGAATACTCTTTGTGAAAACTGTACCTTAAAAATAAACTGAATTTTGAGATGTATACAACAGGGTTCTACAGTGCGATCATTTCAGACGCATTTGCGACTATGAAAAAATATGTGAGCCGATCAGCATATTTGTGTTTGCACTGAGGGAAGCCTCAGAGGTTTCTACGTGTTTTGCAACGTTGAGTAATGTATCACGGACATACTTCACGAATCCTTTCATAAACAAAGTGTAGAGAGTGTGTACATAAGATATTGATTGTGGAGTGTATAGAGCTTCGTTGATTATAATGGAACTTTGTGAAATTGCTATTAACAATGATGAGTGACAGCTTTTAATGATTTTAAGGTAGTTTGAGATATTATTTTAATACAACAGTTAAACAAAAAGTTAATATTAAGTGATTTACTTTGTCTGACTATAACACTATTGCCTGATGTTGCTCTATTTTGCTGCCAAAAATGGTCTGAAAGAAGTCAAAACTGCGCATCTACATTCAAACACAGTTTCGTTTCGTTTATGAAGGAATGTGCGTTTATAAAGAATAAGCCGTTCGAACGAATCAAATGAATGATATGATTCAGTAATTAAATCAGTGGCTTTATTTTAATTTTTAAATGATCTTTTAAGTTAGCCTATATTTAAATCATTTAATATTTCTATATTCAAAATGTTATATATATATACATTTTTATTATATATATATATATATATATATATATAAACTGACATAAAAGAAGACATACTTTGAATCTTACATCCTTAAATCACTTTAAGGAGTTAAATATCACCTCGTAATCTGAAGGCAAATGTTTGATGAGATTATTTGATTATTGATTAGAAGGTGTTCCTAAAATTTTGCCTCTGTAAAATGTTTTATGTGTTCTTGAAATATATTTATTATTTTATTGTTATACCATTAAAATATTGTAAAGAAGTGAAAGAAGTGTTGTGTTCTTGAAATATATTTATATTTATTATTATTATTATTATGACATTTTATCTAGATGTAAGGTTTATTTTATGTTTAGATGCACATTTTGCATATTTGGGTTAATAGAAACAAATAAATCCAGTGCAACACTTGTAGGACAGTGTATGTGAGTATGTGACTATTAAATTACATCTTACATCTTATCCCAAATGTTGTTGGAGAGGACGCATCACTAATCTCAAAACAAGTCTAAAATTAGTCAATATTCCATTTAAAATTACAATATGATTAAAAAAAGCATCTTGCGCATCAAAACAAGCATTTACTTCCATTACGGATGAACTCGCAATAACATTAACAGCCACTTGGTGGCGCTTGATAGCACCTCAAGCCCCGCCCCCTAGATCCAGCGAGGGGGAGCTAGAGCTCTAGCTCCTCTCATTTGGCTCTGCAGCGAGTACCACTTGGCAAATTTGGCTTGCATGAACTTCCCTAAGAAATTAATGAGTGAACATAACTTACGAAACGTAACACCAAATTGGCTAGTGATTTGACACATTTGGCGGGTGTTCATTTCAAACCCTATATATATATATATATATATATATATATATATATATATATATAAATAAATAAAATCACATATTCACAGGATATCACACAGGCAGCAAGAGCAATATGACACAAGTGCTGATTTTGTCCTGATCTGTCACAAGATTACATGTGATTTTATACAAGTTCCTAAATAAGTTGATAGTTGTGTTATATTTTAAACACAGTACTATGTGTTTTTGTTCAGTTTTGCATAGAACATTTTACCTTTAAAGCTATCGTAGAATTGTTGCTTCTCCTATTTAGTTTCTGAATGAATGAATCCGCGTTTTGAAGGAATCCTGAATGACTCATTAAAACATTTACTGCCACCCCCTGGCATATTTAGTATCACTTCATAAAAAATAAATAAATAAATAAATAAATCTGTCATTTACTCACCCTTATTTAATTTCAAACCTCTTTTGTGGAACATAAAATAAGGCATTTTAAAGACTGTTGGTAACAAAGCTGTTTTGGTTACCAAAGACTTACATCGTATTAACCAAAAACACTGAGAAGTTTCTCAAATCATCTTCTTTTCCATAGTTTTTTTGTGCAATAAATTCTATTCTGAATAAAATAAAATACATTTTATTAAACAAATGATTTCTTGCTGAAGCATTTTTTGTAATGTCTGTTTGATACTTTATAACAATGACTTTAAATTATCTTTTAGGAGTAATTTCTCAGGCAAATTGTATGTGCAATTAATTTGCGATTATTTAGATGAATTAATCGAAACCTGTAAATATATATATATATATATATATATATATATATATATATATAAATAGTGCTCAAAAAAACATTTAAAGACTGATGAAAAAGAAAGATAAATGTATTTTTCAAGGTTGCAGGGAACTGCTCAGAAAATTACAATAAGCTTGAAATTCAATAATAATGTGGGAGTAATTTCTACACCCAATTACAAAGTGACACCACTCACCAAATGCAGATGTCAATAAACAGTAGAGACAATAAAGGACAGTCGTATGATTCTGTCACCTTTAAAATCAAATTTAACATATGTGGTTTAAATTTTGGAACATGCATAAAGAGCACTTACCCACCAGTTACAATAACTGATCAAAATGCCCCTTACATTTTCTTAAAGCATCTGATTATACACTAATACCACACCCCACACCATCTACTCAGGACAGGCATATACCTTTGAGTAGTGTCAACTGTTTTTCAATAATTTCAAAAGATCTTGAGAGAGAGATGATTGGGGGGGGGGGGGGGGGTTAATTAGTTAAATTAATTTAGTTACTAATGTCCAGGTTCATAAGAAACAGAATAAAATCAGCTATGATTACTACCTGACCTAAAGTTCACTTTATCATGAATCTTAACAACTTGGCCAAAACCTATGGTTTGAAGTAATTACCAAATTACAGGGTATGCACAATTGTTTACCTGACTGAATGATTAAATGTCAACACTTTGCAAACTTGTTAACATTGAGATATATGTTAAAGCACTTATCAGGGGAGCAAGAGCAGACCTTCTACACTAGAGGGAGACATAATCCATATAATACCTGCTCTTCTGTGACTAGGTGATAGTTGGAATGGGTTTTTCAGGTGAGCTTCACAATTATTATCCACAACTTCAGCCTGTACTAGATTTAATCACAAGCTTTACATAACTTTAACTCAACATGAATACAGACTTCTCATAAGGCACAATATGTAACACTTTGCAAAACAGTTTGAAGAGGCACCCATTTTTCATACTGTAACACTTGAAAGCCAAAACTAGCTTTAGTACTTAATTTTATTTGTTACAACCGTTAAGTTGACAAGTTAACTGTCAAAGATGTCAACAGGTATTGCTAATTCTGCACTTCACACGTAAAGCCCTCCAATACCCAGTCTAAACTTGTACAAAGAACAGTCATGTGCTTAAAGCGAAACACACACACAAACAAGCTCCTAACATCATGAAAAGCAAAAAGCTCAAGAAAGAGTTACCAGCACGTTAAGCACATCATACATGAGGCCCTACCAGGTTACGAAGACGGCTAATCTCAGACAATGACAAAGCTACAGTCTAAATAGCGCACAGATAAGTGAAGGAGAGTTGATGAAAGTGTAAAACCACTGCTATATACAACCAAAAGCTGCATTTGTTTGTTTTCTGAATATGGACCCATGATGACACCTCATTTTTTTTTCTTCCACTCATGTGGGGGAAAAAAAAATAAAAAAAATCTTTGGATTATGTAAAAAAAAAAAAAAAAAAAAAAAACACACACCACACACATCAGAATCCCCTATAATTCCACGTTTCAGTTTTCTTCACAGTCGACCTCTTTGTTTTCTTTGTTTTTTCGAACTTCTTCCAGCTTCTTGTCCTAAAAAAAAAAAAAAAAAAAGCAAAAGGTATTCATTATTTTTATTACCATTAAAACAAACAACAACAACAACAACAACAACAACAACAACAACATCATCATCATCATCATCTACGAAAACAGTCACCTTTACCTTCTCTTTGAACTTTTCATTCATGGCTGCCATGATGGCTGAACGGTTTTCTTTGTTGGCTTCCATTTTCTGGTTCAGTTTCTCTTCTGCCATCTTGCTGAAATTGTTGTTTTCTTCTAGAGCTTTCTGAAGCACCTCCTTCTCATGCTCACGCTTCTCTGCTAGGTGTTTCAGAACCTCCGCTTCATGAGACTAGAGATAATGAAAAAAGGAGGAAACAAAAAAAAAATAAATAATAATAATTTAGTTATCTTTGACTCTTTGAACCTAGGAATATGGCATTGTCAGAATAAAAAGTCAACTTAAAAAGTTTATTCCAGGAAATGATATACTAAAATGTAAACTAGCATGCCTTAAAAATTGGATAAAACATATGTGGGGAAAAAAATAAAAATAAAAATAAAGTGAGATGCACCTTGCGTCTCTCTTCTGCAGCGTCTAGTTTTCTCTGGATCTCCTCCAAGGAAAGATCCTTCTTCTTTGGAGGGGAGAGAGGGAACTCACCCTTGGCATCTGGAGCAGGACTCGCAAGAATGACCTCAAAAGCTTGTCCTGAGGCACGCTTGTCCAGCTCCTTAACCTGAATATCTGAAAACAACTTTACTTGTTAACTGCAAAATTCAAGGATCATCTCTTCCTCATCCCCCAAATATATCCAGATCCAGTCACATGCATAAATACAAGTCTTACCACTTGAAGATGCCATTGTTGCAGAAGATTAGAGGGTTGACCTTTGCCTGAAATACAAATCAGCAATATTAGTGTTCCATGCAATACTGTACATCTTGTTTACTCAATAATATACACATAATTCAGGCCATACTTTACACAAATGTATACATCCAAATGAGAAAATATAATAGACCTCTATGGACAAGGTGTATAAATATAGTACTTTATTTATTTTTTTAATAGTAATGTTTGTTTATTTATTTACATTAAAAAAGCGTTTCGTCGATTTACGACGCCTCCTAATGTACCCAACAAGCGGTTTGTCGCTTCCACCCACCCCACAAAGAGGGTCCCCAAACTACAGCCAAAGAAAAAAATAAATAAATAAAATATTTTAACATTACGCCATGTTGTGAATTTAGCGCGCAAAGTTTTACTACAGCTTCGCGGGGAAAAAAAAAACTGGCGCGTATTCTTCAAAAACACACAGCACCCCTCCCCTAAACGCTCCACCTGCACGTGTGAAAACCACAGACTTGAGGAGAAAAAGAATTGTATACTCTGTCGTTGCCATTTTTACGTGTTCCTGTTCTACAATGAGTCACAATACTGAAATGCAATTTGCGGAGACAAATGCGCTTTTATTAGAGACAGAAAGAGAACCGATGCAAACAAAGACAGTCAAGCAGCACCGCGTGTAAGAGCTCCGCCCTGCTCTTACTACATCTCAATGATAACTCATGCACACTACAAAAACATTGTGCAATCTGACCATTCGCGCTGTACTCTAACCTGCAAAGCTCGGCTTTAATGCAAATGCATATAAAGGACACATAAGCACGGCATTCGTGCAGAACAAATCTAATGAATGCAACACCAGTATATGGAGACCTAGTTTTAAACAGGGATTCAGATGCATGATACAGCTAATCGTATTAGAAAGAAAAGGAAAGGACGTGACATGTGGCCAAGTATAAGTCCGATATCGTGAATTTTAAATATTTTTATCAGATTATACCATTACTAGCGAGGTTTTATTTGAATATTTACTTAAATGTGACTTAAATTACGACAAGAACGGGTAAACCATGCGGGTGCTGGATAAACCTGATGCAATGACAATAACAAAAACGGACTGTGTACACTAAAGACAACTTAATATATGACATGCATATCACATAAACATTTATCTACACTTAAATAATCCTACTCATGCAAACGCACCGCACAAATTAATTTAAAAAAAAAAATATTAAAATACTTAATCATAACAATGCAGGCACACCCACCTTCAGACAAAAGATACAGGTTTGATGATAAAGCTCGCCTGGCGCCGTTTTCTCACTTCAGTGCAAGTCAAGTTCGCGCATAAAAGGCTCGAAATTTATGTCGTCACATGATGTTCTTGGCGCCCATTGGCTGCGCTCAGTGGCTTCCGGATAATGTAGTTCTGTCTTGAAGAAAAACATCACGGTGGAATAGTTATTTATATCTAATTACTTTTGCAACTGTTGATATTCAGTAGGAAACGTCGGAAAAGAATATATCTGCTCAAAATATTGTCTGTTAAAAGTAGTCCCTTTTGCAGATGAGTCAGATGTGTTATGACGGCTGCTTTTGTTTTATTGAGACGGTTACGTAACAGCGGTGATGCTGCTAACTGATGATAGTGAAACATGATGTATAAACTTGACTATGTTAGTAAATAAAACGCATGTGAATGAATGTTTATATATAAGGAGAATGGTAGGGTAAAGTCGGCTAAAATGGGCAACGTTTTGGTAAATTCCCTATAATACCTTCAAATAAGCTGTGCATGAGATCTAATAATGTGTTGTTGTTGTTTTTTTAAAATTATCATGGGTTTACCTTCTCTCTTGTCTCTCTGTTTCCTTTCATTGCTTGTCCTGCCATATTGTCTGCAATGCATTTTTAAAGACTTAACATTTTTGTATGGATAGATACCTAGTCTAAATCTATTTTTCACCCTCAATTTTTGTGTAAAAGTGTAAACTCTAATATGTACAGTAGATATATATATATATATATATATATATATATATATATATATGTATGTGTGTGTGTGTGTGTTAAATGATAATGTTAAATCCAATAATGTTAAATATTTATTGATTGCGCTGTTAGTAGGTGTTTTTTTTTTAGTCAGAATCGTGAAAGAACCACAGCTTCCATAAAAAAAAAAAAAAAACAATAATTAAATTTATCCAGAATTATGCAGCTCTATTTTGCAAACAGCTCTTAAGTGAATCCAGTTTTTATGTAGCCTGTTGATTTTTGTTTATGGTATCTGGCTGCAAATAAATGTTTTGCAAAAAAAAAAAAAAAAAAAAAAAATATATATATATATATATAATTTATCATAATATCATTTTTTAGACACATTGGAATCAAAACTGGGTATCAGAAAAGAATCTGAATCAATAAGCAGAATCGGAATTGATCAAATTCAAACAAACCTATAATTGTCCCAATTGTATCAAAAGATGTTTGTAGGCCATTTTATTTTAATTAGTATTATTATTATTTTTTTTTTTTACTTAGTACCTGTACTTTCAAACCTATGCATTATTAATTAATCTGAGAGGCCATTTTGCTACCAGCAGACAGCAGACACCCCAATATTGTTGTCGTCATTTACTCACCCTCTAGTTATTGTAAACCTGTACAAGTTTCATTCGTCTGCTGAATGCAAAAGAAGCTATTTTAAAGAATATGGGTAAACATACAGCTGCTGGTCCCAGAAAAAAATACTATGGATGTCAATGGAGACCACCAAATTTTTACCAACATTCTTCAAAATATCTTCATTTATGTTCAGCAGAGGAAAGAAACTTGTACAGGTTTAGAGCAACTGAAAGGGTGAGCAAATGATGACAGAATTTTTGGGGTGAACTATATTTTTAATGTTGTTTCAAATAGGCATTTCAAATAGGCTAGTGATGTATCTGTTGGTCAATATGATGAGTCTTATGGCAGTAAAAAAAAAAGTGGGTGGTTGTCAATCATGCACATTCATACATGTACATGAATTAATCTGATAACCATGTCATGTTACAGGCCATCTGTTTTTTTTTGTTTGTTTGTTTGTTTGTTTGTTTGTTTTGTTTTTTTACCCGAATGTCTTAAGCCATGACTGATTACCTTATTTTCCACATTTGGAACTGCATAATGGTGCAGGGCAAAGGGAGGTGACTCATCATATCACTATGAAATAATTCCAGCACAGTGATTTAGAATAATACCTTTACCTGAGCGTGTTTAAATTTAGTCATCTTGTGCGCACTCATTTGAGTCTGGAATCTTATTTTGAGACCGTTACTGCTGTGTTGTTCAAACATGTTTGAAATGATCTGAAATTAAACACAAGTGCATTGTGAATTTCCAGTGTGGCATCTGTGTCTGTTAGAAAATTGTCTGTAGATCTAAAATTAGCTCCTTCTTAAACTTTTCACACTCTCTGACAGCTGTTACAGTACGTGGAAGTTTGGAAGAGAAGGATAAAAGTAGAATTTGTAGCTGTTTAATGTTAGGATATATTAAGCATCTCCTGTTCCCAGAAACAGCACAGTGAAGTTCAGTGTTGTGTTAGTTATAATGACATGAATATTTATTGAATATTTAGACTGGTGTTCAAAAGTTTGGAATCAGTAAGATTGTTAATGTTTTTTAAAGAAGTTTCTTATGTTCATTAAAGTTCCATTATTTGATCAAATATACAGAAAAAAAGTAATATTATGAAACATTCCTGCAATTTAAAATAACAGTTTTCTTTTTTATATACACTGCCCTCCAAAAGTTTGGAAACACCCCTGTGAAAAAAGACAGGCAAAGTGTGGTTGGATGATATCAGCATAAATCCTTATAATTTACTGTTGCAAATACATTAAAGTAACTTGACATTATATTTGAAGACCATCATGTGTGTCATGGAATGGCCTCCCCAATCACCCGACCTCAACCCAATTGACCTATGGGAGGAACTGGACCGTGATGTCCGTAAGAAGTGTCCAGCCAGTGTGATCAGGCAATCTTTCAGAAGGCTTGGAGTAATATATCAAGTCAATGTTTGAATAAACTGACAGCTTGGATGCCTGGATTATGCAAAGCTGTAATAGCTGCTAATGGTGGATACTTTGATGAATCGAAAAGTTTTTTCTATGTATAAACTGTTTATGTAATAAAATATGTTTTCGTAGTTTGTGTTGTCCCATATCAGTTTAAAATTATCACAAATTAAAAAGGATTCATACCAATATTGTCCAAAACCTCACTTTTCTACGGTGTTTCCAAACTTTTGGAGGGCAGTGTATATACTGTAAAATATAATTTATTTCTGTGATGCAAATCAGAATTTTCATCAGCCATTACTTCAGTGTCACATGATCCTTCAGAAATCATTCTGATATGCTGATTTATTATCAATGTTCGAAACAGTTGTGCTGTTAGAACCTGTAATGTTATTTTTTTTTTTTCAGGATTCTTTGATGAATAAAAGTTTCAAGTTTTCTAAGTCTTTACTAATACTTTTTTTTTTAAAATCAGTTTAACACATCTATGCTAAACATTAGATAGAAAGAAAGAAAGAAAGAAAAATGACTGACCCAAACTGAACAAAAGTATATATTCTTATAAAAGATTTCTATTCTTCTTTTTAACGTTTTATTATTTATTATTATTTTTAAACTATCAGAGGTCTATATATATATATATATATAATTATTATTATATATATATATATATATATATATATTATAGATTATTAATCAGCATATTAGAATCATTTCTGAAGGATCATTTGACACTGAAGATGGGAATAATGATCTTGAAAATTCAGCTTTGCATCACAGAAATCAATTCTATTTTAAAGTATATCTGAGAAATGCTGATCAATATAATGTCAATATAATGCGAATGTGCATCCAGGCACAATGGTGGAGGAACAGATGGTGCTGGGCTGCTTCATGCCAACAAACCACAAGCCCTGTCTGTGTGTCACAAACAGGCAGGCATGAAATTAAATGCTGAGATGGTGTAATCTACCACATCGACCATGCAATGGTGACCCAAAACAGCAAATATTACAATATAATCAAAATATGTGAAACCAAACAGAAAATGTATTTATTTTTATGTAAACTCCATTTGTGATACTGATATTAGAAGAAGGACCATAATTTACAGTATATCATGAAACTTTAAACTGAGGCATTGGCAGCCAAATTATTGTAACTGAGCAGGTGATATGACCAGGGCCTAATGGGGAAGGGTCTCCCACTGATTAATCAACTCTGTACACTTGCACTATAAGGGATGTTGTACTCTTCTAAATCACCATCACTGAAAATACAACAGGTCAGAAAAATATGGTGAAGGAGAGATATGCCATTATGTAAAAGCCTGAAAACTGTGTGAGAAATAACACACTGTATATGATGTCTCCTAACAAAGGACATTACTCTGCTGCTGGGAGGAAAGTAAGTGTGTGTGTGTGTGTGTGTGTGTGTGTGTGTGTGTGTGTGAGAGAGAGAGAGAGAGAGAGAGAGAGAGAGAGAGAGAGAGAGAGAGAGAGAGAGAGATTTTATCAGCACAGGTCAATTTTCTGGCTCATTTTTTAAAACCTTTTATTGGCCTACATGGTGGTCACATTTTGCTACACAGAAGATGCTCATTACTGTAGATGTGGAGGTCTCTTGCATTAGGTTTTGATGGTTGTTTTTTTGCCCATATAAATAAATGTATTTTTTTCCCCATTGGTTTGTACATACATTACCATTCAATAGTTAGTTTTAGTAGATCAACTATTTTCAGATTGATAATATGTTTCTTGAGCAGCAAATCAGAATTTTAGAATGATTTCTGAAGGATCATGTGACATTGAAGTAATTAACATTAGAGTAATTAAAAATTTTGCTTTGATCACAGCAATAAATTACCTTTTATTATATACACACATAATACACACATTTTGAATGGTATATACATTAAATACATTTATCTGAACATACTGTATAACATAATATACTCAATAGTACAGTCTTAAATCCACCACACTATATTCTTTGCTTACATTACTAATATAGAAATTGGGTCATGACGTATGAACCATTTTCCTGATTTTTAATCATAAATTAATAAAACATCAACACCAGATCCAGATCAATTCTTCATTTACCAGTTCACACAGATTGTCACGGTTCACGGATCTGTTGTGTTCTCAAGTCTCGTGATCTGTTGGTTTGTCATGTGATCTGTGCTCGCTCAGCTGAGCTGCTAATCAGTCCGGCACAGGTGTTCCCCGTTACCTTCAGCCTATATATACTCACTTCTTCTCTCTCCCCTCGTCCGATAGTTCAACTGGATGTCGCGGTGTTTGGTCTTGTCTTCGTGTGTTTGGATCGTCTGTGTGGAGTTGCTTCGTGTCTGGTTTTCATCGTGTGTCTTCGTCTTCACCTGGACTTCAACCACCACGGGACTCACGCCACTGCACCATCTGTCATCTAACCCCTGCCTCACCCAGCCGAGAGATCTCACCAAGGACTTTTGTATTCATTTCGTCATTTCAATAAACACTCATTTATTTCACTGCAATTGCTTCCTTCCTCATTCTCACGTCACAGAACTATCGGACCGTCATGGAAGCAGCAGGCACCCCACAACCCACCCTGGAGGATTATGTACAGGACTGCATCTCTCGGCTGGAGAAACAGGAGAAGAGCACGAGCGAGGTTGGTTCCGCGATCCGTGCTCTTGTGGGGCAGGTGTCCGAGCTGACCCAGCGCATGCAACAGCTGCAACTTCCCGCTGCGCCAGTCACGCCACCCACGCTGCCCGCCCCTCTCGCGGCCGTCGGATCATCTGCTGCGGCTCTACAGCACGAGCCCCGCCTTCCCCCGCCGGAGGTTTATAGTGGTGAGCCGAACTTTTGCCGAGCTTTCCTCACTAAATGCTCTATGCATTTTGCTCTCCAACCACGCACATTTTCTAGTGAGGAAAGCAAGGTGGCGTTCGTGCTCACCCTATTGACGGGGAGGGCGGCACTTTGGGGTACGGCGGTGTGGGAGAATCAAGATCCCTGTTGTGCCTCGTTCACGGCTCTCTCCGCCGAGATGAAGAGGGTGTTCGACCGCGCGGCTTCAGGGAGGGAGGCCGCGCGGACATTGATGGATCTCCGACAGGGGGGGAGATCCGTCTCAGATTACTCTATCGAGTTTCGCACCCTGGCGGCAGAGTGCCAGTGGAACGAGGAGGCGCAGTGGGATAGGTTCCTGCATGGGTTGGCTGATCGCGTCCAAAAGGAAATCTACGCCCTGGATCTACCCGCCAACCTTAATGGACTTATCGACCTGGCCTTGCGGGTAGACTCTCGTCTCTCCCGAGCTGAGCGGCGGGGATTATCCGCTCGGCTTCCCCCTGGGGAGGGAGCTCCACCTCGAGCCAGCGGCGGTGACGCGGTCAGTCAGTACGACGAACACGAGCCCATGCAGGTGGGTCGAGCTCGGCTTTCTCGGGAGGAGAAGGAGAGGCGGAGATCCCAGGGCCTTTGCTTGTACTGTGGTGCTGGAGGACATTTCGCGTTCAACTGCCCGGTAAAAGGGCCAGCCCGGCAGTAAATCTGAGGCTACTGTCGGGTGGGATCTCCGCTAAGAAGACCTCATCCAGCTCGACCTCCACGCTCCTCCCGGTTAGGTTAAGATGGCAGAATTATGATCATCACTGTTCTGCACTTCTGGACTCTGGGGCTGAAGGTAACTTTATGGACTACAGTTTCGCCTTACACAATCACGTTCCTCTCTCTCCCCTCACCAACACCATCGCCGTCTCCGCACTCAATGGCCAGACTCTACCCAAGATCACGCTCACTACTGTTCCCATCACTCTCACTGTGTCTGGCAATCACAGTGAGAGTATCCCCTTTTTCATTTTGGACTCCCCTCATGCACCCGTTGTTTTGGGACACCCGTGGCTCATCAAACACAATCCCCGGATTGATTGGCAGCTCAAGTCTGTGTCTGGGTGGAGCACTAAATGTCATGAGTCTTGTCTTGTGTCTGCCTGTCCCTCTGTTTCTACTTCTGTGTTTCAGGAGAAGGCAGTGGATCTGTGTAACGTGCCCATAGAGTATCTCGACCTGAAGGAAGTGTTCAGTAAGTCTCGGGCTGCTTCTCTCCCTCCTCATCGTCCCTATGACTGTGCGATAGACTTATTGCCAGGTACGTCTCCGCCTAAGGGCAAACTATATTCGCTCTCAATTCCAGAGAGAGAGGCTATGGAGAAATACATTTCTGATTCTCTAGCAGCCGGGTTCATTCGACCCTCCTCTTCTCCAGCGGGGGCGGGGTTCTTTTTTGTGGGGAAGAAAGACGGATCTCTGCGACCTTGTATTGATTACCGAGGGCTGAATAATATCACGGTAAAGAATACCTATCCTTTGCCGTTGATATCTTCAGCTTTTGAGAGGTTGCAGGGAGCGTCAGTCTTCACTAAATTGGATTTAAGAAATGCATATCATTTGGTCCGCATCAGGAGGGGAGATGAATGGAAGACCGCCTTTAATACCCCCAGGGGGCACTTTGAATACTTGGTCATGCCCTTCGGTTTGTCCAACTCCCCAGGGGTCTTTCAGGCACTCGTCAACGACGTGCTGCGAGACATGGTCGATCAGTTCATATATGTCTACCTGGATGACATATTGATTTTTTCCTCGTCTCTCCAGGAACATGTGCAGCACGTTAGGCGAGTGCTTCAGAGGCTGCTAGAGAATGGGCTTTTTGTCAAGGCGGAGAAATGCGTTTTTCATGCACAGTCTATTCCTTTTTTAGGGTACATCTTGTCGGCCGAGGGAGTTCGCGTGGATCCAGAGAAGGTTAAGGCTGTGGTGGATTGGCCAACTCCAGATTCCCGTAAGGCCCTACAGCGGTTTCTGGGGTTTGCCAACTTCTATCGGCGCTTTGTTCGCAATTTCAGCCAACTAGCCTCGCCTCTGACCGCCTTGACCTCCCCCAGAACTACGTTCAGGTGGTCAGACGCAGCGGAAGCTGCGTTTGCCAAACTCAAGAGCCGCTTTGTTTCGGCCCCCATTCTAGTAACCCCTGATCCATCACGTCAGTTCGTGGTGGAGGTTGACGCGTCAGAGGTGGGGGTAGGAGCAGTCCTGTCCCAGCGTTCGGCCACGGATGACAAGATGCACCCATGCGCATTTTTCTCTCATCGCCTGTCACCTGCAGAGTCAAATTATGATATTGGTAATCGAGAGTTGTTGGCAGTCAAGTTGGCATTGGAAGAATGGCGTCACTGGTTAGAGGGGTCGGGGGTACCTTTCATTGTATGGACCGATCATAAGAACCTCGAATATATCAGAACTGCTAAAAGATTGAACTCTAGGCAGGCTCGGTGGGCATTGTTTTTCGGACGTTTTAACTTTACACTTTCGTACCGCCCGGGTTCCAAAAATGTCAAACCCGATTCTTTATCGCGAATTTTTGACCATTCCGATCGCCCGTCTACTCCCGAGAGTATTTTTCCGGAGACGCTTATCGTTTCAGCTCTCACTTGGGAGGTCGAAACGAGGGTTAAGACAGCCTTAGAAGGGGTAACGCCTCCGGTCGCTTGTCCACCGAATCGCTTATTTGTGCCAGAGGAATTACGGTCCGAGGTTATTCAGTGGGGACATTGTTCTAATGTGGCTTGTCACCCAGGAGTTAATCGTACCCTATTTATGGTTAAGCAACGATTCTGGTGGCCTCTCATGGCTCGCGACGTTCGCAGTTTTGTCTTGGCTTGCTCAGTTTGTGCCATGGGTAAGACTTCTAACAGACCTCCTGATGGGCTCCTTCAACCGCTGTCGGTTCCTTCGAGACCCTGGTCCCACATCGCGCTAGATTTCGTCACCGCCCTCCCGCCCTCCCAGGGCAACACGGTAGTTTTGACCGTGGTGGACCGATTCTCGAAGGCGGCCCACTTTATTCCCTTGCCCAAATTACCCTCAGCCAAGGAGACAGCGGTGACTATCATTGACCACGTCTTTCGGTTACATGGCCTCCCGAAGGACGTGGTCTCAGATAGGGGACCCCAATTTGTGTCCAAATTTTGGCAAGAATTCTGTAAATTATTGGGGGCAACTGTTAGTCTTTCTTCAGGATTCCACCCTCAGACCAATGGTCAAACTGAGAGAGCCAACCAAGATTTGGAGAGAACGTTGCGATGTATGGTTACCAGAAATCCTTCCTCCTGGAGCCAACAACTCTCAATGGTGGAGTATGCCCACAATTCATTACCAGTATCAGCTACGGGCCTATCACCATTTGAATGTAGTTTAGGGTACCAGCCACCAATTTTTCCTAGTCTGGAATCCGAAGTCGCGGTCCCCTCTGCCCACGCCTTTGTTCAGAGGTGTCATCGCACTTGGACTAGAGCCCGCGAGACTCTACTCCAAGTGGGAGCGCGCACCAAGGCCAAGGCTGATCGCCACCGGTCGAAGCCTCCCGTATACGTCGTCGGCTCTAAAGTGTGGCTTTCTACCAAGAACATTCCGCTCCGATCCGTGTCGAATAAGCTTGCGCCTAAATTCATTGGCCCATTCCCTGTCACCAAGATTATTAGTCCGGTGGCAGTCCGCCTCAAACTTCCTCCAGTATACAGGAGGATCCATCCCGTCTTCCATGTTTCCAAAATTAAACCCGTGTTTTTCGCACGTATTAATCCGCCAGTCCCGGTTCCCCCACCGCCGCGACTCGTAGATGGGGAGACCACCTATTTGGTCAATCGCATTCTGGACTCTAGGCGGAGGGGACGCGGATACCAGTACTTGGTGGACTGGGAAGGTTACGGTCCGGAGGAGAGAAGTTGGGTACCTGCCAGGGACATCCTGGATCACTCTCTTATTGATGATTACAATCAACAGGTAAGGGGTTCTGGGAACGTCATGGGACGTTCCTAGGGGACGGGGTACTGTCACGGTTCACGGATCTGTTGTGTTCTCAAGTCTCGTGATCTGTTGGTTTGTCATGTGATCTGTGCTCGCTCAGCTGAGCTGCTAATCAGTCCGGCACAGGTGTTCCCCGTTACCTTCAGCCTATATATACTCACTTCTTCTCTCTCCCCTCGTCCGATAGTTCAACTGGATGTCGCGGTGTTTGGTCTTGTCTTCGTGTGTTTGGATCGTCTGTGTGGAGTTGCTTCGTGTCTGGTTTTCATCGTGTGTCTTCGTCTTCACCTGGACTTCAACCACCACGGGACTCACGCCACTGCACCATCTGTCATCTAACCCCTGCCTCACCCAGCCGAGAGATCTCACCAAGGACTTTTGTATTCATTTCGTCATTTCAATAAACACTCATTTATTTCACTGCAATTGCTTCCTTCCTCATTCTCACGTCACACAGATAAACGCTTTATAATTACTAATTAAAAGCAGACTTTGTATCTTCAGGTCATTTTGTAAAGTATTTCAATCTTTGTGGTATATCGAAAGCTTGCTTCCCAATGTCTTTATTATAGCTGGAACTGAACAATAATCCCATTATAGACTGATAAATGTCAAGTTTCAGGTTTCAGGTTTAGGTCTGTGTGTCGATAAAGAGGATCAGTCTACTCTATTTATATAACGATTGATATAAACATAAAAAAAAAATAAATAAATACAGAAAATATATATACAACTTATATAAATATAAAAGAGTAAACAGTTAAGGACTTTACTAGTCTGTAATAGTGCCTTACATTCACATCCATTGTGTTCTATCAATTAGATATGTTATGAAGTCCTATATATATATACACAGTCATTTGAAAAAGTTCTATGTTTTTCAGAATCAGGACATAATAATAATATAATAACATAAACATAATAATAAAAACATATATATATATATATATATGGTCCTTGCCAGGTCTTAAAATTTGGAAAATAAAACCTTATGAACAACAACACATGACACCATGCCATTACTTATTTTACAAAAATATAAATGTACAAATATTTTACAACCAAAATGGAAAAGCCACGTGTGACCAAATTAGGACACCTTTACTGTCAACATAGAAATTAAGTGGGTATGTAGCAGTCAAGCACTGCTAACCAAATGCCTGATCATTAGCAAGTGTGAGCACCTTTATAAAAGCAGAAGTTTCGGCAACGTACTGCTCTGAAGCCTTTAGGTGTGTGTTTACACAATGCCAAAGAGAAAAGACATCAGCAATGATCTTGGAGAAGCAATTGTTGCTGCCATCAATTTGGGAAGAGTAATACAGCTATTTCCAAACAAACTGAAGTTCATCCTTCCACAGTGAGGAAGTTTATTCACAAGTTAAAGACATTCAAAACAGACACCAATCCTTCCAGGAGTGGACATCCCAGCAAATTCACCCTAAGATCAGACCGTGTAAATGACTTCACCGCAGAAGTTAACATGTTTAATTATGAAGTTCCTGACAGTACAATTAGAAAAATATGGGACAAGTATGGCTTGTTTGGAAGGAATTGAGCATGGTTTTGGTTTGCAAAGTTGCATCTAAACAAACCATAACACATATAAAACAATGTCTTTTGAACAGACGAGACCAAAGTGGAAATGTTCAGCCAAAACGCACAGTGCCAAGTTTGGTGAAAACCTAGAGAGCATATCAGCACAAAACACCTCATACCAAAAGTCACACATGCTGGTGAGGACATCCATCTTGGGCCAAAACTGGGTCATGCAACAGGACAGTGATCCCAAGTACACCAGCAAATTAGAATGGCTGAAAAGAAAATAATCAAGGGGATGAAACAGCCCAGTCAAAGTTCAGACCTCATCCTAACTGAAATGCTGTGGCAAGAGCTGTGCATAAACAAATGCCCACAAACCTCAATAACCTGGAGCAATGTTGTAAAAAAGAAGGGAGGGCCAAAATTCCTCCAGAACAATGTGAGAGACTGATTACTTCAAGTTATTGCCACTAAAAATGGGTCTACACACAGTTGAATCATAGGGTGTCCTAGCTTTGCCATACATGGCTTTTCCATTTAGGCTTAATTTCTGTTAATTAAATAATAAAACGGTGCGATATGTCATGTGATGTTGTTCATCTGAGGTTTTATTTTTCCAAATTTCCGGGGCAGTCATGGCCTAGTTGGCTAGAGAGATGGACTTGTAACCCAAAGGTTGCGGGTTTGAGCCATAGGTCTGGCAATGCCATGCAGGATCATGTTTGTTCACTAGTCACTGCTGTGTGTGTGCACTTGAATGGGTGAAATGCAGAGCACAAATACTGAGTATGGAATATCATACTTGGTCTCACATAATTTCCTTCCTTTCCAAATTTTAAGACCTGCCAAGGACCAAATAACTTTTTTAATTTTGTCCTCTCTGTTAAAAAAAAAAAAAAAAAACACATGCTGGTTACGTATGTTTTGACGCATGGCTGCTGGATTGAGCTGGTTTAAGCTGGTCCTTAGCAAGTAGCTCCTGCTCAGGATCAGCACATGACCAGATAAGAACCATCTTAAACCAGCTCAAACCAGCAGCCATGCTTCAAAACATACCTAACCAGCATATGCATTTTTTTTTTTTTTTACAACAGGGCTGATACAGAAAACCATTGAATTCAATAGAGTGTCCTGACTTTTTCACATGACTGTATATATGGGTTCAATATATCATAATAAATCATATCAAAGGCTCAGATTAGGGGTGTCCAAACTAGGTCCTGGAGGGCCTTTGTCCGGCAGAGTTTAGCTCCAGCTTGTCTCACCACACCTGCCTGTAAGTTTCTAGTAGACTTTGATTAGCTGGTTCAAGATTGTTTAATTTGGGCTGGAGCTAAACTTTGCAAGACAGTGGCCCTCCAGGAGCAGGTCTTATAGATTAGTATTGGTACTATGCATTTGATGTGATTACTATGATTTTGATGTGATAAAATATAATGTTCAGTTAAAAATAGACAACTATTCACTAATAAGAGTTTCAGCCTTATCAATTTATCAGTTATCAATTATTGTTAGATCTCCTTCTTTTAAAAATGAATGAACTAAATTAAACATTTAATAGTAATGAACTAAAATACATAAATTATGTCATTAAGATACTGTACTTAATCTCTAAGGCATGTGCTCATCTAATGACTACAGCTATCTTTCCAGTAATTTATGCAATAAAATAATTTACTTGACAATTTAAAATATGTTTATGAATGGTTTAATGTATAAGTAAATCAAATCAATATATAAGTTGCATGAGTTTTATACATTAGTATTTATGCTTATGCTATTGCAGAGGAACATATACGAGGATAGTGAGAAGCACTGTTAAGCATATTGTTTATCAGTTTACTGTATTTTGATGAGCTGCTAATAATGGTTCTCCCCAGTGCTGTACAAGTGAAGCTCATTGGCTTTCTTTTGCTATAGCAATTGCTTATTGTCTCAGAGGAGCTCTCAGAGCAGTCAACTCAACACAGAATCATTGTTTTCTTCTGGGTAGGCATACAGAGACAATACGAATAAAGCTGTGGTGTTTGTTTCTGGAAGCAGAGTTTGACCTTTTTTTCTAGGAAGGAACTAGATTTTACTACATTAATAGCTACATTTTCTGTCTATATTTTAAAATTGGGCTAGCATATCACTTTGTGAAGGGAGGATGCTAGAAAGAGCATAATTAATGTGCTTTCAGTTTGATTTGTGGTCTACAGTTTTAGATCTAATCTACTAACTAATATTAGTCAGTAATATCTAAATGCTACATATTCTTTTAATCAAAAAAATGCAGTTTTAAATAGCCTAGTTCTCTTCAAATAGTTTGGACTTTTAATATGTTTTTAGCTTGTCTGAATCTGTGGTCTGAGGAAGGCAAAATCAGTGTTCAGTCTTTGAAACATGTAAAAATGAGTAACACTTTACTGCTCACTGCTTATATGCTCAGACTAGTCTTTAATTTAATATTAGTTACAGACTTGTTTATAAGAGGTTGCTGTCAGTATAATAATGCACAATTTGAAAATCACCCTTAAAGTTGTCCTAAAGAAGTTCTTACTTTTGATACATTTATGGTAGGAAATTCACAAAATATCTTCATGGAATATAAACGTAAAATTCATTTTTATAATTCATGAACGAAAATATTTTGTAATATGATTTTGATGTACATTTTCCATGGTAATGCAATGTCTGATTTTAAAATGGTTTTCAAAGGATGAGTTTTAAAATTTTAAGTTTTCAACTAATGAAGGCAATGAAGAAAGTTTTTGTGAAAAAGGTCTGAATTCCTGTTATGAAGCATATTTTTGAGGTGCACTCTTGTCACTCTTTTTCTACATAAATTGAAACACAGAAAAATGGTAAAATATCTCTTTGACCTTTCCAACGATATACAGGTGCAGCTCAAAAAATTTTAATATCATGAAAGAGTGACTTATTTAAAAAAACAAAACGTTCATATATTCCCTCCAGAGGTCCTGAAGGGCGGGAAACCAGCCCTGCTACAGCCACTCCACGACCTCCTCTGTCTCTGCTGGGAACAGGGTTACATCCCCCAGGATATGAGAGACGCCAATATCATCACTTTGTACAAGAACAAAGGAGACCGGAGCGACTGCAACAACTACCGAGGCATCTCCCTCCTCAGCGTCGTTGGTAAGGTGTTTACCCGTGTCGCCCTCGCCCGTCTACAGGCACTCGCTTCCCGTGTCTACCCAGAGTCCCAGTGTGGCTTCAGGACTGGCCGATCAACAGTGGACATGATCTTCTCACTACGCCAGCTGCAGGAGAAGTGTCAGGAGCAGCAGATGCCACTCTATATTGCCTTCATCGACCTCACAAAGGCGTTCGATCTGGTCAGTCGAAGCGGACTCTTCAGATTGCTGCAGAAGATTGGCTGCCCCCCACACCTACTTGCAGTGGTCATGTCCTTCCACGATAACATGCATAGCACGGTTTGCTACAACGGCGTAACCTCCGAGGCCTTCCCAGTCAGCAGCGGGGTAAAGCAGGGCTGCATCCTCGCGCCTACACTCTTCGGCATCTTCTTCTCTATGCTCCTCCAATACGCCTTCGACTGCAGTGAGGGTGTCCACATCCACACCAGGTCCGATGGTAGGCTTTACAACATAGCCCGTCTCCGTGCCAAGACCAAAGTCACGGAGGTACTCATCCGTGAGATGCTTTACGCTGATGACGCAGCCTTGACATCACACACTGAGGTCGGACTTCAGCAGCTTGTCACCTGCCTCTCCCACGCGTGCAAGGAGTTTGGACTGACCATCAGCCTGAGGAAGACCAACGTCATGGCTCAGGGCACAGAGTCTCCTCCAAACATCGTCATTGACGGATACACCCTGGAGGTTGTCGAGAACTTCACCTACCTCGGGTCCATTATCTCCAGCTCGCTGTCCATCGACTCGGAGATCAACAGCAGGATCGCCAAGGCAGCCACAGTTATGGCCAAACTGAACCAGCGAGTATGGAACAACTCCAACCTCACTGAGAAGACCAGAATGCGTGTCTACCAAGCCTGCGTACTCAGTACTCTCCTCTATGGCGGTGAGACGTGGACCACCTACGCGAGGCATGAAAGGAAACTCAACAGCTTCCACATGAGGTGCCTGCGGCGCATACTGCAGATCAAATGGCAGGATAGGGTCCCCAACACCAAGGTGCTGGAGCGAGTCAACATGAGCAGCTTGCATGCAGTTCTCAGTGAGAGACGTCTCATGTGGCTCGGCCATGTCAGAAGAATGGACGCAGGCCGTATTCCCAAAGAACTCCTCTATGGCGAGCTGGTCGAGGGCCAAAGGACAACAGGGCGCCCAAAACTGCGATTTAAAGACATCTGCAAGAAGGACATGAAGCAGTGCTTCATTAACCCCAACTCATGGGAAAGTCAAGCAGCCGACTGCCCAGCCTGGAGGCTCGCAGTCAGACAGGGTACATCGTGCGCAGAGGCTGAGCGAAACGAGAATGCCTCCCAGAGAATATTCAGGCGGAAGCAGCGGCAACAGCAGCTACAACAGCCGTCCACCTTCACCTGTAGCAAGTGCGGCAGGGATTGCCACTCCCGAATCGGACTGCACAGCCATTCTCGGCGGTGCAGGTAGACTCACAGGAAGCTGCACCATCGTCTCTCGAGACGGACGGATGCCAACCAACCATATATTCTAGATTCATTACATGTAAAGTAAAATATTTCAAAAGTTGTTGTTTTTTTGTTTTTTTTTGGTTTAATTTTGATGATTAGAGCTTACAGCTCATGAAAGTCAAAAATCCAGTATCTCAAAATATAGAATATTTCCTAAGATCAATCAAAAAAAGGGATTTTGCAAACAGAAAATTTCAAGTTCTTTAAATGTCCATTTATGCACTCAATACTTGGTCGCCAGCACATATTACAGCAAATGACTTGCTCCTAGCACAAATTACAGCATCAGTGTGGCATGGAAGTGATCAGCCTATGGCACTGCTGAGGCACTATTGAGCCTTCAGATCATCCGTATATTGTTGAATCGACTGTTTCTCATCTTTCTCTTGAAAATATCCCATAGATTCTCAATGGGGTTCAGGTCAGGCATGTTGGTAGGCCAATAAAGCACAGCAATATCATGGTCAGCAAACCACTTGCAAGTGGTTGTTGCACTGTGGGCAGGTGCTAAAGTCCTGCTGGAAAAGGAAATTAGCATCTCCATAAAGCTTGTTAGCAGATTGGAGCATAAAGTGCTCCAAAATCTCCTGGTAGATGGCTGCATTGACTTTGTACTTGATAAAACATAATGGACCAACACCAGCAGACGTAACGGCACCCCAGATTATTCCTGACTTCAAAACTTCACACTGGACTTTAAGCAGCTTGGATTCTGTGCAACTTTCCTTAGACTCTGGGACCATGATTTCAACATGAAATGCAAAATGTACTTTTATCTGAAAAGAGGACTTTGGAGCACTGAGCACAGTCCAGTTCTTTTTCTTATTACCCCAGGTAAGATTCTTCTGACGTTGTTTCTGTTTCAGAAGTGTCTTCCTGAAGACGTCTGAGTATGGTGACTCTTGATGCACTGACTCTGTCTTCATTCTACTCCTTGTGAAGCTCTCCCAAGTGTTTGAATCGGCTTTACTTGACTTGTATTCTCAAGCTTGCGGTCATCCCTGTTGCTTGTGCACCTTTGCCTACCCAATTTCTTCATTCCAGTCAACTTTGCATTTAATATGCTTTGACACATCACTCTGTAAACAGCCACCCCATTCAGTAATGACCTTTTGTGACTTACTCTCTTTGTGGAGGGTGTCAATGATTGTCTCCTGGACCACTGCCAAGTCAGCAGTCTTCCCCATTAGTCTAGTTTCAAAGAACAAGAGATACCTGGAATTTATACTGTAGGGATGGTCATTTAATGAAACTCAAATGTAAATATTCTAATATTTTGAGATACTGGATTTTTGACTTTCATGAGCTGTACACTCTAATCATCATCATCAAAACCTGTATAGTTCGTCATGATTAAATTTGGATTTATTTGTAAAATAGTGAAGTAAACTTAGGCATCCCACCGAGGGGACGGGTGACAGTTAAGGGGTAATATCCTAATGATTTTTGGCATAAAATAAGAAATAATCATTTTGACCCATACAATCTATTGTTGGCTATTGTTATTGTTATAGTAGTAGATAATCTTGACTTTAACTTTATTTTTCATTATTTTAAACTGAAGACTGACTCAATTCAAAAAGCAATTGCAAAACATTGCAAAAACAGTAATTTAAGGAACATATAGACAATTTTAAACAAACTGATAAACAGAGTGCACAAAATATATGTGTGAGAAATTATAATATGTATTCTCAATGGACAAAATGTTATATTTCTGCAGAAAATCTATTTTATTTTCAGGGTGTGACTCTTGCTGCTAATCTGCCTCTGAGTTTCAGTCGTGCAGGTGGTGATGTCACTGCTACAGAACCTTAATGTGTGCATGTGTGTGTGTGTGTGTGTGTGTGTGTGTGTGTGTGTGTGTGTGTGTGTTCTTTTCACAGCTTTGTGGTCCAAATGAGGACAAAGGATGAAGTCACCACCCAGAATTTCCTAATATACAGAAGAGGGAAGGCTAAAAAGACATGCTACAAGAGCAAAACAACTAGTGAAATCAAATCCAATCCTCTTTAAAAATCAGTTTGAAAACTATTTTGCTATAGAAAAAAATATTTGAAAACATGAGCAAAATCTATTCGCATAATCCTCTGTCAGTAATTAGCACCATAGTCAGTGCTCGCTCTACCCACTCCGTCTGGAATGGTTTGATCTGTTGAGTCAAACGGTGAATGGATGTAAACACGCCACATGAGGGATTTCTGAAGGGCTTGTAGGTTTGATCACTGCTGGAGATACTGCAGCTCACTGAGTCTGGATCAGGTTGTGAATCAGACTCATTAATGACTAATGTGTCTGGTCTATTGTTGGATGAGTTGGGCAAAACTGTTGAAAAGAAATTGACTGCAGCAGTCTATAAAACAAATTCAAAATTGAATTAAATTTAAATAAATGTTAACACTTTAGTTTAAAGACTAATTCTCTCTATTAACTAGTTGCTTATTAGCATGCATATTACTAGAATATAGCTGTTTATTAGTACTCATACATGTCTTATTCTGCATGATATTATTCAACATATTCAACACCCCAGAATTCTACCCCATACCTAAAGTTGACAACTATCCTACTAACTATTAATAAGCAGCAAATTAGGAGTTTATTCAGGCAAATAGTCAGTTAATAGTTAGTTAACGGATTAGTTCACTTCCAGAACAAAAATTTACTCACCCCCTTTGTCATCCAAGATGCTCATGTCTTTCTTTCATCAGTCGTAAAGAAATTATGTTTTTTGAGGAAAACATTTTAGGATTTCTCGCCATATAACGGATATGTATGGTGTCCCCAAGTTTAAACTTCCAAAATGCAGTTTAAATGCAGCTTCAAAGGGCTCTAAACAAACCCAGATGATGAAGAAGGGTCTTATCGAAGTGATTTTCAAAACAAATTGACAATTTATATGCTTTTTAACCTCAAATACTCAAATGCTCGTCTTGTCTCGTCTCTGTGACGCGACGCACATGTGTAGTCAAAAAAAACTCCTATCTCATTTTCTTCCCTAACTTCAAAATCGTCCTACATTGCTACAGAAGTACCAACCCTGTGTTTACAAAGTAAAAAGGTAAAACAGCTTTTTATGACAATTTTGAAGTTGAAGACGAAAACGAGATGGGAGTTTTTCGACATATACCCTAACTGCATTGACCCGGATCACACAGACTAGGCTGTCTATAGGCAGACTATGCACATTGCAAGACAAGACAAGCATTTGAGGTTAAAAAGTATATAAATTGTCCATTTGTTGCAAAAATAACAGATAATTTCACTAATAAGACCCTTCTTCATTGGCTGGGATCATTTAGAGCCCTTTGAAGCTGCATTTAAACTGCATTTTGGAAGTTCAAACTTGGGGTCACCATAGAAGTCCATTATATGGAGAGAAATCCTGAAATGTATTCCTCAAAAAACATAATTTCTTTACGAATGAAGAAAGAAAGACATGAACATCTTGGATGACAAGGGTGTGAGTACATCTGTAAATGTTTGTTCTGAAAGTGTGAACTAATCCTTTAATGGTGGGAATTTCCTATAGCATGCCAAAGCATAGTAACTGCAAAATTTATATATATATATATATATATATATATATATATATATATATAATATATATATATATATATATATATTAAAGGCAGGCTAACAAACCATGGTGAATTTTATGTATAGGTACGTTTATGACATAAGGAGGGTCCCGAGCAGCCCCCCGAAATAGTGAGTTTCTTCTGGATGAGACAGCATTAAAAGAAGATGTTACTATAGCAACAAGTTATGTAGCAACCATGCCCACTGAGACACTGCCTCGCACGGCTGAGACTGTGTCACCTTTCAGGGGACAATAATTCACAGTAACTGCAAAACAGTGTATAATGTCAAACTATAATGTCTGAGGAGTGATTTGAGTGGATAAGAAGCATCTATCCTTCTGTCGTGTTATATCAAAATAGCTAGAACAATCAATTGGATTGTTAAATCTATTATTATCAGAAAATACAACTTAAAATAGGCATGTAACAAGAATAAAATAATGAATCACAATTAATTTTAACATTACAATCATTTCCCTGTTTAAAACTCAGTATAATATTCTAATTGGAACACATTTCTGGTTTTGTTTTAGGGGAAGCTGTACTGATGGGGCTGTGGCAGTTCATAAGACAAAAAGAGGGGTAAACACTGGTCTAGCAGACACAGGAGTCTAGACAAGACTCGACTAGAAATACATCAACAGGGGGAGAGCTTTACTGTTCTTCAAACACACACATTTACTAAAGGAACAAACAACGCCTGGGTGAGTCATTATCTAGTTTATTCAATTCACATATTTTCTTATATTACTGATGTCAAGCTGTCAAGTTCATGACAGTTTAATATCCTCCCCAGTGTCTTTTTTCTATGTGGTGAAAGATGGTTTCTTCCACAGCTGTGTAATTAGGGTAAACATGTCTCAGCGTGTGAGACAGAGGAAAGTCTCCATCTAGAGCACAAACTGGAGAATGCACCATGACATCACCACAATCAAAATAGCAGCTTGATGAAAACATGACTTGTCATTATAAAACATTCAGAAGCAAACTGTTCTGGGTTCAATTATAATCTTCTAGCTCTTTCTCAAAACAAAACACAAGTTTGTTTGTTTACATCTCAGCCCTGTGTATAAGCAATAGTAATAGTGATGGTAAACTTTAAACTTTAATTTGATTTTTAAATGACTGTCATGTTTTTGTCTAACACACAAGGGAGTCTGGGTTCAAATTTTGACTCAAATCCTTTGATTGTTTGTTAATAAAGCAAGCAAATTGGCAGATATAGTTCTTGACACATTTTTGACCTGTTTTTATTGAAATGCAAAATCTGAAGCAGCCAAAGACAAAAAACAGCCAAAACGTGCTGGCTCTACACAATAAAAATATACAGAATCTGCAAAATGTTAATTATTTTACTAAAATAAGAGGGATCATACAAAATGCATGATATTTTTTATTTAGTACTGACCTGAATAATTATTTACATATAGTCCACAAGAGAAAATAATAGTTTAATTTGTTAAAATGACCCTGTTCAAAAGTTTACATACACTTCACTCTTAATACTGTGTTGTTACCTGAATGACCCAAAGTTGTGTTTGTTTGTTTGTTTGTTTGCTTGTTTAGTGATAGTTGTTCATGAATCCCTTGTTTGTTCTGAACAGTTAAACTGCCCGCTGTTCTTCAGAAAAGTCAGATTCTTTGGTTTTTCAACATTTGAGTGTCTTTGAACCCTTTCTAACAATGTATGATTTTGAGATCCATCATTTCACACTGAGGACAACTGAGGGACTCATATGCAACTTTTACAGAAGGTTCAGAAGGAAAAACGATGAAATAAGAGCCAGGGTGTAAACTTTTGAACGGAATTTCTTATTTTGCCTAAACATATAATTTTTTTAATTAAGTACTGTCCTTCAGAAGCTACAGAAGATACTTACGTTTCCCAGAAGACACAATACACTAAAATTTACCATCTTCAAATTCAAAAAGTTTTCACCCCCATCTCCTTTTTTTTTCCTTCTTACGCATCAGTGAGTGTTTGAACCTTCTGTATTAGTTGCACATGAGTCTCTCAGTTGTCCTCAGTGTGAAAATATGGATCTCAAAACCATACAGTCATTGTTGGAAAGGGTTCAAATACACAGAAAATGCTGAAAAACCAAATAATTTGTGGGACCTGAAGAATTTTTCTGTAGAACAGTGGGCAGATAATTCATGTAACAACACAGTAAGATGATATAAATGTTTGACAAATTTTATAAATTCAATTTTTTTTTTTCTCTTGTGGACTATATGTAAACGTCTTTTATGTGAAATATCTTATTCAGGTCAATACTTAATAAAAAAATACCATGTTTTGTATGATCCCTCTTATTTTGGTCAAATAATTAACATTTTGCAGATTCTACAAGGTGTATGTATGTGTGTAACTTTCAGCTTCAACTGTATAATGTCTTAATTTTGCAAAACATAAAAATATGGTTTGAATAGTCAACTGCAATGAAAGCACTCTAAATGCGAAATATTATCATGTGATATGAAAACATCATCCAGTAAGGCTGTTATTTATTCAGTCAGATGTTTTTTAGTGACTGTCAGCAAGCTCAAACTTACAACCAGTGCTCCTCTTAACATTTATCCATGTTCATCAATACTAGCATTATTTTTTAGATAGTTGAGTTGCATGATTATAATGAATATGAATGTTGAATATGAAATGTTTTGCTGAATGATGCACCTCTAATTTGGCCCATTTACTAAATACATTAAAGTCAGAAATACATTTTCATATTTTTATGCAAATGCAGGGCATATAGTTTAGTGTGTGCTGGACTTGTCTGACAACATTTTTTTCTTCAAGTGTGCATAAGTTGAGACAAGTCCTAGCAGGTTATGCATAAGAGTCGATAAGTCTTCCCATCATTTCTGTCATTTATTTTGTGATAGAAATTCAGTTGAAAGGTCAAACTCACAGACAAGAGCCACATACAGTGACTTCAAAAATGATTTGGATATTTACAACACACCAACATATCTCTGTGGATCTTGTTGCATTAAAATATCAAAGCAAGTGTTGTTTATTTTTAAAGAAAGCACATTTTCAAGCAAATATTCAGGTTTGAAATGATAAAGCAGTAGATATGACAACAACTGAACAATTTAACAAAAAGAAAAAGTATTCCCTTGTGAAAAAGAAGTACTCTTTTGGTACACATTAAAAAAAAAAGAGTACTTAGTATGGAAATAATATACTTTAAAATATGTATACTTAAGTGTGAACTGAATGTGATGTTTTCAAACACATAATTGCATGTTTGTTTGTTTGTTTGTTTTTTTTATGAAAATGTAGTATCCCCCTTCTTCTTCCTGTAAGAGTGGGCGCTGCCATTTAAATAAATTTTATGGGTGTGGCTTCCTGTCTCGTCCGCATCCAGCTATTTTTAGCTGTACAAGACTTGATATTGCAAATTGGTGTGTTTTACCATATTATTTTAATGTATTATTTTAATTATGAGCACACTGGTTTTACCATTTACTGCACGTTGTTATTTCAATGAACCAAAAAAAAACTCACCATAGGCTTACTTCCACATTGAGGAAAAAGGTGGATAGTTTACATTTATATTTAATGCAATCTTTGTGTGATCTTTATGTGTAATTTCTTATTAATTATATTATCTTTGAAATATGGTTAGGTGTAGGCCTACTGCTAAACTGTACTGACAAGCATTAATGATAAATTAATATTAAAAAAAAAAAAAAACTAACTTGTATGTCATGTATTTAAATACATTTGTAATTACACATTTGTAATGATGAAGTTACAATTTAGTTTAATTTAATTTTGTACAATTTAGTGATTAGACGACGTTTGCAGTGATATTTTTTTTTATTAAACCTAATGCAATGCCATTTAGACATTTTAAGTGTAACTTAAGCAGATACACTAATAACATACTTCTTAGGGGTTGCTTTACATTCCCTTCAAGTAGTTTCAATGAAAGATTGACTAGAAAAGACCAGGTTACCTAAAAAAAATAATCAGAAAGAAAGAGTTCATTATGGCTTGAGCCTAAACAGACAGAATCAGACATACAGACAAACCAATAAACATATCAAAACAATTCTGATACTTTCACTAATATCTAGATCTCAATTCTGACTTTTGAAAAAATCACTATAAAGAGTCAAAACAGACAACCTGATGTGGTTTGCATTTGTAAAATATTAAATATATAAACACAAAGGACATTTATTCTCCCATATAAATAAATAAATGCAAATACCCCTCATTTTACCCTAAATTACAATTTTGACAAAAAAGTCATGCAGATTAGTCACAGCTCGTCCCAGCGAGTGCACAGTCCCATTTGTAAGGCCACGTCTGTGGTCTCTGACGCTGTTGTCTCTAGATTGGCTCGTCTGTTAATGTGCTAATAGCTGTGAATAGACGTCCTGTCTCAAGCTGTTGACTAGCAGAAGGTGACATTGAAAGCTGTGTTTTCAGACGAGATGCATACTGTGTTGGCAACAGCAGTGACAGTACTAGTTCCCCCAACATATGCTGATGACACACTGTTTTCTGTCAATAAACACATATTCCACACAAATCTTTAAAATTTCTGTAAGAGGAAACCTGCCTCTTTTAAAAGTCCAAAATGCCACTCTGATTTTTAAGACTACATAACTGTAATATTTAACATTAAAGGAAAGCTTGTATAATACACAGGTGCCATGACACTTTTTTGATGTGTGAAAAGATAATTAATGCAGCAGGACAGACCAGAGTCAACTGTAACATATAATTTCTTCAACTGCAAATCTGTTTACTCAGCACAAGCTCAGTAGATTTGTCTCTCTCTGCTGGAAAGAACTCTGAATATTTCACTCTGTAGAGAAAAAAAAAAAAAAAAAAAAAAGTTTATTTTCTGAATTTGGTTTTGTATTTATTTATAAATCTGTTGACATTAACAACATCATTGGCAGCTACCATACAAAATTTCATTATGGCTATGAATTTTAAACATTTAAAGTATATTGTTTCATTAAACGTTGCATACATTTAATCAACTTAGCAATTTATTTTACAAAAAAAAGGAATTTTAATAAAATAAAAATGTACATATTAAGATTTGCATTAAATTGACAGTTAAAAATATAATAAATAGTAAAGCATAATGCTATTACATTGATGTGTGCACTTATTTGATATACACAGGGTTAATATCATTTTTAATTCAACTTTTGCAACAGTCTGACGTCTCGCATGATGTTTTACCAATACAATATTATCATGTGGTATGTGAATATTTTAATGGCACTATTACTGTTGGAACATATATTTGCTTCTTAAGATTGTATGTAGATTTGTATTAGCATTTGGGTTAGGATGGAAATTTTAATGTTACAATGTACAATGTTATCTCCCCTTCATAGGTAAACTTTGCTCAAATATTTTGGATATTTTTGATTCAGTGAACAGCATCTATCTGGGTAATGTAATGAAACAGAAAATCATTTAAAAAATTGTAGTTAGTAACGTAATTTATTACATTACACATTTTAGGTAATATAATCAGATTACTTTTGGCTTAACTCATTCATCACATTAATTTAAATAGGATAATCTTTACCACAATGATGTAAAAATACAAAGAGTAAGAAAATATATTCCAATCATTGTAATTAACAAAGTGCATTAAACATAATATTACATCAAGGTTTGCCAAACTGGGGTCTGTAAAGGAACTGCAGGGGGTTTGTTAGTTTAATGAAAAGGTAACAATTAATTAAATCACAAAAACGTAAAATTAAAATTTAACCATTAAAATAAAACAATAAATATTTTTGTTTTTTTTTCTGCATGCCATGTGATCATTAACCAGTGTCAGAGAACTGTGAACAACAAATCTAATACTTAATTATATTTATTTTAAAATCTCAAAGTAAATATATTAGGTTCAGATGAATAAAAGTTTGGGAATATGTGCATTACATGTAAATAAGAGTAACATAATCAATAAATTATGAATTTATTGTAATTGTGTGAATAATATGTAATTATGTAATCAATAAAAAAGTAACTGTAGTCTGATTACGAGCATTTAAAAATGTAATTTACTCTAATTACAAGTACTAATCTTTCTTCAATTTGTAAGAACAAACCATACAGTGTATGGCACCTAAAAAGTAATTGTTTTTCAAATGATCTGGGCTGCATCAATGGATAGTACAAATAATTAGTGATAGTAGAGATTAGTGTAGTGATTTCTACAATTTCTACTCAATATACTATAATTATGTATAAATGTATATGTGTACAGATGTATCACCAATAATAATAACAAACATAGGAGCCTGCTTGCTCATATTCATCAATAAAGTTGAAATGGAAATGATTCATACAATACAATTTATCTACATCACATGATGGACAGATCTTGTCCATCATAATTAACAGAGCTGTCTACACAGTCATCCAAATGTTAGTCTGCACTGATGTCTTGTCCCTGAGGTATTGCCACCTTATATATTTCCTTTTCCGTCTTTCTCCATAGTAATGTTGGAAAGGTGTTTACTGACGGAGGTGAAGGAGGAGTTTTCAGGATCCCTGTTTCTCCTCTGAGCTCTCTAGAGACAGCGGATCCTCTTGTGATGTAGGAGACTGAGCTCCTCCGGGACCATCTGCAGAGCAAACAGACAGGTTAATGAACAGAACACCAAATCTATGTCTGTGTGTGTGTGTGTGTGTGTGTGTGTGTGTGTGTCAGTGAATCTGACTGACCTGTGAGCGAAAGCTCGGCTAGTTTGAGGGGCAGATCTGAGGGACTGACACCGGCAGGAGAGCCCAGGATGTCAGGCAGAGCATTACGTCGACCTGATCGACCCGACGACGCAAAATCCAACACCGGCTCCACCTCCGTCATCTCACCACTGCCATTCTACAATCAAAATGATGAAAAGCAGCCTATTTCAGCAAAAACAATAAAAGCAGTTTTTAGGGAAGCTTAGAATTTATGGTAGCACTTTATTTTACAGTTCTGTTCTGCATATAAATACTATGTACAGGTCAAAAGTTTACATCCCCCTGTTCAGAATCTGCAAAATGATAATTATTGTACTATAATAAGAGGGATCATGCAAAAATGCATGCCATTGTTTATTTATTACTGACCTGAATAAGACATTTCACATAAAAGATGTTTACATATAGTCCACAAGAGAAAACAATAGTATTAAGAATCAAGGGGATGTAAAGTTTTGAACGGGGCCTTTTTTAGAAATTCAACTGTGTTCTTATTTGAATGATCCACAGCTTTTTCATGTTTTTTTTTTTGTTGTTGTTTAGTGGTAGTTGTTCATGAGTCCCTTGTTTGTCCTGAGCAGTTATTTGCCCGCTGTTCTTCAGTTTTTTCAGCGTTTTTGTGTATTTGAACCCTTTCCAACAATGACTGTATGATTTTGATATCCAGCTTTTCACACTAAGGACAACTGAGGGACTCATATGCAACTATTACAGAAGGTTAAAATGCTCACTGATGCTTCAGGAGGAAAAACGATGCATTAAGAACAGGGGGTGAAAACTTTTGGACAAAATGGAGATGTTTTTCTTATTTAGCCTAAATATTATTATTTATTTATTTTTTCATTTAGTACTTTCATTCAGAAGCTACAGAAGATAGTTACATGTTTCCCAGAGGACAAAATATGTACGTTATTGCATATAGTGTTATGTGTGTTTATAGCAAACCCTACTGAGGATGGTACACATACTTGAGTAAATGCAGAAACTGTTGTTTCTATGGTAATGGATAAAAAATAACCTCTGCTAGACAAGCATTTTAAGCGTACTTTTTTTCTCTCTCTCTTCCTGTTTAATGTCTCTTTGTGAACCCTCTGCCCTCATGTGTTTTGAGGGGTTTTTTTTTGTTTGTTTTTTGCCATTGCATTATGGCAATGAGTATTGCGTAGAGGCTACTCACTGTAGAGCTTACATGTAGCTTACATGTGCATAATGGGTGAAGATAGAACATTACCCAATTCTAACTCACAACTCTATCCCTCCACTCCATTAAACATCCAGAGAGGTGGAGCTGGAAGTCATTTGACTCTGCAGTGAGTTTATGAAGAATTTATGTAATATGTTTATTGTACTCTTTTGCCCTTTTTGAAGCTTGATGCTTCAGTTGCTACATTGTAAATTTATTGCATGAAAAAAAGTGACCACAGTCTTCAAAATACCTCTTTTTGTTTTCCACAGATGAAAGCAAAGCAGGTTTGGAATTATGTGAAGACGAGTTAAACATGAACATAATTTTAGTATAAAAACTTGCCTATTCAAAAATGTTGATAATAACTTCATTAAAAAGCTATCACTTGCCTGAATGTATCCAGTATAATATTATGCAAAATATAACTTCTATGTCTGTAAGATTCACCCACATAAATGTACAAACACACACACTCTGATAGCAAGCCATCTGTTCTCACTCTGGCCTCATACCAAAAGAGTTCATCTAGTTTACTGTAGGTCTGGAGGGCAACATCTCCCCCTCCCATCCTTTGTGGGAATGCCCTTCTTGCCAAAACCTCAAACCCAACATTTGTTTTGTTTTTTTTGTTTTTCAAAAAGAAAACTGTCATGTCTGTCACTGTTTGTTCACTTCTAACTTTTTTATACTCTGTACTTCTCTAGCTAACATATTTTTGCATCTCTTTTTTATGTTCCACATTTTTTTTTTTTTTTTTTTCCCCAAATCTTTTTGGATAAAAGCATCTGCTAAATGAATACATGTAAATGTAGGACGTTTAGCCTGTGGAGGCTGATAAAGCCTAGTCTAAAGGGCACTTGAGTCAAGAGCACAGCCTCTCTTCACTAATGGGGCCATCATTACATGTGTGCGCGGATTCTTACAAGACCAAAAATGCAGAGAGACACAATGAAGACACAACAATACATGGAAAACTGTGCTATTGCAATTAATCAAAAATATAAATTAAAAAAAATAAAAAACACATGCATGCGCAATGTCCTAAGTTCTATGCTGGAAACAGAAATTATTATTTCACCTTCCAAATCTTTGATTCTATTGAGACGTGAAAGCTGTAATGAATACAGAAATTAGTTAATAATTCCCAACATTCCTTACAAACAAATGTGTTTATTTTTCATTTATTTACTTTTTGACATCTGCAGTTACATGATGCATTTCTGCTCTCAAATTGTAGCTTTTTTATTTCTTACAATCTATACATTTGTGAATTTCTTTCATAAAAATGTGCAAAAAAGTTAATATATAATATAATATATCTTAAAATATATACTTTTTTTTTCTGTGACCGCTAACCCTTACAAGTATATTTGTGCCTGTACATATAGTACAGTATATTATATAGATTTTTTAAATACATATTAATTAATATTAATATTAAATTAATATTAATTTTCCTGATATCTGTCCCTGGACTGTGACAATGCAACCTTGGGTTTAATTTTATTTAGGTTTGAAAGTTTGTGTCTTAGTCAGTGATCCATTAGTTTTAATTTTAGAACTGACTAATTACACAGCAGCAGAAGATAACATCTTAAGCTCTTCACAATAAGTGGCTGATAACAGGAACAAAATGATGAATAGGTGCAAATCCATAGTAAGACAGAGCAGGCAGTGTACAAAGTGAAGTGCATTTGGTAATGTCTTGGTAATGCAGGTCAGTGTATGATTGTGTTTGTGTTTCATCAGTGATAAGCATATTTTGGCAGATTAAACTCCTACAGTCATTCACAATGGAAAAAATAAAACAAATCAAAAATAAACAGCAGCAACAGCAAAACTCATATTGCACCATTCATAAGCTGTATGCTTTAACGCAGTGTGAATTATTAATGCCTCCACAATCCAATAATGTTAAAGAGGTTTGTTTAAAGGTCTTTAATTACTGTCCCTCTATTTATAGAACGTTACAGCATGTGTCTCGTCCCCTTGTTCCGCTTCCATGGCAACCGCCACATTATCATCCACAGAAATGTAAAGCACAGACTTAATAACCCATTTACACAAAACCTCCCAATCATAAAAACATTTATAAAATGAGAAAAATACATTAAATACAGACGTGCTTGATGTTATTATATCAGTTTTTTTTTGTAATTTTCATTCTTTTTTTTCCATTTCAGTTACAGCAGTAATTTATCTCAAACCATTTAATGTACAATTGATCGATTTAGCTTTTATTTATATTAAAAAAAAATACTTTTATACTTAACAAATAAATAAAGAAAAATAATAAGTTAATACAAAAAAAATAAAAAATAAAAATCTCCCATTCACAGTGACTCTAAGTTTAATATTTGCATGCTACCGTTGCTTGTTTAAAAAAAAAAAAAAGAAACGTGTGGAAGCATGAGAGAGGCAGACACACTAAGAGAAAAGGGATGATTAAATGAAATTATATAGATGTCACCAAATTAAATTAAACTGATGTCTCTCTGTCATTTTAACTATTAGCTCTTTTTTTCTTCATTTCACCTTCTTACATTGTCTGCTTTTTTTTTCTTTCTAACCCTTCTGAAAAATCAAAGAGTTTTTTACACTTTGTCTGTAGTATTTCAGACAGATTAGTGAGAAACTGTTTCTTCATGTTCCTAGCTAAAACACACACAGAGAGAGAGAGAGAGAGAGAGAGAGAGAGAGAGAGAGAGAAGGAGCACAGCATTTTTTATTGTTCGATTAAAATAAATATTCCTTACAATTCTCATGTGTCTGATTTCTTTGGTTACCCGAGAAGTAAAATAAAATGACATTCAGAGGACTTTAAGCCACAGTCCCCTAAACATCCTGAATGGTCGGTGGAAGTCCTGTGAAACCCTGCTTGAACATTCAAAGGAAGTTCGCAGTGGCCATTTAGGAGAAGTTCTGTGCACCTGTTTTTGTTATCTGGGTTTCTCAGATTAATTTTTCTCATACTTAATTTTTTTCATGTTTTGTTATGTTGTTGCCTTATGTTAAACTGTTTTAAATTATTTTTTTCCATAAGAGCAGAAACAGAATTGTGACAGCTTCATAAATTTATTAAAAATAACAAAAAAACTAAATTAAGTAAAATATGTGTCTATACTGAGAAGAGGATTGGGTCTGTGATCTGTGAAATGCTGCAGTGATGTTTATCCTTCTGTAAGTTTCTCCCATCTGCATATACAGGGTTTCTGCAGATATGAACAAGTGCTACGATATACAGTGAACTTTTCAAATTGGAAAACAATATTCCACACAAAATATCCCCATAAAATGTATTCTGAAGCAATGTTTTCATCAGAGTTCTATCAGCTTTTACATACTTAAATCTGCATATTTTTTTTTTTTTACTTTTAAAACTACAATTTATCAATAAATTCTATAGGGCTGTCAGATTAAATAATTTACACTGCAAAGTTAAAACTGCAATAAATTATGTTATGAGATTACTAAACTACCAGTAGGTGGCGGTAAGTCACTTAATAAGTGAGTCAATATGAGTTAGTTCAAAACGCTGAATCATTCATTAACAAAACACCCCGAGTGTTGCTTGGAGAATGTGCTGCTGTGATCCTTGTTTGGAACTATTTTCGTTGATGAAATGAAACAAAACAGTAAATATTGTGTTTAAAATTTAAGTTACTTGACTAACTACTTTTTTACTGAACTAACATTTGCAGTCATGAGAATATTCAGCAAAGCTCTGTTGGTATATTACTGAACTATATCATGTTATAAATAAACTACACAATTTGATTTTTTACCTCAATGTGTTTCTTCTGAGTTTCTTTATGTGTGCTGTTTCTCTTATTTGTTTTTAAGCCTCTCACAAAGAGACAGGCAGCGCGATTTTGATACCAGAAATACACTATCCATTATCAAACGATGTTTAAATTGAATTTATTAAAATAAGAAGAATCATTCTTGTGTTTCAATGCTTTGTTGGTAGTTTTTTATTTATTTATTTATTTGTCAATCTTCGGTCTGTCCAGTAACAGTCATTAGGTCCGTCAGGCTGAAGATATTTTAGCAGTAATGTGGCCAAAAAAAATTAAGACCCATAGAATCTGAATTTAAGACATCTTAAGACTTTTTAAGGCCTTTTATTTGGAAAACGTTCAGGGGCAAACTGGGGGGCACACGAGGGGCCACAAAAATACAGAGGGGCCAATATTATGCTGTGTAGCCTATTTATATATGTAGCTGGCAAGGCAGTACATCTTTTTTTGTAAAATAATTTTTGAAGAAAAAATACATACATTTATGTAGTGTGAAGTCTGATATTTTAGAAAATGTATTTGTTTTTTGACCCTCTAAAAGTTTCACTCTTTATTCTTTATCTTATATCGGTTTTCTTTTTATTTATTATACAATTAACAAGCAAAAGGACACGTCACAGACCTAGACCTGACTGTTGAAATGCAGGGCAACAACTCTGTAAATGCAGTTATGACCTAAAATGCTAAATATTGGTGCAAAAAATGTCCCTTTATGTGTTTTTTTCCCTCATATATAGGCTATCACATATCACAAGATAGCACACGGGCAAAAGCATGGCAGACAGTTCTGAATGCTGTTATTTTACCTTTATGAGCAAAAATGATTGCGTAAAAATGTTTCCAATGCAAGTGATTGCGCTGGCGATGTCCTGTAAAGCGCGCTTCAGCTTCCACTCTCCGCACAAATGATTGGATATGCTTCTAACAGCGCACATTTAGGTTAAGCGTTTAAACTAACTGCTTTAACTGTTTTATATTTAGACCTATAGATTTTATTTTATTTTATTTTTATTTTTATTGATAATACATAGGCTATGATCAACGCACTGTCTGCTGCTAGCCACTTAGGCATTACTTAAAAAACATCTTACATTTAACAAACAAAAATGCTCCAAATCAGGGGTGCCCAATCCTGTTCCTGGAGATCTACCTACCTGCAGACTTTAGTTCCAGTCCTGCTCCAACACAGCTGTCTGTAATTATCAAGTGCTACCTAAGAGATTAATTAGCTGGTTCAGGTGTGTTTGATCAGGGTTGGAGCTGAACTTTATAGGATGGTAGATCTCCAGGAACAGGATTGGGCACCCCTGCTCCAAACGTTTTCTAAATTAACTTAATAAAATAACGAAACGAAATATAGGGACCATTATGGCATAAAAAGGCTTACTGCTTCATTTTGCCCTATAATATTTGTATAGGCTACCTTTTCCATCTAATCAATCTCAGCGTGCCTTAATTTTGTGTCGCTAGAGGTTTCATCATATTAAATTAAATTAAATTAAATGTCTTTGGTCTGTGCTTTGGAAGTGTTCTGTTAATTCTGCTAAACTTTAATTACTAAAACACCAGCCACCCCTTTGTGCCTTAGGTGCTTTTAATATAAAACAAAGACTTAGCTTTCAAATATTTTAATTATTAAAGCTAAAACAAAACTGAAACCAAACTATAAAAACTAAATAGGCTAGAAATCTGTTCACAAAATAGCCAAAAAAACTACTTTTAATGAAGATGATTGCGACTTACTTTCAGTTTCATTTGTAGCAGTTTGTGTGTGGGCTTGCTTATACTCAGCTACTCATCAGTGGCGATGTTTGTTGCATTATAAAACGCTCTCACACGTTTATTTTAACATTTTGGGAGGAGTAAAAATTGCATATGTTTCATCAACCAGTTTCGTCTGGAATGCGGCCCAGATTACCGCCTGAAGTGGTTTGAGATCGGATTTAAATCTGTCTGGAAAGCGTTTCAGAGGGAATTTACACCTGGTCTTTTCAGGAGCAGATAGCTATCAAATCAGAGAAAACTCATAAAGTGACCGGGTGTAAACAAAGTACCCCATAGGCGAAAGCCGAAATAAGTAAATGCTATTTTTATAGTAAGAAATTAGTTTGTGAAAATGTATTAACCAGAATTTAAAAATGTGCATGTTTTTCATTCATGTATTCAGCACGTGATGCTTCATATTTGTTTATTTTTGAGTTGTACATAAAAAAATTTAAAGGTTTTGTTATTGAAAATGGCTCTTTTAAAGAAAATGCACTCTGGCTCTTCGGTGAAAAAAAGTTCCCGACCCATTAACTACGAGGTCACGTGATGTAAGTTCAGAGTTCACCAACATGGGAGCTCAGCGGAACCCCAAACATTTCGCACGTTCTTGCTTTTCTGAATGGAAGTAAATGCAACGAAAAGTGTAGTATTACCGACTGGGATAATCTCTTTTCCACCGCACACTACACGATGATTATGAAGAAGAAAAGAAAGACGCCCGACGCTGCAACGCTGTAAACGAGCGATTATGCGATGCGGCTGCTACCATGAGTACACAAAGCTATGTCCAGCAACTCACGGATTCGTATTCGCGGGTTTGATGGAAGAAGAACAGCCAACCGTTTCTGTCGTGAGGTGAGTGAGAAACTGTACACAACAACAACAACAACAGCAAAAGTAGTCTAATAGTAGTGATAGCAGTAATTTAGGCATTCAGGTTAAGCCAGGATTTGGTCATACCTCAATTCGGACATATCTTTTACAAAACAATGGCGCTGACATATTTTAAGATATGCCAAGTTTTTTTTTGTTGTTTTTTTTTTTTCTCCATTTAAAACAGCCTAGACATGTTTTTTTTTTTTTTTTTTTTAATGCTGTGAGTCCGAGGGTTAATGTAGCAAGTAATAATAGAATATTTGTAATAAAAATTAGCTTAAAATAACACAGCAACAAAAATTAAACTTAAAAATTAAGATATGAATCTAAAATGATGTCAGTGATACAATTTATTAGTATTAAATGTACAATAAAATAAATGCACAAATAATTAGCTAAGATGGGCCCTTAAATAATGCCAATGATATAATATAAAGTAACTAATAATAAAATAACATGAAAATGACTGTGATTATAATATTATACAATAAATACAATAAGATTTAACACAAAATAATAAAAAATAACCACAATAGAATATGGATATAGAAAAAAAAAACTAGTCAACAACTTAGAGATTTGGTAGTCTAAGCATCGCAGCTCCTTTTATCACAAAGCTCAGTGGGTAATGGATTGGTCTCTGTAGTCAACTTCTCGTGATATTGCTGTCTTGGATGGAGGTGTATAGCGTTGGGTGGTGAGTGCTGTCTCATCACACCATATCTATGGGAATGAGCCATGGCGTCAGGTGGTGTGACTCTCTCACTCGCCCAACTCTCACCTGAAGCACTCTTACCATAGCGAGACGCTGCTTTAGATTCTCGCACTGACAGTGAGAGACCAATAGTGAGGCATCGCTCGGTGGGTGACGGATGGTGTCAAAGACAGCTTCTCGCCAGATTGTTGACTACAAAAATTATTTCAGTTAAAACAGCCAAGACATGCCTTTTAGTTTTGTACCTTGTCTGTGAAATCGGGGGATAGAGTAGAGTTAAAATAACACAGCAACAATAATAAAAAAGAAAAATAATTACAATATGAATTTAAAATATCAATAATACAAATAATTAATGTTAAATGTATAATAAGTAGTTAAGATGATCCATAAAATAATACCAATGATATAGAGTAGCTAATAATAATATTAAAATAGATTATATATTAATGACATGAAAATAACTAATGATAATATATAATAAATACAATATAAATGAACACAAAATAAAAATAACAACAATAGAATATTTATGAATATAGAAAATACAAATAAATGCTAGGATTGCAGCTTCCTTTATCACAGAGCTCAGTGTGTGATGGATTGGCCTCTGTAGTCAACTTCTTGTGATATTGCTGTCTTGGATGGTGGTGTATAGCGTTGGGTGGTGAGTGCTGTCTCATCACACCATATCTATGGGAATGAGCCACGGCGTCAGGTGATGTGACTCTCTCACTTGCCCAACTCTCACCTGAAGCACTCTTACCATAGCGAGACGCTGCTTTAGATTCTCGCACTGACAGTGAGAGACCAATAGTGAGGCATCGCTCGGTGGGTGACGGATGGTGTCAAAGACAGCTTCTCACGAGATTGTTGACTACAAAAATGAATACAAATTTATTTGCAAATAAGCAGCTAAGCGATGTGACGACTACCAATGAGGGTGCAGAAGATGATCTATCCATGATTGAATACCACAGAAGAATTAGAAAAAAAGTTGATAAATACTTTTGACAATTTTCAAATAAAAAAATAGTAATATGCAACAAACAAACCAAAAAATTTAAAGTGCAGGGCAATGTTTTACAGTGAACAATAAAATAAAATAAATGTTCTTAAAGCACACTTCTCACTCTCAGTAATTTAATTTGTATACTAACAATGTCCAACACTAGACATCACAAGATGCATCTAAATACATAGCAAAGTATATTTCAGGGGCATAAACATACATTTCCTATTTTACAGTAGCTTACATTTAGGCTAAATACAAAAGTAGATAAAAATTATTTTTATGTTTTTTTTTTGTTTGTTTGTTTTTTTATTTACTGTAATAGTCTTGTTTTTGTAACATTGTAAATTGTTTTTTTTATTATTAAAATGTGTTGTGTATGAATGTGTTTTCTTGGATTTAAATATGTGACCCTGGACCACTAAACCAGTCATAAGGGTCAGTTTTTTAATTTATTTATTTATAATTGAGATGTACAAAGCCGAATAAATACACTTTCTATTGCTGTGTGGTGTGTTAGAATAGAGATAATTTTTGGCCAAGACACAACTATTTGAAAATCTGCAATCTGAGGGTGCAAAAAAATCTAAATACTGAGAAAATCTCCTTTAAAGTTGTCCAAATTAAGTTCTTAGCAATGCATATTACTAATCAAAAATTAAGTTTTTATATATTTACAGAAGAAAATGTACAAACTATCTTCATGGAACATGATTTTAATATCCTAATGATTTTTAGCATAAAAGAAAAATCATTTTGACTCATAGAATGTATTTTGGGCTATTGCTACAAATATACCGCTGCTACTCAAGACTGGTTTTGTGGTCCAAGTTCACATATATGAAAGGCAAAAAAAAAAAAAAAAAACATGTGTGAATACACACTGCCGTTCAAAGGTTTGGGATCAGTAAGATTTGTAATGTTTTTTTTTTTTTTTTTTAAAAGAATTCTCTAATACTCATCAAGGCTACAATTACTTGATCAAAAATATAGGGGAAAAACGGTAATATTGTGAAATAAATATTATTACAGTTTAAAATTATTATGTATATATATTATTTTGTTCTAGTGATGCAAAGCTTTCATCAGCCATTACTCCAGTCTTCAGTGTCACATGATCCTTCAGAAATTATTTTACTATGCTGATTAATGTTTATATTAATAATGTTGGACACTGCTGTGCTACCAAATATTTTTTTGGAACCTGTGCTGCATTTTTCCAGGATTCTTTGGTCAATAAAAGGTTACAAAGAACAGCTTTTATTCAAAATATAAATCTTTTCTAACAAGATAAGAGTTTGCTATCACTTTTTATCAATTTAACACGTCCTTGGTGTAGTATTCATTTCTTAAAAAAAATTGACTGACCCTAAACTTTTGAACAGTAGTGTATATTTTTAGAAAACCATTCTATTTTAAGTAAATGCAGTTCTTTTTAACCTTTTATTGATTAAAAAAAAAATCCTGGAAAAATGTATCACAGGCTCCAAAAAAAATTAAGCAGCACAACATGCATATGTGCACTGATAATAAGTAAGTAGGCAGGGCTTGACATTAAGCTTTGACATATGCTTGTCCTTCGGACAAGTAAATTATTCATTCACTTGTCCGAGTAAAAAATGTACATGTCTGAAAATATTTTACTTTTTTTTTTTTCTTTGGCGTAAATGTAATCCATTTTGAAGCAATAGTCTCATCATTTCTCTATGAGGTTTTACTTTAATCAGCATATTTCTGATATTTGCCTTAAATTGATTTCTAGGACACTTTTTCACTTTATGAAAGGCAATATTTTCCTAACTTACTAAATGTACGTGTCTATCATTTACGTAAAATTCTTACATTTTGTTAATACATTTAGTTAGAATAATTAGACTCTGTATAGTTGTTACCATTCAAATTAAATCAGTATCAACAAACTCCGTCTTTCCACTGCAGAGGAAAAACTGAACCTGCATCGAAAGTGCCATTTAGATGTATTTACTCTGACTGTTTAATGAACATAAGAGGTCCCAAAAATGCATTTAGACAGTAAAATTGCAAATGCATAAATAATGTTAGAAGATTAATGTTTTACTTTTTAAACAAATCTAAATGTTGAAAAAATGCAATAATTTTTCAAATATGAAATCGTACCGCCAATAGGTGGCGGTAAGTCATTGTCTTAATGAGTGAGTCACAGATTCAACCATAGACGGATTCAAACCAGTTCGTTCAAACAGCTGACTTTAGCTTGTCTGGGACAAGTGGATTTTGTGAAAGGGCAAGTGAAAGAACATTTTACTTGCCCGACCGGACAGGTAACCAGATTAAAACATAAATAACAAACAATAACTAGCACAGCACCGAAACTTTGGTGAGAATGATTCTTGATTGTATTACTTACAGTATACACGGTGAGTGAAAACGGACAGTATCAAGGTTGCGTCAGTTGAGGCTCGTGCAGCCTATCTGACTCACGTAAAATCTAAACTACTAGGCGCAACAGCACACACAAAGAAACAAACATACTGCGGTAAAAAAAAATTTAATATTGTGTATAACATATGATATAGGTCACACAAACAAGCACCATTACGACTGCAAATGTGACATTTTATACAACAGCAGTTCAATAAACTAGTTGGTAATATTAACTGACTTACATTTTAGATACCTCATAGAGCTCGGGAAACTACGTCACTGTGCACAGCATTCTGGGTAGTCATGGCCATGTTTGGGGACATGCTAAGTAGCGTACAATGACAACAAATACAAATCGCCACAGGAAAAAACGGCTGTATTTGCTTCAATATTTTAAAGAGCTGCTTGTATTTGCTTAGAATAAATGGACTACAACCCCTGGCAAAAAGTATGGAATCACCCCTCTCAGATGATGTTCATTCAAATGTTTAATTGTGTAGAAACAAAAACAAGCACATATATGCCACAAAACAATTTTCACTCAACAATCCAAACTTCTGGCTGTATAAAACACTTTAAAAAAAAAAAAAGCAAAGAAAGATAACTATAGTCAATTACAACTGTTTTTACAGATCAAACAGAGGAAAAAAATATGGAATCACACAAATCTGAGGAAAATTATATGGAATCACCAAATAAAAACACTACTAGTACTTTGTTGCACCACCTCTGGCTTTTATAACGGCTTGAATTCTCTGAGGCATGGATTTAACTAATGACAAACAGTATACTTCATCAATCTGTCTCCAGCTTTGTCTTATTGCAGTTGCCAGATCAGCTTTGCAGGTTGGAGCCTTGTCGTGGACCATTTTCTTTAATTTCCACCACAGATTTTCAATTGCATTGAGGTCCGGACTATTTGCAGGCCATGCCATTGACATTATATGTCTTTCCTTTAGGAATGTTTTCACAGATTTTGCCCTATGGCACGATGCATTATCATCCTGAAAAATTATGCTACCATCACCAAACATCCTTTCAATTGATGTGCATTTATAGAAGATGTAATGACTGTCATTTCTCCCATACCTTTACCCCATATCATTAATGATTGTGGAAATTAGCATGTTTTCTTCAGGCAGTTGTCTTTATAAATTGCTTTGGAACGGCACCAAACAAAAGTTCCAGCATCATCACCCTACCCAATGCAAATTTGTGATTCATCACTGAATATAACTCCCATCCAGTCATCCACAGTCCAAGATTGTCTTTCTTTAGCCCACTGAAACCTTGTTTTTTTTTTCTGTTTAGATGTTAATGATGGTTTTCGTTTGGCTTTTCTGTATGTAAATCCCATTTCTTTTAGGCGATTTCTTACAGTCCGGTCACAGACATTGACTCCACTTTCTGCCCATTTGTTCCTCATTTGTTTTGTTGTGCATTTTCTGTTTTCAAGGCATATTGCTTTGTTTTCTGTTTTGGCACTTTGATGTCTTTCTTGGTCTACCAATACGCTTCCCTTTTACAACCTTTCCATTTGATTTGTACTTGGTCCAGATTTTAGACACAGCTGACTGGGAACAACCAACATCTTTTGCAACATTCCGTGAAGATTTACCTTCTTTGAGAAGTTTGATAATGCTCTCCTTTGTTTCAACTGACATCCCTCGTGTTGGAGCCATGAGTTATGTCAATCATCTTGGTTCAACACATCACTAATGTGTGCAAGCACTCTTTTTTTAACTGCAGACTAATTAGCAGTTGTAATCAGATACAGGTGTTTGTTTTAGAAATGCAAAGTGCATGGGGATTCCATATAATTTTCCTCAGATTTGTGTGATTCCATATTTTTTTCCCTCTGTTTGATCTGTAAAAGCAGTTGTAATTGACTATAGTTATCTTTCTTTGTTTTTGTTTTTTTAAGTGTTTTATATAGCCAGAAGTTTGGATTGTTGAGGGAAAATTGTTTTGTGGCATATATGTGCTTGTTTTTTTTTTTTCTACACAATTAAACATTTGAATGAACATCTTCTGAGAGGGGTGATTCCATACTTTTTGCCAGGGGTTGTAATATTTGAACCCACTGCGTTCATTCAAGCGCTCAGTCGTGTGGCCAGAACACGACACACAAACAACATGATACCCACTCAGAGAAATCGTACCGCACAGTACCAAACTGATTCTGTTTTTGCCGTTTTTAATAATTTACGTGGCACTGATATATCTGCCAGATAAAATAAAAACAATATAACTTGGATCTCTTGATCTCAGCCAGGCGATCATCCACTGCTCTGCACATTTTGTCTGTATCTTACCGCTTCATATGTTTGTTCTAATCCACTGTAATTAACAATTGATATGATTGATTGATAAGAACCAATTGCAAAGACGCTATGTTGATGAATGGAATTGCATTCGTGATCACAAAGATGCTTCCAAATGTGGGCAAATGAATAAAACTGTGAGGATATTTTCTTGTAAGATATTATGTTGAATAAGTGATTCTTGAGCTGCTATTTTTTTTTTTTTTATACACTTTTTTTTTTTTTTTTAATAACTTTTAAAGTCTCTTCTGATAAACTGAAGCGTGTACAATGATGTACAAGTGCAGCTTCTTATTTCAAACGGAACTGAAGCGTCGGGGAAACACTGAATACCATATAAAGCGTATACACAGCCTGTACTACACAGAGCACAGCAAAAAGACATTTTGGCAATCAACTTGTAATGTTTCTGCCGGTGTGCATGTTTAAATGAACGTTTTACTGTATGGACGATACTACGGTTTAAAAAATGCAATGGCACGGCGGGTATTTTTGATGAACCTTTCAGCTTGTGGTAACTTTATTGAACTGATACGTATTCGTGGGTTTGATGGAAGAAGAAGAGCCAACCGCTCTTGTCGTGAGGTGAGTGAGAAGCTGTAAATAACAGCAGCAGCAGCAAAAGTAGTTGTAATAGTAGTGGTAGCAGTAATTTAGGCCATACCTCAATTAGGACATATATTTTACAAAACAATGGCGCTGACATGTTTTAAGATATGCCAATGCACGTTTCTTTCAGTTAAAACAGCATAGACATTTTTTAATGCCTTGCCTGTGAATCTGAGGGATACAGTAGCAAGTAATAGAATACTTGTTATAAAATTAGTTTAAAATAAAAAAGCAACAAAAGTAAAACTTCAAAATTAAGATATGACTAAAATTATGTCAGTAATACAATTTATTAATATTAAATGTATAATAAAATAAATATACAATAAAATAATTAGCTAAATAATACCAATGATATAATATAAAGTAACTAATACTAAAATAACATGAAAATGACTGTGATACAATATGAATTAACACAAAATAATAAATAAATAAATAAATAGTTTTACAGTGCTCAATTTCCTACACCTTTACCTTATTTTGTTTATTCCCAGGTTAGATAATAAAGTCAAGTCTATAAATCAGAGTCTTTTGGCAGGCAGGCTTCTTGGTTGTAAATGAGTATAGTTTTATTATCTATCTGTTGGTGCATTCCAATGTCCTGATGTCTTGAGTTCTGGACATCCCGTAATGGAAATCCCCTAAGAATTCCTGTTCTAGCAAAGCTCTATATAATACATGCTCGTTCTCTAGCTATGCTCTTGCTTATACATGTTATAAACATTTTCTTAATAAATCCTTTTAAACAAGTGTAGTGTTACTTAAGTTTTATTTAATAAACTACTTTCCATAAAACAAATACAAAAAGTGTTGTCTTTTTTTTTTTTATAAAGAAAATTCCTTTTTCTTTACAATTAAATATACAAAAGGAAAATACATACTGGCAACAATTGCATATTTTCCACAACACTATATAATTATAGAAAATTAAAAAATAATAATAATAATAATAATGGCAGTAAACTGCCTACTAGCAAACAGATTTGGAAGTCTAAGCATCACAGCTCCTTTTATCACAGAGCTCAGTGGGTGATGGATTGGCCTCTGTACAGGGGTGATTTATTTATTTTCAACTGGGGGGCACAAGAGGGGCCACAATAAACACAAAGGGGCCAATATTATGTTGTTTATTATATTATGTATCTGTTTTCTTTTTAATTATTATACAGTTAACAAAAAGCAAAAAATCTATAGCTTGCTCTATTCTTTTTCTATTCTATCTGATTCCTATTGTTATATAATTAAAAAAAAAAAAAAAAAACTTGTTACGTATATTGCATTAAGCTAACTGAGACTTGTCATAGCACTTATTGCTCTGTTGTTGAATTTGATTTCTTCCATTGTCCTTGTTTGTAAGCCACTGTGGATAAAAGCGTCTGCAAAATAACTAAATGTAAAATATAAAGGGTCACTAATTTTGTCAATTCATTTTATTTATTTTTTTTACATTTTTACTGAACCATTAATTTGTCTATAGCAAAAATTAGGGGGACAAAACTCTTAATAATATACAAAGCATGAGTATCTTTGATTGATTTATCTTTGTTGTTATGCACTTATTTTCATATAGTGTTATTTAATATGAAATTATAATACAATATTTTTTTTATTTTTTTTTTTTTTCCCCATTACTCCTTGGACAATTTCAAAACAAACTTTGACAACAAGACAAACTTTGCTATCGTCTGTTTAAAACTGCTGAAAGCTATACCATTTTAAGAAGAGAGATACTTATATCTCCCTTATTGCAATACTCAACTAATTTTTTTTTTTTTTTTTTTTTAAAGATATATTTTGAGATAAAAACAAATCTGTGATTCTTTATAGATTGATCAATCTCACGAGCACCCTTCCGAATGCAAAAATGAGGAATGGGTCACCCTACATTCTAATGGACTTAACGGTCACGTGCATCCAGTGGCCATTGCAGATATTGGCAACAACAACAGAGGCCAACACTGACTGGTGCATTTGTGATGGGGATTTGTAACTCTAGTTTAAACAACATTGTTTTCAGTTGTAACTTCTGGAGAAAAATAGCATAGACATTAGACAAATATGCATATCAAATACTTTACAAGGCTGTGCGTTCAGCTGTATGCATACGATGGACTTTTTGCAGCATCCAATGAGAAGCATCTGTTACAAGCCATAAATCACTCTAGTTCAAAATCAGATAAAACAGTTTTGACATTCCAAACAAGATTGACAGAGATCCCAAAATCACCACCCTTACAAACATTTTTCATGGATGCACTAGTAACACTAATCGCATTAGTGTTTTGGAAGAAATGTGATATTTTCATATTGAATACTATATAATTGGTATATAACTGTGTTTAGACTACTGTTTTTAAAACAAATACTGTTTTATAGAAAACATAATCAGTTATTTAACCATGTTAGTGAGGAACCATGCATGGTTTTACATATGATTACTGATTAAGGACTCAGTCATGAGGTGAGAATACCTTAATTTAATCCTATAATATTTATATAACTTTTAACAGATGTTACTGTAGTTAATGGGCTATCAGTTCATTTTACTGCTGATTATGCATTTCAGTTCAAATTCTTATCTAATATGCTCCCCATAAGGAGTTTTGGACACCCTCTAATCTAAAAGTTGTTGTGCTACAACCAGTGTGTTTATAATGAAGACAAGACATTAAAATTATATTGTAAAAAAAAAAAAAAAAAACACCAGTTTGCAATATCAAGCAGCAAAACCAGCCGTTTTGTACAGCTAAAAAATAGCTGGAAGCAGATGACACTAGAAGCCAGACACATTAAGTTTACTTATGTGTTTGACACAAGGCCATTCTTTAGTTTGTTGTTCAAATATGAAGAAGAATAATGGTATGAAATGTTGTTCTACCTGACGTGATGACTGCAGATGCAGTATTTCATTTATTCGGCTATCTGGTGTACTTGATGAATCTACTTTTTTGAAACCCATTAACACTTTTTTTGTTTACTTTATTACGTAATTCAGAGCCAGTTGTACTATAGTTGCTTTGCTTTATCAAACAGCCTATTACTCTGAATGTGGAATGTCTGTCGCCCCTCCTCCCCTTTCCTAACCCAAACACTATAACCTCCTCCCCTAACACTAACCCAAACAAAACAAAAAATGGCATAATACAGATCAATTAATTATCTTACACAATGTGTGTTTTTTTTTTTTTTTGGCTATAGTCTTAATGTCATCTAATAAATAGGATTGAAGCCAGGACCAGTGGATGCCATGGTGGTAGTAAAGCCCAAACCATATGCTACTTTAACAAGTGGAATCACGTATGCAGAGTAAGTAACAGGCATAACAGGTATGTTATACTATTCTGTGTAGCAAAAAATGGTTATTGATTGCCTGATAATGTTATTCCAGATCTGCACTATACAAGGCCTACAGTGGTACAATCTGCCAGAGCCATCAACCCTAAAGCTCTCTATGCTGACTTCAAACCAGGCTCTCTCTTATCTGCAAAATGACTTTCACTCTCTTCAGTAAGGTACAAGCTAGCAGCATGCTATTATATCAGCATCCACCACCTACACTCATAAGGACGCACCCCCATTACCAAAAGTGACACCAGAGGGCTACCATTCAAAGCCAACAGATTGTATATATGTGCCAACAAACCAGGAACAGCTGCATCTCAATTCACTGTCACACCTCACTGAAGAAGCAAAAAGATGCCAAAGTTAAGCACCTGAGTGCAATTCTCTGAGGAAGTAGAGGCTGATTGTTTTAAATTTTAGGGAGGTCAGCCACATTAGAGGTCCCAATGCTACAGAAAACCTAGCTGAGAGAACATCTGAGGGATGTGGAGGAAAGTGACTTATGCAGTTCTGAAAAACCTAAACTTAAGGGTATGGCTCGCTTGAGAGACCATAATTTTGCTTAGTTGAAATAAAATACACAAATGCACTAAGCTACAGTGACGTATTTACAGACTAACTGTGGTTTGTTTTTCTTTTATATATATATCTGCCAAAATACCTTTCTATGCTCAAATAACTGAAGGGGCACAGTGCTGAGGAAATAAATTGATTTTACAAGCATGTAATTTTATTTTACAGTGGTTATCTGATTAAAGTTTTACTATTTGTTTCACAATTCAATATTTGTTGTAAATCAAAGTATGAATTACTATTTTGAAAATGACCAAGTTGTGTATACGAGATGTCGAATTGGTCACTCAAGATTGACTCATTCTTATTTATTGAAAGGGGAAGAGAAACCAGTTTTTGACTTATGTAAGAATTATTTGTCTGTAAAACATATTTTAATAGAATGCCCATTTATAAATGATATTAGACAATGTTTTTATTTAGAAAATGTATTAATGGACATTTTAAAAAATGTTTCTTCTGGAAAGATTTTACAATTTTTGTCACAAATTGGGTTGAAAAATTCTATATGACTTTTATCATTGTTAATATTTAAATTTTGTATAATGATGGTTATTGTATCTAAATATTTTAATTATGAAATGTGAACATTATGTATGTTTTGTATAAAGAAGTGTGTTACTTTAAACTGTTGATTTTGCCATGAAAATAGCCATTAGTGCTGATATGGTGTTAAAATACCAATAAATAAATATTTATTGACAATTTCATTTTAAACTACAGGGGTTGGACAATGAAAATGAAACACTTGGTTTTAGACCACAATTAGTACGTGTTGGGCCTCCTTTTGTGGCCAATACAGCATAATTTCTTCTTGGGACTGACAAATACATGTCATGCACAGTAACCAGAGGGATTTTGAGCCATTCCTTTTATAGAACAGTGGCCAGGTCATTATGTGATTCTGGTGTAGAAAAGCGAGTTTCCTGACTCGCTCCTCCAAAACATCCCAAAGTGCCTCAATAATATTCAGATCTGGTGACTGTGCAGGCCATGGGAGATGTTTAACTTACTTTAGAGGTTTATCAAACCTCTCTGTCACCAGTCTTGCTGTGTGTATTAGTGGATTATCATCCTTATACATGGCACCATCTTTAGGGTACAATGTCTGAACCATTGGGTGCACATAGTCAACCTTCACATTTTGCTCTTACTGGTGGAATGTGAAGTAAGTGAAGATTGGCCACCAGGCTGCGCAAATATAGCCATGAAACCTCCAACACTATATTGGCCAGTGTTTCAGTTTATTGTCCAACCCCTGTATGTTAATACAGGGAATGATATGAAGCACTCATTCTAAGGTTAAAACCAAAAGAAAAACATTAATTGATATTTTATTCCATTTCTGCTGCTCTAATTCTGCTTCTACTGCATTAGCAATTGCTTAGCCAGACTTTAAAAGGCAGAATATGTAAGATTTGTTGATTAAAATATCCAAACACCACTAGAACAGTTTTATATATTTTGCTGATTTGTGTAATCCCAAATTATCCCAAAGGTTTCAAAAAATGTTTAAATCCAGAGAAATAAGCAATTTTAACTAGCGTAATGGACTGTGTCATTGCGTTGCCTGCCAATGACGTCATATACTCTAGACTTTCCAGTTTTACTTTGTAGAAAACATGGAAATCCCAAAGACACTTTAATATGTTATGTATTTTATTAGACAGGTGACGAACACACAAAGTAGCATTATAACATAACTTTCAACACACTCAAATGTATACAGTATTTAATATTTGAACTGCACTGCTTTTCCTACATATGACATGCATATTAACGACTATTCCACACTCGATCACGGCATCATCAAACTACACCTTTGTTTTGTTTGTTTTGAATATGCGCTCTTGTTTTGAAAGTTAAGGTGTGGAAACGTTATTATTATTATAAAAGTTTTATTATTATTATTATTATTATTATTATTATAGTCATTTAGCAGATCCTGTGTGGTGGCTAGAAGTGCTGTCCTCACATTTTTTAAAAATAATATAATACTGAATAAACATAAATACAAGCATAAACAAAATTAGCTGTGGCTGCTTTGGTGACTAGCATAGAGACAGAGCGACACGTGTTATAATCTGAAAACCACGCCCACCGGGGGGAAAGCAATCCAATGCTGTCAATTAACTTTTGTATTGTGGGAAGCTGCCTCCATGTCATTTCTGAATTATAACAAAAAACAGCAATGTCTAAAAGCTGCTATGTGACAAGGTGTACAGAAAACAAGCTAAAAAAAAAACACAGAACTACATTTTTATAAGATGTCGACCCAAAAAACGAGTATGGGCGTGGCCTAAAATGTGCTCTGTCTCTATTTCTGTAGTAGCATAGCACTCTACGGTCAGCAGAAGTAATCGAACATCTTGAGATTTCACGGAAATATGTCATGCATCGACAGTAACTTAAGTTAGCCCTTTTCTAACACGTGTTTTGCATGATAGATTTAAAACACAACCTAAAGATTAATTTCCCTTTCTTTTTCTATTATTGTTTTCACCTTTATTTCAAAGTGTTCATATCTAAACACCTGGTCCTTCGCCCATTTCTGACCGTTTCTGTTCCTCATTTATTTTCTCATTCTGAAGCACTAAACTTACCAGAAAACGCTTCTCAGCACAGCGACGAATAATGAGCAGCTCTCTCTGATCCAGCTATTACCAGTTATTGCAGGTATTCTTAAATGCTTACACACAATTAAAATGCACTTATGACTTTTCTGCCCAGTGAACACTTATGAGATCAGTAATACTGATCAACAAAAACAAAAACTCTAAGATTCAGGATTTTTTTTAAAACTACTGTAAAGTAATCTTGCAGTAAATGAAAATCACTAGAAAAGTTCAAATACCAAAAAACTGTACATGAACTTGGTATGCACCACAATATGTTAAAGTAAAAAAAAAAACAAAAAAAAGTTAATTCAGCATCCTCTGCACATTTGGCCAAATATCATTATGGTATACAGCAGTTTCTTGGTCTCCTATCACAATACTAGCTATATCTCTAGGCAGTCATTTCTCAGTTCTGCAAAAATGCAGTACACAGTAAAAATGGTTACAAATAAAATTTGACAGTTAAGTTTGAAGGTGTACAACATGTGAATTAGATGATAGAATCATCTAATGTACTGGTACTGTAGGCCAACTGTAATTATACTGTATAAAACCTACCCAGCAAACACGGTAATGTGGGGCCCACATGGGTTTTTAATGGGCTACAGGGGTACAGAGTGGGCATGGGCTCGAAATGGGCATCTTATCTGGGGCCCAATTGGGTGACCCAGCTAGGACCCACATGGGTGAATTCAGGTGGGCTCCCCATGTAGTTCCCAGTTGGGTAATTAATGAGAAATGTGTGCATGGGCTCAAAATGGGCTCCACATGGGATCCTTTTAGTTTTATCAAATATACAAGTGTAAACATAATTAATCCTACATAGGGTGATTACATGGATATATAGTGCACATTTGATTATTTTTCTTATTGTTTTGACACTTGGATTACTTAATTTATTCAAAATCTAAAATATTCCCCTCCTTTTTATAGTCTATGATTCCAACACTCATGCATTTCTACCCAAATATCCATTTGACATTTAGCCAGAAATAAAAAAACTGCAGCCACTTTAATTGTGCTGACAAATTTCTCACGAGATCTCACCCCATCGCGAGATCCCATCCCCCATGACATCATTCAGCAATTCAAATTCCCAGCGCTGCTCGCACTGAATCGCGCCGGCGCCATTACTCTCTGGCTGTTGTGCTGGCATTTTCGGGAGAAGACATTTGCCGTCTGTGTATCAAAGGTAAGAATTACATTTTTAAAACGGCAAATGCAGAGCACGTAATTAATGTTAACCCGAGACATCGTTTGGCCTTTTTATCGAGAATTTAAACAACATACTCAGATCACGGCACATTTTCTTCTTATTTCTGGCGCCTGTGCCTAAACGATAAAGCTGTAACTTATGTCTTGATGTTCTCTACGACATCTAAAAGTAAAGAAAATACTAAAAAACTGCTTAAACTGCAGAGTTTGGCACCGGGCTGTGTAACGTTATTCACGGTAGTGTACGTTAGTCTGGGACAGATCTCGATTTGAAGAGCACACAATAAGGCTGTTGTTTGTTTAACAATACATACAATACAATAATGTTACAACAATATTTCATATTTATCATGCAAGCAAACAGGATTTTCTGCCTTATATAAATCTGCATCTGTTTGCATTCAGGTGTAATTACAAATTGTTAATACTATAACGTTAACGTTACAAATGATTTTACCTAAATTAGATATTTTTTTTGAAGTAACGTTAATACGAATTTTTCTGACAGAACGTAATCGGACGGTCACTGATGTCGATGTAGTGGAGTGAAATTGGCAGACCCCACCTTCTACAAACCAGTGGTATGTTCTGACATGACAATTAGCAGGTTCACAAGGCTGAACATTAACACTTTTGCACTTAACGTTACAGTACTGTGCAGATGTCTTGGGTCATTTTGTTTGTTTTTTAAATATTGCCTATACATTTCTGTCTGTATTCTAATAAAAACTCTGAGATATTCATTATACCATTCACAAAACAACAAATATAATGGTGGCCTAAGATGTTTTCACAGTTATTGTAGCTTTTTTGCTAGAGAGGCAGAATATTTTTGTAGCACCGGCAACAAGTGTAAAACATCTGTTACAGTGGAAACTGCATAGGAATTATGGGAGTGTTTCATAGGAATTATATGGGGCTAATATATTTGTATGTATGGACCTGATGCACACAGTAGATAACAACTTCCAGTGTAAAATAGCAGCACACCATCGATTAACCTATGGCTGCATGATTTGGGGGGGAAATGTAATTGCAGTTATTCAGGTTAAGTTTTTGTGTTGTATTATTTGTCTCCCCAATATTAATTATCTTGTTTTCTGTTAAGTTGCTGTGGATGCAGAAATTGGAGGAAGTACTGTAGATGAAGCCACAAGAATGATGGCCTTTCTTTTGGACCACCCTTTATCAAGAGTGTTCTAGGGGCTCAAACTGCTTGAGGTTGTATAAGGTATGTTTACTTCCCGTTGGATTATTTATAGCATTCATGTGTAAACAGGTTTATAATACATAATGGAATTTAAACTTTATTAAAGACAAGTACACTAATACAGGTGAAGTGATACTAAAATAAGAACAAATGAAGACATCAGATGCAAAATCCGTCTGAAGTTTTCTTCTAAAATAAATTTTATCATGCTCTTATGTTCAGTTATTTCACTGTAATGGCAATGAAAAGGACCTATATTTGCCTGATAAAATATATGTGTTTTAAAAGACAATTCCAGATTTTGATTAAATGAGAATTTATTTTTTTGTGAACTATGCCTTTAAATGTTGCACTGTGCCCTTGTTTACCCAGAAATCATTTAAGACATAATATTGTATCCCATACTATGTTTATATTTCCTGAATATATGTAAAAATGATGATGGCTGCATATTTATTGCAAGGACATAAATGTGGAATTTAATCTAACTTTTATGCTCTTTATGTGTTTTACAGGAAGTTTGAAGAAAATTCACTTACAAAATAAATTGCCCTTAAGAGGCAGAAAAGTCAGTGTCAAAGTTGATAATCTGTGACTGGGCAGGGAAACCATTCTGTGAGGTCACAGTGGAGAGCAAGATGGGTAGGTTTTAAGATATTCTTGATTATTAAATGGAAATACAATCTTAAGTAGGACTGCTCAGTTAATCGAAGTGAAATCGAAATCACGATTAATCAAAGGCTGCGATTGTCATGTGTATCATGTGTCATGTGACTTGTCTTTTTTTTTTAAAGGATCACTGAGAAAGCGAGGACAGAGAAGTGAGGAGCTGCACTTTTAATATATTTGAGTTTTCAGATATGCATATACAAACCATAAAAGATATGCCAAATAATGTTTGTCAGGAGCTTCATTTTTTTTTTTTTTTTTTTACTTTTTTTTTTTTTAAAAAAGTTGTTTTATACAAAATATACAAGTTGTAATGTGCTTATAGCATGCAGAATACAAGTTGTGAAGTTTTTACAATAAAGAGTTTTTTCAGGAGCTTAAAATGAACTTTTTTTTTTTTTTTTTTAGATATTTGTTTTATAAAGTTGTAAATGTACAAGTTATATTTTGTCATGTTTAAATTATTTCAAATAAACTTTGCTTAAGAGCATGAAATACTGATTTATGTTTATTGAATACCTTTTATCATTGTGAATTTAATGAAATGTTTGCGTTTAGGGGTTTACTGTAAAATAAGGTAACCCAAACAGACAATATTAGCCCATGTGTATACCTGTTTTGGCCTTTAAGAGACCTACATACAACCTAGCTGGGTCCCATCACTAGCCCATGTAGGCAGATTCATGTAGGCCTTAAATGGGAGCTACTTGGTTAACCCATATGGGCCCTATATGGAGCCCATCAAGAGCCCATCATCAGCCCATCTGGGCTAACACATTTGGGGCCACCATGGAAACTGCGGACAAAATTAGCTGGGTCCCAGTTGGGTAGCCCAGATGGGCCCCAGAAATCAGCCCAGTTGTAACCCCTTTGGGCCCCACATGGATGTGTTGGCTGGGTATGTAGATTCGTTCAAGCTCTCTCCTCTATCTGTTTTGCTACCTAATGTTTAACTTAATCATTATTAAACTTTTTAAGAAATGCACCTTTATTTTGAGAACTGAATTAGTGGTTTGGGAAAATGAGCCAACTAAAATCAGTTATATTGTGTTAACAATCGAGAAAACTGCAATATGACTAGATTCTCACCTAACTCTGCTATTAGTTTCCTTTATCGGCATCTTCTTGTTGATTTCATGTTATTGTTTTCTTCGAATATGACAATATCCATAATGAAAGTGGAGCGAGCGGTTGGAGAATCGGCTCACCAAACAATTACACAAATAATCTCAGACATATCCGGACGGGATTAGATTTCTCATAGAACTTCTGAGTTCGCCGAGAAGCAGTAATGATCTGATTCACGAACAAACGTAAACAATTCGTTAGTGCAATGGGCCGCGCTTTGTGTTTTTGAAAAAGAAAGAACCGATTCCTAAAGAGTCATTTGTTAATAAAGCCGACTACACTGGGCTCGCTGCGTGCGCGTGCAACCAGTGCACAGTTTATTGAAAGACGTGTTTTTGCCATTATTTTGCTTTATGCTGTCATCGCCGCGGCTGGTCTGTATTGTATATGTGTGTTGTGAGTGAAAACGTGTATAATAAAACCTTTTGTTGAGAAAATTGTTTTTTTTTTTTTTTAATGTCTTTTGGCATTTTGGTTCTTTAGCTGGTAGCCCGTAGTAAATGAAAAAATAATGAATGAATGAATGAATTTAATTATTCTCTTTATTGTAATTGGCATCCTGAACGTGCCAGCATAGTCACGTGCTTAGAATGTTTTGAATAAATACAGCCTGCACTGACAGTGATGTCACATGTTAGAAATTAGAATGTTCATAATCTGCATACTACTCATTCTGCTCTTTTGCATTCTGCTGGACTGCAAGATTCGCTCTGCTTTTCATCAATATTTACTCTGCTCGACTGCACTCTTAATTTAGTTTACTCAAGAGTCTAGTATATTCATTTTGCAAGTTTGTCTGCAAGACTTTGCACAGTTCTCTACACTCTGTGAAAAAGATTCACAAAAACATCACATCATGTTGATCACTGTGAGTCTGGTGATGTTATGGTGGTACTCCACCAGGGTGAAAAACAATTCACCAAATACAGTGAAAGTGGAGGAAACCAAACATGAACAAATCACCAGAAAGACAACCAAGAGACTACTGGATTGTCATTTCACAGAAGGTAAACACGTTATTTTTATTATCTGTCCATCAGAGCATATAAGTCATTCGTGGTGTTATATATATGTATATGTATATGTGTGTGTGTGTGTGTGTGTGTGTGTGTGTGTGTGTGTGTGTGTGTGTGTGTGTATATATATATATATATATATATATATATATATATATATATTACGATTTAAAATAATAATAATAATAATAATAATAATAATTAAGCATTTATGAAAAACAGTCTGAAATGAGAGACCACATGTCCACTCTGTTAGGGACAAATGACAGTGTTTAAAAGGCTCATGCTTATCTGGTGATAATTTTTTTTTTTCTTTTCATAAACAATTGTATGAAATATGTTTTCGCTTAGTTTTTGTGTATCTGATACTCTCAAAACTTTATATTGACACTGAATTATTTGGTACTTTTTTCTTTTTTTTTTTCTTTTTTTTTTTTTTTTGCTAACAATATCGACAAAACATAATTTTTAGTAGTAAATATAACACAATGGACAATAACTTGAGGGTCACACCTAAAAACCTTTAAAATAATAAACAAAACAAAAAATCCATGCATAGAGAAGTATTACGCATAGAAGTATTACGTATATAACAACGTGCAGTCGACCAAATTTTAACATTTGTATTCACAGTAACCATTATTAACATAATCATAGATCCAATACTATAACCGCTTCTACCGTCTTCTTTTTTTGCCAAAGAATTTGAGACTGACACTACCTATGCAGCTGACACTGTCCCTGCGACTGACAGTGCATCTGAGACTGTCATCATCCCTGTGACCGATAGTGCACCTGAGACCGTCATTGTCTCTGTAACTGACAGTGCATCGGAGACTGCCATTGTTCCGGGGACTGACATTGTGTCTGAAGCTGATGTTGCTCCTGAGACCTACATTGCTCCTGAGACTGATAGTGCACCTGAAACTGCACATGAGAATGTTACTGTCTCTGAGACTGGCATTGTGGCTGAGACTGACGTTGCTTCTGAGATCGTCATTGTTTCTGAAACTGACAGCACACATGAGACTGTCATCATGCCTGAGACTGACGTTGCTTCTGAGATCGTCATTGTTTCTGAAACTGACAGCACACATGAGACTGTCATCACGCCTGAGACTGACGTTGCTTCTGAGATGGTCATTGTCTCTGAAACTGACAGCACACCTGAGACTGTCATTGTGCCTGAGAGTGATGTTGCTCCTGAGACCGTCATTATCTCTGAAACTGACATTGCTCCTGAGGCTGTCATTGTCTCTGGGACTGACATTGTGCCTAAGACTGGCACTGTCGCTGAGACTGACACTATGCCTGAGACTGACATTGTGCCTGAGACTGTCATCGTCCCTGAGACTGATAGAGTCTCCGAGACTGACATTATGCCTGAAACCGACACTGCACCAGAGACTGTCATAGCCCCTGAGACTGTCATTGTCTCTGAAACTGTCATCATCCCTGAGACTGACACTGTGCCTGAGACTGACACTGTGCCTGAGACTGACACTGTGCCTGAGACTGACACTGTGCCTGAGACTGACACTGTGCCTGAGACTGACGTTCCTTCTGACTCCATCATTGTCTCTGAAACTGACATTGCTCCTGAGACCGTCAAAGTCTCGGAGACTGACATTGCGCCTGAGACTGGCACTGTCCCTGAGACCGACATTGTGCCTGAGACTGACACAGTGCCTGAGACTAGCACTATCTCTGAGACCGACATTGCGCCTGAGACCTACATTACACCTGATTCTGTCATTGTCCCTGAGACTGACATAGTCTCCGAGACTGACATTATGCCTGAGATCGACATTGCACCGGAGACTGTGATAGCCCCTGAGACTGTGATTGTCTCTAAGACTGTCATCGTCCCTGAGACCGACACTGTCTGTGAGATTGACATTGCTTCTGAGACCTACATTGTCTCTAAGAGTAGCCTGGTGCCTGAGACTGGCACTGTTCCTGTCACTGACACTGTGCCTAAGATGGTCACTGCCTCAGAGATAACACTGCCCTTGAGATTGACACTGCCTCTGAGACTTTCACTGCCTTCCGTACTCACACAGCCTGTTAGACTGACACTCACTCTGAGAATGGCAGTGCGTCTCAGAATGGCACTTCCACTGAAACTGACACTGCCTATCAGACTTACACTGCCTCTCAGATTGAGACTGCCTCACAGACCGCCACTACATCTTAGACTGACAGGGCATTTCAGGCTGACAGCACATCTCAAAGTGTCACTACCTCAAAGACGAAACTGCCTCTCAACCTCCACTGCCTTGAATACTGACACTGCATTGGAGCCTACCACTGCCTCTGAGACTGACACTACCTCAGAGACTGCCCTTGAATATAATAAAGCTACCACTGGCTTGGAGACGGACACTACCTCTGAAGCTGATGCTGTCTCTGAGTCTGCTCTTGAATATCTGACAGCCGCGACCTCTCAACTGCCACTGGATCTGATACAGCTACTGCTTCTCAGACATCCACTGTCTCTGAGACTGACACTCCCTGAAGATCTGAGTCCCTTTTAACGTACAAAATCTGTCCTATTCATTATATGGTGCAATAAAAAAAATAAATAAATTTTTTACTTCTCCCTTTCTTTCCTATTTTCTGTACTATTCTAAAAGGAAGATAATTAATGCCACAGTCAACTGCATAGTAGGAGCAATGATAAATGCAATACAATACAATGAAATCATTCCATAGTGAAAAGAAATGCTGTCTTATTTCACTTATTTAAAAAAAAAATATATCAATTTAGACAGATTCCATGTCAAGACTGAAACAAATTAGCTCAAAGAGGAAATATGAATAAATAATCATAACTGGAAATAATTAATTAGAAATATTAAGATCAGCTAAAATAAGTAACTGTAGCAGATTCAATATTACAGTCAACTAATTTGTTCGTCTAGTGAACATTCTGTATAATTTCATATCAACTTTAGGAAATACTATTTTCGTGGCTACAGAAAATGCATTAAAGCATGTAGCAACATGTGGCTTGAAGGGACTTTATTTGTGAATTCGGACATATTCCTCTTTACACATACAGTTTTTCTACTATATAGTAGGTAAGTATAGAATTTCAAATACAGTCTGGTTAACTATATGAATCAGTTATTTACTCATAAAGACATTTGTTTCTTTTTCGATTAAATTACTTTTTTTAATAAATAAGTTGACTAAATGTTTCAGTGATTCATTCATAAATACATTGGTTGCATCCGAATATGCCCTCTTTCTTACTATATAGTGGACTAAAGGAAACAGTATGTAAAATATGTATAAATAATACACAATTATTATTCAAAAAAGTACTTCAAAAAGTTAATCAGGTTAGTTCCTGAATTAATTGGTTGACTGAATGATTCAATGATTCAGTCATAAAGACTCTACTGCCATAACAACATGGTATATGCTGCATGTCCTTGGATATTAATTGTAATTGCCAAAACATTATAAGATCAAAAATGTTAAAAAGAAATAATTTATGAGGTTTGCCTCATAAATGTCTGTGTAGCTATTATTGTAGCTAAACGTATGAGCAGAAGTGTCTGAAGGTGAAAGAAACAGTGTTCAATGTGAAATAAAAAAAAAAAAAAACATGTAATTCCCATTTGTTATTCATACCTAAAAATCAAAGCATTTAAAATCTCTGTCTTTACATTACCACAGAGTTGTTCCTCTTAACATAAAGTTTCCATGTACATTTGATTTATCCCCTTGAATATTCTCTCTCCTCTCTCCTAAGTTTAATATTGTTTGTCTGGCAAAGCTTTTATCTCAAAACAGTTCTGAAGGCAGGTCTTAACCTCGGCTAACATGAATACATTCAAACTCATAAGAGCTTGACTCACATGGTTGCACTGCAAGCAGTAACCACAGGAAACCCATATGATTATGCACAAAAGGTTTTATTAAACTAAACACAAACACATAACTAGTCTAAATAAACACAAATATACACTCACGTATACATGGGTAAACTGGAAAGTGAAAGTAAGAGTGAATGCACAAAACCAAAATGGAAACAGGGAAATGAAGCTATAAAAAGGGAAAGAGTAATTTAACCACCTGTACAAAACCAGCAGCACCCTGGTAACATGCTAAACCGTTGTTTAATCGAATGTACTATACTTGCATTGCCTTGGCTGTTGAATGAGTGTCCGCAGTTTCAGATGAAAGTTTTGACAGTTTGATAGTTTGATGGTGTAGAAGTTTGAGTTCATGGAGAGTGACAAACAGTGACTCGCTTAGTTGAAAGAGTTGTTTTGGGTTGGGGTGTTGTATATAAATCACATGTTCCAACTGTGCAAAAAAAAAATGGTGCATGTTCTGTGAGGGTGCAAATAGCCCTCATATGCATATGAACCCTTCATTCAAATAGCACATACTGAGACCAGAGAGCACACAATAGCATACTTTTAGCTCAAGTGCCGGTCAGAGTACACTTTTAGGACCTTTGCAGCCAACAAAATTTCACATGCTCATAGTCTAGTGTTACCACAGCTTAAGTCACACACACTTATGAAGTCACTAGCTTGTCTATTGATGTCATTTTCATACACAATGGCATTGTTGAAACAAATTGTGACAAACTGGAAGACTCTATTCTGTACAGTGAACTATGAATGAGACACTACATTCCAGCAAATCACAAATGCTCTTTGAAGCATTTTATCCTACTAGTTTCCCAAACAGAACATACACACGCTAGCGCAATCATCACAAACCCTAAAGGATTTCTTTCTTCAAGTCTGAATACAGAGAATGTATTCCTTGGTAAGCCACAAGAAAAGATATTCACATAAAATATTCACGATTTCTCCAATATACTCTGTTTTGTAAACTTAAATCTATTGTTTGATAAAAGTATCTCTGAGGAAATTAAATCTTTCATCCAGTGTTCAAGAATTGTTTCTGATAATTCTTTATGAGCCCAATATTTAGGGCCAGATTTATTAACCCCTTAACTGTCACCGTCCCGTATACGGGACGCTTGGCGCTCTTTTTTTCATTGTACTTTTTCTCTATCAATTTTTTTATTAATCATCACAAATTATATATAATTTGAAAGCTTAGAATCCCAAGAATCATCCTATGAAAACTATTTTAAAATCGGACATTGCGTTACCATGGAAATGGTACTTTAAAATCTTTTGGCGGTCTCCTCCCCCTTAGCGGTGGTGTCAAATGTCATGCATTACGGTCTTTTATAATCAAAACTTTTAATAATCTTGACAAAAAACATATCATTGGAAAGGCCTGGGTCTCAGGATTTCATATTTGGTTATTTGGTTTGTTATTTTATGATAGGAGTAAAATTGACAGAGAAAATTAGAAATTTGTAACAGAAAAATGCATTAAAAAAATTATATTGAGTTTAAATGGCACCCGGTGGCGGTTTGTGGTATGACGCCCTAAATAAACCTTCACAGAAACCTACATTTTTTTCATATCAACTTCAAATTTGGAACATAACTTATTTAGACATAGGGCTTCAATTTAATAGCAAATTTAGGGTAAAACCTGTTATTTAAAATATGTTTTTATATCAAATAAAATAAAAATTGTACAGTGCATTTTGTTTATGGTAAATTTAAACCCCTATAACGTCTTTCTATAACATTTTTTTGAAAAAATTCCACTTCTGCAATAATCTGCTGATTGTCTTCTTAAAAAAGAGACCAACCTTAGCTCTGTATTCCAAAGTGTTCATGAATTACAACAATTTTAGTTTGGATAGTGCACTTTCATGTCTATTTTAAAAAATGGGGGTGACAGTTAAAGGGTTAAATAGGGCAAATTAGCATTAGAGCACAATTCCATAAAAGTGCCGAAGGGAGGGGAAAATTTACTGACAATTTAATGAAATTTTACTGCTGTGATTTACTGAAAATGCGCAAATTAAAGAACACAGATGCAGCCAGATCATTTCCATAATGACCAGCACAATCTACCAAGAGCAGCACAAATTACCGCCTGCTTTTTGGGGGCATTAAATAATGGCCCAAATTCCAGTAATTTGGCAAGTGCAAACATTAGTAAACCTTGCCATTAGTGTGTTAATTTCTTGGGTAGTATAAAGTACAAGCAATAATAACCATAACTCTCTCTAGTGTGTGTACTTGCTGGTCGCTGTACTGGTCCAAGCCAAAAGGGCCTACCCTCAACGCATTATGATGGTCCCTAGAATAAACAAAAACAGCAGAAAGGTCTTGAAATGGTCGGTCCAAACACAACACATGCACGCTATGTCCTTTCAGAGTTGCTGACCTTTTTGGTCACTTAGCATATGTGCAGCAGCCATCAGATGCCATCTGGCTCAAAGCACTGGCACTGCCTCTGGCGCAGCCCCACAAATCTGTGCAACAAGGGTTATCAAGCTTGTGTTTGTCCTGTGGTATAAATCAGTTTGTCTCTGAGCATTTTTTTATGATGAGAAAAAGGTTTAAATACAAAGATTCCAAACACCTATGGAATAGAGTCATGTCAAAGGCATTCTGTAGCATGTTGGGAAATCAGTGCATGCATTCTCTCAGCAGTCTCTCTAAATCTTAGAACATGTTCATGTCATATTTCACACCATGTTAGAAAAATAGTTTGTTGCTGTTTTGCTTAAAGAATTGAAGAACAGCTCACATGTGATCAGTTTTTGTAAGTTTTGTTTAAAATATATATATATATTTTTAAAGAAACACTTAAGTTGAAAAAGTGCAATAATGTCAGATTAAACATTTTAAAGTACATTTAAAATTATTTATTCTTTCAAAATGTCAATCTTTTGTCATGTTAAAGTACACTTATTTTGATGTTGATACTGAAGCACGTTAAGTAATTGATTGTCATTTTAACTGTAGTGTCAATGAATGTTGTATTTCAAGTGAATATACTTTGAATGCAACAAAACTGCAAGTTAATCATTACAAACGTATAATTACAAATATATTAAATACAAAACATACAAGTTTCAGTAGAAATAACATTGCAGTATATTTTAGTTTACCATAAATGTTTGTCAGTACATTTAGCAATTCGCTTTAACCATATTTCATAGACAATAGAAGTAATTATGAATTTCAAAGATGTATTTTTAAAGGCCAAAAAACAATAATAAATGCAAAGTTCCTTATAATAAACTGGTGTTTAATTAAAATGCATTTAAGTGTCTGAAACCATTGCATTCAGTTTACATTTAAATATGTATGTATAATATTTCCATAAAAGATTCTAGATTCTATAAAAGTATGCTAAAATGCAAAAAGGGTTGGTAATATCTTAACAAGACTAATTATTTTTTTACTCACAATTGAGGCCAATTAACAGGAATTACCTTTCTGTGCAAGTTCATTTTGAGCAAATACTGTTTAAAAATGTTTATTTAAAGTCAGCAATTTTGTACATTTTATGTGCTCTTAAATTCTATCATATCATCTCCGTTGTATTGATTATTAACCAGCCTGTTCTCTAGATATCAGTATTGGCATCAGCCATGGAAAAAAAAGTAGTCCATGCCACTAACCCTGTCTGTAACTCAGTAAATCTTATCTTGTGTAATATGCTAAAAGGAACCAATTGATTTCTGGTTGGTGTTTTAGTGAATTAGAAAGAAGGCTTTCTCTATCTCTAGAAACATCCTTCTATCTTGACAGTATAATTAAAAGGAAAAAGAGAGAAATATTTCTTCCTGTGCCACAGAGAAACCTAAAACCTCGAAGCAGTTTACATGTAATGTGTGCATTTATTTAATGCGCTATCATATAATACTGTGTACTGTATGTGTCCATGCAGTATTTGTGCTCATACATGTTTATTTCATCATGGATAGGAAATGCTAGAAGGCTCATGACTGAACAACACAAAACATTTATAATTAAAGGTGCTTATTACTGTTGCCCAGAGATTTGAGTTTTTCCAAAATCCCTCATCCTAAGTATTACTTAGGCTCACGTCAAATGCTATGAACATGAATCATACCATATGCATGACATGTATAAAGAAAAATAATAATAAAATAGATATTGTGGCACAAAAAATTAAGAATAATTTGTTCCTACAACTTATTTCCTACAATTTATTAATTTCCCCAAGTTTTTAAATCATATAACACTGATAATTTGTTCTTTTGTTTTAGGTGAATCATGGCCGAATTGTTGCCTTAAAATTAGCCTTAAAAAGTTGTGGGAACAAATGTTTAATTTGTGACTGAAATATCTTAATATATCTCTTGAAATATCTTAATCTTAATGCCATCATAGTAATGCCATATTGACAGCAACTTTTCCACTACTCAGTTTCTTCAGAAAATATGAAAGTCCATTTTGCTTAATATGTTTTTTTGCACACAGTCCATAAAAAGCTAATAAAAACAAATACATTTAACCAGCTGTTGTCTTTAAGACAGCGTGAGGCTTCGGATCGAAGGAGAAGGAAAGAGGTTGAAAGATGATTAAATGTCTTGTCAAGGTGAACACAAAGAGGCAGCAAAAACAGTGCGACTCTAAGCATCTCACAAAGCAAGGAAAAGCGTGGGCTGACTGTGCTGAATTACCCAGAATACCACACTGAGACATCTTACACAATAACCACATGTTGCTGGGAATCAAAAGTACCAACAGCACATTTATGCATCCTTTGCTCCTCTCCACTGCACAGCATAATAGCTGCATGTCCTAGAACACCAGGCGGGGGGTAAAGAGACAAGACCGAGAGCACGCATGATGAGATACTTATTCTGCTCTACGGTGACTCATTCGGTTAAAGAGATCATTCCAGAACGAGAACAGCAGCTCTGAGAAGGCTTGTCTGACTGCTTATGATGATGAAGTCCTCTCTGAATCTGCTGGACACTGGCAGAGATATTTCTAAATTGTTGTACATTTGTTATTCAAATTATGCAATACAACTTAAGTAGGCAATTCACAGGGAGTATTATAACGCCATCAGTCGACCCAATTAGAAATGAGCTACAGGCCTGAAATCACTACACCTGCTTAACAACCTGTCAAAGTAGAAATGGTAAGGTTCTACTTGACTCAATATTAACATATTTATGGGATAAGTAGCGCATTACACTTAGAAGCAGATTAATATGTGACTATTGTACCAATGTTTGTGAGTGCAAAAAGTTTAATCATAATATGTTACGCACCTCACACAGCAAACCACCTTCTGTATCTATTCTTGTCATTTGCAAACAAACCAAACATGGCCAAACAAAGCACATGGATCATAGCTGATGTTATGGGGGAAAAGATTGTATGCTATGCCAGTTTCGGCCAAATACACACTATTATTGCTACTTGTTAAAGATCTGAATTAATGTATCATTTTCAAGATATATATATATATATTATTTTTTTTATTATTTATTTATTTATTTTTTTTTATTATTATTATTACTGAACATATTTAATGTTACCGGTACTGTCATTTAAGCAGACTAACCTCTGACAGACTGATCTTTATTCAGAACACTGAAGTGAAGATAAGCGTACATATTATTTTATGGCATACTACTATATGCTATATATGATTTTCAGAGTCACTTACTCTCAAAACAGAAACATACAAAAGTAGGCCTATCTATATTTCAAAACAGCACCAATAAGCAAATGTTAACTCAGTTTAAAGCTTCTGTAATATTCAACTTTAATATGGTTATATTAACGATAAACATTTTTAATAGTCAAATTAACTAAACAAACACATATTTAAATATAATATTTAAGAGAGAGAGAGAGAGAGAGAGAGAGACAACTGATGTTTTGCTTCTCAAGTTAGATGCTCATCTATGTTACTGGCCAATATTCACACTAGTATTCTAGATTAAAGCTTCACTTACCAATGATGAGCAGCCCTACAGCAAGATGGTTTTTATTTCTGTGTTTATCATGTTTCTGTTGGGTAGAACAGGTATGTATCAGGGCATCTTCAGTGTGTGTGTGTGGCATTCAGTCTTTTGAACAGTTCACAGAGCGTTTGGAAACAGACTGTACCATCTCCAGCACACTGAGGGGGAGGACAGAATGAAATCAGATTGGTTTATTGTGCTCAATGCTCCACCTCCCTGAATAAAATGAAAACAGCTTCCAGTCCAAGTACAAATCAGAATGTGTTATATTTTGAGTTTATTGCCTCAACAGGCATTCTACCCATACACTCTAGATAATTCAGTGGCTTTGTGAATATCACAATAACAAATAACTATAATCTCTGAATAGCACAAATGTGATTGTTTGAGTTGTACATACCAAAATGGATGCCCCAGAATCCAACATTTAAAGAGATAGTTAATGCTAAATTTTAAATTCTGTCAACATTTACTCACTCTCAAGCTGTTCCAAGCCTGTATGATTTTCCTTTTCTTCAGCTGAGCATAAGATATATTGTGAAGAATGCACGTAACCCTATAACATTTCTAAACCAAAAACACTCATTTGGGAGTGCTGAGGGCTCTCTAACCATATTTATTAGTCCTAAATTCTCACAGATTCTCACATTATGATATTGTATAGTATTACCAGAATAAAGTCGGTTAACGCATTATTCTCCACTAGATGTCGTCGCAGGACATTAAATGTGATCAAACGTTCCACAGTGTTTGATGAATTAAAAACCTGATGGGATCGAGAATCTCTCATGAAGCCTGAATTATTGGAATGATGGATGAGTTTGCATCAGTTGTTGATGTATAGGTACATTTTAAGACCGATGACAACGGATATGATTCTGCACTAGATGTACTGTCATTTTTTTGTGAGGTTGCCTATGTGGGCGGGGCTATGGGTGAGGGGCGGAGATTACACATATGGGGGCGGAGTGGTGGATCTGGGGGAGGAGTTCAGACTCCAGAAATATAGATAAATGGCATTATTGTGATAGTTACATTTTCTATAAAATAGATGACAATATTTTGCTTTTCAAAATGAGGACACTGAGGATAGAATATATAACCACACAATAGCAAAAACCATGACAATAAGAAAACAAAGTCAAAGCCCGGACAATATAGCAATTTATAAATCCTGAACGGACCTTTTTACGGTCTGAAAAAGAGGATATGAATGGGAAAAAGTGGATGGGTCACCCTACAGTGGTGGCCTAATAATAACAAGTATTTTCAGCAGCTAAAATGGGTTTAAGTCAGTGATTTCTATCTTTTGTTGTAGTGTGCCAGTAATATCAGTTAGCATTTTCAAACATTCATTTTGCCATTATTTGTAATTCATAATACATTTAGCTTTTGTTCGCACAAGGAGTCTGACAACAGCAGGTGCTCCACACAGGGATCTGATCTAATCATCATCCAGTTTGTCCAGAATAACATGAAGAAACAGAACAAACTAAGACAGACTAAATACAGAAGAACAGTCTCCAAGATGCTTCAAGAGACCTAACTGCAAAACTACCTGAAAAACTATGCGCAAGTGCACCTAGGGCAAAACAGCTTTGCAGATAGGTTTCTTGAAGCATCTGAAGCATAGTCTGTCTTAGTTTATTCTAATGTTCTGTGTTCTAATAATTTTGGCCACCACTGTATATAATTCAAATGAACTATAAACGTTTTCACTTCATATTGCGTTTTTTATTAAAAATGCAAAATAACCATATTTATTAGAGACTACCTAGAATCAAATATACAAACATTATGAGGTAAAAGTATAACACAGTACTAACTGAGATGAATATCGTTGAATAACAAGCATTATTTTACATGCTACTCTTTAAAAAAAAAAAAATAGTATGCAGTATTTAGTATATACTGTTTAGTATTCGGCCAGTATCACTCAATTGCGAACAAAGCCAGTGTCCTTGTTTGAGCATGCGTGCATGGTGACAAACCCGCGAGACTCCACCTTCCAGTAACAAGAGATGATTTATCATGAGCACACTGGCGACAGAGGCACAGAAATCAGCCGATGCTTTCACGAAGCAAGTGCATCTGATGTGAAAGTGTTTTACACTGCGGAAAGGGATTAGAATAAAGGTACACGCGTGGGAGAACACGAAAGAGAAGACGGCGTTCAGTTTGCAAGTGGGAAGCAGCACAAATGAAGCGGCGGAGACGGATGTACTGGTGCATGTGATAAATGTACGATTGGATGGACGCTTTTCCGTCGAATTCAACCGGCTTAACGAAAACAAATATATGCAATGTTGAGTTAGAAATATAGCATGCTTTGTCAAGCTATGAATATGCCGTGATAAATAATGCGGGCTGGTTTGTCAGCTTAATATATTCGTTGCATGTTCAGAAATTTATCAATGCATCTTTGTTCAAATCTTTAGAATTTGCTAATGTAAGAAAGATAATGGCTTCCTGACAAGGACTAAGCGACCAATCCAGAGTGCCAAATGCAAGTCTGATAGAGGGCAATCTGGAATTGGAGATGGAACACAAGTATTTCACAACCCACTTTTGGAGGCCTCGATCATACTGACCTCTATCTGAACTGTCGTTTCCAGCACCACGGATAGCGACCATGAACAGGTTACGCAGGAAAGCGTGCGTGGCTCTTCTTTTGTTCACTTTGTTCATTTTTGGTACTATGATGGGCCTACGAACCCTCAAACCCACTGATGGCTTCTCAGATCTTGCTCCAGGAATGGAGTTGATGCCTTTGGTTGGAGAGCGTATGGACCAGAGACCCAATCACGTAGCTGAATCAGCGGGTCAGAATGGTGGTGGGGGCAGTGACACCAAGATAGTGTTCTCCAACTCTGGCCCCGACCACAGCATATTCTATGACATTCACATCTTCTATTATTTATGGTATGGCTCACCACAGATGGACAGTAGTTATATACACTGGGACCATGTACTGGTACCTCACTGGGACCCCAAAATAGCCGCCAGTCACCCAAAAGGACGACACAATCCTCCAGACGACATTGCGTCCAGTTATTACCCTGAACTGGGACCCTATAGCTCCAGAGATCCAGATGTCATTGAATCCCACATGGCGCAAATCGAAGCAGCAGCTGCAGGTTTTACGGCCAAGATACAATTTGATGAATTGTGCTTGTCATTTATTATATTTATATTTCTTTGGCTATTATAGTACAATGTAGATGGTCGTTTATCATTAAAAACGATAAAAGAGACAAAATGTTGCTTGTAGAGCAATGTATTTCCACTTTTGATACCAGGTGTTGTGGTCCTGTCCTGGTACCCTCCTGGTGTGGCAGATGAACATGGCAAACCCACAGAGGATCTAGTTCCAGCTGTAATGGATGCTGCCCATAGACACAGTATCAAGGTAACTGGTGAGAGATCCATAAAACTTCTCTGCTTACACAAACACTTTATGAAGTTTTATTCTGATGCATTTGTTTTAAACTGTCAGAAAATAATGTGCAAAATATCTACCTTTAGGGGTACAACAGCTTGTCACCCAGACAGCACCTTTAAATGGACAACTTTTATCTTATCTACTCTGAAGATAAGTCAGCCAAACCTCTTAGATGTAAAAAAAATATATATATTATTTCAATGACCATCCTCTGATGTTGCTTGATGTCACATGACATACAAGTAAACAGAGTAAGTAATGATAGTGTTTTATGTTGTTTATTTGTATATAACATTACTTAATTCCTTACACTTTATATTATAGTCTCATAATGTCTCATTGAGTTACTGTTGGGGAAATTCAAACATAAAGAGCAAAGACTCTTTGCAAAGTACTTGCAATGATGAGTTGTCAGAGCAGCATTTACTGTAAACCAGGCTGATCTGAAAACACAGTATTAAAAGCTGCCTCCTGACACAGTGCTTCTCTTCACACTGAAACATGCAGTACAACTATTTAGCTACTTCTGTAATTATACAGTTACTTCTTTTAGATTGTCTTTTATTTGATAATTGTGTTTTTAAAAGACATATTAAAAGACATTGCTGTTTTAGGTTTATTGATTAATTGTGCAGCGTAATTTTTTTTGTTTTAATGTTACTTTTCAAAATACTTTTCATCAACTCACAAACCCCCTGCAGTTCCCACACAATCCCCCAGGGGTTTGTATACCCCCTGCTTTAGAGTAGTATCCACACGTAAATCTTTTATAAACCTTCAGATACAAAGATGTCCATTTAAGATGCCCCAGTGACAAGTTGTTGTACCCCTAAATAATCCCTTTTTGCATGTTTTTCTTTTTCTGTGAGTGAAGGTATATCTGAGCTTATATTTATGTGCATTTCATAACAATTTAATGACACTAACCTGATACCTTAAAATCAGTGCATGTTATTGTAAAGGTGTTTACCTTGAATGGTAAAGGCGAATGGAAAGCATGACTTATATAGCCAAATATATGAACAAATATATAGCCATCTTATAAAAAAAAACCCTATTTTCACATTACAACACCCATATGACATAAAATTTCAGGAAATAAGCTTGATTTTATATCTTAATTTGTGTCTCATCAGTTTCCTTATAACATTATTACATATGATCAGAAATATACTTTTTATAACTCGACTAAAGATAGTGGGTAGTAGGGCTGTGCCGATTTTCAGACGCGATATCATGCGCATCTCGTCAGTAATGCCGGTTCTCTGATTAGTCGTAAATCTCATTCACCTGTTCATTCATGCAGCCGCGTTTACTACACAGAGCCGTAGTTCACTGACAAGCTACGCAAGTATCGCCTTCAGTATCGCAGGCGATGCATATCGATTCTGCACGTGAAACTGCGTAGCTTGTCAGCGAACTACGGCTCTGTGTAGTAAGCGCGGCTGCATAAATGAACAGGTGAATAAGATTTACGGCTAATCAGAGAACCGGCATTACTGACAAGATACGCATTATAATTTGCGTCCGAATATCGGCACAGCCCTAGTGGGTAGGCACCAAAAAGTTTTTGTTTTGTTGCAACAGCTAAATTGTTTGTACCCTTGTTGATGAGGCACTGATTGTAATTTCTTGAGCTTGCTAGTGGTTGCATAAGTCTGTGTGTTTACTGCATATCACCATTTCTGCCTGATGAGAGGAGCTCAGGCTCAGAGTTGTTACTAGGCCTCTTTGTCCATCATGTTTTATAAGCCCAGAATCCCTTGGTGTCAAGAAAAGCAAGCCTGTAACACCATGCCTGTGATTACTGTCATGTTGCCAGCGTACAAGTGTATGAGTTTCCTTGCCATGTGTCATGGAATGGTTTAGCCGAAACATTTGGATTTTAGTTATTATACAACTTTGGCAGTATGTTCTTTATCAGTAAAGTAATGTGCAAAATGTTGTGCTGTTTCCCAAACCTAATGACTTGTTCAACTGTTCTATTTTGGGTAAACAAAGCATAGCATTCTGTGGCAAAGGTGTAGTTTTGAGTCTTGAAATACACAAGGGGCTGTATTGCAAGGTGATTGCACAATCTTTGAACAAAATATTTGAATTGGTTTGGAAAAAGAACACAATACCAGTCATTTGTACTCATTCACGAATGCTCCCAGTAGCTGCTTGGGCAGTGGGATGGAATGAAGCGTATTTCTTCCCTGCATGTGCTTTGTTTCCCATCAGAATTGATAGTGTTGGAGTCTGGGCTTTATGTTTGACAATGATGGCAGTTCTCACAACCACACTGAGCTCTTCTACAATCCTAGGTGCCATTGTACTGATGCCTCACCTTTTTTTATTTATCTTTTATTTGTTTTTTTGTGAAATCTAAGCTTGTTTTTTTTCACAAGCTTGCAGACGAAAACTTAGGGGTGTGCGATATGACGATTTTTGATCGTGGACAATTAAAATGTCTCCACGATCTGCTTTTGAAAAAATATTGTAGTATCATGCTACAGCGTTCCTCCGTCTTAGTATACTGTACAACACGACATACATTCACTCACGGGACACTGCACTTATTCGCAATCACGAAAGTATTTGCATGTGTTTTAAAGCCTTTCCGGTAAATAACGTTATTTTGTCCATGCACTGTTCTGGCATGCGCTTCATGAGTGTCTACACCTGAAGCGCGCATGCTAAAAGCCTGTCAGACAGTGCTTGATTATTGGACTAAGCTATCTTTTGCGTCTGATTCTAATACTGTCAAACACACACCAAGGATTACACAGTTGGTTATGTCTAAAGTGAAAGTAAACAGTTGAGAGAAAAACAGATGCGCTCCTGCATGTGTGCAGCTCTTAAAGCGATAGAACTAAACATGTTGCCGATTGTCATAAAGGGACAGTTCACCCAAAAATTTACTCACATGTTGTACCAAACCTCAATCATTTTTTTTCTTGTGCTAAACACAAAATTTTGAAGAATGTGGATAGCAGTAGCTGGTCCCCACTGTCTTTGATAGTGGGAAAAAATAAATAAAATAACATATATAGCAACTTCAAAATATGTTTTATGTTCAACATGTTTTATGTTTAAAAAAAAAACTTGAGAGTGAGTAAATGATAGAATTGTCATTTTTGGGTAATGGTAAGCTAATAAAACAAAACAAAGAAAAATCACTCACCACTTTTGATTGCAGAACTTTAATACAGTTGCTTTAATAAAAGTCAATATATCATTTATGTATATAGTGTTTTATTTTTTTATTTGTTCATTAAACTTCCTGAATGCTACTGCTAAATACACCTACTGTACCTGAAAATTAAAGTTTGTTTTATTTTGTATATTATGTGTATTTGTAACATGTAGCCTATATTTTTTCTTATTTTTTATTAACAAAGATAAAAAAAAAGGACAATGATTTTTGTCTTCACCCAATTTGACCTAAACATCTGCCATTCTTTTTATTTTATATTTTGTTCTCTTGTAAGGCTTTGGTTTTAAAGTAGGGAAAATAGATTGGCTGTACTGCTCAGACAACGTGCAAAATAGTAAAACCAACATGAATTGTGATAAAATCGTGAATCGTGATAATTCTGAAAAAAATTGTGATATGATATTTTTTTGCAATATCGCCCACCCCTACAAAGGCTTGCCAAAAATATTTACTGGGTTGTTATTTTTCACATTTTCTAGGTTAGTAGATGCATCGGGGACCTGGTTATAGCACTTAAAGATGGAAAAAGTCTTGAACAAGATTAAGGTCAATTCAGAGAAAATTCAATTGTCTCCAAGGCTCTGTTGTACATCAGCAATTGTTTACAAGAGTATTTATGTTACAATGCTGAAAATATCTAAATAATCCATATGGATGGCTACCCCCTCTAGTCCTTGTAACAGAGTCATGGAGCAATGACTATTCTGTTGGAAGCAGCCAAAAGCCCAAAACTATGTCTAAAGTGGACAGCTCTGTAGCTCTAGTTAGCATAGCTCTAGACTAGGTTTTTTTTGCTGGTACCTGTGTGAACCAGTTAGTTGTTGAAGTAGATAGGTTTTCATGCTGAATTTCATCTTTTACTCTTGACCTATACTGAAAGTAAAGATCATTTGACAGATTCAACCTTTAAAGTCATGTGTTCACCAAATGCATTATTTATTTATTTTTTTCCCTAGAATTCTCATTGCCAGTATTATAATAGATATAATTATAATATAAATAGCTAATGGATTTTTTAATGAAAAAATAAACATTAAACTTCTTTTTTTACTTTAGCGTATTATGTTTGTTAGAAAGATTTTATTATGATGTCACCAAATGAGATGCATTAAGTTTTCTAAAATAATTTTAAAATGTGCAAACATAACTTTATTGTAACTCGATCATTGAACTTGAAAGCAAGTTATTACTTACATTAAAGAAAATATTAAGTCTGCATTTCCAACATACAGAAAAATTAGGTGTTGTTGAGCCCAGTTCTGAGCTGAAGGTGTTGTTGCTTCATCCTAACTGAAATGACAGAAAGGCTGGCATGGCTAAATGCTAAGACTGTGAGATTGTCAAGATAGTGTACATGTATGATCAAGTCAAATGTGTTATGTATATTGAGAATTGTAAGGGGCCAACTAATGAACCCTGAGGCACCCCGATGGTCAATTGATGTGACTTAGACACCTTGCCTTCCAGGAAACCTTAAAGAACCTGTCCATGTGCTATGAATGTCATATTTGAGTCTGTACTCTGTCCAAGGGGTGAGCTGTCAGCTAGTTTCTTGATTTATTTATTTATTTTTATTTATTTATTTTTTTTGAAAGAGACTGTCTGTGCAGTGTATTTTTGTTAACCAGCCCACCTTGTAACATTGATTTACAATTGTTTCTTTGGTATTTCTGCTTTATCTTGGTGTCACACGGCCACAGAAAAGCTTATAGTCTGAGTGAGTGGTCTGACGTCATGCCAGTGCTTATACAACAACCGCTGTATCTTTATAACCGCGCTCAAGGCCATTCCTTATTCTGTACAAACACATTCAGCCATTGAAATGAAACAGGATTTATTAGTATTTGAGTTTTTCTGTTTAAACCATCAAAGCACTACATGTTTTTTCCTTAAGTAGAAATGGTAATCTCATTTGCATTTCATGTTTAAAACATTTTTTAAAGAGACCTTTGTACATGGCTGTCAGATGGAGTGCGTAAGAGATTTCAGCAGAGAATTGACACATTTTGATATGCAGAAAATGTGTCAAAGCAAATTGACAGTTCAACAGAATATGTTCCCCTATCATATAGCATGAATAATGAGAAGGCAGAGAAAGAGATTTAGTTAAGAGCGGCATCACAATCCAGATTTTTTTTTTTTTTCCCATATCCGACTCTTATTCTCTAATCTCTTTAGTTGTTTAAAACTAAAGAAAACAAAGATAAGTAGTGTGGTATTTGCTATGTAGTGAATAGTCTGTGAGTGAACAAATGATGGTAAATGCAGTAATGGCACCATCATTTTTATTACGAGTTTGTCATCTTTGTGAGTTGTAACAATGAACATTTGCAGAGGCTTGTCTTTCCATCCTCTCAAGTCATGACTAAAGCAATCGGTGTGGTTGTAACCAGTTATTGACTGCACTGGTGATCAATCCTCAAGAAACAGAGGGACAATGGAACTTTTCAGGTGTCGAGCACCTGCAATTTGTATTATCAGCAACCTTCCTCTCTAAAGACTAGTGTAGTGTGGATGTTCATGTCCAAAGTGTCTGATATCGGACTGTTCATGACAGACAGAGCTGCGTCGCTAAATGCAGGTTGCCATGGAAACAGTTTATGAAGACCTTCTGGATTGGCGATGTGGAAAAATGGTGGGTGTTTGTGCTTGGCTTTTCTCTTTCGAGGCCCTGAGGGCTTTGCAGTTCAATCAGCCATGTGCATGTCACTGTCACTGAAGTGGAGAGGGTCTGTCTCCTCTGGGTATTCAACATGACACGTCTGTCTTAAGTTACCATGTTTCTGGGACTTCGAGAAAGTCATCTGTCAGCCACCTGATACATGGGTAATAAAGTTGTTATTCACAGTTAAAGGATTAGTTCACTTTTAGAACAAAAATGGACAGATAATGTACTCACCCCCTTGTCATCCAAGATGTTCATGTCTTTCTTTCTTCAGTCAAAAAGAAATTATGTTTTTAAGAGAACATTTCAGGATTTCTCTCCATGTAATGGGTATGTATGGTGCCAACAAGTTTGAACTTCCATAATGCAATTTAAATCCAGCTTCAAAGGGCTCTAAACGATCCCAGCCGAGGAAGAAGGGTCTTATATAGCAAAATTGGCAAGATTGGTTAGTTTTTGTTTTTTTTTTTCAAACAAATTGACAATTGATATACTTTTTAACCTCAAATGCTTGTCTTTTCTCTTATTCTGCGATGGCATGTGTAGTCTGTGTAATCCTGGTCAATATAGTTAGGGTATGTCAATTTCAAAATGTAAAGATTCTATATTACATATATATAACATGTTTTAAATATGATGGTTTCATTCTAAACATGGTGATTATCTCTAAGATGGACATCCAACATAATATATATTTACTTTCTGAATCTAACAATGCCATGTCAACAAATGGAGAAGTCAGCCTTCATGTTAATTATTGTGCTTTTTAGCCCCAGCAGCAGGGGTGCTTTTTACCATACTTTTACATTTTCTTTCGATATTTAAAAACTGTTGCTTTAAATATCTTAAACCAAACTGAAAATCATTAAGAAGACCTTTGTCTCAAGATATATTTAAGAGTTTTAGCGCTTCTCATTTGTACTTCTTATTTGTACTACAACATGTTTAAAAACATCAAATATTAGATCAAGTAAGCACAGAACCTTTTACCCCTGGTCGCCTTTAGCCCCATGGTACCCTACTGTTCAAAGTAAATGACATGCATTTGAACACTTTGTGGTTGTGAGAGAAGCAACTTCCTACATCTACTGAAATTTATTAACACACCAGCACAAAAGTTCTCCTGCATGATTGTTTGATCAGATGACACTTATATTTTGCATTTAATGCAATGACATTTTCAATTTTTTAAGTGTGACTTATGTGTCCAGTTACCTTTTAGTTGCATTTGTATGCCCACTGCTGTATCAAGATGTATCAATGTATCGCAAGTATACAGACAGAGATGTGTTGTATGTTTGAATGATGCATGATTTAAAAACTGGTTTTATTCCTTTCTTCATTACCTCTAATTCTTTACAGGTTGCGTTTCACCTGCAGCCCTACAAAGGCCGGACAGATCTCAGTGTGCATGACAACATCAAATACATCATTGACAAGTAAGTTCCACCTCCTCACTACCTCTATAACTCCTGCACCATTCCAAAACATAAAGATCAGAGCAATTCTCTCTGCAAACCTGAAAGTCTAGCCCTTCTCCATCATGATAAGCTGGGTTGCTTTGAACTCAGGAGTTGGGGTGAAATTCAATCCAGACTGGTGAACAGAAAAGAGAGTGGTGTTTTAAAAATGGAGGTCTTTTCTTCCATTAATCATTCACGAAACAGAACGTATAACATGACCTGATGGTATTGCAGCTAGCTCACTCAGGTTCAAGAGAACAATGGCTGCAGTGTGTAAATCTATAGCACTGTAACAATCTTCTGACTGCAACATGCAGAGTCATTTTTTTAGCAAATACATTAAAGTTATTTGTCCTTGAATTGTTCTCTAGCAACAGGAATGCCTTGGAATGAAAGACATTATGTAAAACCAAGCTAAGTTAAGTGTAGGTTTACATGGTCTGAGTATCAGGTAATACAGGCATCTGTGCTGTTGTGAAAGGCTAGCCTTCAGTACAAGGACATGTAACATTCTAGAAAGCACAAAACGCTTTTATAACACTACTATGTTGTATTTTGGTTATAGTTAGCATTAACTAACAATAAGAAATGCATTTGTTACAGTTATTATAATGAACTAACAATAAACAAGAATTTTAAATGTATAGTAGGTTAATGTTAATTTTACATTTTCAGCATTTCAAACTGTAAAAATTGACATTAATTTATTATGAACACGCAGCAATTAAACATGAATATATATCCTTGAATTAACAATACTTTTGTTTTGATTCATTAATGATGTAAAAATTGTATTGCTAGTTCACAATATCTATGTATGTATTAAGTAATTTTAACAAACTGAGTAGTGTAATTAATTAATTAAATGTTGTTTTATGTAAAAAGTATATTATAAATCATAACCAATAACTGTATGTATAGTAGGGGTGCAACGGTTCAAATTAGTCACGGTTTGGTTCGTATCACGGTTTTAGGGTCACGGTTTCGGTACGGCTCGGTATGTGTGTGTTTACGTGTGTGTAAATTTGAAGAAAGAAAAAAAATTTATTGGGTTACAAATACTTAAACCCTTGATCACAGCAGGCTTCTTTACAAAAATAAAATTCTAAGCAGTTTTTAATCCCTGCTAAAACCAACATTTTAACTTAAGAGAAGCCTACTTTAGAGTACCAACATAAAGTGTATTTCAAAACAAACATAAAATAGCTCAGACCAAGAACACTGGGTCATTTTTTTTTGGGTCACGGCGCAAATGACACGTCATATTGGATGTACTGTCCTGAGCATACGGCACTCGCGCGTGGCAAATTGTACATGCAGTGACTGTTTTGTCCACGTTTCTTTTTTAACCATCGCTGCTGTATTCTATTGGAAACCCGAAATGTTCCCAGACAGCAGACTTAAATGAAGCGGGTGGCGGCTCTATTAGCGGCTTATCTCCTCCGCTTGCCATGCTGAACAGTAACGTTATGCATCCGCAACACACACACACACACAAACACCAACACGTGAGGAACTGTGTTGTTATAGCAGCAAATTTACATACTATGAGTTGATTGGACGGCAGTCTCACGTGAAACGCACGTGTGCCGTATTCAGGACCATACATTAGCTGAACTTCTGTATTGTAAGTGCGTGGTCAGAGCAACCGCGGTCCACGTGCGTGTCGAACCATGGGAGGAGAACAGGACGGATCAAATCTTTACCTAGAACCGTTGCATCCCTAATGTATAAATATCTAAAAATAAATCATTAAAATATATGGGTAGTTGACAAATAAGCAGTAAAAATGTTTTCCCCCATGACTTGGGCAATTCAGGACAAACTTTGAAAAACATAACAAACTTTCCTGTCATTGTTTTAAAACTGCTGAAAATTATACCATTTTAAGATTAGTGATATTTGTATCTCCCCTATTAAAAATATTAGATATTAGATATTTTGAGATAAAAACATATTTGTGGTTGTTGTTGTGTTTTTTTTTTTTTTTTTTTTTGCATACAACAATATAAGCATGTTTTTTAAACTAAACAAAACCGTTTCTTCTTAGTCAATCAGTATGTTACCAGAACTCTTCTAGCCCCCTGACGGCATGTGCGGCACAGCTAAATACGATTGATATTCAAACTATATTCATTAAGATATGAATGAATTGTTTAAAACTGTATGGCTACTCTTTTTAAGGCATAATTTTCTGCATCGTTCTCTTAGGATCTCCTCTATTCTGGTTTATTCCTGATAAATTTCCGTATCTTCTCTCTTCCACTAATTTCTCTCCCTTGGTTCTTTCTGTTTCAAAAACAAAGTATCACATTTTATACTTATTTTCATGACACTTAAAATAGTACAAGTTTTCTGAAAAAACATCAGTAAATAGTTTAATTAATGTAATTATTGCATTTAAGAAAACTGAAAAATTATTTGAATTATTTAAAATGCTTCTTAAAGAGACATTGTCCTTTGGTGTGACATCTTTCTCCTGTGGTGTGACAGTACAGGACTGTAATGAGGTGTTGGTTGACCCATTTGCAAACCGTTTATTCACAGACAATAAATCAATGTTAAACTGGCAAGGGTCGACAACGGCTAACAGGTGTGACAGAGACATTCCAGAGAATAGACCGAGTCCAGGCAAAGAGGCCGGGGGAACTAGCAATCCAAAGAGTAATCCGTTAGGCAAGCAAAGGGGTCGCAAGGGCTGGCAGAGTTCGTCACACGTGAGTAAACAGTCTGAGTCATAAACAGGCAGAGCAATAATCCAGAAATAACGCTTGGTGATGGTGGCCGGAGCAAATCAAAACTTTGCAACCAGATCGCGGAATGGCAGCCGTTTTTATGCCGGGGAAAATTGCTGCCTGAGCGAGCGACCCGGAACCGGAAGCGCGGCCCAGGTACAGGGTTGTGGGAAATGAAGTCCGGGGAGGTTAAAAGTCTGGAGATGGTTCCCGCTGACGGTGTTCGGGGGGAGCCACAGAGACCACGCTCGTGACAGAGCCGCCTTCTTCACGAAGAAGAAGCCTGTCGATGCTGGAGAAGTGGAGGGTTGGATGAAGCCTTTAGCCAACTCCTCCTTGATGTAGTTCCTCATGGCCTCTGATTCAGGGTGAGAGAGAGGAAATATTCGACTCTTGGGAGGACTGGAACCCGGAAGGAGGTCTGTCGCGCAGTCGCCGGGGTGATGAGGAGGGAGTTGGGAGGCCTTAACCTTGCTGAAAGCCAGCAGGAGATCCTGATATTCGGGTGACACACCCTCCACGGCGTGGGCAGGCGTGGTGGCCAGAGACGGTGGGCTAGTTGTTTGATCTAGAAGCCAGTGTTGACGGCAATGGGTAGACCAGTGAGTGATGGAGCGCTGAGTCCAGGCGATAATGGGGTTATGGAGGTTGAGCCAGGGGAATCCGAGTATGAGTGGAGTTTGGGGCGAGGAAATGACGAATAGGCAGAGGGTTTCCTGATGCTGGGGTTCGACGAGGAGAGAGAGGTCCTGGGTGGTGTGGAGAATCGACCCTTGCCAGTTTAACCTTGATTTATTGTCTGTGAATAAACCATTTGATGCGTACCCGTAAACCTCCATGCAGTCTCTCTACCTGGTCCACCTTCACCAACCCCAAATCCACACCTGAGCCCATGCAAATCGGAGTCACACGGCTTACCGTTGAGGAGAGAGAGAGAAGACTAAGGGAGAATCTGTGCCTGTATTGCGGACAATCAGGACATATCAGAGCCAACTGATAGCACACCATAGGACAATCGAATAACACTGCAGCTTTTATAAAAACAGGTCCATGTAGGACAAATAAATGTTTAACAATTTACTGCATTTATTAGTTATATTAATTTTTATCTTGTGGGACAGTTTAAGTGACATGTCACATCAGCACCCTATATATTAAATGTACTTTAATATTGTATTACAAATTAACACATTCTCTGTTCAAATCTTTTCACAGATACGGGAAACATGGGGCTTTCTACAGGTTCAGGTCCAGCACTGGGAAGATCCTTCCACTCTTTTATGTGTACGACTCCTACCTTACCCCACCGGAGGCCTGGGCTGAGCTACTGACCATCAGTGGCTCTCACAGTCTCAGAGGAACTCCTTACGATGGCATCTTCATCGCCCTCATTGTAGAAGAGCGTCACAAGCAGGACATCCTAGCTGGTGGGTTTGATGGCATGTACACCTACTTTGCTTCTAATGGCTTTTCCTTTGGGTCTTCTCACCAGAACTGGAAAGCAATCAAAGCTTTCTGCGACAAGAACAACTTGCTGTTTGTGCCTAGCGCTGGACCTGGTTATATGGACACTGCCGTCCGGCCATGGAACAACCACAACACACGCAACCGAGTGAATGGACGATATTATGAAACTTCTTTGCAGGCAGCAATGTCCATAAGGCCTGATATCATCACAGTAACATCATTTAATGAGTGGCATGAGGGAACTCAAATTGAGAGAGCCGTGCCTAAGAAGACTGTGGCCCGTCTGTATTTGGACTACAAGCCCCATCAGCCAGACCACTATCTGGAGCTCACCAGGAAGTGGGCGGAACATTTCAGTAAGGAGAAAGAGCAGTGGCTTATGTGATTGGACCTTGTAATGTCTTACCATTGTTGAATTTTGAGTTTAGAATGTTTTCATACATTATTGATTTTATCAACGTTAGCGATTACTGTCTTTCAATTTATGGATAAATTTTAAAGGCAGCTAATTAGCAAGGTCAAGCCACCTTCTTTCTCTCTATTCCAGCCTATTTACAAGAATTGTTCACCCCAAAATAAAATATCACAATTTGTCTTTACAAATCTATATTTGTTTTGTGGAACTCAAAAGGAGATTTTTTTTTTTTTTTTGAAGATCTTCACAGTGTTAAAAAGAATGAGATTTGTCCAAAAATGAAACTAGTAATATGCTAAAAATCCACAAATTCTTTGCATTTGTCCATTGTCATTCAGTCAAATGCATATTCATAGATGGGACAAGATGCGAGAACCACTGGTGTTTGCCATCACTGACATCAAACCTGGCTCACAATGTCTTGATGTTCCATATTTTAGTGAATATCACTGTAAACACAAGGCTATATAGTATGTTTTATGTATTTTTATCATTTATTTAGTCATTTTTGGACCCCAGAACCACCTCTTCCTCATTCCGTATCATTGTATGAAGAAAAGAAGTGCGAACAATGTGCTATATGCCTTTGTATTCCAGGTATGGTTTAGAAATATATAGGGCTGAGTGAATTTGCAATTTTACCTATTCCTTTAACATTAAGCATTGAATCTGACTTTTGCTAGCAGCAACAGTGTGGCCTCAGTATTAAAGACTTTTTATTGTGTGTTTGGATGACATTTAAAAATGGTTGGTGGTTGTGGATATGGTTTGTTTGAATAATGACTGATTTATTATGTTCGTTAAATCCTAATCATGCCTATTGTAACTCACGTTTAATATTAAACAATAAAAGGAAATTAACTATTTTGCCATAATGCTGTATTTTACAAACAAAAACAGACTGAGCAGAATGAATTTCTGTCTAAAGCCATGAAAACTATTCTTCTGTAAATTGTCACATTTAAGTCATTGTCTCAGTTTAAATAAGAATGTTACACAAATGTTCATTATGCTCATTTTTCATTAGACACAATATTGTTTTATGCAGAATACTCTTAAATTAACACTTAAATGTATAAACTAATCTGAATTTCATTAACTTTACCCCTCTAGGACATAGCACAACATTGACATTTTACGACTAGAGGACAGTGTTGTCATGAATGATGAATGATGTTCAGCATTACAATCACAACACTGTAATTAATCAAACTGTGTGTGGACAGATTTTGGCTGCATCTTGCTTCATGTTAAGCTAATGTTAGCCAGTGCTGTTACAGCAGTCTATGAATATCAGCTTTGCACAAAGCAACACTTAAAACAAAACAGGCACTTCAACGATGATGCATTACCAGAGTACAAATTACCAGAGTACAAATAACACAATCAGCACCATACTAAAATAGCCACGGAAGAAAAAATATACACTTCTATTTGAAAAGGTGACTAAAGAGCAAAGAAATAGTTATACAATGTGGATGTATTCAGCAGTCTAGGCAGTGGCCAGATGGTTGATATTAAAATCCTGGTAACACTTTATACGGGTGCACTAATATGGGTTAAATAATGCTTAACTAATGCAAGGAGGATCACGAGTTAATGTATAACTCATGAAGAACTAAACCATTTATTAATGATTACTGCATCAGCAACTAATGAACATTCTATATGATAAATAGATTAATTAATTGTTATTAATTAAATGTGTCATGATGTATTAATTCCCTAATTAACATATTAACTAATGATGTACATTCATGTGTTAATTATCACAATGGTCAAAGCTATGTACTTCAATGTCCAGTTGTCTGCTTTAATTAATCATTAGCTAATGATTTGCAAACAGCATACGCTGTTATCTGTCAGCTGTGTCATGTGGATATACGTTGTTTTCATTTGAATCAAAGTGTAAATATACATAGAAAACTTATCCGTGTTCTGCGGCTGACAGAGAACAGTGTACACTTTTTGCGTCTAGTGGATAATTACCAAAATGCCAAATTGAATAAAATTTGTTGAATAAAGTCGTTATTTTTTATTCTTTGCGTACAAAAAGTATTCTCACAGCTTCCTAAAATTATGGTTGAACCACTGATGGCAGATGGGCTATTTTGATGACGCCTTTCATAGTTTCCTGGGCCTTGGCTGTGTTATTTACTTGGCAGTCAATGGGACAGCTACAAAGCTCCCGGTTTTCATCCAAAATATCTTAAATTGTGTTCCAAACAAAGCTTTTACAGGTTTAGAACAACATGGGGATAAGTGACTAATGACAGCATTTTCATTTTGGGGTGAAGTAACCCTTTAAAGCAGACAACTGGAAGTTGAAATGCATGGCTTCAACCCATTGCTGTAATTAACACATTAATTTACACTATTATTTAATATAATATGTTATTAGAGAATTAATACATTATGACACATTTAACTATAATAACAATGAATTAATTAATCTATGAATCATATAGAATGTTCATTTGTTGCTGATGCTGTCATCATTAATAAATGGTTTAGTTCTTCATGAGTTATACATTAACTCATGATTATCTCTGCATTAGCTAAGCATGAATTAATGCATATTAGTGCCACCATATTATAAAGTGTTACCAAAATCCTTTCTTGTATTCTAATGCAAAATTGACTTAATGACTTGGCAAAAGTAGGACTTAATGAAAAATATGATGTTTTAAAAACTGATTTGTTTGTTTGATCAACCCAAGATAACTTTTTACTTCAATGTGACAGATACACATTGAATTACAAGCAACTAAACCAAATCTTAACTGTAACCTTAACCTGATTAAGTATGTGTAGTTAATTAGCACTACTCAGTACTTGTGTAATTATATACCTGAAATCGAATACCTGAAAGTGTTAATGCCATTAATGGCACAAAAAACACACTTCAAGAGTTTTAAGATGAAAATAATTATATAAAACATTTATTCTGATGTAAATGCCCAGAAGCACTTGTTCTCAGTCCTATAGTTCCTGATCCATTTGGACTGATCAAACAGGACAGTGGAATGACACGATTATTTGACTGTGTCCTACATCATCTCTTTCTGGCTCATTTAACAAACTTATACCATACACATAAAAATGTCAAACCTAATCAAAACTTGGGCAATATTTTTTTCCTTGGGTGACAAGCCTGTGTTCTCTCCCTTCCATCAACAATTCTCAGTAAGGCTAGAGATGAACAAATAGCACAGGAATGAGAACATGACAAGCGACAAAAAGAAAGTACTTTTTTATGCTTAAGTGGTTTGTGATACTTTGCAATACAACTAGGAGGGAAACAAATGAACATTTTGATTTCAAAAGAAATGTTCTCTTTCATAGATATACTCAATGCTGCTCCAGCAGCTGACACTATAGGAACACCCTCCAGGTGTGATTATTGTCTGAAGCCAGTATAGAATAACACCAGTTCATTGGCTAATGGCGTTTGTGGCAGCCACTGAGGCACTACGTCAGTGATGCCTTAAAAGGATGCTGTCAGATTTTCTGTCTTTTGGAAGTGGTTTATCTGTGAGACAACAGAATTTATTGAAATTTCATCATGTTCCTCTCCCACCTTCAGAGCAGTTCTTGCATGATAGGTGCGTGAAATAATGACTTGTTAGATCAGCATTGTCACAATTTTAAATTAAAGGAACTCTGCTCTAGTTTTATCTTCTTTTGGAGGAAAGAATGACATTTAGTTAACCCCTGTTGCTGCGCCACCGCGAGCTGGAAGCTTGGGGTTCTGAGGCAAAGCTAGAACCAATGGAGAGTGAGCCAACGGATGTTTCCCTAAAGGGTGTTTCATCTAGCCAGAGGTAGAGTGTCCTGCAATGAAGAAGGGATGCTCCAGAGGAACATGCCACCTAGCTGCCTCGAGGAAGAGGTCTGTTCTTCCCTTATGTCAATGAACAGGTGGTAAAGTCATGGTTTGCACCTCGGTCGGTGCGTTTCCACTCTTCCACTCAAGTCCATAATTTCCCACCTGGTCATGGTGGAGACCCACGGTTATGTGCTCATACCCCTCGTCGAGGAGACCATTGCCACACATCTGTGCCCTTCCTTAGCCACGTTTAGCACAAGTCAAGTCATGTCACCTTTATTTATATAACGCTTTTAACAATACATATTGTGTGAAAGCAGCTTTATAGTATTAAATAGGAATAGTGAGTCAATAATGCAAAAGTACAACAGTAAACACAATGTTCAATTAAAGGCAGTTCATCATTGAATTCAGTGATGTCATCATCCAGCTCAGTTCAGTTTAAATAGCATATGATATCGCTGGAAATTAAGTGTCCCCAACTAAGCAAGCCAAAAACCAGCGAAAAACCAAAACTCTATCGGTGACAGAAATGGAGAAAAAAACTTTGGGAAAAAACAGACTCAGTCGGAGGGCTAGTTTTCTTGCTCAACTTGCTGAACCAGCAGTGAAAATAAACAAACTCCAGCTGGTCCAAAATGCAGCAGCTAGAGTTCTTACTAGAACCTAAAAAGCATATTAGCCCGGTTCTGTCAACACTGCACTGGCTTCCTATTAAACATCGTATTGATTTTAAAATCTTGCTAATTACTTATAAAGCCCTCAATGGTTTAGCTCCTCAGTACTTGAAGGAGCTCTTATCACATTATAGTCCCTCACGCCCGCTGCGTTCTCAAAACTCTGTCAATCTGATAATACCCAGAATATCAAAATCAACTGCGGGTGGCAGATCATTTTCTTACTTAGCACCGAAACTATTGAACAATCTACCTAATTCTGTTCGGGAGGCAGACACACTCAGTTTAAATCTAGACTAAAGAACCATCTATTTAACCTGGCATACACTTAACACATTTAAATATTTCTAATATTCAAATCCGTTAAAGGATTGTTAGGCTGCATTAATTAGGTCAACCGGAACCGGGAACACTTCCCATAACACCTGATGCAAGAAAAATGGAATCTATGCTAATATTGTCTGTCTCCTGCTTATACTGAGGTCAGATCCAGTATGAATCCTGAACAGTTGGCCACTGCAGTTTTCCTTGATCCAGTTTGTATCCAGATGGTGGGTCAGTACATATAGACCACCTCCACAGGTCTGTATGGGAGTGTAAACTACTTGTTTATTGGTCAGAGGAGAACTGACCCCCCAACTGAGCCTGGTTTCTCCCAAGGTTTTTTTTTCTCCATCAGTATCACAGATGGAGTTTTGGTTCCTTGCCACTGTCGCCTGTGGCTTGCTCAGTTGGGGACAACAACTAAATTGGGGAAAACTAAATTGGGGACAAACAATTTATTAATTTGGAACTATTGATTAATTTCCTCAAACTAAAATTGTTTAAAGTGTCTTTTGAATTATTGATATATTACTTTCCCAAATGATAATGTAAAGTTGCTTTGACACAATTTGTATTGTAAAAAGCGCTATATAAATAAGGCTGACTTGACTTGACTTGACTTGACTTGACTTGAAAGCTAATACCATGTTTCCTGATAATATCTAACATGTAAAGTATAAAAAGTAATGGCCCTATAGTACTGAGCCTTGAAATCCTCACAGATATAATTGTTCTCTAAGAATGAACATAATTGTGAAGATATTTGATGTTCTGATCGGAATGGAAGAGTGGTGTTTTGACCCGCGACTATGCTGCCTCACAGTCGCTCTGCTGCACAGGCTTTTTAACCAGAACCAAACATTATACAGAAGTCCCTGAGCAAGTCGCATCCAAAGCCGTATCTAAGGCCCTCCCATTTTTACTGTCCTCAGTTAAAGGTTGGATGTATGTCTCTAGTTCTGAAACCTTCTATGTCAGCCTAACTATTTTCTTTCATTTATCACATGTAAATCCCTCACTAAGGAACAGAGATAGATAAACTATACATGTGACAAGCAGCAATAGCAGGAGAAGAAGCCATTACTCACTGTGATTGTAGAATGATTCCAACTTACCACTGTTGTTTGATAAACTTGTGAAAAAGGAGCAGGGGGAGAAACAACAGAGTGAGAGAAAAAAAAATCTCTTCAGGAGTGTAGAAAACTTTTTCTTGTTGAAGCAAAGAAGCCAGGAGACTCTTGGGTATCTTTCGCGGAGGTCTTTATTGAGACGCACTGCGCGTTGCTGCAGTCATCAAGAAGCCTGTATTAGTGGTACAAAGTAACTTATACCTTTCAAGGGGGAGGGATTACATATAGGTGGAGACAAATCTAAACAAAGCATGCAAATGTAGTACAGGTTTCTGCCCGTTACCAGAATGTTCCCATCCCTGATCTCATCAGCATAACAGTGTCCTTCAAATGCATAGGTGCTAATCCAATCATCATATCTACTCAAAGACTGGGGCAGAGGCACCAAAAGCCCTTACAAACAAAAGGTGTGAGTCTCAGTAGTCTGGCTCATTTGATTTACAATAAGAGAACAGGAACTGGCAGGAACATCTTGCTACAAACATTGCTTAAGAGAATCATTTGTCTGCATATTTACCTTAAATGCTAAATACAATGTACCTCAGCTTAGTTTTCCATATGATGTTACATCAGAACATAGGATCAGCATATCTTTCTTTTCTTAAATTTGTAACTTTCAATTCGTAAATTTGTAATCCTACAGGAGGAACCTGCTGTCTCAACCGAATGGCTCAATATGGCACCCCAGCACGGTGTTGTGGACCCTTTATGTGTGGATTCGCTATTTCTCACTGAGCCTTGTGCCCCTTACACTAGGCATCTTTGGTGCCACCGTGGGACCTAGCGCTGTTCTGAAAGCTTTCTCTCTACCCCCATAAGAGCCCTTGAAATCCTCTGCTATCGGGGAGCTCTCCCATATAACTGCTCTGCTTCTTGCTCTTGCCTCAGCTGAGCATAGGAGAATTGAATGCGCTTTCAGTGGATGCCGATTGTATTCGCTTTGGGTCTGGGGACTGCAGTGTTACTCTCCAGGCGAGACTGTGCTGCATGCCTAATCTTTTCTACTCCTCTTTATAGCGCAGGTCAATTCTTTGCTGCTTTATCTTCCAAGTTGTCGACCTTGTGTGATGCCGGGGCTCAGAGCACCATTTGTCCCAATTATATCGCTCCCCAGCTCTTTGTGTGCTATGATGGCTGTTCTAAGGGACGAGCAGTATCTATGCAGAGGCTTTCCTCACTGGATAGTGGATGCTATTGTGACAGCTTATGTGAGCTAGAGACAGGAATGCCCTCTTAACAGCAGAGCCCATATGACGAGGGCTACTGCCTCTTCATGGGCCTGGTCTCAAATCACAACTGTTTGGGATATAGTTTTGTAGATGACTGGGCCTCTCAGAATACTTTCGCCTGGGTTTACAAGTTGGATGTGCTGTCCTTGATTTCAGTTTTTTTTTTCTTCGGTCACTAATCTCACTTATTCTTCTAGTTTATTGTTATTCATGTAATTTGGGGCAAGGTTTGCTAACACTGTTGTCACTGTGCAGGCCTTTGTACATTTATGTGCTTGTATCAGTTTGTTACTGCCTATAGCTGTTGACACTGTGCAGACCTATATATGAAGAGCTTGATTCCAAAATGCGATGAACTACATTTAAAAAAAAATTGAGTTCCTGCCAAAATTAGCTTTGTATCTGGTTGGTATTTAAAAGTCAATTTTGTACACAAAATACAATATCCGCTGTGTTATTCTGTCATGTTTTCTCCCTATCTTCCCAAACTGCGACAAATGCCAGTATACCCTCTCTGCAGAATGCAATACATCCACTCAACCAATCACAGCACACCATTCCATGCATCGTAAACAGTAAGGGCAGCGCTTTGAATACACCCAGCATCCTAGTTTTCCTCATATACTTTGTACTTTGTGATCAACAAACAAACAAAAAAATAATAATTTGAGTATGAGTAATGTGTCACAGACATATTTGACGAATCCTTTCATATACAAAGTGTAGAGAGTGCAAATAACAGATTCACTGTGCAGTGTAGAGAGAGCTCTGCTAATTATGTGAGATTGCAATGAACTAACATGAGTGAAAGCTTTTAATGATTTTTAAGGGAGTTTGTAAATGAGATATTGATTTAATACAACTGTTGAAAAACAAGAAGTTAATATTAAGTGACTTACATGATCTGACTATTGCCTGATTTTGCTCTATTATATTGTCAAAAATAGTTTGAAACAAAGTCACAGCTGAGCCGCTGCACATCTCCATTCAAACACAGTGGTGTTTGGTTCAACCCGGGCTCATTGAGAATACGTGCCTCTACATAAATTTCTGCAACATCCTAATTAGCCATTTCTGCAACAAATTACCCAGATAGCACACATATGTCTACAAGATGTCTGTTAAAGATCTCTTGATTGCAGATGAGTAAACTACATCTTGCAGATGTCTTGCAGATGTAAATGCAAACGTCAAATAGACGTCTGTTTTCAAAGTTGCTGTTATGTAATCTACAAAGAAATTTATTTGTAGCTTATATGGCCACTCAGAGGTACGTTTCCCATTAGCATCGTTAGCCAACTATGGTCGCAAGTTTCGTCGTTGCCAACATAGTTCAACGATTCTGTGTTTCCCGAAACCATAGTTCAAACGAACATTCGAAAACAGCGTAGCAAACTTACGTGGTTAGAACTACAGCTCTCGACCTGTGGTTAGCAGCATTGTTTCTTGCTAGTAAGACATATGGGCTCAATAAATTATGCTCTTGGGCACAATAAGTAAGCTAACATGCAGTACAATTTATATATTCCATTCTATCTAAATATAAATGCATTTTTGTGCGTCCTCAATAGGGGACGTTTTTGAATAGTGCGCATGTGCATAAATGTCTAAGGGAACCCCGGAGTATGACATAGGAGGGAATCCGTGATTAATCAAACATCAAATAAAGCTAAATGACAGGAAACAAAAAATATTACATTAGTTGTCAGGTGCCATTTTCAATATAGCTGCATTTTAGAGATCTCTAATCTGTTAAATATAATTTATTACTCAACCGTCATTAACAACAACGCTACATTGTTGAACTAATGTGGTTTAAACGACGGAGATGCGGCCGTGTTCGGGAAACAGTCGTGACTATCCAGTTCGTTTCCACAACACTGCATCGTACTATGGAAGTTCATCAGTGAGTCACGTCGCTGTACGTGAAATGCACCCCAGATTGTGCTCGAAACTAGCGGCGGGTAGTTTTATTTATTTTATTATTGTGCTCGAATTTACCGGCGGGTAGTTTTATTTCACCAGCTGTTCTATATATATATGGGGTCATTCAACAATTCCGCTCCTCGTTTTAACAGATTACAGATTTAGCCCATACCAAAATTAACTATGGGTTTACTATGAATCAAACAAAAACTGCAGTTATTGCAGTTATTCCATGGTTTTGTTACAAAATCTATAGTTTTACTGATTTGTGTGGTTATATAGTAATAAAAAAAACTGCTTTTACTATAATAAAACCATGGTTAATTTTCGTAAGGGAAGATGATAACGTAAGGTGAAAATGTGAGTGAACAAGATGAAATATCATTAAGGGATGACAGAAGTGCTGTTATGAACAATATATCAGAAAGAAATGCAAAAACATGTCCAGGGTGCAAGTGGTTTTGTCTCGCAAATCTGAGGCTCAAAGCTGTCATTCGATTTCTCCAGCACACTGCCAAAGCAGTTTTAACATGGTGTGCGACAATGCACAGCTTTACCACCACAGACATGGACAATGATATATACATTTTTATATGTGCTTTGTGTTACACTGCATGGTGTGCTTTGTGTTACACTGCACTACCTTGCTCTGTTGTTGTGTCTGTATTCAGTGCATTTACTTGTTCATTCTGGCCGAATATGCAAATTCAGTATACCTAAGGTAAGATGCTTATTGGTCTAGCCCCGACTATCAGGGGCTTCCCTAGTGGTGTCGCTATTGGTTGGGAATTGTGTGTTGTTCTGCATGGTGTAGTAGTGAAGCCTTGGTTCGGGCTTATCTTAACTGCACTCACGGCAGGATTGTGTACTGTTCCCACTGTGACAGCTTCAAAATGTAGTGTGAATGCTCAAAAGGGAACATTTCTAGTTCACAACCTTGGTTCCCTGAGAGCGGAAATGGGACTTTCCAAAGATCGCTGTGCTCACTGCTCGGTCAGTATTGCAGCATTTAGTTTAGATTATAAGGCAATTTTTGTTCTCACTGCATTACATACTGCCTGCAGGCTTGTCCAGGGGCTCCAAGAGGAGGGAGAAGCCAGGGAGTAACCCCAAGGATGCAAGACCACTGAGCTATGACTCACCAAGGTGGAGCCAGAGAGACAATGAAGCAAGGGAGGGAGAAGCCAGGGCAAAGCTGACTATTTGACAGGCCAAGGCTGATTCACTGGCTTGGAGGCTGTTGGCGAAGCTAGAGGGTTGACACTTCAGGGCTGGACTAGTGAATACCATGCCTAAGGCAAATCCAAGCAGGATGGCGGAGCCAGTTTCAGGATTTAAGCTTGTCCAGAAAAGGTGGGTAGCTCAAATCCGTAACCAAAGCAAAAAAAGGAAATAAGATAGGCAGGCAGGCAAACAAAAACCTAAAATTAAAAACAAACTAAATATAATCCTGACAGTAGGGAACAAGACATTGCATAGCTTACCATACTCCTCAGTCCTGCTTTACTTCCTTCACTGAAATCTGAGGGGTGATGGTGATGGTGCTAGTGCGTCCTTTTGAGGTGTATGTGATGTAGTGCCTCAGTGGACAGTGCAAGTACCAAGCCCATTAGTCAATGAATTGGCACGCTTCTATATGGGCTTCAGACAATTGCCACACCCAGAGAGTGTTTCCATAGTGTCAGTTACTTACACATCTCGTTCCCTACTCTGTGAACCAAGGATACATACACTGCTCAAAAAAATGAAAGGAACACTTCTTAATCAGAGTATAGCATCAATTTAATTAAACTCCTGTGATATTGATCTGGTCAGTTGAGTAGCAGAGGGGGTTGTTAATCAATTTCAGCTGCTTTGGTGTTAATGAAATTAACAACAGGTGCATTAGATGGTCAACAATGAGATGACCCCCAAAACAGGAATGGTTTTACAGGTGGATGCAACTGACATTTTTTTCCCGTTCATGTTTTCTGACTGTTTTTCACTAGTTTTGCATTTGGCTAAGGCCACTGTCACTACTGGTAGCATGAGGTGATACCTGGACCCTACAGAGGTTGCACAGGTAGTCCAACTCCTCCAGGATGGCACATCAATATGTACCATTGCCAGAAGGTTTGCTGTGTCTCCCAGCACACTCACAGGAGCATGGAGGAGATTCCAGGAGACAGGCAGGTACCCTAAGAGAGCTTGACAGGGCCGTAGAAGGTCCTTAACCCATCAGCAGGACCGGTATCTGCTCATTTGTGCAAGGAGGAATAAGATGAGCTCTGCCAGAGCTCTACAAAATGACCTCCAGCAGGCCACTGTTGTGAATGTCTCTGATCAAACAATCAGAAACAGTCTTCATGAGGGTGGCCTGAGTGCCCGACATCCTCTAGTGGGGCCTGTGCTTACTGCCCAGCACCATGGAGCCCGATTGCCATTTGCCATTGAACATCAGAATTGACAGGTCCATCATTGGCGCCCGCTTTTCGCAGATAAATGCAGGTTCACCCTGAGCACATGTGACAGACGTGAAAGGGTCTGGAGAAGCCATGGAGAACGTTATGCTGCCTGTACCATCGTTCAGCATGACCAGTTTGGTGGTGGGTCAGTGAGGGTCTGGGGAGGCATATCCATGAAGGGATGCACTGACCTCTACAGGCTAGACAATGGCACCCTGACTGCCATTACGTATCAAGATGTAATCTTTGGACCCGTTGTCAGGTCCTATGCTGGTTCATTGAGTCCTGGGTTCCTCCTGGTGCAAGACAATGCCTGGAGAGTATGCATGCAGTTCTTGGAGGGTGAAGGAATTGATACCATTGAATGGCCCCCATGCTCGCCTGATCTAAATCCAATAGAACACCTCTGGGACATTCTGTTTTGGTCCATCCGATGCCACCAGCTTACACCCCAGACTGTCCAGGAGCTCAGTGATTCCCTGGTCTACATCTGGGAGGAAGTGCCCCTAGGACACCATCTGTTGTCTCAATAGAAGCATGCCCCGATGTTGTCAGGCATGCATACACACACTTGGGGGCCATACAAACTACTGAGTACCATTTTGAGTTGCTGCAATGAAATTTCAGCATAATGGATTAACCTGCTGCATACTTTCTTCACTTTGATTTTCAGGGTGTCTTTGAATTCAGCCCTCTGTAGGTTAATCGTTTTCATTTCCATCAAACCATGTGGCATCCTTTCGTTCCTAACACATGACCCAGTCCATATCAGTATAGATATCCATCATGATATATTCCCTATTGAGATCTGATGTGTTTTCAAAGTGTTCCTTTAATTTCTTTGAGCAGTGTACATTACCGTGATGTTTTGCACCAGACACCATATGATGAATGTTAATTTCAGCCACTTGTATCTGCAGTCTCGTTATTTCAGGTCACTACCCAAAGCACATGACCATATGCAATGTCATTATAAGTTATGGCGCATAACTGAGAATCACATAAATACATATACATGTGGATCTGAAATATTCCATTTTATTTACAAGAATAATACATAAATATAGTAATGAGGTGTCATCACTTCTCATTCCTGATACATTGTACTCTATGGAACCTACATTGTACTGAACCTAGAACATTCCTTGAATTCAGATCAGATCTTAGAAAATTTCAAATGGCACTTAAGGGCTTTTGCATCTCTACTCTTCGTCAATATATAAAAATACTAATGGCATATTATGACAAATTATCCCTGTGTGTCACAAGGAATAATAATTTGCATAATTTACAGTTGTTCTGATACCTTTATCTCCTTTAAGTAGGTAGAATATAGTTAAACATAACAAAAATACAGTTCAGTCTTGTATATAAAAAGAATAAAGCCGTAATCTGAAAAAACAAGCCTTGTACATTATAAGTAATAATATTTATACATTTTTACATTTGATCTGTATCTCAAACTGTGTCAGAGTATTAATGAATGTATGTGGGTAAAGTATATTAAACAAAACAAAAATACGGATTCAGTACTGTATATAAAAACAATAAAAGAATAATCTGAATAATATTTAGAGATTTTTACAGTTATTTTGAAACCTTTACCTCAAACAGTGTCAGAGTTTAATAAGTTTAACTGGGTACACTATAATCAACATTTCAAAAATACAGTTTCAGTACTGTATATATATATAAAAAAAAGAATGACATTTGTGAATGACAGGGATTTTTTTTTTTTTTTTTTTTTAACAGATGGTTTGGTACCTTCATCTCAAACGGTGTCAGAGTTTAATGGATTTACATTATTTCATACATTAAAGTTGTAAAATTATTATAAAACACAAAATGCTAATTCCAAAAAGGAAGTCTTGTGCAATGACAGGGATGTTTTTCTGAGCATTTTAGTATTGATTCTATAGTATAATGTCATGTAGTGTAATTGTTTAATTAATTTAGAAGGTTAATTTATATTTTTTTTCTAGAAAAAAAAGCCTTGTGCAATGTAAAGGACATATATTATGCCTATCTGACTTAATTTGGGTGAAAAAAATAACAGGCACAAATAAATTAATTGAAAAAGAATGAATGTCAAACATCAAACTAACTTTACCACAGTACCCGACCGAGCAGCTCAGAACACCCAGGCTATGCTAAGTAAATATCCTGATGCACCGGTGTTTATTATTGGGGGATTTTAATAGCTGTAGTTTGGACAGTGTCCTCCCATCTTTTAACATTTCTGTAATATATACATTTTTAAATAAGTCTCTACTGCTCACCAAGCCTGCATTTATTTGATTCAAAATACAACAAATTTATAGAAAGTAATACTTTTATTTTTCAAGGATGTTTTAAATTGGTCGAAAGTGATGACAAATACATTCGTAATGTTACAAAGGGATTTAAACACTGTTCTTCAGAACGCTCTATTCATCAAAGAAATTCTACTCAGCTAATAATAATAATAATAATAATAATAATAGATGTTTTGTGAGCAGCAATCAGAATATTAGAATGATTTCTACACTCAAGACTGGAGTAATGATGCTAAAAATTTAGCTATGAAATCACAGGAATAAATTTGGAATAGGATATTCTTGGCGCCGCGGACCATAACATTGTTTTTCTGTTACCGCAATACCGACAAAGGCTGAAGAGGGAGAAACCGACCACCTACAGAATCAACCAGTGGTTGCCTACCCACCCCTAAGCAGTCACACTTCGTCTTTTCACAATGGAAGACGCCTACCAGCAGCTCAAGTGGTGTAAAACTGGTAAGGCCCCCGGACCAGATGGGATCACTGGAAGGCTGCTCAAGAACTGCGCCCTGGAGCTTTCTTCTGTTCTTTATTCACCCTTTAAAGCAGCGGTTCTGTGGCGTGAATTTTGTGCCAATATTTATCAAACAAATCCAGGAAACTTGGCTTGATTTTCACACAAATACATGCAGGCAGATTTTCTCACAAATGGAATTAAGCAACTTCCTTTTCCAAAAACAGCACTGTTGGTCAGTTTACGTTAGTCCCCCGAGACCCCGAGACTGTTACCTTTTCAGGGAATACCAACATGAGTGGGAAACAGGTGAGTTTCTGTCTTATCTATAATTAACCATTTAGATGTTTTCACAAAGCGAACCTATACTAGTGTCAGTGAAATTCACAATAAGTGCTGTAAAGCTAATAACATGATTAGTTCAAAAATCAGTAGTGAGATGACTAAACATTTAAATAGGCAGTCTTTTCCTACAAAACTAATCCATTCTCTATACCTCTTATCCTCTTTTTTGTATCGTGGTGGGATATAGAATATATAGGCTACATATGTTGATACAATTGTTCAACATTCAAAACAATGCAGTCACAATATTTTGTAATCCTAAAATGCAAATGTATTGTGGATAGTGACAAATGTGTACCAAAAATGAAAGTGTTTTGAATTTTATTTTTACGTTTGGTCAAGTAAGATTTATTATCATTCTGCTATACAGGTGCAGCTCAAATAATTAGAATATCATGAAAAAAAAAACTTTTTTTAATTGTAACATTATTATTATTATTATTATTATTATTATATAATTTTATTTTTGGTGATTAGAGCCTACAGCTCATGAAAGTCAAAAATCCAGTATCTCAAAATATTAGAATATTTACATTTGAGTCTCATTAAATGACCATCCCTACAGTATAAATTCCGGGATATCTCTTGTTCTTTGAAACTAGACTAATGGGGAAGACTGCTGACTTGGCAGTGGTCCAGGAGACAATCATTGACACCCTCCACAAAGAGAATAAGTCACAGAAGGTCATTACTGAATGGGGTGGCTGTATACAAAGTGATATATTAAAGCATATTGAATGCAAAGTTGACTGGAAGGAAGAAATTGGGTAGGCAAAGGTGCACAAGCAACAGGGATGACCACAAGCTTGAGAATACTGTCAAGTAAAGCTGATTCAAACACTTGGGAGGGCTTCACAAAGAGTAGAATGAAGCTAGAGTCAGCGCATCAAGAGTCTTCAGGAAAAGGACTACCAAGACAATGTCAGAAGCATCTTACCTGGGCTAAGAAGAAAAATAACTGGACTTTTGCTCAGTGGTCCAAAGTCCTCTTTTCAGATAAAAGTAAATTTTGTATTTCATGTTGAAATCATGGTCCCAGAGTCTGAAGGAAGACTGGAGAGGCGTAGAATCCAAGCTGCTTGAAGTCTAGTGTGAAGTTTCTGAAGTCAGTAATGGTTTGGGTTGCCATGACTGCTGGTGTTGGTCCATTGTGTTTTATCAAGTACAAAGTCAAAGCAGCCATCTACCAGGAGATTTTGGAACACTTTATGCTTTGATCTGCTCAATGCTTTATGAAGACGCTGATTCCCTTTTCCAACAGGACTTTAGCACCTGCCCACAGTGCAACAGCCACTTGCAAGTGGTTTGCTGACCATGATATTACTGTGCTTTATTGGCAGGCCAACATGCCTGACCTGAACCCCATTGAGAATCTATGGGATATTTTCAAGAGAAAGATGAGAAACAGTCAATTCAACAATATACAGATGATCTGAAGGCTCAAAAGTGCCTCAGCAGTGCCATAGGCTGATCACTTCTATGCCACACTTCAGTGATGCTGTAATTTGTGTTAGGAGCAAGTCATTTGCTGTTATATGTGCTGCCGAGTGCATAAATGAACATACCTTAAAGAACTTGAACTTTTCTGTTTTGCAAATCCATTTTTTGATTGATTTTCATCATCATCAATCAGAATATATGAAAGTTTCAGATTTTAAAATAAGTTACAATTAAAAAATGAACTATATACATCATATAAAATATAATACCAAAATACCAAAATATAATCTAAACATTAATATCCTGTATGAAAATTAACAAAGGTTTTATTGTTCATGATTGTTAAATATGTTTATTTAAATATTCATCATTCATCATTTAGCTAAAAATACATAATTATTTTAGACACAAATGATTGCAGTGTTACAACATTTAAAACGTTTTTGATATCGTACTTAATAATGTTATTTGTTTTACATTTTTTATTAATAATTAATTACTTCTTGGGTGATATTATACATTATATATATACACAACATTGTCGCTCTCCCATAATACATTTGCGTTTTAGTATTACAATATATTGTGACTGCGTTGTTCTGAATGTTGAACAATTGTATCAACATATGCATGTATTCTATATCCCGCGATCCAACCGAGGATAAGAGGTATGGAGAATGGATCAGTTCTCACTAACTCTAAAGTTTCTGTATAAGACTGACATCTAGTGGACATTTTAGGGTGTGAGCTTACAGCCTTACAGACATACTTGTTTTGCACACGTCTCTCAAACACAGAACCAGGAAACTGAAACTGATCTGCTGTTGAGCTGTTGTTTACGTATTGCTATAGATGCAGTGAAATGGCTGAAGCCAGTGTTTTTTCAGTGGAGCAGTTCAGCTGTGCAGTGTGTTTGGATCTCCTGAATGATCCAGTGGCCATTCCCTGTGGACACAGTTACTGTATGAGCTGCATTACGGACTGCTGGGATCAAGAGGATCAGAAGAGAGTCTACAGCTGCCCTCAGTGTAGACAGACCTTCAGTCCAAGACCTGCTTTAGGTAAAAACACCATGCTGGCTGAAGTGGTGGAGAAACTGAAGAAGACCAAACTAAAAGCTGCTATTTATGCTGGACCTGGAGATGTGGAGTGTGACATCTGTACTGGAAGAAGACACAAAGCTGTCAAGTCCTGTCTGGTGTGTCTGGAGTCTTACTGTCAAACTCATTTTGAGCGCCATGAGGAGTTTCGCTCAGGAAAGAGTCACAAAGTGACCAATGCCACTGGACGACTGCAGCAGATGATCTGCCATCAACATGATAAGCTTCTGGAGGTTTTCTGCCGTACTGACCAGCAATGTGTCTGTGTACTTTGTATGACGGATGAACATAAAAACCATGAGACTGTATCAACTGCAGCAGAGAGGACAGAGAAAGAGGTATGAACTGAAATGACACATTGATGTATTAATGCTGATGCTTCTCCTTACATCATGTGATCTACACTCTGACTTGGTGTTATTACATGACAGCAGGGCCGTTTCTACAGTTATGGCCAAAAGTTTTGGCAGTGACATAAATCTTGTGTTTGGCAAAGTTTACTGCTTCAGCATTTGTAGATTATTTTCCACATGTTTTTATGGTATGCTGAAAAACAATGATAAGCATATTATACGTTTTAAAGGATTTTATTGGCAAAAAAATTATAATGAGTCAATATTTACAGAGTTGACCCTTGTTCTTCATAACCATTGTATTTTGCTCTGGTATGCTGAATATTAGCTTCTGGGTCAAATCGTGACTGATGGCGATCCATTCTTGCCATATTAGTTCTCAGAGTTGACCACAATTTGTGGGCTTCTGCTTGTCCACTCGCCTTTTGAGGACTGACCACAGGTTCTCAGTGGGGTTGAGATCCAGGGAGTTGCCTTGCCAAGGATTCAAAATTTCAATGTCATGATCTTCAAGCCACTTCTTTATCACTCTTGCTTTGTGACATGGTGCTCCATCATGCTGAAAAATGCACGGATCACTACCAAAATTGCTCATGGATTGTTGGAAGAAGTTGCTCTTGCAGGACATTTTGATAGCATTTTTTATTCATGGCAGTGTTTTTTGGCAGAATTATGAGAGAGCCCACTCCCTTGGTTGAAAAGCAACCCCACACATGGATGGTCTCAGGATGTTTTACTGTTGGCATGACGCAGGACTCATAGTAGCGTTCACCTTTTCTTCTCCAGACAATCGATTTTCCAGATGTCCCAAACAGTCGGAAGGGAGCTTCATCAGAGAAAATAACATTGCGCCAGTCTTCTGGTCCAAGCCTTGTACTTCCTGCAGAATTTTAGTCTGTCCTTGATGTTTTTCAGCCAGTCCATTATCCAAAAGTTTTCCCCTTACTGTGCATGCAGATGCTTTCAAACCCACCTGTTGCCATTTTTGAGCAAGCTCTGCACTGGTTGTGACACGATTCAGTAACTGACTCCTCAGGAGGAGACAGTCCTGGTGCTTGCTGGACACTCTGGGACGTCCTGAAGACTTCTTCACTGCAGTTGAACCTCTTTCCTTAAAGTTTTTGATGATCCAGTAAATGGTTCTTTCAGGTGCAATATTCTTTGTAGCAATTTCCTTGCATGTGAGGCCATTTTAATGCAAAGCGATGATGGCTGTTCATGTTAATTTGGTGGTAACCATTGCTAACAAGAACACAATGATTGGAAGCTCTTCTTCCCTTCTTTTATAGCAATCAGTCTGCTGTTACAATCTAACTGGCATGATAGTGATTTCACCTGACTAGTGCTCATTCACACTTTCACATGTGCTGCTGATATTAGTCAATTGGTGTTAGCAGATCATTTTATGTCAGGACCAAAAAACAGTGAAATTAGTTTTTTTTTGTGCAAAGTTAATATTTTTGACCAACGAAGCTTTTAGCGTTTAGTGAATGAACACCACAACAGCTTAAGCAGCAAACCTTTCAAAACACCTTTCATAACAGAACTGTTATGAACAACATTGATGTACGTCAGAAAAACAAAAGTAGTAATGATAACTATACCATGGTGTTGTTTCAGAAATAGGCAAATGTTATTACGATATTTATTTCAGGGTTTGTACAACCTTTTGAGAGAGAAATTTAAGTACTTTTCAATGACTTTCAAGCTTTTCACACAACTATTTCCAGCAATTTAAGCTCTCCAATTTGAATGTTATTTTTAATGGAATGACCACTTATGTAAAATTAAAAATCCAGTAGATGGATGCAGAAGGTGACTTTTTGGCTTATTAGTCATTCATTTTCTACTTTTTGCTTCGTATTTTGAAATTATAATATCATTTTTAATTATCAAATCATCAAGAAACCAGACTGTGCCAGTTTAACACATTTTTGTGTATGAAGAAGAGTCATAAATGGCCTTGAAAAACAAACTTTACTAACATTTGCGATTATAATCACTGAAGTTGTTGGTCAGTTCCATATAATACTGTTGAAGAATAACGGTACATTTAATAAGAGTATAACTTTTCTATTTTAAATTAGATTTTGCATGTTAATTTTGTTAATAAATAAATTTTTTATGCTTCCCAGCTCAAGCTTAGTGCTTTACTGTCAAATCCGTATAAACATAATGTACAAGAAATGAATATGCAGCTGCAGTTATTAATGCAAAGCAATAGTAATTTTATGATTAAATGACCACCACCCCTAGAAACTGAATTTTTGATAGTTGTATGTAATAAGCCTTAAGTTTACTGTTTTTTTTTTTTTGTTTGTTTGTTTGTCTTTTTCTGCAGAAACACTTGAAGGAGACACAGACAAAATTCCTGCAGAGAATCCAGCAGAGACAGAAAGATCTTCAGCAGCTGAGAGAGGCTATGGAGTCTCATAAGGTGAGTTTGTAGAAGAGAAGTTTGAGACTCAGTTTGGACACTCCTCTTTCAGTCCCACTGAAGCCGCTCCGGCTCTCAGGCTGTGTGAGGAATCAGTAAGAGCTGATTGTGATGTGTGTCTAACAGCGCTCTGCACAGACAGCAGTGGAGGACAGTGAGAGGATCTTTACTGAGCTCATACGTTCCATTGAGAGAAGGCGCTCTGAGGTGACACAGCGGATCAGAGATCAGGAGAAGGCTGCTGTGAGTCAAGCTGAAGGACAAATGGAGCGACTGGAGCAGGAGATTGATGATCTGAAGAGGAGAAACACTGATCTAGAGCAGCTTTTACACACAGACGATCACATCCATTTCCTTCAGGTAACAGAGATCTAGAAAAAAAAATGGACATAGATTGTTTGAACAACTTCAAAAGAGACTATGAAAACTATTATTAAATATATCTATTATTGTATGTAGTATACATTATATTTGCATTTGCAGTACTTGAAAGATTTTTTCTTTTCTGGTTTATTAATTTTTATCCCTGTAGAGTCTTCAGTATCTCTCAGCTCCTCTTGAATCTACAGACAACATCAGTGTCAGTTTCCTCTTTTCTTTTGATGGTGTGAGAGAATCTGTCAGTCAGCTGAGACAGGAAATGGAGGATTTCTGCAAACAGGAGATTAAAAAGATATCTGGTAAAATATTAACCTTAAGTGTCATTAGCCCACCGGTGAGCCCAATGGCTCTCTTTTTTCATTGTCTTTTTCACATTTTCAGTAATCATCATAAATTATCAACAAATATAATTTGAAAGCTTAAAACCTCAGAATTCATCCTGCAAAAACCATTTTAATGGATATTGCGTTACCATGGAAATGGTACTTTAAAATCTTTTAGCAGTGTCCTCCCCTTAGTGGGTGGAATCAAGTGTCATATTACAAAATGTATTATGGCCTTTTAGAATCTTTTTTTTTATAATCTTGACAAAATACATATCAGAAAGGTTTGAGTCTCAAGATTCCATATTTGTTGTTATTTTTTGATGGAAATAATATTGACAGAGAAATGTAGACATTTGTGACAGAAAAATGGATTGGATGGATGAATTTTGATGGCACCCAGTGGCTGTTTGTGGTATAACACCCTAAATAAAATGTCACATGAACCTCGATTTTTTATATCAACTTTAAATTTGTAACATAACTTATTTAGACATAAGGCTTTAATTTTATAACAGTACTGTATTCAAAAATATTTTGTGAAATATTTATTTAATATAAAATTTAAAAAGGTACAGTGCATTTTCTTTACAGTAAATTTAAACTTCTATAACTTTTTATTTCTTTAATATTTTGAAATTATTCTTAAAAAAGAGTCTAACCTTAGGTCTGTATTCCAAAGTGTTCATGAATTATAACAATTTAAGTTTGGATAGTGCACTTTCGCATCTATGTTACAAAATGGGAGGGTGGCACTTAAAGATTCATCTTCTCTCTGTTATTAGGCAAACATCATATAATGTCATGTAGCAAATCTTATTGCACATTTGAATTGCAGGTACACTCAGTGGCGATTTTTGGCATGGGTGAACCGTGCATTTTTTCATGACACGTGGGGGGCGGCACAAGCACTTAGGAAATAAAAATCATCTGCGCCGCTAAGCGGTTTTCTATTATCTATCAAATAACTGTGGCGCCCCTTCTTGCTGAGAAGGTGCTGTGCACAGAAGCTGTGTGTGGCGCTCAGAAGGGGTCTCGCCCGGGGAGTAATTCAATGTAGAACCGCCACTGGGTACACTGTAAAAAAATAAATCATATATTACAGAAAATAACTGATTTTTTAGGTTGTTTTCTTTTATTTTGTATTGCAGTCAAAACTCTGTAAAATTATCTCTGAATTAAGTATTAATTAATTAATGATAAATTACAGCAATTCACATTTTTATTCAGAAAAACTACTGTATTTTCTTCAATTACAAACAAATTTATGTAAAATTACAAAAATAATCTGTAATTAATACAATAAGAAAATGATAAATCAGTCAGATAACTGACAGCTTAACAAAAATCATAAAATTAAAGTAAAATTACCTTTTTAAGCTGACAAACACTGTTATTTTACAGGTGTTTCTTTCATTTTTATGATCAAACACCTTGACTGAAAAAAAGTCAAATTACTGGCAGCACAGGGTGCCAAATAAAAACCTTGCAATTAAAGTAACATTTCCTTATATAAATAGACTGACAGCACTGTCAATTTACAGGCATTACATTTTATAATAAGTATATAATTATAAAAATAATCTTAAATTATTACAGTCAAACACCTTCACTGTAAAATTAATAAATTAAATGTTACATGACTGGGACCAACAGAACATGAAACAGATCTCTCTAGATCTCAACATCATGACTTGTTATGAACCAGTCTGAAACCTCTTATTGAGAATTAACAGATGTTGATGTTTTATTAAAAATAATAAAGTTTGATAAATGCTTAGCTTGACTTAGTTTGACTTCTGACTTTAACATCAGGTATTCTCTGGCTGCTATAACTGTGTATTTCTAAGGCACGTTTGTTATATGAAAAAGTGCTAGAGAAGATATAATTAGATAAATCTGGTTACTCATTCTTTTTTTTTTATTATATAGAAAGTGTCTTGAATGGAGGCTTTTTTACTCACAGAAATATCAAGAACTACACTGAACAATGTACCTTAAATATGTACTTATTGTGCTCTTTTGCGCAATACCATGCACAGTTATTATGTAAAGTACTTATGTAGCCTGTCTTATGTTATGTGTATATAGTCAATTATTTATAGTATATGTATAGTTAGATTACCGCTTTCAGTAGGTTAGCTATGTATAGGCTTAAAAATTGTTCCTATGTCTAGTGTTGTATGTTTATATTTGTTTATTTATGTAGCACTGTGCTCCTGCGAGACACGACATTTCGTTCCACTGTATGACCACACATGTAGCGGAATGACAATAAAGCTCAACTTGACAATGGTGAAAATCAACAAAAAGCTTGTTTTGTTATGATCTGAATATTTAGTTGATTGTCACCATTGTTGAGGTTCATATGCAGATTCTTACATAATCTTATGTAAATAATTGCTTCAAAATAAGTTACAAACGAGACTGTCCTCAAAAAAAAACGACCCAGTTGTACGTTTTTGAATCGACCAAATACGATCCATTCTTACGTTTTAAAGTTAAGCGCCCTCTAGCGGTCGTAAAAATATTGACAGTGTCGCGTTGGATCTGACGTCATCGAATGACGTATGAGTTTTTATACGATTTCAGGGTAATTTAAACGTGTTTTACTAGGTGTAATTCGTATATATGACCACACCTAACCCTACCCTAAACCTACCCCTTACAGAAATAGTGCAAAATCATGATTTCTAGTGCATATTTAAAAAAAAAAAAAACATACAATGAAAACATATGCGTTCTCTGGTATCGAACCTGTATTCGTATGATTATACCACTCCGCAGTGCAACGCGCTACTAATTGACCTACACATAATGCTAAGGTTGACTTAGATACCTCTTACTGATAAGGGAGCAAATGTTGAATACGCTTTAAAGAGACGTATTTGAGGATTTGTGAAAACGACTTTAGTCGGTCGTATAAATTGGAGGACATGTTGTTTAATTAACATGCTCAGACATTACATTTTTGATGAGGTTAGTGAATCAGGTCACTATACGACAACGAGATTATCATCAGTACATAACCAATTTCATCTGATGAGAATTTTTCTTGCAAGTTTGGCTATAACAAATGTGCTTTAAAAACACACAGTTAAAGCAACAAAAGAAAAGCTATTGTTAAATAGTGAAGGGTCAAGAGCCCAACTAAAGCAAACCCTTATCTCCACAATGGTGAAACTTTCAAACTTGATTAATTTCAATAAAACATCAACATCTAAACCTTTTGATAATTCTCAATTTTTGTATGAAAGAAATAAAGTCAAGACTAGTTTGTAATAAGATGCTGAGATCTAGAGAGATCTGTTAGTGTACAATATTCTTTTGCGATTTAAAGGGTTTCTGCTGTTTTCTGAGTTTTGTGGGTTACCATTGTGCAGAAGAGTAGAGCATATGCTTCATCCCAGGAGAAGACCAAACATGTTATGCTGCATGTCACGTTATCACTGCATCAGCAATTCCACATTTACTGACAATATAACAAATAGTTAAATTAGTGTTTGTATGTGTGCTGTTGCTAGCTAACTGCAAAATAAAAAATAAGTTTCACAGATAATGTTTTAAAATGATAGCCCAGACAATACCTGTGAAGTAACAGTTAAAAGGAAAAAAATAAAAAATATATACTATACCTTAATTTTACAGTTTTTGTTTGGTAGCTGCTTCTGCCAAAAAAACATTCTTTAACCATTATTTCCATTGCTGTTTTTTTACAGTGTAGACTATAATGTATCTCTTTAAATGAGACCTACACTCCTCTTACCTTTTTTTCCCCACAGTCACTCACAGTAACATTGTTCCCAGGACCAGAGAGGACTTCCTACAATGTAAGTCATTAACAAGCACAACTGAGTACATTAAGATACTTAATCTAGAAAGTTTATTTCTTGGATGTTGAAGAAAACATGATCACCGTTGACATTCATTATTATCAATAGGTTATTAAAAAAGTAATCCAGTGGTCAGAGAAATAGCCAGTATAGAGCATATAGAGCATCTGTATCTCTGGAAACTCAATCTTAAGTCCATGTGTAAGCAGGACGTAAGCAGTGCGTATTTTTTTCAGCACCCATGTTAATAAATGAGAGCATTCACACTTCCCGCAGTAGCGGCGGGGCAGTGTGTAGCAGGAGCAGAGCAGAAGCGGCACTGCCGCGATCGTCTCGGAGTCTATTTTAGCTGTGCAGTTTATGTTGGATTAAAGTCACAGTGCAATGTTTTTTTTTTACCTGAATTTACCAAAATTGACCTGATTAACACGATTAAATAACAATTTCACCATAAAATCATGTAAGTGAGTTTTGTGTTTCACAATCAGAGGGTAAACGGCTCACCACCACGTGGCAAAAGGCACACACATCCTGATTTTGCCAAGTTAGATGTGTTCCTGGGTCAACATATTTTGTTGACCCTGGAACAACATTTTAATCCAAAAATTTAGTCTTGATCACATCCCTACACATAACCTAACCTTACACATGAGTAATCCCTAAAATCAGAGGAAATGACAGATGAATGACACTGATTATAAGCCTAAATTTCACAAAAACTAGAAACAGTTTTTTCAGATCTGATTGGTTAATCACAATGTTGTTCCAGGTTCAACAAAGATGTTGATCCAGGAACATGTCGCTCTTGGTAAAATCAGGTTCTGCCAAAAGGGCACACAGTATACTTTAGCGAAAATTTTTTAAGTTAATACTTGTTCAAAACAATCACGTTAGCAAAATTTGTACTATTTTCTGCTTATTTTGCTAAATAAAAGAATCAATCAATAAATAAACATAGGTTACTGTCATTAAAAATTGTATAATATAATATAATATAATATAATATAATATAATATAATATAGATAATATAATATAAAACATTTTAACATACAGAAACAAAATCATTTCAAAAAGTGAAGATTCTGAAAGCGCTGAATGAGATACCATTATAATTTAATTTATTTATTTTGGATTTACAGTAGTAACAACACATGGTATTTTATATGATATGTTTAATATCATGTTTTTAAATATGATGCTTTCATTAAAAACATAATATTATTATATTATTGTGCCTTTAGCACCAACAGCAGGGGCGATTTTTACCTCAAATATCATACTTTCACATATTATTTTAGTTATTGAAAAACTGTTGCTTGAATTATCTTAAACCAAATCATTAAGACCTTTGTCTAAAAATTTATTTAATAATTAAGTGTTTCTCATTTGCTACCTAAATCTAGGCTACAACGTTAAAAAAATAAAATAAAATATTAGAGTTTGCACCGAATCAGTTATACAGATTTATTGTCCAAACTTAAATGGCCTGCTTAAATTATTAAAAAATAGAGGCATTTATTAACTTTTAAGATTATTTTGTATCTTGTAAACTACACGCCCGCATCACAGCATGCTGCATAAATCATTAATCAAAGCACATGACAGACAGTTGTCGGAGAATCCCTGAAAAGCAGGACTGGATAATTGATACTCGTCTGTATTTGCAGTACACACGCCGCGGTTTAGCTGCACGCTGCCAGTGTGAAAGCACAATAGACGCGTGCTGCTCCCGCTCTGCATATGCACAGCTTCTGCACTGCCTCTGCTCTGCTTGCTCATCCAGTGTGAAACCGGACCTTTGCTGCTCCTGTTCCCCTCAGGGAAGCATCTTGACTCATCAGCCACTTTATTAGGTAAACATTGCTAGTACCATTTTGGACCCCCTTTTGACATTTTAACTGTGTTACTTCGTGGCATAGATTTATCAAGGTGCTGGAAACATTTGTCAGAGATTTTGATCTATATTGACATGATAGCATCATGCAGCTGCTGCACATTTGTCGGCTGCACATCTATGATGTGAATCTCCTGTTCCACCCCATCCTAAAGGTGCTTTATTGCATTGAGATCTGCTGACTGTGGAGGCCATTTGAGCATAGTCAATGTCTCAGTTACATACAGGTGCATCTCAATGAATTAGAATGTTGTGGAAAAGTTAATTTATTTTAGTAATTCAGCTCAAATTGTGAAACTTGTGTATTAAATAAATTCAGTGTGCACAGACTGAAGTAGTTTAAGTCTTTGGTTCTTTCAATTGTGATGATTTTGACTCACATTTAACAAAAACCCAATTCACTTTCAAATTAGAATATGGTGACATGCCAATCAACTTAAAACACCTGCAAAGGTTTCCTGAGCTTTCAAAATGGTCTCTCAGTTTGGTTCACTAGGCTTCACAATCATGGGGAAGACTGCTGATCTGACAGTTGTCCAGAAGACAATCACTGACACCCTTCGGGTAAGCCACAAACATTCATTGCCAAAGAAGCTGGCTGTTCACAGAGTATTGTATCCAAGCATGTTAACAGAAAGTTGAGTGGAAGGAAAAAGTGTGGAAGAAAAAGATGCACAACAAACCGAGAACCGCAGCCTTGAGGCGCTTGTCAAGCAAAATCGACTCAAGAATTTGGGTGAACTTCACAAGAAATGGACTGAGGCTGGGGTCAAGGCATCAAGAGCCACCACACACAGATGTGTCAAGGAATTTGGCTACAGTTGTTGTATTCCTCTTGTTAAGCCACTCCTGAACCACAGACAACATCAGAAGCGTCTTACCTGGGCTAAGGAGAAGAAGAACTGGACTGTTGCCCAATGGTCCAAAGTCCTCTTTTCAGATAAGAGCAAGTTTTGTATTTCATTTGGAAACCAAGGTCCTAGGAAACCAAGTCTGAAGGAACGGTGGAGAAGCTTGGATAGCCCAAGTTGCTTGAAGTCCAGTGTTAATTTTTAACAGTCTGTGGTGATTTGGGGTGCAGTGTCATCTGCTGGTGTTGGTCCACTGTGTTTTTTGAAACGTAACTGCACCAGTTTACCAAGAAATTTTGGTGCATTTTTGACCAGCTTTTTAAAGATGCTGATTTCATTTTCCAGCGGGATTTGGCACATGCCCACCTTGCCAAAAGCACCAAAAGTTAGTTAAATGACCATGGTGTTGGTGTGCTTGATTGGCCAGCAAACTCACCAGACCTGAATTTTTCTTTCTCTATGGGGTATTGTCAAGAGAAAAATGAGAAACATGAGACCAAAAAATGCAGATGAGATAAAGGCCACTGTCAAAGAACAGTCAGCAGTGCCACAGACTGATTACCTCCATGCCACACCGAATTGAGGCAGTAATTAAAGCAAAAGGAGCCCCTACCAAGTATTAATTACATATACAGTAAATGAACATGCTTTCCAGAAGGCCAACAATTCACTAAAAATGTTTTTTTATTATTTATTATTGGTCTTATAAAGTATTCTAATTTGTTGAGACTGTGATTGAGATTTGTTGTACTTTTTGTTAAATGTGAGCCAGAATCATTACAATTAAAAGAACCAACGACTTAAACTACTTCAGTCTGTATGCATTGAATTTATTTCATACACTAGTTTCACAGTTTGAATTGAATTACTGAAATAATCTCTTCCACGACATTCTAATTTATTGAGATGCACCTGTATGTAGCCCTTATTCCCTGAAGAAGGTAACAGAGTCCCAAGTAAAACCACTGCATATGTTAGTATCAATGTAACGTCAGATGTGATTGATTGAGAGGGAACTTCTCAGCTACGTATGTACATTGGCTGGTCAGTAGACATAGGTCATAGCAGCGAACATATTGCGAGATGATCAGCTGAATTTCTGACACTGCCAGAAAATGATCGTAGGCTATCTTTGGTCTCAAGACCGTGAGAACGGCCGTCTTTGAACCTCTCTCACTGTGCGACACAAGAACACCGTTTAGGAGCCACGATCACCGAAATCGTCACGATTGTTTCACAATGGCAATCTTTCGTCTGGGATGGCCGAAAATCGGGCAGTGTGTCCCCGGCTTTATACCATGCTATAGAACTGAACGGAAGAGGGGAAAAGTTCAAACAAAATCTATGAAATCTTGGACTGATGATGCTGAGATGTTACAAGGATGTTTTGATTGTACCATATGAAATGTGTTAATGGATTCATCTGCTGATATTGATGAGCTTAATGATGTAGTTGGTTCTCAGGCTACTTTGATTCTGTCATTCTTGACAAAGATATCAGAATAGTAAGACATGGGTGAATAGCATACATAACGAGAAGTTGAACAGGTGTGCCTAATAAAGTGGCCAGTATGCACAAGACAATGAAGGAAAAAAAACACAAGGAATTAAACAAGACACAGGTGCAAATCATAGATTACCAAGGCGACAAACAAGTGCATAATCTGTAACTAAGACAACCATGAAAACAGGATGTATAGAGGGTATGCATTGATTAATTTTCCTGCTGGAACGCCCCCTCAGCCGGACTGAGTGGCAAAAGAAGCAGCTGCGTGAATGGATTTAAATAGGGACGCTGCGAAAACGCGAGTAAAACAAAACAATAATCCTTTTGCTAGACTTGATATAATGTTCCTTACTTACCAAATATCCAGTGGTCCATGGATATTGATATGCAGCCAGGAAGCATGTTTCCTGACATTTATATGTGCCTGAATTCAACGCCAGGGAAATAAACAAAGCAGATTTGCCCGTGAACACATTTTGTAAATACAAAATAGGTTGGTCTAAACCCCCGTGATCACTTATATCAATGTTATATATATGGTTATATCATCCAGCCCAAAATCTTATATAGTTTTCTGTCAGTGTTTATTTAAAAACATCCAGGTGTGCATAATTTAAGATGGTAAAAATTGATGGGTTGTCAATATGATGTGACAATACAATATATAGGGCATGCTTTTACCGAAAAATTTAACATATTAACATCAAGTGATAACTGCAAATCCGTGTTTCACTGCTTGTTTCTTTGAATTGCAGTGATCCATTTGCTTTTCTTTTTTGTAGCTTTCGGCAGCCTGTAAAAATATACTTCAGGTTTCTTGTCAAATCTCTTTGTACAGTCAATCACAAAGCTCGTTCTGGTTTTAGAGGTGTTTTGTGTGTTCTGTCGCAGCATTTACACTGAAACCAATGCTGCCACTCATTCTTTTTGCCACTTAGTGGGTGGAGCCGCACTCACTCCAGCTGACGGTGACGTCACATGCATACCCTCTATAGGAATATGCCTTAGCAGCGGCTGTTTCTACGAGCCACTATACGTAAGCTGTCCATCACATTGAAATGTTCAAAGCCAGTCCATGAACATTTGAGAGCAAGTTCTGCACCCATAGTTATACGCATGTATATCTGTAATAGGCTTTAGATGTTTTGCTAATCTAACACAAGAAGAAGCCATTAGCTAACACAACATTAAAAGGTTACCATAGTTTAAAACCAGTAGTATTAAGTTAATACATAATAAAAACACAAACCAACACATTCTCACCTCTGAAAGATTATTACGTTTCTTCTGGAATTTAAATTTTGTTGGTTTTTACGGAGACTGTGCTTACTGTGAATGACGACACTTTGACTGTTCCAAGATGGCGGATGCATTGACATGTCTGGTGTGGTCAAATGTGGCATCTACCTATACATATCTATGACAGGAACTAGACAGAGAGTAAACACAGGAACCAAAGAAAGCAGAAATACACATCAACATAAAAGTCCATAACATGACATTCTCTAAACTCTACATGAAAGTTGGGATAGACAGGAAAGTGGGTAAAGAAAAACCTTAGAATCAGGACCATTTAAATTCACAAACCTAAGTCAAGTTTGAAACTCATAACTCCTATTTTTCTGCATCAGATTTCCATCAGCTCACTCTGGATCCAAACACAGTGTGTAAACTCCTCCGTCTGTCTGAGGGGAACAGAGTGGTGACTATCACTATCACAGAGGAGCCGTATCCTGATCATCCAGACAGATTTGATGAATGTCTTCAGGTGTTGTGTAGAGAGAGTGTGAGTGGACGCTGTTACTGGGAGGTTGAGTGGAGAGGAAGTGATGGTGCGTATATAGCAGTGTCATATAGGAGCATCAGCAGGAAGGGGTCTGGTCATGAGTGTTGGTTTGGGTCTAATGATCAGTCCTGGAGTTTATTCTGCTGTTCCTGCGAATTCTCATTCTGTCACAACAACAAAAGAATTGAACTCCCTGTTCCTTCTAGCTGCTATAGAATAGGAGTGTATGTGGATCACAGTGCAGGAATTCTGTCTTTCTACAGCGTCTCTAACACAATGAACCTCATCCACACAGTCCAGACCACATTTACTCAGCCGTTGTATCCTGGGTTTAATGTTTGGGGAACAGTGAAACTCTCTGATTTAACAAAATGATTGATACTGTGGTTATACCAAAAATATGATACTGCATATTTGAGCTGTAAGATAAATAGGTAAAAAAAATAAATAAATAATTGTCATTGTGAGTCAGATATTCAGGTAGTTGTTCCCAAATGCTGACTGTGTGCATGTAGCCATAGACAGTAACACAAATCACATCAGTATAATTCATGTCACTCAAGTCTGAGTGAATGCGGATTTCTGTAAATCTGTGTCAATGTTGATTTAAAGTCAAAATGACTTGAGAATACTCACAGTTGTTTGGAAATTAATGTTTGTTTGTTTTTTTTAATGACAGCTTCAACTATATTTGAATAGTATGTTTAAATGTTGCAACGTCTGTCCTGGAGTGCCGATGACCTGCAGAGTAAATCTCACAATTCGGACTTCTATTCTTGGAATTCAGACTTTATCAGAATTGTGAAATAAAAAAGTCAGAATTGAGTCATTCGGTCAAAACTAGCACTAGGATCTATCCAACAGAAACATATAGTCAATCATAGCGCAGTGATTGTCAAAATACTAACAGCTGATGGCTTTACAAAAACTGCATTACTTATCATGTTTCTGTTCTACCTGCATATAATAGATATAAAATTCATTGTTTTGTTTTTTTTTTTTTTTTATTTTGGTCTTCAGTTTGCCTTCAATGAAACCCATTTTACATTTTAAATTTTAAATGTTTACATTTTACATTTTAAACCCATTTTACATTTACTTTTGAAGTGTTGAATGTGTTCTTTCTTGGCAACATACCATATAACTGATTTACATTTACATTTACATTTAGTCATTTAGCAGACGCTTTTATCCAAAGCGACTTACAATAGAAGCAATCAGAGCAACAAGAGAGCGACAGTGTATAAGTGCTGTGGCAAATTTCAGTTAGATAAACACGATAAGTCTTGCAAGGGTTTTTTTTTTTTTTTTTTTTTTTTTAATATATAAATATAGAAAACTGAAAAGAGTAGGAAAGAGCTAGTGTCAATTGGTCAAGTTCTGCCGAAAAAGATGGGTTTTCAGACGTTTTTTGAAGATGGCCAATGACTCAGCTGATCGAATTGAGATGGGTAGGTCATTCCACCAGCTGGGAACAGTCCACAAAAAGGTACGTGAAAGTGATTTTGAGCCTCTTTGGGATGGCACCACAAGGCGTCGTTCATTTGCAGAACGCAAGCTTCTGGAGGGGACATAAGGTTGGATTAGACAGTTTAGGTATTCTGGTGCAATACCAGTGGTTGTTTTGTAGGCAAGCACCAGTACCTTGAATTTGATGCGAGCAGCTACTGGCAGCCAATGCAGTCTGATGAAGAGAGGTGTGACATGGGCTTTCTTCGGCTCATTAAAGACCACTCTTGCTGCTGCATTCTGAATCATCTGCAAAGGCTTGGAAGTGCATGCAGGAAGGCCTGCCAAGAGTGCATTACAATAGTCCAGTCTGGAGAGGACAAGAGCTTGGACAAGAAGTTGTGTAGCCTGCTCTGATAGGAAGGATCTGATCTACCTAATGTTGTACAAGGCAAATCTGCAGGATCGAGCTGTAGCAGCAATATGGTCTGTGAAGGTTAACTGGTTGTCCATCATAACTCCAAGATTCCTGGCTGTCCTAGAGGAAGTTATGGTTGATGAATTTAGCTGTATAGAGAAGTTGTGATGAAGCGCGGGGTTGGCTGAGATCACAATCAGTTCAGTCTTAGCAAGATTGAGCTGAAGATGGTGCTCTTTCATCCAGCCAGAGATGTCGGTCAGACAAGCTGCGATGCGAGCAGGAACCGTGGGGTCATCTGGATGGAAGGAGAAGTAGAGTTGCGTGTCATCAGCATAGCAGTGATAGGAAAAAGCATGCTTCCGAATGACAGAACCTAACGATAACATGTAGATGGAGAAGAGCAGTGGTCCAAGCACTGAGCCTTGAGGAACTCCAGTAGCAAGAAGTTGTGACTCAGAAACTTCACTCCTCCAAGCCACCTTGAAGGACCTACCTGAGAGGTAAGACTTGAACCATTGGAGTGCGGTTCCTGAGATGCCCATCTTCATGAGGGTGGACAGGAGGATCTGGTGGTTGACTGTGTCAAATGCAGCAGACAGATCCAGTAAAATGAGTACTGAGGATTTGGATGCTGCTCTTGCCAATCTTAGGGCTTCAGTGACTGAGAGCAGGGCAGTCTCAGTTGAGTGGCCACTTTTGAAGCCAGACTGGTTTATGTCCAGGAGATGGTTCTGTGCAAGAAAGATAGAGAGTTGGTTGAATACTACTCGCTCAAGTGTCTTAGCGATGAATTGATTTGAGTCATTGGAACATGATTTGAGTCATTACTTTACAGAATGTACAATAGAAAAATATATTTCAGTTGGAACAGTTATGAAATAAGCTTTCATAGGTTTCACATGTGTTAGGGGAAAAAACAAACATAAAAATGCATAGGCCAACACACATTCTTACTCCTCTCCCCTACCTCTTCTTCTCCCTTTTTCTAATCCAACTACGACTATTTCTCTCCCTCTCCCAGGTTTTTTTTTCTCTCTCTTGTGTTGTTTTGCATCCACAAAACCAATTCAAAGAGGTCTTTTTTACTCTATGTTGCTGTAATGGAAGTAGCTTCAACACCTGACTATTCCTCCAACTGAGACTGGAATCAGCTATTTCTAAATATTTCATTGATCTGTTATTTAAATATGCTTATAAGTTGTTACAATATTTTATATAGAGATATTTTCAATCATTTTGAGCTGCTGTTGTTGCAGAAATAGAGGCTTTATGCCGTATTTAAGGTTTGGAACATTAGGTCTTCATTTCTGACATGCTGTGTTTAAGCATTTGCAAATAACACTAAAAAGTCCCATGATTTTGGTTTTGGGTAAGCTTGTATGAAAAGAAAATGTTTGCATTTTAGAAACATGGTAATGACTGCACTAAGACACAATTTGCTCTATGATAAACTTGTGATACAAAACACAAGAAAGCAAAAGTTACAGTTTTTCTGAATTGCTAAAACACATTTTTTGAAACCATCACTCATTTTCTCAAAACCTTAAACACAAATCCAAATGTTCAAACTAAGTTCACTAAACCCCTGACTCTTCTGGCAAAATCAAGCAATCGCTTCAAAACCATTTTACCTGTGCTCAAAATCAAACAAAGTGTTAAAATCATACACACATTAGTCAATACAGTACACACTACAGATCATTCATTAGACACTACATCAAAAAATGGAGAACACAGTGCCCAGTGCATGTTGTTACAAAAAAAAGAATGTTTACTGGATATAGTAATAATTTTACAATAAAAAGATACATAATCATACACACACACTCAAAAACATAAACACACTCAAAAGAAATCACACCTAAGTGTGGTGAATATCCCAAAAAAGGAAAAGAATAAAAAAATAAATGAATAAATAAACTTAGGTGTAGTTTCTTTTGAGTGTGTATGTTTATGTATTTTTTCTTGCAAAATAATTACTATATACAGTGTGTGTATATATATATATATATATATATATATATATATATATGTATATATATATATACACATAATCTTGTAAAAAAAGGATCACGCATCTTAGAGCTAGGTCAGATCATCTACATTAGCACGAAAAAAAAAATACTTCTGGTGTGGTAATCTTGCAGTTCTAGATAAGAATATATTGAAATGACCAAAATACAGTCTATAAAAATACAGTGGGGAAAAAAAGTTATTTTCCATTCTTCTTTTGAACTTTCCAACTGATTTTGGTGGCCACAGACAATCTGCTAATATCAAGCTCTTTGTGCTGTCCCTGTCATCCCATGCACAAGAACATGGTCTATTACAGTAGCTCTAATTTCATCTGAAAAGACTGTTCTTGGTTTTGCTCTTTTTCGTCCTCCTCTTCCTCCACCTCATATTTGCACTCTTTTGTACCTCTCAAATTGACGGATACACCCATGCCATTTGTGCACTTTGAACTGGCTTATATTTTGTATATTTAAATATTTAGAAACAAGTGTGTAGCTTTTTGAATGATTGTGTGTAAACGATGACAGCCGTGTTGCAGTTGTGCTTAACTTTTGCTTTCTTGTCTTTAGGCTTTTGCATTACAAGTTAATCACAGAGCAATGTTCTTGTGCATGGAATGATAGGCAACACAAAGAGCCTGATATTAGCAAATTGTCTGTGGCCACCAAAATCAGTTGGAAAGTTCAAAAGAAGAATGGAAGAGTACTTTTTATATTTTGCTCACTGGTCATTTCAATATATTATTGTGTTGAACTGCAAGATTACCACACCAGGTGGTTTTTTGCTCATGTGGCAAAAAACTATATATATATATATATATATATGTGTGTGTGTGTGTGTGTATATACAGTGCGTACGGAAAGTATTCAGACCCCCTTAAATTTTTCACTCTTTGTTATATTGCAGCCATTTGCTAAAATCATTTTAAGTTCATTTTTTTTCCTTATTAATGTACACACAGCACCCCATATTGACAGAAAAACACAGAATTGTTGACATTTTTGCAGATTTATTAAAAAAGAAAAACTGAAATATCACATGGTCCTAAGTATTCAGACCCTTTGCTGTGACACTCATATATTTAACTCAGGTGCTGTCCATTTCTGATCATCTTTGAGATGGTTCTACACCTTCATTTGAGTCCAGCTGTGTTTGATTATACTGTTTGTACTTGATTAGGAAAGCCACACACCTGTCTATATAAGACCTTACAGCTCACAGTGCATGTCAGAGCAAATGAGAATCATGAGGCCAAAGGAACTGCCTGAAGAGCTCAGAGACAGAATTGTGGCAAGGCACAGATCTGGCCAAGGTTACAAAAAATTGTCTGCTCCACTTAAGGTTCCTAAGAGCACAGTGGCCTCCATAATCCTTAAATGGAAGACGTTTGGGATGACCAGAACCCTTCCTAGAGCTGGCTGTCTGGCCAAACTGAGCTATCGGGGGAGAAGAGCCTTGGTGAGAGAGGTAAAGAAGAACCCAAAGATCACTGTGGCTGAGCTCCAGAGATGCAGTCGGGAGATGGGAGAAAGTTGTAGAAAGTCAACCATCACTGCAGCCCTCCACCAGTCGGGGCTTTATGGCAGAGTGGCCCGACGGAAGCCTCTCCTCAGTGCAAGACACATGAAAGCCCGCATGAAGGACTCCAAGATGGTGAGAAATAAGATTCTCTGGTCTGATGAGACCAAGATATAACTTTTTGGCCTTAATTAAGCGGTATGTGTGGAGAAAACCAGGCACTGCTCATCACCTGTCCAATACAGTCCCAACAGTGAAGCATGGTGGTGGCAGCATCATGCTGTGTGGGTGTTTTTCAGCTGCAGGGACAGGACGACTGGTTGCAATCGAGGGAAAGATGAATGCGGCCAAGTACAGGGATGTCCTGGATGAAAACCTTCTCCAGAGTGCTCAAGACCTCAGACTGGGCCGAAGGTTCACCTTCCAACAAGACAATGACCCTAAGCACACAGCTAAAATAACAAAGGAGTGGCTTCACAACAACTCCGTGACTGTTCTTGAATGGCCCAGCCAGAGCCCTGACTTAAACCCAATTGAGCATCTCTGGAGAGACCTGAAAATGGCTGTCCACCAACGTTTACCATCCAACCTTACAGAACTGGAGAGGATCTGCAAGGAGGAATGGCAGAGGATCCCTAAATTCAGGTGTGAAAAACTTGTTGCATCTTTCCCAAAAATACTCGTGGCTGTATTAGATCAAAAGGGTGCTTCTACTAAATACTGAGCAAAGAGTCTGAATACTTAGGACCATGTGATATTTCAGTTTTTCTTTTTTAATAAATCTGCAAAAATGTCAACAATTCTGTGTTTTTCTGTCAATATGGGGTGCTGTGTGGAAAAAAAAAAATAACTTTGATTTTTGATGAATGATTTTAGCAAATGGCTGCAATATAACAAAGAGTGAAAAATTTAAGGGGGTCTGAATACTTTCCGTACCCACTGTATGTCCTCACAAAGATAGCTATACCTGTGTGTGTGTGTGTGTGTGTGTGTGTGTGTGTGTGTGAGTTTCAGTAGTTTAGATTGTGTGTCTTAAAGTAATTAAAATAAATTCCTGTTTCATTTATAAAGAAGCATTGTCTTGTGTTGTGTATTTTAAAGCTAAACTTATATGCCCAGATCTTGTTACCTTGCTCTTAGAGTTAACAAAATACCGGTATTATGTATTATGATCGTTGGCCACAGAGTAATATAAACCTAAGATGTATTAGGTAAGATGTACTAATATAAACTATTCGCTGGACAAATGGTTAATTCTGAATCAATTTCATCTAATCAAGCTGAATTGAATCTTTAGATCCGATTCCCATTTGATTCCCTAATAATTTGAGCTAATGTGTTACAAACAAGTCATGGTTAATTATTGATATTTCCCCTTGACCTAATTCGCTACACTTCATCCTAAAATACCTTACCTGCAAAGATAAGTGACGATTCCACACATACCAGCGGCCAGCAATTGGTTGGGCAGCAGGGCAATGATTATGTAATGTAAATTTAAGACCACATTATGTAAGATTGTCAAAATCATCTGACTTCTAGATCTAAGGTTAAATGTCTGTATATTGGATGGTTGGGTAATTCATATGAAATGAAACTATGAATGGACGCTTGCTTGAACTGAACTGATAAACAGCGTTTCAGCGTGAGCTAAAGACTTAAATTTAAAGGCCTGGACAGCAATGGTCAGATGGACAGTAATCTTTAGCCACTTGGCCACTAAATACTGAATGAAAAAGTTTGTATGAATAACATTTATATATATATTTTTTTTTTCCTTTAATCATCACTGTAATATATGTTCATTATTGTTATTTCTGAAGTTATTTCATTTTGATATATCAAAATATTTCATATCAAGCAAGTGCAAATAAAAAGAAATCAAAGTGAATTAAAGAAATTATAAATAAAATAAACATGATTGATCAGCTGCACTCAACGTCCTCTTCCAAAGAACTGCATAAGGAAAGACTTCTGCTTCAAGCAGAATTTGATTCTCTGACCAGCGAGCACACAGAAAATCTTTGTGCCAAATTCATTATGAACATGGGCAAGCAAGCTGGAAAATTTTTGTCTTATCAACTTAAACAATCTGCAGCAGCTGGTTTTATACTGGCAATCAAAAAATATGATTGAACATTATTACTGATCAACAGGGAATCAATGATGAATTTACATTTTTTTACGAAAATCTTTACAGCTCTGAGGTAAATGACACTCAACGAATAGAGGGTCTTGTTAGTAAATTAGAATTGCCATGCTTCTGGGATTCAGATAAATCTGCTCTAGAAGGCAATATAACAGTTTGTGAGATTGATAATGCAATTAAGAAATTAAAATCTAGAAAAGTGCCAGGTCCTTACGGCTATCCGGCCGAGTTTTACAAGAAATTTGCTGCCAAGCTAGCACCTCTGCTGTGTAAGCTATTTGAGGAGGCCCATGTTTCAAACTCTCTGCCCCTATCCATGACAAAGGCTGTCATATCTGTCGTTCTTGAAAAGGAGAAGGATCCGCTTAAGTGTGAATCTTATCGTCCAATCAGTTTATTTTGCTGTGACTATAAGATCCTGGCTAAAGTACTGGCAATTAGAATTGAGCCAGTTGTGAGAAAGATAATTCACCTGGATCAAACTGGTTTTATTGCTGGGAGGCAGTTATATTACAATCTACTCTTAATAGATAGATCTTAATATCTTTAGATGCTCACAAAGCATTTATAGAATTGAATATGTTTATGTACTCACAACAATTAGGTTTGGCTTTGACTCTGTATTCTGTTCTTGGATCAAGATTTTAATATACTAGGCCTCAAGCATGCATTTGAACAGATAATATAATTTCTAAGTGCTTTCCACTTTCTAGGGGGACAAGGCAGGGTTGCCCTCTGTCCCCCCTGCCTTTTGTTATTGGCATCGAACCTCTTGCAATCTTGTTAAGGAATGCAGATGGCTTGCCTAGAATACTAATGAAGGGACATGAGCATAAGTTTCTGCTTTATTGGTTGTTTGTTTGTTTTTTTTTGTTTTATTTATAGAGCACAATTAAAACAACTCAGGGTTGACCAATGTGCTTTACAATATCAACTAAAAATAGGAAAGGAGAGCAACATCACGAGGAGGAAAAAGAACGTAAAAAAAAGTTTTTATCACAATATACGGTATTATCACGATGTTTGTTTTTATTTGCAAAAAAAGTGATGTTATAATACAGTATAACAGGTTTAATAACAACAATTTCTGAACATTAAAATACAATAAATCAATGCACAAAAATGTATAAAGTTAAAAGTTTTACACAGATTAAAGTGCAAAAGAATTAAAAGACCAATAGGTATCACTTTACAGTAAGATCTTATTTGCTAACCTTAGTTAATGCATTAACATGATCAATGAACAAAAACTACATTTGCTACACAAGTTATTAATCTTTGTTAAAAATAACACAACTTTCAGAGTTCATGTTAGCTCGAGTTCAGTAAAAAAAGAGTTTATAACTTTTGATTTTAAAAACGTGTTACTATTATTATTATATTGGAATTAATCTAAGATTAATGAATGTTTAGAAGAATTTTTCATTGGGAGTTTATTTTAAATAATGAATCAAATAATGTTAACTAATGAAGCCCTAAAGTAAAATGTGACCAAACAATAAAGAATCAATACACTTTCAAACAATATCTAGGGCATGTTGTAGTCCAGATTAGAATGTAAAAAGTGTTAAAATAAATAGCCTATTGAGTCTAAATATATTAAAATATTTGGTGCTGTGATGGATGGCTATTTAAAGCATTTAAATACGTTTTAGAAAATAGCGCAGCTGCTTTGTTTCTGGGTTAACGTTGCATTTGCTGTTTAGCGCCATCTGGTGTCAGAGAGTGAATGACACTTTCAGTTTCATCCAGAGCGTCTCTCACGCGTTCCGCCATGTGCTTTTTTTATCCGTGCTTGTTTACATCACGGGTCTCCGACACAGTTTACAGGGGTGTTGTGCATTTAACCAGTTAATGGGAAAAATATTCTTAAAATGCATTCAAAATTCTGAATATTTTTTTGATAAATAATTATTTTCGGTATTTTGAAATGCCCACGATAACAATACCGTACATATTCATTATCGCGATACATCGCATTACCGAATACCGGCACATGTCTAGTTACATGTGTAATCCAGTATCTCGATGTTCACTGCTATGTGCTCCATCCCAGTGAGCAAACACTATTCTATGAATAACCCAGTCTGTGGATCACTCAGAATATGGTCACAGTTCAGACTTTACTTTAATAGTAAACAAGCATTGCCTTCTGCTCCTATTCTGTTGAACCCTTTATTTCCTCCTCTTATAGATTCAGCATTTCAGTTGTGGTCTAGAAAAGGAATTAGTTGTGTTAAGGACCTTTTTAAGGACGGCATATGTATTTCTTTCCAACAGCTGAGAACAGACTTTGAGATCCCTCAGTCTAATTTTTTTAGGTACTTACAGGTGCGTAGCTTAATTAAAAAACACTTTTCTCCTTCCTTAAACCAACCTGAAGGGGGCTGGATAGATGAGTTGTTAAATATGGACCCTTTTCAAAGGGGTATGATGTCTAGATGAGGTTATTCAAAGTACCTCCCCATCTCTAGACCATAAAAGGAGGCAATGGAAGGAGGAACTGAGAATAAAAATGTCAGATACAGCCTGGCAGTATGCAATAGAATTGGTACACTCATCTTCTGTATGCATTAGACTTTTACAGTTCAAAGTACTTCATAGGCTCAATATGTCTAGGAGCAAGCTGGCTAAGATGTATCTGGGGTCAGACCCATCTTGCCCCAGATGTGGTTTGGAACCAGCAGACCTGAGTCGTAATGTTTTGGCAATGCCCCAGATTGAAACATTTTTGACATCTTCAGAACATGTTCATCTATATGTGACAAAGACATAGACCCTAATCTATTGACTTCCATTTTCGGTGTAGTGCTGGAAGAAGTGCACCTATCAGCTAATCAGGTAGAAATCATTACCTTTTCCTCATTACTGGCTAGGTGCCTGATTATTCTCAGTTGGAAAAAGGCAAGTCCACCATCTCACAAGCACTGGGCAGTAGAGGTTATGTTTTATCTTCAACTTGAGCACCTTAAGTACATTATCCAAGGCTCCTCTGGAAAGTTTTATAGGGTCTGGCAGCCCTTTTTATCTTACGTTGAATCGTGAAGGCACCATTTCTTTTTCTTTCTTTCTTTCTTTCTTTCTTTCTTTCTTTTTAAAGGGTGGGTATGTGTTTGTTGTTTGTAGATATGTGTTTTGGTGTGAAATATGTGATTTAAGAAGAATGTTATACATGTTTGTGTGTCTGTATTGTTGTAGATGCAGTGAAATGTCAACTACACTCACTTTGTTCATTTGGAGTTATTTCTTCACCAGAAGTGAGGTATGCTTTGGGTCGTTATCATGCTGGAAGACAAAATGTCAACCCAAACCATGTTTTCTTGCAGACTGATGAGGTCTTTCAAAATCTTCTTATAGTCTTCCTTTTTCATGTTTCCGTCAACCCTGACGAGATTCCCAGTTCAGTGAAACATCCCCACAGCATTATACTCCCACCACCATGTTTCACTGTGGGAACAGTGTTCTTGGGGTTGAATGCCTCGTCCTTCTTTCTCCAAACATAGGCAACATCTCTATGGCCAAAAAGCTCTAATCTGACCAAAGAACATGTTTCCAGTATGCATCACATTCCCCCAGGTTGTCCTTAGTAAACTTCATTCTAGCTTGGAGGTGTCTCTTCTTCAGGCAACCTCGCAGTTGTGCATTCCTGTGCAGGGCTCTAGTGACTGTCTTCGTTGAGACATCAATTCCAGACTTGGCTAGGTCAATCACTAGTGTCTTGGCAGTTGTTCTTGGGTCTTTAGAAACCTCTCTCACTAGTTTTCTTTCCAAAGTTTTTGAAATCTTTCACTTCCTGCCTCTGCCCATCTTGTTCTCCATTGTGTTGGTCTCTTTAAACTTCTTGATAATGCATCTCACTGCAGTTCTTCTTAAATGGGCTAATAATATTGACCTTAGCAGTTAGTTTTTATTTATTTACTTAATTCTTTTATTCAAGCAACTATAAGAAATCAGACTTTCTCTAGAAGAAAAAAAAACAATAGGAAATAATGTGAAAACATTCTCTTGCTCTGTTAAACATCACTTGGGAAATATTCTAAAAAAAATTTTACTGGGGGTCTAATAATTTTGTCTTCAACTGTACTGTAGTGTATATAATCACTCACAGCCTTGTTTTCATTCCTGTCAAAAATTAAATATGGAGCTATCTTGAGTAAAGTTTATTATATCTGAACATTTGTATTGATAATAGATGATCATTAAAATCATAGTCCCATAAATACAGCATATCTAGCATCAATGTTAATATGTTATGCTGGGAAGAAGTACAACGATCACTTTATGTGAAGAAAAGTATATTTTTTTACATTATATTCAGGTCATGTTTAGAACTTCAAATAAAATACATTAGAAACTCCAGTTAAACATTTCTTATGTATTATATCTTTGCAGATGTTATCATGGTTTATTCATTTCTAATTAATAAAAAGTCTCTCTCAGCTCCTCTTGAATCTACACAAAGTGTCAGCGTCAGTTTCCTCTTTTCTTTTGATGGTGTAAAAGAATCTGTCAGTCAGCTGAGACAGAAACTAGAGGATTTCCGCAAAGATATCTTGTAAAGTAATGAATCTAATATGTGGTATTTCTTAGTGCATGTTACAAATAGGAATGGATACTAAAATTATTTTCCTGTCTAAGTAAGATTTATGGTCACTGTTTATATTGATTTTCACATTCACGCACAGTAATCCAGAAATGTGATCTAGAGCGAGGACTTCCTACAATGTAAGTCACTAACAAACACAATGACATTAACTAATTTCACTTTATTCTTAATAGGACGTCAGAAAACAATAATAGAACATGAATATAATAATTTAATAATTTATCTCGTTTTAATACTGATTAATCAACATAGCAACATTACGATGAATACGGTACATTTATGAGAAGGCAACATCATGTTGATGTGTGTCTGTTTTGTATATAAACTCAGCAAAAAAGAAATGTTCTCACACTTTCAGCTGCTTAATATCTGTATGAACATAAAAAGTTCAACAACTGAGACAGAAATTAAATAATGAGTCCATGAACAAAGGGGGATTGGTGTCCACCAGATGCTACACCAACAGCATCTCAGTAATTCAGAGCATCTCATGGACCACACCACACCACCCAAACAAAAAACAAACAAAAAAATAAATAAATAATAATAATAAATGTTGCCATTTGGATTTGAATAAGCAAATACTGAAGAGGATTGGATCATTATTTGAGTGATTAATATTTCTTTGAATGTTACATGTTTTGCAAGAATTCTTTCAACCCTAACTGATTCAGTGTGTAGCTTTCTTTTTTGAAAAAAAATCTAAGATGTATCGTAGGCTCAGATTTTCAAGTAGTGGCTCAGTGAGCATGAGGAATCATTTTTACGTGTAAATTATCCACAACAGAGTCCTGAGGTTAACCTTATTCAAAGTTGGATATGCTGGAGTCGATGTTACATGGTGGTTCTATTTGTCAACACAAGATCTCAGCTTAAAATGTATGCAACAATGCCATACTGAAAGCGCAATGTTATTAAAGCTAAAGATGGTCTAATGAAATAAATCTTCTTAATATGCTTATTTAAATCTAGATGATTGGATTTTCTGACATGAGGTGCAGTCCGTGCTCAAGTGGCTTTCCTGATCCTATCCCCTCTCCACCACTTTGCTTCCTGTCTCTCTATACTGTCCTATTGCGAAAATGCTAAAAAAAAAATGTCCAAAAATGTATTACACATGTAGACATATACATGGGCTAGATAGATATGTGTCAGTATAATAAATTATTCAAATTTCTAATAGGTATGTGTTTTTATTCATATGACAATATTTCATATATGGAAATTTAATATATGTATATTTGAAACTGAATGTGATGTGACACCAATACTCAGAATTTGTGTACAAGAAGGGAAAAGGTTGAGATAAACACGAATGTAAGTAGAGAGAGGGGTTGTGCAAATCTGGACATAAATGCTGTCTGCCGTTATGTCCACACCAATGTCAAAGCCAAACCTAGTCTCCTGGTTTTGCTATATTAAGTTGATCGATCAATATCATGGCACAGATCTGATAGATAATACCAATCTTTAAAAAAAAAAAAGTGAAAAGAAGCCTTCTTATCATTGAGGGGAACAGAGTGGTGACTCCGTGTGGTCATTATATTCTTTTATACATTTTTTTGATGATGATCTAGAGAAATTGGGTGCATCTGAATTAAATTTAGTCAAAGCTATAATACTTAAGAAAACTTATCAATGTGAGACTCTATTTCTTTTTCTTTCTTTTTTATTTGCAGTTATCACAATCTGTTTTCTCTTTGTCATTATGCTGTATGGAGTGTAAATTGAGATGAATAAAAAATAAAACATTGAGCATAAGGCTGCAACATTACCACTTCACTATTTCAATCCATTGTACAGCAGACTTAAGTCTCCAGACTGGTAAAAAAAAAAACAAACAAACATTTTTCACACAATGTACTAAAATTTATTGATTAACGAAAGTATCTGTCTCATATTTAAGATGGCAAATGAGAAAATGGGGAATATTCAAATAGTAATAAAAATGTACAAACTGATCATTTTTAAAAAGACAAATCACAATTCTCACAAACTGTAGGAAAGACAAGAAGACTAAACCGACTATCACATTTCTGCTTCAGTATTTACATTGCGAGTATTTTGTATGTTCAGAGATCTTGTGTGCTGTGCTACAGAAGCCCCTGTCGTTTCAGATCCTCATAAGTCTTCTTGTTGACCACATTTCCGCTGGAGTCTTCATATTCCTCCTGCAAGACAGAAAAGTATATGTATGTATATGTATATGTATGTGTATGTGTATGTGTATGTGTGTATATATATATAGTTTCTGAACTCAAACAACCAGTCTCAAGATTTATTCCTACTTGAAAACTTCACTAATCTTTCTCTTTCCAACAAGTAACAAATCAAGCCGCCAAAGCAGAGTTCTCACAGCTGATTAACATTGGTTAAATCTGATGCTTCAGTCAGAGCAGAGCAGTACAGGTGAATGGAACTTCACTCAGCATAATGTCAGACTATTGATTGCGTTTCAAAATAACTCACCTCTGTATCTGGCTGCCATCGCTCTAATGCTTTCTGTGACTTCAGCTTTGACCAGACTATTCCAGAGAAAAGAGAAAAGTGCATTTTAAGTACAAGAACAGATACCATTACTATAATTTTCCAAAACGGGTCCCTTTTGTGTCATCATCAAGCATCAACAATAATTTAGTGAATTACGTATACCAATGTTATTATAGGCATCTTGCTCGACAAATTTTTAAATGGTAGTTTGAGTAGTTTGGTAGTATTGTTGCGATGATTAACTTTTATGTTTACTTCATAAAGGACATCACTTTTTTTTTTTTTTTTTCATTAAAAGGTTATTGCAAATAAACACCAGTATAAATATTAGTAATAAGGTCTCCAACAAATACCTTGTAGTGCCACGAATTTGAGAAGGCTAGTAATGTCAAAATAAATAATAAACAAACAAATATGGCTGGAGATGGAACAATGCTTCATCATTTATTAACACTAATGCATAGTGTACACTGTATAAATTGTCAAAAAATCCTGAAAATGGGTCATGCTGTAGGATTTTTGTTATTCAAATAAATCTACCATTAAAATTATAGACTAATCATTTCTGTGTCAGTGGGCAAACATACAAAATCAGCATGAAATAATATTTTTCCTCACTGTATATCTGTAATGAATTACTATACTCACGGGATACTGCATCCTCAATCTGGGTGACGTTGGCAAAGTGGGCTGTATTAGGAATGCCCAAACAGCGCATGCCATGAGCGTGACGCCACTCCTGAAAAAGAGAAAATTGACAAAGGTGTCAGTCTTTTCAGTACAGCACAAGGTAAAATTACATTTGTTGATTTACATTTGTTTCTATAATTTCCTGTGTAACATACTAGATGATATTTTAAGTAAGACTAATATTCTTATTAGTGCATGATTAGTAAAGGTGCTACAGAACATATGCAACGTGTGTTGAAAGTCAGTAAAATCACTACACTACAACTAAAATGGAAACAAGTGAGATTCTGCTCCAATACATTTACTAGAATAAAAGTATTTTTATTGTAAACTTACTGCAAAGTGTCTCTGGAAGGCTTTGGGTCCTCTGTATGTGTAATTCCCACAGATTTCACAGTTGTAATTGATGTTCAGGCCGTGCAGCTTGTACAGCCAGTATGGAATCGGCTAAAGACAACAGACAAAAGTTAATGACACACTATAAACGTTTTACCACTAGAGCTGTGTGATACTGAATGTGTGATACAAAAAAAAAGAAGTTAAAATACTATACAGATGTTATTTACTAAGGGCCAGCCTTAATGATCTTTACTGTTCATTATGTTTTGGGGGGATTGGAATCAAACCCCCCCATCAGATCACCTCAGTGTCTAATTTGAATTAAAAAAAAAAAACATCTGTTGTGTTTTTATCTCTAATGGAAACTATAAATGACTATAACAAAACCAAGTGTACCTTCCCATCCCAGCCAAGTGGCAGGTTTTTGGGGTTGTATATGATCTCATTATCTTCATCTTCACTCTCACTCTCACTGGGCTGCTCTTCATCCTCCTCGTCACGCTCCTCTCCTGTGCGCGCCTGCTTCCTCTGAACGTTCTCATGGGTCAACTGCCTTTGTTCCTGCAACACAAACAAAACATCAGCTTTCAGCAAAAATACTGAAGGTAATTTATTAAGAAAAAACAAAAAGTACACTAGATCTGAGAACTAATATATCTAATCCTTTCCAGGTGCCACTGTAACAATATAATCATTGTTATTCACCTCACCTGTTAGTTGTTGTAATGTGTGTGAAATGAGTAAAGAATAAAAGAAAACTGCTAAAACTTCAAAAGGCAGACCGCTTACCCCCAATATCTCTACATATTCATAAATCTGAGCTTCAAGAAAAGCAGATTCCTTGTTGCGCTCAGAGTCTCTGCAGACACAAGATGAACAGATAATAAATGAATACATAAAGTTACATTTAACAGGCAAATAATGCATACAAAGTAGGTCTGTATTTAAAAGCATTAAAAACATTTTCCCAATGGAGATATCCTTACTTTTTTGGTCCCTTGGCTTTTGGATTTTTAGCAAACAGTGAGGGGTCCAGTGACTCCAGAGATTTGCCTTTAGTGCTGAACAGACGTTGGGCCCTCTCTTCTAGTGTACTACAAAGAAAACACACAAAAATCACATGTCCAGACATTGCAAACAGACTCAAAATCAAGAACTGCCAGTTCTATAAATGTTTTATATATTAGGGGCCGATACAATAAACAGATGAAACTGAAATAATAGTCATTTCATAGTGCTTGTAGTGGAAGCTAATTTGCAACACTTGTCCCTAGAAGGGCTTTATAATTTACAGTTGCAAAAACAACTAATACTTGTGTTGTACAATTACACTAAATTACTACAAGTTTGTTGCTGAATCAACCAAGATTTCCACTAGAAGCCGCTAGGACAAGATCATTTAAACATTTAAATACAAAATTTACATAAGAGACAAAGAGAGCAAAACTCAAAATCTTATGTTTACTTAAAGGATTAGTTCACTTTCAGAACAAAAATTTACAGATAATGTACTCACCCCCTTGTCATCCAAGATGTTCATGTCTTTCTTTCTTCAGTCGTAAAGAAATTATGTTTTTTGAGGAAAACATTTCATGATTTCTCTCCATATATAACGGATATGTATGGTGCCCCCAAGTTTGAACTTTCATAATGCAGTTTAAATCCAGCTTCAAAGGGCTCTTTCAAAACAAATTGACAATTTACATACTTTTTAACCTCAAATGCTCATCTTGTCTCGTATCTGTGATGTGCATGCATAGTCTGTGTAATCCGGGTCAATACAGTTAGGGTATGTTGACAAACTCCCAAATCGTTTTCTTCAAAAACTTCAAAATAGTCCTACATCGCAGCAGAAATACCAACCCAGTGTTCACAAAGTAAACATACAAAAAAGATCAAGCGCCCTTTACAAAAAAAGGTTTTTGCATTGTAGGACGATTTTGAAGTTGAAAACGAGATGGGAGTTTTTCGACATACCCTAACTGTATTGACCCGGATCACACATACTACGCATGCGCAGAGAAGAGACAAGACGAATGTTTAAGGTTTAAAAAGTACATAAATTGTCAATTTGTTTTGAAAATATATGGAGAGAAATACTAAAATGTTTTCCTCAAAACATTTTTATGACTGAAGAAAGAAAGACATGAACATCTAGGATGACAAGGGTATGAGTACATTATCTGTACATTTTTGTTCTAAACGTGAACTAATCATTAATTTGACAATGATGGTATCTTAATTGCTTTTTATTTAAAATTTTCAAAGCTCTACAATAAAGATGTTTGATCAGGTTAGTTAAAGATTGATTTGTCTGAGACCAAACACCTAATCCAAATACTATATGTGATAATATCATTGGGTTTAAAAATAGAAAAGCATGATTATTTGTTAGACAAACTCTTATTACTTTTTCACATGACTTTTAAAATTTAACTGTGAATCTAAAAAACTTACCAAATTATTTTTTCACTGATACTTCCTCTGATACAATAATCTCATCTTTAATTGTAACGTTTAATGATTCTGTTACAGGTAATTTTTTTTTTCATACAAAAAAGTATGGACTTTTTAGTGTTTAAAGTTAAAAAACAGGCATCAAACCAAGCTGACATTTTTATAGGTTTCTTGTTAACTTTATCAACTTCCACCAATTCCTACTAGATGCAATAATGTCATCAGCATACATTTCAAGACTTGCATTAGGACACGTTTCTGGAAGATCATTAATATGAATACTAAAAAGTATAGGACCCAAAATAGTTCCCTGATGAATTGCTGTTTTAATATTATGAAGAACTGACTTAATATTATTAAATGACAACACATTGTGTGTGATCCAGTTAAAAGTGAAACTACAGTAAAAGCAAGAACAATAAGCGCAGGACAGTGTGTTCACACTCACCCTCCACATTTGAGACCTAAAGCCATGAGAGCAGACTTTAATCTGTCCAGACCCAGAGATGCCAGCTCCTGCAGCCATTAAACACAACATTACTGATCTGGCAATCAGTTTGCCAAAATTAATAAAAACATTAAGTCACATTTGTAACAGACGAGACCAAGAGATACTGACCTCCCAGGAAGAGAACGCAGACAGATCCAGATGGGCTCCAGCGTGAGTCAGAGCACTACTCGTCTCTTTCTGTAACACACACATTTATAAAACACCTAAATTTATTCCCCATGCGCTCACATGCATTTAACAGAGGACAGCAGGACAAACGGATTTAACATCTTTTCTTACATTTGTAATAAGGAACCTGTCACTGTGATCACTAGTGTTAGTGTTATGAAGATAAATACTACATGCCATATGACAGTATACTTTGCTATTGGTGTGACACAAAAAAAAAAAAAAAAAAAAAAAAAAAAACACCATTGCTGCAGAAAAATTTCTTCTAATACTTCTGATCACTTCATTATTATAACAGTGATTAATATTAATACTTGCAAACACATGCAATATGTGTATAGCTCTTTAATGTTGTCTCTTCAACACAAACCCACCGGCCAGCCTGGAAACATTCCACTTTCCCACTTCTTCTCAAACTCTGCCAAGATTTTTCCATAGAGCTCATTCTGATCCAGCAGAGGCTTGACCCGATCCGTGTATTCCTGCAGGTACTCCAACAACATCTCCAGATACCTGTAAGAGCACAGACATGAGACCACTGATCTGCTACAACATACATCAATATCAATGAGCACTCATTAACAAAAAAAAAAAAAATAAAAATAAAAAAAAAACTTTAAAAAATTGGGAAAAAAGAAAAAATACATATTTTTCTTGACACAAAAAGGTTGTCTGTGATTGTTTGTAGGGCTGCACAACCTGACCAAAAAAAATAAATAATCACACTATGTGGTATTAAAAATGTCCAACTTTCACCTACTTCTTATACTCTGCATTCTTCCGATCTTTAGAGATGTCAAAGAGCTGATCGAATGTTGACAGATAAGTGACATACTCCAGTTTCTAGAAAAAAGCAACGGAGAGAGAGGTGTAAGAATCTTCTATGCAATTTTTGAAGATGAACGATTCAGTAAGTCAGACAGTACCTCTACTCCTTTCAGATTAATGTACTTCAGGTAGCAGTCATGGAGATCCAGGTAACGTCCATAACCCTCTTCATCAGTGAACTCCACCAGATCTGTGATTGGCAAGAAGACTGTTACTGCCTATTCACACCACGACGCAGCAAACATATTAGCAAACAGCTCTTACATTAATTAAGACTTACTTTGTGCCTCCTCACTGGGGTTGTCTTTGGCTTTCATGAGCTCCTCAAACTCCACTGACATTGGCACACAGATCTGGAATTGAAACAGAATAAGTGGAGTGAATATTTTCACTCTGAAACCGAAGTGTGTCAATCAGGACAAGGTGACAGTGAAGGACAGATGACTTCAAGTCGGTCTACCTCATGAGGGTGTTTTCTGTGGAACTCCTTGATCTGTTTGAGTCGGTTGTAGAATTCAGCAAACTCGTTTGGTCCTGATATTGCATTCAGCTCATCCTTCCTCATACTAATGAACAGAAACATGACACAGCCATGAGATTGAACAAAATAAGGCTTAAATTTTTATTCTAACTCAATGTCCTCAAGATTGTCTTACCCATCTTTGTCTTCATACAAGTCTCTAAGGTTTGCACTCACTTCCATGTATCTCTGCAATAATCAAATAACACAAACATACAAGCTACATAAATTTACATCGTTTGCATAACTGTGAATTTGAGAATTATTGGGAAATCAAAAAAGGTAACAACATTAAAGAAAAGATTAATCTTACATCCAGCATAGCTCTCACTCGATGATCAGAGTTGATCTGGTCTCTCAGCTGTTGAACAGAGAAAAGGAAAGTTGTGCTGAATAAGAACACTGCTAAATGCCTCTATGTAGATTTAAATGTAACTTTTGAAGGTAATTAACAACAAACATGGTTCTGTCAAAATAAGGAACACAAAGTACCCTTCTCAAAAAGAACAGCTGTACTTTGTCAGGTCAAAGCGAACCAGTGGTTAGTCAATAACAGCTACATGCATAAGTAATAAAGATACAGTCATAAAAAAACAGGTTGAGAGAAAGGAAACTGAGAGGAAAACTAAAATATAAATAGTTTGGTGCAATAAACCTTGGGTAACATTATAAGAAAACAACATTGTAATGTTGTGTATAACGTAGTTTACAGCAAACTAACACACAAACGTAAATAAAAGTGTCATAACACACATAACTTGTGACAAATTCAAATAGTCTTCCATTTAGTTCAGAGTTTGTGTTCACTAATAACACGAATAATGTGCTAGCATAATTTTAAACTCATTCAAAGATCCGTAAAGTTACCGTGTTTTTTTTCGTCAGCATTTCCTTCGTTTCGGCGTCCATAAGCCTCTCTTTCTCCTCATGGTATCGACGCTGTTGTTCTAAAATCGTTTCCATTGTAATGTGGTAATTGCAAGATATCTGGTTTATTCAATTGTTGTTTAGTTGAGCTTGCGTACGCGCGTGTAACGTACAGGAAAGAGATACCGTGCTTATTTCACTCGACCGGAAACATAAACGAGAGAACAAAGGTTCCGACTTCACACCTCTGTCTTTTTCAGACTTATTTAGGTGTTTTTGAACTGAATGACGCAATAGATTTTATTATTGCTAGATGAGCTTACATATCGTTTACGTTGAATAATATATCACACGTTTGGAATACTTGATTACATACAAAGGGCCAAAAATGCATGAGTAATAGTATGAAAGACAAAAATCTAATGTGTATATAAATAATATATAAAATATCAGAATACATAATTTCTAATCAAAATAGATCTGTATTACGCAGATTCATTTTTCGATGTTTTTTCTGGAAACGTTCCGGGGATCACAGGTTAATGTCCCCTAAACGTTCAAGGAACCAATAATTTTAGGGTGCAGTGCAATTATTTGTCCACTATTTTAAATACACTATTTTGAAACTCTGGCTACGCTCTAAAATATTAAAAACTAAAAATGTTGCCGTTTTCTCCAACACTGAGCACTGAGATACCAATGCATTGACATGGCCGCTAATCTTCATTGCATTTATCCAGATTTGACCAGCAGATGTCCTCATTGTGTTTTCCTCAACCTGTGTCTCCCAGCGTTTCGAAGCATTGGCTCAATTTAATCAAACATTCATAAAGCCTTGTTTCTTCCATTACTAGTGACTTAAATAAAACAAATGTATATATATATATATATATATATATATATATATATATATATATATATATATATAAAATAAGGAGCGTTTCAGGGCAGCTCAAAAAATTGACGAAGACAAAAGATTATAACTGACGTACCCTCTGAAAGTTATTTTGGAATCGACTAGCGAAGTTTACAAGGCGCGCTTTCGCGCACTTGTCTGAAGCGCGCTTTTCTGGAGGCGGTGATGAAGCGTTGACGCTATTAGTCCAGCTGGATTTACAAACAGAAGCGGGTTCATGCACTGCTGAATATTATGAGGCGTAGTTTTTTTAATGAGTCTCCATTATTGACAGGTAAATGAGTTCTAGGGGTTGTTCCATATAACAAGTTTACCAAATAAGCCAGGCTTATTTCTGTTAAATAAGCCTGCCTTTTGTAAACTTGTATTATGGAACATCCCCCTAGTATTCTGTTTAATTTGTTTGTTTGTTTAGTTTTGTTTAGATATATTTGATAAATATTGCCTAAAACTAAATTTACATCCATATACCTATTCTGGTGCTCTTTCTTCTTACTTTTTAATTGCCTTTTTAACTTAGAAATTATATAATTATGTTTTAACATTTAATGCTGGAAAAACATGGCCCAATTTGTACAAAACAAAAATTGCAAACTCCAATGAAAAAAAGAATAAAAAAAATAAAACGTCTTGCAAATTATTTAGACCTCTTGACATTTATTTTTAGAGTTGGTATATATTTAATAGCATGTTAATGGTAAGTGCCATGGTATATAAACTTTTATCAAGTATGAAGATATACATATTGAGATATATATTTTTACTCAAAATCCTGCTAGATATAAATATGAAGAAAAACATTTCAATTCAAATTTATTTGTGTATTTTTCATACTGAATATTCCAAAGCAGTGCCTTACAGCTCCATTGTGTTAAAAACTTTAAACAGAATAAAACAATCACAATTAATGTCATGACTTTCTGATGCATCTTTAGAAAGCAGAATAGAATGCAAAATGAGTAAACTAAGTTACAGGCTCTGAAACTTGTGTAGCTATACTGACTGTGGTTATGTGCACATAGATGTTCACACAAATTGGTAAATTGCAATTAGACTGTGGTTTTTAGAAGCTAGGGTGGTTTGACTGTGAAAATGTCTCAGAATACAGCTTGAGGTCAACATGATATCAAAATTCATGATTTACGTACATTCGTTTTCCTTTTTTTTTTTTTTGTCTCATTGTGTTTGATTTATCAGTGTGTGTTATTTAAAAAAAGGTTCATCTTTCATCAAAAGCCTCTGATAAGCATGTGAAATTCTCTTTCCAACTGACATTTATGTAGAAATAACATTAGCCAAAAGCCTAATAAATGGTTAGGCACTGAAAGAGGACTAAATTACGTAATCAGATTCCAAAAATAAAGTACTCTGACGTTCGTTATGGTTGCATAACATGCAGGTAAACAAATAAAATATTACATTTTTTTAGTAAGTGTTTTATTATGATTGATTTTAAGGTAATTTATTTCAATTGAATTTTTTTTTTTTTTTTTTCACTTTTCACTTTTCATCAATTTATAAACCTCCTGCAGTTCTTTCATAAACAGCAGATTGAGAAATTTGACGTAATATAATGTTTAAAGAACTAATGTTCTTAATAACAACAAATGGAATATATTTTCTAACTTTTGTATTTTTTTTCTGTCAATATGTTACTAGATTATCCTATTTAAAGCAATGTGATAAATGAGTCAAAAATAATCTAAAAGTAGTCTGATCAGTAATGGATTACAATTTGTAAGTAATCTATCCGGCTCTATGTGCCAAAATACCTCACCACCACCATTAGACAAATTATTTCAAACAGAAACAGAGTACCACAGAACATATTTGTGTCATATTGAGCAAGAAACGATTGCAAGATTAGTTAGGACTAGCCTGCCAACAGTCAGATATCTAGTGAGTTTTCTCCTATTGAAGGGCTGCTTTGGTAATTGTGCTAGTCTTGTGTCTGTAATAGGATATGCCATGAGATCTGTCTGAGGACACGGTTATCTCCTATAAGCCTGTCTGTCACATGTGGTGTACAGAAACATGTGCATGTCTGTCTCCTCTTCCATCTCTCTCCCTCTAAGGTTTTATGACAGTGATAAGAAAATTGAATTAGTCCCACCTCAGTCTTATAGGAAAGCCCTGATTATTGAGTCTCTCCTGAGGGCAATCTAAGCTCGTTGTTATGACCTTTAGGAGCCATGTGAAGATTTCATAGCATTATTAAAGAATCCAGCTGTTAATGATTCAAGTCACACTCTTTTGGTCTCTTTTAGAATTAAAACTAAGGAAAAATCCTTTCATTTTCATTCATACACTAAAGTTCAAATGTTTTAGGTCATTAAAGATTTGTGTTTTTGAAAAAAAAAAAAAGGTTCTTTAAGCACACAAAGGCAAAAAAAATATGTAATCAAAAATACAGTGAAACAGTAATATTGTGAAAAAGACCTATTCTTTTCTATTTTTAATTAAACAAATGTAAAATTTTTTAGTTTATTTTTTTACAGAAATCTTTCTAATACGCTGTTGGGGGGTGGGGGGGGGACGACAGTTATATATACAATATATATATATATATATATATATATATATATATATTTGTGTGTGTGTGTGTGTGTGTGTGTGTGTGTGTGTAATGCGTGTTGCATAAAGTAGTGGGAATAGGTTGGGAGTTGGCAAAATGGTGAAAGGTTAACTAATGAATATTAATTAGATTGTTAAATTGGAACCATCTATGATCAGAAGTTTTTCGTTGTTGAATGCTGCATTTTCTGTGCAATTGCACAAATCCTGTGGCAATGTTTTTGTTTTTTTGTTTTTTTGTCAGTCCATCACTAATAACTAATAACAACATATCCTCTGTTCATTTTTATTGTCTTTAAATGCGTGTCTGTATGTGTTTGTGTGTGTGTGTGTGTGTGTGTGTGTGTTTAGAGATGTCCAGTGAGGTGCAGCACAGATTTTCCCATCAAAATAGTCCCAGGACAGAAAACAGAGGCAATTCAAAAAGAAAGCAGCCAGGATTCCCAGTAAGACCACAACTAAACCCTCCACCAGTGCAAAGAGGTTAGCCAGATATATGTGTGTGTGTGTGTGTGTGTGTGTGTGCTGGTACAGATTGGTCCAAGGTTGGGGAGGCATGTCATGTTGTTTTCTCTTATTTTGCGCCAGAATGGAATTGCTTCCCAAATTGTCTCTAGTATGTTTTGTCATGTTCTACAATGTTGGGGATAGTGGGTTCAATGGGTTGCACTTGAAGACCAAAATGGCATGGTGGTACTAGGTAGGAATTTAAGCTATGTGGTAGAAACAGTGGCAGAAACCTTTCAGATGTGGCAGTTATCTGCCTCCCCAGCACCCACAAGCTCATGTTCAGCGTTTCATCACTCAAGATGTAAAATGTGCCATCTCAGGAAAAAATTTTCCAATCAAATTACGCAGCAGGCACTCAGCCTCTTGATGAGTCTGTAACGGGCACTGCTGCTGCTTCAGTTCTTCAGTTCAGTGTAGATGACTCATATGCACTTCTCTTTTCATCTGCATGCTCAGAGGTTAGACATTTCTCTCCTGAGCCTCGAATACAGATAGACTTCAATTCTGTCATGTGAAATGATCATAACAGTCTATATCAGGGGTGCCCAAACTCGGTCCTGGAAAGCCGGTGTCCTGCAGAGTTTAGGTCCAGCTCCAATCAAACAGACCTGTACCAACTAATCAAGCTCTTACTTGACATGGTAGAAACTTCCAGACAGGTGTGTTGTGGCAAGTTGGTGCTAAACTCTGTAGGACACCAGCTCTCCAGGACCAAGTTTGGGCAACCCTGGTCTATATGAACCATGAGGTTATTTACTGCCTACAGGTGAAGTGTGTCAGTCCAGAGTTATTACAGAAGTAATTTAATTTTATTTGATGCTACAGGGTGCTGTGTGTTTGCCAGAGCATTGCCACGCATTTGTTGTTTCTTAAGTGTTCATAGTGGGTTTTTACTAGCAGAAACAGCCCACTCCAAGTCTTTTTGATGTTACATTCCATAGATATGCATCAGTAGGATTTTTGTGAGTGTAAGTTAAGAGTGTAAGTTTTGAAACATCACTTATTTGTGTGTTTGTTTATTTAATACACTACTGTTCAAAGTTAGAGGATGTTAAGAATTTTTCATGTTTTTGAAAGCAGTCTCTTATGCTAAATGAGGCTGCATTTATGTGATTTAGAAAACTGTGAAACAGTAATGTTATTCTTATATTCTGATTTGGTGATTAAACATCAACATCAAACATTTTTTAATGTCAATCAACCAAATCAGACAACTGTTAGTATATATATATATATATATATATATATTCTTTGATAAATAGAAAGATAAATAGCATTTATTAGAAATGGATATCTTTTGTAAAATTAGAAATTTTGGTAACAATTAATTTTACGGTCTCTTAACTAGCTGCTTATTAGCATGCATATTACTAGAATATTAGCCATTTATTAATACTAATTAAACACATATTTATGCCTTATTCTGCATGACATTATTCTACATTCCACATCCTACCCAATACCTAAACTTAACAACTACCTTACTAACTATTAATAAGCAGCAAATTAGGAATTTATTGAGGGAAAAGTCATAGTTAATAGTGAATAAGTGTTCCCTATTCTAAAGTGTTACCGAAATTTCTTTACTGTCGCTTTAGATCAATTTAGTCTTTCCTTGCTGAATAAAAGAATACACTTTCAATACTGACAGTAAAAAGAAATGTTTCTTAATCAGCAAACAATTTCTGATTTCTTTTCTTTTTTTTTATAAATAAAGTAAAATAATAAATGAATTGAATGTATTGCAAAATAAATGTCTGTTAATAAGAAATACGCACCTACTGAGTAGTTAAAGCATCACCTGCATGGTAACCAGCCAAACCTAAACCTCCTACTAAATACAAAGGATATAATACAATAATTGTTTGTAGATAGAATTCAAAATGATTAATGTATCATATGCATATAACAAATAGAGATCTATTTTAACCTCAAATAATTGCTTTATGACACCCCAGAGTCTCACTGCTATACAGAGACATGTTTTAACAAATAAAATCGTTAGCTACAAGTGTAATTTCTGCTTTTTATATCATTTAAGTTCCCGTGGTCTGCAATATGCTATGTTTTTAAGCTTGACTGCTGGTTTGGGCTGGTTTAAGCTGGTCATGTGCTGGTCCTAAGCTGGTCCTGAGCAGGAACTGGTTGCTTAGGACCAGTATATGACCGGTTAAGGCCCAGTTAATCCAACTCATGACCAGTTAAGGACCAGCTATAATCTTCAACACTCATGTTAATAAGATGATGAAATGTCAAATGTTTGCCTACAGCGTTATTCTGACCTTTTGTATTTTTCTAGTCCGCGTACGTGTGTGTGAGATTGTAAAGGAATCGATGGTGTTCACTATATGCAGCACAGGAGCTGCGTAGATTTTTTTTTTTTTTTTTTTTTTTTTTTGAGCAGCAAGGCAGCTCTGTGAATTTAATGAGTGAAATCTCTCTTGTTTTGCAGGAATCAGAAGGAACTGGCAGAGATAACCCTCAATCCTCCAAAGTTCAGGTAGGTCTGGGAGTTTGCCATGTGCTAATGATGGTCTGTTGTATGTAGTATATCCTTTTGCAGATATTTTCTTAAGGTGTCTCTCAAAAAACTGAGGTTCTAGGTTAAATTCCGGGTTAAATACAGCTGCTATAAACTATTGTTTTTGTGTTTTGAAAATGTTCCCATAATGCTTAAGCACTTACACACGTTACCATGAGACTTTTATGCATTCTTTCAATGCAATTTGAGCAAGTATAACACCAAGGGAGGGACCTTGCATAACTTTTGCATTACTGTTTGTGGCTTTCAGTCCAAGAATAGTGAAAAGTTTACATACACTTTGCAATAATTAACAAACCGTTAATTATTTTACCAAAATAAGAGGGATCGTACTAAATGCATGTTTTCACAATCCACAAGAGAAAATAATTTTCAAAAAATAGTTGAAATTATAAAAAAAGTTTACATCCCCTTTGTTCTTAATGCCGTGTTGTTACCTGAATGATCCACATTACACATTTTATATATATATATGTATAGTTGATAGTTATTCACGAGTTCCTTGTATGCCCTGAACAGTTAGACTGCCTGCTGTTCTTCAGAAAAATCCTTCAGGTCCCACAAATTCTTTGGTTTTTCAACATTTTTGTGTATTTAAACCCTTTCCAACAATGGCTATATAATTTTGAGATCCATCTTTTCACACTGAGGACAACTGAGGGACTCATCTCATATGCAACTATTACAGAAGGTTTAGATGCTCACTGATGTTCCAGAAGGAAAATCAATGCATTAAAAGCCAGGGGTGTAAACTTTTGAACAGAATGAAGATGTGTACATTTTTCTTATTTTGCTTAAATATCTCTCTTTTTTTTTTTTTTTTTTTAATTTAGTACTACGCTTCAGAAGCTACAGAAGATACTTGCATGTTTCCCAGAAGACAAAAGATATATTTACCCTGATCTTCAAATTCAAAAAGTTTTTACCCCACGGCTCTTAATGCATTGTGTTTCCTTTTGAAGCATCAGTGAGCGTTTGAGCCTTCTGCATATACAAACATATATATAATGATTTTATTCTCCAGTTCACTTGCACAAAACCTCAATTGTATGTGTTACTGCATATTTTTCATTTGTTTTTGTTTTTTCATTTGTCTGAAGCATAGTTTGACATTCAATCTCTGTTGCAATAGTGCTTACGTTGCATTTAACCCAGAATGTTCTTTTAAATTTATGTCTGTTTAACGGAGGGATAGGGAAGAAGTGTTTGTGGGTTCTTGAGAGGATTGTGGAAGGGTGAATTGATGGAAAATCTCCATGACTAATGTTTGGGAGCGGTCACGCGGGTGTCAACATGTATCTGCGCCTTTCTGCTCACATTAATGGTGTGTATGTGTGTGTGCTTTCTGATAGTCACTTGCTTCTATTCACATCCAACTGCCTCCAGCCCAGCATGCAGGAAAATCTTTCCACTGCACACATTTCATTTGAAAAGGGACTTCAAGGCTCATAAATTCACTGTTTTAAACTCTTCTTCAGATTTCATAAAATTATATAGTCATTGTTGGAAAGGGTTTAAAAAATACACAAAAATGTTGAAGAATTTGTGGGACCTGAAGGATTTTTCTGAAGAACAGCAGGCAGACTAACTGTTCAGGGCAAACAAGGAACTTGTGAATAACTATCAACTATATGTATATAAAAAATGTGTAATGTGGATCATTCAGGTAACAACACAGCATTAAGAACAAAGGGGATATAAACTTTTTTATATAATTTCAACTATTATTTTCTCTTGTGAATTGTGAAAACATGCATTTTGTACGATCCCTCTTATTTTGGTAAAATAATTATCATTTTGTTAATTATTGCAAAGTGTATGTAAACTTTTGACCTCAATTGTATATGCCTACACCACCAGGCAGAAATTTGTGACGTTTTCATAACTCATGCTTTTTAGGGTGGAGACGTCATCCGTGCTTGAAATAAACATGCTATGTTTAATGGGAGTCTCATAATTACATAATATTAAAGGGGTCCTTGATTATGATTTCACTTTTTTATCCTTAGTTAGTGTGTGATGTTGCTGTTAGAGCCTAAATAACATCTGCAAAGTTACGACGCTCAAAGTTCAATGTAAAGGGGAATATTTTCTTTTACAGAATTAGCTTTTTACAGCCTAAAACAAATGGCTGGTAAGGACTACAACAAGCTTCTTCCTGGGTTTATGACATCACAAACCCTGAAATTTACATAAACTCTGCCCTTAGGAACACACAACAAAGTGGAGGAGGCACACACCTGTACCTGTAAGGGTAAGGGGCGCGATGTATCCGGACAACATGCACTAGATGGTTAGTAAATCACAACACACTGGGCCAGCTAACCAGTCTTGAGTATTTCTGAGGGAGGGGCTTTATAGAACCAGGAACACAACAAACAGTTTTTAGGAGAATGGAAAAAGCGGTGTAGAGTAATGCTAAAATATGTGGGGGAAAAAAACAAAACAAAAAAACAAAGCATAAATATACAGTCCATCCCATAGACACAATCAAAAGTCTTTGAAAATAGCTGATTAACCACCCCTGTAATGATCTTGGGATAAAAACATTCCCAAAATAATAGTCAAGGTCTCTACCGAAGTTGGATACATATCTGTCTCAGATCTGGAACTCGGATGCTCTGCAAAAGAGAAAGAGCCATCACCATTCAGATAAGATAATCAGATAAGATTTATGCTTCCGCTGTTTGAATTCACCTTGTTTATGCATCTTTGCTTTGGAAGCTCCTAAGTTCTTCGAATAAAACTGTTTGAAACTTACCTTGTGTCTGCCTCTTCCAACTGTGACAATGAGATAGTCAGAATGCATCAAAAAACAGATTTGGAGAATATGTATTTAAAATTTAAAGAAATAGTCCACTTAATAAAATCTGTGTAACCCTCATTACTTTGTCTCATGCTGCTTGTGCGATGCCAAGTCATATAGGTTTGTGAGGAACAGACCAAAATTGAAGTCATTTTCCATAGAAACACTTCTCTTCCACAAAGAACAGAAAAAAATAAGTCATATATTTGTTTATTTTTATTTTTATTTTTTTTATTATTATTATTTTTTTAATTGTTCCTCTCTGCAGGTGTGGAACCTTTTTTTGGATATCCTTAATGAAAATGTTTTAGCAGTGTAATCAGTGTGGTGGAAATTGAATGTCAAACACTCTTTTAATAGTTGTGAATTTCATCAGTGGGATTAAATTATAAATGAGCTCTGAAGATATAAAAAGAGGTTGTTGAATAGTGAAGATGCACAGATAATTCTTTATTTAAAGTGTTCTGTTACAGCGTATTTTTAAATTAAAATAACATTTTTAGTAAATTAGACATTAAATATATATCCCCTTGAGATACATATATCCATTTGTCAGTTTGCTCTGTCAGTAATAAATTTGTATTGCTGATGTAAGTCCTGTAAATGCTGTATGTGTGTATGGAGTCCTGCTGTGAGCATTACTAATCTCACTGACATCTGTGTGTTAGTGAACAAACAAGGTCATCCTCAAATTGAATTCTTGGGTACGATTAGAAAATTAGCTTTCTAGTGCACTGTCAGGTCTGTTGAAGAATGTTTATGTGTAAGCTTAAATGAAATGATTATTTGAATGAAAACACAGCATCCTTTTGTTGAGGATCTTCCTCTTGTTGTAATGATTTTTGACATCCTGACAGAGTGTAATTGATTAAATGTGACAGCGGTGCAGGAAAAGGCACACAGCAGATCCAGCATATGGCTGCTTTCCTCTGCACTCTAGTTTTATTTAATTACCATATCCTTTCATAACAATCCAGCTCACATTTTGATACGAATCCCCCAGCTGTCAATGGAAAACAGTGTTGGATCCCGAGAGGACATGGTCTGCCAAGCTCTGTCTTTCTACTCCAGCACTACTTTATTTACTCTTGCATGGCTGTTTGGAATACTTGATTCGTATTGGTCAGCCTCTGGACTGAGCAGTCAAATATTTTTGTATAATGATGGCTATATATGTCCATCATATCCTGTTCTTTCTATGAATGCACAAGCATTAGAGTAGTTCTGAGTTATGGCAGAATAATGAGAATATGTAAATTAATAATAATATTGTTGCTAGGATTTTCAGCATTGTTGATGGACTCTTTTTTTCTTTTCTGAAGCTTTTAAGCTTTAAGTAATTTATCAGCTTGAATCAATATTTCATGTCTCTGTATTCATACGGTGTAATAGACGGGATAATGTTCAACAATTTTCATGAAATAAACCTTTGAACGTGATATCATGACCCGCTGTGGGCATCTCTTATGTAAACATTCAGTGTGTGTGTGTGTGTGTGTGTGATTTCTACATGAATCGATGAGTCATGAATTCAGTGCGGCTGTGAATGAGCGTGTTATTCATGAACAGTAGAAGTCTTTCACTGTAATTCACAGTTAGTGTTTAGTGTGTGCATTTGTCTGTATTTAACACACACTCTAAATAGCTGGTTAATGGCCAGTTGTTTTTGGCCATGCCATTAGAGCTGGACTGGCACAGATTGTGCTGGTTTGCACACTCTCATTTCAACTGTTTTTGTCCTTGCAGAGGAAACAGCCTCCTGACCTTTAGACCTGGACTCTGTTCAGGCGGATTCTTCTGGTAACTTCTTTTAAACAGATCAACAGCAAACAAACACTTTAGGAAGTGGAAATATATTTTGGCTGATTTAAAAAGAGAGAGACTGAGAAAAGAAAAGGAAAAATATGTTTATATAAAGCTCATTATATAAGGAAGAGTTGACACAAACAATGTTGTTTACTTGCCCTCATCAAGCATATAGCTTTTATCAGTGGAAAAAAAGTTTCCAATTTATTTATTTTAAAATATAGTAAAACAGTAAATTGTGAATTAGTATTACAATTTAAAATAACAGTTTTCTTTTTGAATATATTTTAAAATGTAATTTATTTCTGTGATCAAAGCTAAATTGTCAGTATATCCAGTGTCACGTGATTTTAAAGAAATAATTTCAAGAAACTAAAGAAACATTTCTAATTATTAATATGTTGAAAACAGTTGTGCTGCTTCATATTTCTTTGTGGAAACTGCTACTTTTTTATTTATTTGAGATTAAAATCTTTTGTAACATTATAATCAGTCCAGCTTTAAAACTGTATAGTAAATGTTTCCCCCCAAACCATGACCCAAAAAGCACAGTAAAAGTGGTCAATATGAGATATTTATTAATGTTTTACTTTATGGTCTTACTTTACTATTTGTACTAGATGTGAAATTAATGTAAAAAAAAAAAAAAAATTCTGAAGTCCATTTAAACAAACTGAGAAAGCCTAAAAGTGTTAGGCTGCGTTCCGCTCTCCCCGACTTTCTCATCTTAAATTTTATTTAAACAAGCTTGTTACTTTGAATATCAAATAATAATTTTTATTTCATTAACCTTGAAAACGTGAAATTCAGCTGTGAGATCCTTTGAAGTATGTATCTGTAGACTGCATAAAAACATGTACTTTGTGTTTAATGGATGTGGACAGGAGAGTTGTGCTGTAACACAATCTGCAAACTTTAAATTCTTGATTTCAAGCTGATCTGAATGACTGACTTGCTTTCCCTGGAACACACTGTCATGTCTGTCATGAATTGAATTGAACAAAAGTAGTTAATACAACAAAAAACAAAAGTAGTTAATACGAGTCTTTTGAGGTAATTTGATAACTTTGTATGCAGAACAAATTAAAGCACTTATTCCTTAAAAATCATTCTGTCTGCTGTTGCTATTAAATCTCATTCATACTTAAATAGGACACTACAGTCACTGCAGCTTTAAGGTTGATGCCAAAAAATACATGTGATCTTGGACCTGTGTCTGGGATACAGCGTGTGGCATTGAAATTACTACCAACTAAAATATCAAAAAATAAAGATACAGTTGAAATCAAATGTTTACATACACTTTGCAAAATCTCCTAAATGTTAATTATTTTACCAAAATAAGAGGGATCATACAAAATGCATGTTATTTTTTATTTAGTTCTGACCTGAATAAGATATTTCACGTAAAAGGCATTTTGCTCACTAATGCTCAAGACGGAAACACAATGCGTTAAGTGCCCGGGGGGGGGGGGGGGGGGGGGGGGTGAAAACTTTTTGAATTTGAGGATCAGGGTAGATTTCACTTATTTTGTCTTCTGAGAAACATGTAAGTATCTTCTGTAGCTTCTGATAGGCAGTACTAAATGAATATATATATATATATATATATATATATATAATATGACATTTAGGCGAAATAAGAAAAATGTACACATCTTCATTCTTTTCAAAAGTTTACACCCCTGGCTCTTAATGCATCGTTTTTCCTTCTGGAGCATCAGTGAGCGTTTGAACCTTCTGTAATAGTTGCATGAGTCCCTCAGTTGTCCTCAGTGTGAAAATATGGATCTCAAAATAATACAGTCATTTTCAAATACACAAAAATGCTGAAAAAATTTGTGGGACCTGAAGGATTTTTCTGAAGAAAAGCAGGCAGTTTAACTGTTCAGGTCAAACAAGGGACTCATGAACATCACTAAACAACAACAAAAAACACAGCTGTGGATCATTCAGGTAACAATACAGAATTAGGAATCAAGTGTATGTAAATGTTTGAACAGGGTCATTTTTATAAATTCAACTGTTATTTTTTCTTGTGGAGAATATGTAAACATCTTTTATGTGAAATACCTTTTTCAGGTCAGCAATAAATAAAGAATAACATGCATTTTGTATGATCCCTCTTATTTTGGTAAAATAATTAACATTTTGCAGATTCTGCAAGGTGTATGTACATTTTTGTCTTCAATTGTATGTCTTGTTTTAATTTACTGCAATTTCTGCAATTCTAAAATGTAAATATTTTAATTTTATTATTTAGTTACTTATTTTAATCTGTGTACATTTCTATTTTCTGTAGATTAAACAAGGGAGGTAGGTGTACACACATTTACTAGTACACTAAATGCCATAAACTAACATGGTTTAATATAAAGCTTATTAATTATAAGTACTATATTAACCCAGATGTTAATAAAATGTCTTAAAAATACATTGTTTCCAATTGAAGATGTCTCTGTTTGTGCTTCTGGGGACACATTTATAATGTTTTATCCTTTTACTATATGTATTTATTTACACACACACATACACACTCGAGCTGTTGTCATACGAGGTCAATATCAATAACTCTATCTATGTCTTTCCTTTTGAGTGCACACATACTGACAGTGAGTCAATGATAAACTGTTATGTCAAACATCCCTCATAGACTCGCTGCTGTATCCTATTCAGTTGTTTGTAATGTGCTGCCTAATAAATTACCTATAGTGCTGACACACACACACACACATACACACACACACACACTCTTTATCTGACTCACTGGGTCAACCTGTTTTTCCTGTGTGTGTGTGTGTGTGTGTATAGATAAGCAGAGGTGTCAATAAACTAGTAAATTGCAGACTGTAATGTTAGCTAATTTTTTTTTTTCAAGAAAAGTAAAGTAAAGAACTATTACTTTTTAATTTACAAGAAAAATATCTGAGATACTTTTTCAAATAAGTAACGCCAGTTACTTTGTTTTCTTATTTACTGACTGACAGCTCTCCTGTCTCCATGTTAAAAAAAAATCATGAATAAGTGCAGAGGCGTTGTGTGCGCTGTGTAATAATGATTACTGACTAAATGTGTTGCAGGCCATTCGGGTGAACGTATTTAGTCAAAAGAAGGGAACTTAGCACAAATATCCCGTTTGGTGTGTAAGGAGCAGTGAACACTGCAAAATGACCCTATGATTTGGACCTGGCCCGTGTCTTCGCGGCTTATGATAAAATCAGCAAATTCAGGTGTTTCAGAGCAGCCACTGACAGAATAAAGACTCTTCTCTGTAACAAACTGCAAACCACTGTATAATTTTCTCAGCGGGTGTCCAGGTTTCCCAGGCCTCTCGTGTGAGCTGTGCTTCCAGGGCTCTTGAATTCTTAATGCGCCCTTTTGTGTATCTCTTCATTAAACCGTTGCCCTTAAACCTGACTGTTAATGCTATATTCATTGCTTTCATTTCTTACCCGCTTTATAAACATCAAAAATGTGCATGTGGGTTTAACAGAAGCTAATGGCTGTGTAAATGAGCATAAGGGCGGCTGTTGCTGGATTCCCGTGGGCCATTCTGGAGCGCGTCTGGTGGAGACTGCATGTGTCAGGACACAAAGCAAGCACTGGCTGTTCAGGGAATCCGTTACCGATCTGGCACGGGCCAAGCTGAACCAAACTGACTCTGGCTGCCTTCCCAACAAAGGATGGTCTTGGATTGCTGACAGTCATTTCACACTTTCAGGAGGTGATAGAGTGATGCTAGTGAATTAGATATGAATGAGAAATGGCATTTTGGTCACACCTGCAGTATCTGAATCAAAGATGTCTTTGTATGGTGTAGATCACACAGATGCTTGTTACCTCTGAAAAAGAAGTCACACCTGATTATAAGTCACACAGGGTCAAAATTGCGTTGTTGAAAGAAAAAAAAAACACAGATAAGTTGCAGTGGTGTACAAATCACATTGTGTCATTACATTCCCGAATAATGTAAAAACAAGAAATGTAACACTATAAACATGTATTTTAGTTACCCTAACTCCACAACAAATCATGTGGGAAATACAAATAAACTTGGGCTCACATGTTTCTCTCATTCGGCACAAATCCAAATGTGTGGGGTTTTTTTTGTTTTGTTTTTTTTTTACATGTTTTACGTGCTTACCTTTATTTGCATTATACAGGTTGCTTTAGAATATAAGCATGTTTTATATGATTGAAAAACTGACTTGTATTGCAGATAAATATGATAGTTAGAAATAAATGTGATTATGGTGATAACTGTCACGCAATGTGAATGTCATTTGACATGACTGTTTTCATCATAAATTATATGCTAATTCATCATTTTTACTTGCAAAAGGCATACAGACATACAGACACTTGCAAATCTGACATGCCCCTTTCAGAATCTTTGCAAAATGTTAATTATTTTACCAAAATAAGAGGGATCATTTAATACTGTGTTGTTTGTCCTGAACAGTTAAACTGCCCGCTCTCTTCAGAAAAATCCCTTAGGTCCCTCAAATTATTTGGTTTTCCAGCATTTTTGTGTATTTTGCGATGATTTTGAGATTCATCTTTTCACACTGAGGACAACTGAGGGACACCTTCTGTACAACTATTACAGAAAGTTCCAATGATCACTGAGGCTTCAGCAGGAAACACAATGCATTAAGGGGGTGAAAACTTTTTGAATTTGAAGATCAAGATAAATTGTACTTATTTTGTCTTCTCGGAAATATGTAACTATCTTCTGTAGCCCCTGAAGGGCAGTACTAAATAAATAATAATAATAATAATAATAATAAAGGATATTTAGGCAAGAAATTTAATGCATTGTTTTTCCTTCAGTAAGCATTTTAACTTCTATAATAGTTGCATATGAGTTTCTACAGTCCTCAGTGTGAAAAGATGGATCTCAAAATCATACAGTCATTGTTGTAAAAGGGTTCAAATAAACAAAAATGATGAAAAAAACAAAGAATTTTTGGGACCTGAATGATATTTCTGAAGAAAAGCAGGCAGATTAACTATTCAGGGCAAACAAGGGACTCATGAACAGCTATCACAAAAAAAAAAAAAAAAAAAAAAAAAACCACACAGCTGTGGATCATTCAGGTAACAACCATATACAGGTCCTTCTCAAAAAATTAGCATATTGTGATAAAGTTCATTATTTTCTGTAATGTACTGATAAACATTAGACTTTCATATATTTTAGATTCATTACACACAACTCGAAGTAGTTCAAGCCTTTTATTGTTTTAATATTGATGATTTTGGCATACAGCTCATGAAAACCCAAAATTCCTATCTCAAAAAATTAGCATATCATGAAAAGGTTCTCTAAACGAGCTATTAACCTAATCATCTGAATCAACTAATTAACTCTAAACACCTGCAAAAGATTCCTGAGGCTTTTAAAAACTCCCAGCCTGGTTCATTACTCAAAACCGCAATCATGGGTAAGACTGCCGACCTGACTGCTGACCAGAAGGCCATCATTGACACCCTCAAGCAAGAGGTCTGTGGGAAGGAAAAAGTGTGGCAGAAAACGCTGCACAACGAGAAGAGGTGACCGGACCCTGAGGAAGATTGTGGAGAAGGACCAATTCCAGACCTTGGGGGACCTGCGGAAGCAGTGGACTGAGTCTGGAGTAGAAACATCCAGAGCCACCATGTACAGGCGTGTGCAGGAAATGGGCTACAGGTGCCGCATTCCCCAGGTCAAGCCACTTTTGAACCAGAAACAGCGGCATAAGCGCCTGACCTGGGCTACAGAGAAGCAGCACTGGACTGTTGCTCAGTGGTCCAAAGTACTTTTTTCGGATGAAAGCAAATTTTGCATGTCATTCGGAAATCAAGGTGCCAGAGTCTGGAGGAAGACTGGGGAGAGGGAAATGCCAAAATGCCTGAAGTCCAGTGTCAAGCACCCACAGTCAGTGATGGTCTGGGGTGCCATGTCAGCTGCTGGTGTTGGTCCACTGTGTTTTATCAAGGGCAGGGTCAATGCAGCTAGCTATCAGGAGATTTTGGAGCACTTCATGCTTCCATCTGCTGAAAAGCTTTATGGAGATGAAGATTTCATTTTTCAGCACGACCTGGCACCTGCTCACAGTGCCAAAACCACTGGTAAATGGTTTACTGACCATGGTATTACTGTGCTCAATTGGCCTGCCAACTCTCCTGTCCTGAACCCCATAGAGAATCTGTGGGATATTGTGATAAGAAAGTTGAGAGACGCAAGACCCAACACTCTGGATGAGCTTAAGGCCGTTATCGAAGCATCCTGGGCCTCCATAACACCTCAGCAGTGCCACAGGCTGATTGCCTCCATGCCACGCCGCATTGAAGCAGTCATTTCTGCAAAAGGATTCCCGACCAAGTATTGAGTGCATAACTGAACATAATTATTTGAAGGTTGACTTTTTTTGTATTAAAAACACTTTTCTTTTATTGGTCGGATGAAATATGCTAATTTTTTGAGATAGGAATTTTGGGTTTTCATGAGCTGTATGCCAAAATCATCAATATTAAAACAATAAAAGGCTTGAACTACTTCGAGTTGTGTGTAATGAATCTAAAATATATGAAAGTCTAATGTTTATCAGTACATTACAGAAAATAATGAACTTTATCACAATATGCTAATTTTTTGAGAAGGACCTGTATTAAGCATCAAGGAGAACTAAACTTTTGAACAGTGCCATTTTTTTATAAATTCAGCTATTATTCTCTTTTTAGATTTATATTTATCTATTATTACATCTTTTATGTGAAATATCTTATTCAGGTTAGTACTAAATAAACAATAACATGCATGTTGTGTGATCCCTCTTATTTTGGTAAAATAATTAACATTTTGCTGATTCTGAAAGGGTGACGTAAACTTTTGACCTCAACTGTATATTTGACAGTATTTTACAGTAAAATTACAATATATGTGGTGTTATCCATATGTGGTAAGGAAACTCACAGTTAACCAATTGCAGGTTTTTTACTGTAGCATCCCCAATTTAATTGGCTAAAAGTTGCTTTTTGAGCCATTATCAAGTGGAAATTCATCCGTTTTTAAGGATTCCTGGCCAAATGACTTTAAACTGACTTTATTAGAAGGCATGTTTATTTTACTGAGTAAAAAACACACTCTTGACCTTTCATGTTAAAGCTGAACTGTGTGTGATGGCCTTCAGATGTGTGTACACATTCACGGTGGTGTGTTTGTGTAAGAATGTTTGGCTACACTCATAAGAACACACTTGTATAAAAATGCGATGTGATGAATAATTGATTGAGCTCCAAGCTCATAGTATTTGTGGGTTTTATTTTGGAAAAAAAGAAAAAGCACATCAAAAAAGATTGATTGACTTTGTGACATCAGCGTCACTAATTACATCTGTCACTAATTACCCATCTGAATACAGCAGAACAGCACTCGCATCTCATCTCTCACTCGCATTTCAAGTGTTACCAGCAATTGTGTATTGCTCTAGTGTTATGATAATTTTTTATAATATATTGTAGAGCTGGAACAATGTGTTGACACAGTTTATGACATCTGTTATTATGTTCATCACTAGCAGTAGCCACTATCATTGTTGTTGGTTGCCTGTTAGACTGAAACTAGGGGTTTTATTCTATTGTCCCGCAGATTTTATTATTATTATTATTTTAATTATACATATACATTTCTTAAGCAATGGGGACAGCGAAAGTGTGATGGTTGAGAAATGAGTAATTGATGATGTTATTGGCTGAAATATGAGTGTGATATGTGTTATGTGTTATGTTTTTTTTTTTTTTTTTTTGAGGAAGATGATTTTCTTCACTGACTTTTTTTTCTTCGCACTCTTCATTTTGTAAGCCAACAACCCCAGAAATTGTGATTGTGATTGGTGACTGGTTATGGTTATACAGTTAAAGGTCATTATTGCAAGATAAACCCTTGTGTTAAAAGGAAGCACTTATTCCACAGTTCCTTAAAACAATTAAATTAATAAATACACAAAATATTAATTTGAGTCAGTGTTATTTTAGTATCATTGTGATACTTTTATAGTTTTTATTAATATTTTGAAATTGATTTTCTGTTTTCATGTTAATTCTAGTTAAAGTTTTAGTGATTTTGTTTGTGTGTATCTGTAATGTTACTAGCTTTTTAAAATATATTTATATATTTATTTATTTTATTTCAGTTTTAGGTTTAGTTCATTTAGTACATCATTTTTTTAGCTATACATTTTATTTATTTATTTATTTATTTAGTTTAAATTATATATTTGAAAGAATCGCTTGCCTTAAGTTTGGTTCTGATTATTCAAATAGCTTTATATAATTGATTGTTGCGTTTTTAATGCATTTAATCTATTGACAGTTTTCTGATAGACTGGTCTAGTCTATGGCCTTGTATCTGTCAGTGGTTTTGTCAATGTCAAATGTTTTTTCTGTAGGATGCCTCTTACGGCAGGTCCAGTCACCCTCTGTCATTCCAAACAGCAGCAGAATTCCCATCCTGTCTTGTAGGGATTGCTGTTGTTTCCATGGAAATCCTCCCCTGCAGTAAAACAGGGATTTTTCAACCTCTAGGGAGAGGTTGCTAAGCAACGATGGCTGAACCGATGGGGACTCGTTACAGTTAGTTTGAGCTTATGGAAAGGTCAGAGGATGTGTGATGTTCACCAGGGTCACAGAGCTCCAAACCTCATTTCTGCTCCCACAGAAAACTCGAGTTCCTCTAGAAGAGGAAGAACAAAAGCTGAACACAGCTGACACAAGCCTTTTGGCAAAGCCACAAAGCACTGAAAGACCTCTTTCTGTTAGGGACTGTGGGTAATTTCTGGACGCATAATGATTAGTGCAAATTTGTTGAGTTCTTTTAACTGAGACTTGACCTGCAAAGTCAAATACTGTTAGAAATTCAGCACAGGATGAATGAATCAGTGATCAGACTGTTTTTATTCATTTTTATTAAATCATTTTGATTTGTTTGTTTTCTTAAATAAAAATGATAAACAACGGCCTGTGGGTTTAAAGCAGAAACCAACATCTGGAACCAAGACCTTAACTATGTCTTGAACAGTGAAGAGGGCAAAACCACAGAAAGAAAGAAAGAACATTAAAAAAAAAAAAAAAAACATTATCAAAATTGATTACAATGAAGTTTTTAAATTATGCACACATTAACTCGTTCACATCATATAGAATATATTTGGTTTATGCTAATGTTTCCTTTCTTGTCACATTCATTTAATAATTAAAATGGGGTTTAAAAGACACTTAATATGCAGTAATATTATTGCTTTGACTGCACTGACGCCATCAGATGAGAACAAAACATAAGCCAAATTGAACTTGATAATTATGCTATTGTCTTAGAGCTGTTTCATAACTGAATCCAATTATGTTTGAAGCTGAATAACAGTACTACTGTCTTCTGTAGATCATTTCATAATTGATTAACTTTGAACTGAATCAACACTGAACTGACTTAAGCTGAATAATGACACTGTTGTCTTTATCTCAATCATTTTGACATTGATGAAGGCTGCTAGACTTCTTCTTAAACTTTGTCTTCCCGGCAAAGACCAGAGCCTAGTTTTGCCTCTCTGTGTGCTCATTTTTTCCTTGTGTTTGTTGTCACACTAATTTTTTCACATTTTCACCTGTCTTTATAGACTCTGTATAGACTATCTATAGGCTTATAAGCCTTGTCTGTGAAACTGGGCCTATAGTTTTCACTCTTTCTCTTTTACATGTGAATACCGCTAGCTGTGCTTATATTCCTCTCACTCATATCATCTGTGTGTAATAAGTGTCTCTCATTTAGCACATGCAGTGTGACACGCAGAAATGTCATTTCTATTCACACTGAGACATGTTCCTTGTCAAATTTTTGAGCCAAATTGATTTTAAATGCTTAAAATATGTATTTTCCCTATTTTCGCATGTCTAAATCTTGTGGAAAAACAGCTGATGAGGAGGAGGAAATCCTTTCTGACACTTCCTGTCTGCACACACACTTAAGTGGAGGAAGCCAAAGACTGTCTCTGAACACAATGGCTGCTGCTAATAGTTCCTGTTTCTCTATTTTTGATCCTCTCGATGAGTGTCTGTGGACAGAAATATCTCTGGAGAAGAGTTTGTGAACAGACCCAGTTTACCAGTCAGTCTCTAGATGATTGTGTTGTGATATTTATATAGATCTCAAGGAAATCACCTTGAAGAATTAAATGTTTGATTAAAAACTGCATTTACACTATTTGTAAGAATTTCTGTGAATTTCTTACCATAGTTGAACACGTTTATACAATTGGACTTGATTTTGGACTTAGATCATGTTGATTATTCTGGAAAATGTTTGATTGTATATGGAAAATACCAGCCAAACACATAAGAAATGTCTCTTTACATTTCGTAAGCTGGAAACCCCAGTTTCCTGAGGTCAGGATCTGTATCTCTGTCTCCTTTTTTCTCTCTCTGTTGTCTTTTGATGATGAGAGGGGATGTCTGGTGTCCTTCAAAAGATCTGATGGAAGGTTTCACCTGCTCTCGCTGCTGTATTTCTTCTGCTGATGTAACGTGCTGTATTCTCCCTGATAAACTATTTCTGAAATCTCTAACCAAAGACAAAAATAGATGTGTCTTGTTAAAGCCTAGGATTTTTTTTTACATGAAAGCCAGTTAAATACTTAAGAAACTGTTTTGTAAGAAACCTGATTTCATTATCCAGGGAAACAAAAATAATTCACTCACTTAAACAATGGTCCAAAAGAGAGCTTAACCTTAGATCAGTAATTAATTAACCCAGACAGAAAGATGGGCCGTCAGCATCAGCACAGCTTTCACTATCACTCTACTCACCGTTAGTTAGCTGTTAACATCTTGTGTGGCCATAAAGAACACATTCAAGAGAGCATGTGAGAAGAGTGAGGGGGAGTTGTGTGATTTAATGAGAGATAATGACCAGATAATGAAGAGATGATGGCTTGATACAGAATGTGTTGTGAGTGACCCTCAGGGCTGATTCAACAACACTTACAGATGATTTGCTTCACCACACATACAAAAATGTTCAGAATCTATATCATTGCTGAGTAAATGGGCAGAAAATTGCTAATTGCTTTTTTTCTCTTTTGCTCACCAAGCCTGCATTTATTTGATCCAAAGTACAGCAAAAACAGTACAATTGTTTTACAATATTTGCACTATTTATTTCTATTTAAATATATTTAAAAATGTATTCTTGTGATCAAAGCTAATGATTTCAGCATCATTACTTCAGTCTCACGATTCTTCAGAAATCATTCTAACATGCTAATTTGCTGATTTGCACGAAATATGTATTATTATTATCATTATATTTAAAACAGTTGAGAACTTTTTTTAGGATTCTTTGTTGCATAGAAAGATATAAACATCAGCATTTACCTGTAATAAAAATATAAGCTTTTGTAACATTATATGCTAACAGCTACGCTAATTTTGCCTCTATTTGTTTCTCTGTTTCTGCCACTGGATTAACATGCCATGGTAGAATTACACAAGCCTCCCCTATTAAAAAAAACAGCATATGCTGGTTAGGTAGGATTTGAGGCTTGGATGCTGGTTTGAGCTGGTCATGTGCTGGTTTAAGACGGTCATGTGCTGGTCCTAAGCTGGTCCTGACCATCTTAAAACCAGCACATTATCAGCACATACCAGCATAAACCAGCACATGACCATAACATGTCTTTAACTGATTTGTATGGTACATTTCTGCCATAGGCATAGTCCCCACTGATAAGCTTCTACTAAATATATTGTGGAAACTTTCATTTTCTGTAAAGCTGCTTTGCAACGACTGTATCGTGAAAAGTGCTATACAAATGAACTTGAACTGAATTTCAATTATACTATTCAAAAGCTTGGAATCAGTATATATATATATATATATATTAGGGGTGTAACGATACACGTATTCGTATTGAACCGTTCGGTACGAGGCTTTCGGTTCGGTATGCATTACAGACCGAACGATTCGGTTCATTGTACTAATCCTATTACATTTGGAAAAACACAATACTCCAGTATATATAGGGCTGTGCCAATATTCGGACGCGATATCATGCGTAAATCTGTAAATCCGTAAATCGTAAATCTCATTCACGTGTTTATTCATACAGCTGCGTTTACTACACAGAGCCGTAGTTCACTGACAAGCTACGCAGTTTCGCGTGCATTATAGCTAGCCTATGTATTGCCTGCAATAATGAAGGCGATATTTGCGTAGTTGCGTAGTAAACGCAGCTGTATGAATGAACACGTGAATGAGATTTACGACTAACCACAGAATTACTGACGAGATACGCATGATATCGCGTCCGAATATCGGCACAGCGCTACTCCAGTAGGGTTGTGATGGTGAGGTAGTTCGTTAGAATTTTCCTTCTTTTCCTCGCTTTTAAACAGCTTGTAAACGCCTGTTTTAGTTTCACTTTTGAATTGGCGCCAATTCCACGTCAGTTGAATTGTACATTTTATATTACAATTACATTTTAAAATGTATTCAAATAGAAAACAGTTATTTTAAATAGTAAAAATATTTCAAACTTTTACTGTTTTAGTACTGTTTTTTACTGTTTACTGTTTTAGCAGTACTTTGGATCAAATAAATGCTGGCTTGGTGAACCGAAAAGAAAAGCATTTAAATAGTTGAAATTATTAGTTTAAGTGGCATCAAACCAAAGATCTAGCACAGTGGTTTTCAAACCTGTCCTGGAGGCACCCCTGCCCTGCACACTTTGTATGTCTCCCTTATTAGACACACCCAAATCAAGTCTTGGAGTCTCCACTAATGACGTGATGATTTGAATCAGATAAGCCAGACATGCAAAATGTGCAAGGCAGGGGTGCCTCCAGGACAGATTTGAAAACCACTGATCTAGCATGAGTCAAGCTAAGAAGGACACTCTTGTGTTCTCTGTTTGGGCTCCTGGTTGGACTTTTAGTTTGTCATCTCGTTCAGTTCCTGTGATTTCCTCATGGCTCCTTGATTGTTCTCACCTGCATTTTGTTACCCTCATTAATGTCTGTGTATTTAAGCCCTGTGTTCCCAGTCATCTTTGTCAGTTCTTGTCTGTCTTTCAGTGGTTTTGCTGCATTTAAATCAAACAAGGTTTTGAGGGGAAATAAATAAAAATCTCATTGCAGTCCTTGTTCCACTTTATGTAAAATGAATGGTTTTATCTTAAAACAGATTTCTGGATTCTCTCATCAATGATTATTGCACACTCTTATGTTTGCACCAACTGTTGTTCTGTTTTTTCAGGTGATGTTTTGCATGAGAATCTACATTCTGAAGGACAACTGGAGCCAGGTGCTTTCCATCTTCAAAGTGCTTCTGTACATCTCACTTCTCACAGACTGTAACCCTGGTAAGACACTTGTCAGTCTCATCTGAGAAGTTTTGGCTGATAAAGTTGTTCGCGTTTGTTAGTTGGTCGTGGGTTGAAGCTCCAGTGTTTGTCAGTATGTTGGAGCTCCATCTGTTTGACCGAGATTACAGAGCAGTTACAGGTGTGGGCATCGATACAGCTACATAATGCTCATGTATGAAACTGCACACATCTTTCTGTTCAGCACATGTCTGAGCTTTCAAATAATATCATTAGTTTTGGAACACCGCTATCGTGTAACAGATTTGCAGTGAGGGGTCTTTTTATTATAATAATCTTGATAATGATATAGCATTGTTGCTCACCCAAAATACCTGAATGTCGCAGCCACCCTGTAAACCCTAACACGTTAAAGGTAAGATGATCAATAGAATCTTATTTTAAGTCAATTAACTCCAAGACTTTGTAGCACTGATTTTGACTTTGCATTACATGTTAACTGCTTTTACCTTGAAATATTGAGTAAACCAACTCGTACAATTTGATTGCGCTAATCACTGTCTCAACAGTAGGGCAGTTCCCATTATGTGTCATGGCTAAACTGCATGATGATGATGATGATTTCTGATTTACTGCTTTATTTATTACAGTGGTTGTTACCTCTGTTTTCCCTTTTGAGTTGCTGAAAAATCAATATAAAATTGGAGGGGGGTGTGTGATTTTTGTAGCAACTTTGAAATGTCCATTTTGTGAACTCAAAATGAGTATGATGTTCTAAATGCTCACGGCTAATATTCTCCATACAGTAGTTACTTTGTACATTTTAGCATTTACAGTGCTGGTGGTATTTGTTCAAGCTAAACCATTCAATATTCACTCTGATGTATTGATTTTTCAGATCATATACTGATGATGATTAAGTTTTAATTAATGCATGTCATTGGCTTTACCTGCTATATCTCAATCTCTGAACATGAGTTCAGTGCTCCTTTTCACTTCATTAATATGAGCAAGGTCATTGAGCTGCAGGAGAAACAAGCAATCATGCAGCATTTTGCATATTTTTAGACTAATTGTACCACCGGTTTAACATTAATGCTGCTGCTAAATGGTCTAGATTAAACCTGTAATCGTTATGTTTCTCAGACCCTTTACACAACTATAAAATGCAGTCTTTTACAGAATTAACTAACTTTCCCGTTCACTTCCTGACACTGTGATGGGAATGAGGCTAAATGTTGCTGCAGTACAAACTATAAAATTAATGTTTCTTGAAATATTTAGAAGTGAAATTAAAGAACATGGCATCATTTTAAAATTTTATATATATATATATATATATATATATATATATATATATATATATATATATATATATATATATATATATATATATATATATATATATATATATATATATATATATATATATATATATATATATATATATATATATATATATATATATTTTTTTTTTTTTTTTTTTTTTTTTTTTTTTTTTTTTTGTGTGTGTGGTTGAAATTGTCTAATACTTTCACTAGCAGTCTTTGCACTTGACAACTTTAACTTTTATAAGTTACTTGAATATTTTAACTTTGACTTCAAGACTGCAAGTGTGCATTGGGGCAAGCAAACTTTGCTAGTTATACTTTCGAACTGCCATTTGAACTCCCCTTCTGAGCTGCTGCTTTTTTTTTTTTTTTTTTTTTTTTTTTTTTTTTTTGTGTGTGTGGTTGAAATTGTCTAATACTTTCACTAGCAGTCTTTGCACTTGACAACTTTAACTTTTATAAGTTACTTGAATATTTTAACTTTGACTTCAAGACTGCAAGTGTGCATTGGGGCAAGCAAACTTTGCTAGTTATACTTTCGAACTGCCATTTGAACTCCCCTTCTGAGCTGCTGCTTTTTTTTTTTTTTTTTTTTTTTTTTTTTTTTTTGTGTGTGTGGTTGAAATTGTCTAATACTTTCACTAGCAGTCTTTGCACTTGACAACTTTAACTTTTATAAGTTACTTGAATATTTTAACTTTGACTTCAAGACTGCAAGTGTGCATTGGGGCAAGCAAACTTTGCTAGTTATACTTTCGAACTGCCATTTGAACTCCCCTTCTGAGCTGCTGCTTTTTTTTTTTTTTTTTTTTTTTTTTTGAGAGGGTAGAGGGCCACCGTTGCCTGGCTATTTCAAAATTATACTCTTCAGCGAACAATGAAAAGGCGCTAACGGGGCTTTCAGACACGAACCCATCCCCCTGTTCCCTGCTGTTGAGCTCATGCTTTGGGTCTGAATCAGGATATCAGCCCTGCCCCCATGTTGTGGGCCCATCCCCTCTGGTCCCAGTGACATCTATATGCGCTTCAGCTCATTACTGTGGGGCAAGAGCCAATGACAGTTCATTAACCTCTTGCAGGTTTTCAGCCCGATTACAAGCTCCTCTGTGTGTCTAGAGGCACAACCTTTAACCCGTCAGAGTCCTGACACACTTTCCTTTACCACATTAAACGAATGACCAGACGTGAGGGTGTAATTTTATTCTCTTACAGTATGTGGCCATCTCATCTACCAAAAATGGCTAGAGCTACAATCTGATTGGCTGTTTTTAGGCTCTTGACGACCTGCATTAATGGGGGATGGGGGGGGGGGGGGGCGGCTGCTGCTGCTGCTGCTAACTCCCTCACTGTTTCTTTTCCTTTACAGCTGATCCTCTAGTACAGAAGTGCCCAACCCTGTTCCTGGAGGTCTACCTTCCTGCAGAGTTCAGCTCCAACCCTGATCAAACACAGGATCTGAAGGAGCGCTTGATAGTTACAGACAGGTGTGTTTGATCAGGGTTGGAGCTGAACTGTGGATCCAGACAACCGGATGGCCAAACCAATACACCACAGACTGACCACTTTCACCCTGACCCCCTTTATCAACTCCCCTTCATTCTCAACTTGTGTATATGTATTTATGTAAAATAATACAAATATGTCATATATTTTTAATAAAGTATATGATTTACATATGCCGTGGGGGGGTTAAACTTGTTTTATCAGATGTCTCATCCTTGGATGGAATGAATCTTATTACATGTTTTTCACATGTCATGTTTGTCTTCTACTTCATCCCAAAACAAATGTCTATTTTACCTAATAAAAATTTAAGCCCATTTTTAGAAACTGTAGTAAATTATTATTTTTTTTTTTTTTTTTTCCTCCATTTTGGTGACAAGTTTACATTAGGCAAACCGCATTGGTGTAATGATAATTTGTTTGTTGAGCTTAATTATAATTAAAATAATTTGGCCACTTAAAGAATAAAGGATCCTAAAAAAAATGTTGTGAAATTAGTTTATTTCTTTGAGATTTGCTTCATGAAGCAGGCTCCTCCTTTAGAGTGTATGTGTAAGGTTTGCTGCTCACCACTGATCTATACACATTTATTGTTAAAGTAGTTCATATTCTAATAAGCAACTGAGTGACTAAAAGTTTTTTTCTGTTTGACTACTCTTAATATTGATCAGCTTCTTTTATACTTGCTGGTAACCACCACTGCTGCTACTTTCCCTCTGAAAATGAATGGCTTACCATGTAGCTAACCAGACTTATAGTCTTGTGGATGTTGCTCTGTGGCTTGTTAATATTTTTCGTCCACCTTTCAATATGACAAACATCAAAACCACAGCACTATTGTTATGAGCAGCTTTTTGAATGTTGTTCATGACACAGCCCTCATACCAGTTGCTGCAATGATTGTGTAAGTTATGAGTACCAATTCTGTAATCTCACCATTACAGGAAAATCACACATTGAACTTAAGACTCAATTTTTTTTTTTAAATTAGGAACATTTATTTACTTGAGAGATCTACAGATCATCTGCATATTTCTTTTATTACCATTACATTTAAGCAAGTTATTGTAACAAAAATAATGTAATTTTGCTTTTGTTTACATTTTTTATCTTTCTGTCAATAGCTGTTAATTTACTACATTTTAATTTTGGTCATTCTGAAAATCCCTGACATAGTGAGTGACAGTACAAGTCTTTTTCATCAAGTTTCTCTTATAGTCCTTATTTTTTATTTTATTTATTACAGTCAGTATTTTTATTATGCTTACAGTGGCCTGGTCAAATTCCATATTTCAGCTCTGTTACTGGAAAAACAAATCACTAAATTATTGCATTTTACTTTTTTACAGTTTGGCACAAGCTACAAAAATATTGACTCTTAGTGGTAATGATATATGAATTTTAAGTATGAGTTTTAGACGTACTGTGACAGGTTTGAAGGCCCTGGTGCTGTGAGATTGAAGAGAGAAAATATGATTACCAGCAGTAATATTTTCAAATGATAAATTTAATCCTGATATTTTTGGGCACAAAATGGAACAGTTTCCTAAAAACGCCCCAAATACGCAAAGCTGTATTCACAGGCCTATCTTTACTCACACGCTGTCATTTCTGCCAAACTGCCTCTGAAAGTAAATAAAGACCATAATGGAAAAAAGAGAGAGGAAAACCTTTAGAAATGAGACGGGCATTAAGTGCCCTTAAAACACATTCAAATTTATTCTCTTCACACACCAATACCAAATCTGTATTTCTTTATAATCTCCAGGCACCCACAGACTAGGCTGTATTTATTTGAGAGTAACAAGACACAGAGTTTGAACATGGAGTTGCATACACTTTAGTCCAACATGAAAGCATTACTTACTACTTTTTGAAACTTTGTTGCGTACTACTTCATGTAGGTAGTATTTAGTTTATAGTATCCTGTGTCCATCCAAGGTCCATAGAGTCAAAACAACAATTCTGAATGGCACTTAAAGAATCTTGTACTGACTTTAAGTGCATATGGAGCATCAGATGAGTGTAACTCATTATGATTGTCTGCAAGCAAACAGCAGTCAAACTATCTGCCCACATCAATAAAACTCAGATCAGATTATTTTCTGCACGCTACCCTGAGTGCCACATGACACACAACCTCACGCTGCAGTCAGCCTGCACTGCTTTCACCGTGCAGCATCACATCAGAGCCTGTAAAGCAGACAGACAGGAAGTAGATCGGCTTACCTTCCTCTTTCATAGGGTGAGGAGGGGGTGTGTTTATGCAAAGATCTGAGATGGAATAACAGGGGGTTTCCTATAAAACAGGGCCACATGATGTGGGTGAGATGATCATGCCACAGCTATCATTGCCTGAAGAAGGCAGGAATCTAACCACATGTTCTCACTAGTGTTTCTCTAATAATATTACATCACAATCATGACCCTCTGACACCAGATAGGTAGAGTTTTGTTCCACACAGTTTATTAAGGCCTTTAGTAAGCACTTCTCAAAAGACCAAAAAGGGTAGCAGTATTAGTATGTTCTAACTGGACAAAAAAAAAAAAAAAAAAAAAAAAAAAAAAAAACAACAACAAAAGCAAAAGCAAAAGCAAATGAAAAACCATGAATAACCATTAGAATAGCAAAATAAATAGGCTCATAATCTTTCGAAAGGGAAGTAAAGCACTTCTGTATCTGTTGTTGATGGCACAGGCCATGTGTCCAATCAAACTGTGAAAAATATGTTCCTATAGGCTCTACAGCTTCACTGACAGCAAGGATGAATCAGGTTTGTTTAAACTACATTGTGTTTTGGCTACTGAATTATTGGCTGCTGGGAGTATGAAATCACTCATGTTCAAGAGACCGTTAGAAACCAGTTGTTTTTCTGTTCAGCCTTTATCAATTATAATTGTAAGGATATTACAGTTTACTTTTAGATGATAAACAAGTATGGTACAATATTAAACAGTCACTTAATATGTTTTGAGGACATTTTTGAAAATGCAGTCCACTATGGATAGTGGATTTATAGGAAAAAGTAATCAAATTACTAATTCATTTTAAGTAACTATCTACGTGACCCAGACATCAGTACTTTAATATGTGTTTATGTGTCCTCCAGAAGTTTGCTTGTTTGTGTGTAATTTACAGTGCCTTGCAAAAGTGTTCATACCCCTATATTTTTTTCATATTTTCTTTTGTTGCTGCCTCATGTTAAACTGCTTTAAATTACTTTTTTCCACATCAGTCTACACTCCACACACCACACTGGCAAAGCAAAAACAGGTTTTTAACATCTTTGCAAATTTATTACAAATAAAAAACTTAAATGATTCCATTGCATAAGTATTCATACCCATATCTTGGACAGTTTAAATTTAGCTCAGGAAAAAAACAAGCCCTGAGGTTAAAAAAAAAAAAGCTCAGAGACAGGATTGCATCAAACCACACATCTGGGGAAAAGTTCAGAAGAAAAATATCCTGCACTGAAGGTTCACAGAAGCATGTAATCTTCATTACCCTTAATGGAACAACTTTGAAACAACCATGACTCTTCCTAGAGCTGGCCTCCTGACCAAACTGAGCAAATGATGGAGAAGGGCCTTGGCTAGAGTGCATAACAAAAAACCTGATGGTCACTCTACTTGAGCTCCATGATCATAAATGCAGATGGGAGAAACTTACAGAAGGACAAACATCACTGCAACATTTCACTGATCTGGGCTTTATGGCAGTCTGGCAAGACTCAATTCTCTCTTCAGGGAAGACACATGAAAACACATTTGGAATTTACAAAAAAAAGCACTTACTGTGAGAAACTAGATTCTGTGGTCTGATGAACCTCAGTTCCAAGTGTTTGAAGGAAACCAGGCACTGCTCATCTCCTTCATAGTACCATCTCAAAAGTAAAGTGTGCTGGTAGCAGCCTCATACTGTGGGGCTGTTTTTCAGTGGCAGGGACTGAGGGACTCGTCAGAGTAGAAGAAAAGCTCAATGCACCAAAATATTGAGATAGCCTTAATGAAAACCCAGTGAACATCAGACTGGGCAGAAGGTTCAACTTCTAATAGGGCAATGACCCCAAGCACAAAGCAAGAGTGGCTTATAGACAACTCTGTGAATGTCCTTGAGTGCCCCAGCCAGAGCCTGGGCTTGAACCCAGTCAAACATTTCTGGAGAAACCTGAAAATGTCTGCCAAACACCATCCAAGCTGACAGAGCTTGAGAGATGAAGAGGTGAGGTGAAGAATGACAGATAATGTTGATGTGCAATCTTGCTGCATACTAAAAAAGGCTTGAGGCTGTAAAGGTGCATCAGCTGAGTACCGAGTTAAGGGTATGAATACTTATGCAATGTACTTATTTCAGTGCTGTTTTTTTTTTTTTTTAAGAAATGAATTAAGTTGTGACAATTCTGTTTTCGCTTTGTCATTATGGTGCATGGAATGTAGATTGATGTGGTAAAAAAAAAAAATAATTTAAATCAGTTTAACATAAGGCAATAACATAACAAAACATGAAAAAACAAGGGGTATGAACACTTTCATAATGGGATGTATACTGTATTTATTCATGTGATTGTGTTTATGTACAGGCAATAACTCTTAAGCTGAATGCATTCTTAAAACACTTGGCAAACTGCTTTTACAGCAAATCCAGTATGTGTATCACACAAAATCATTGAATCAGATGGTCAGTGAGTTTATATGTGTATGTGAGATACAAGCTTTCGCTTGTCTTTAGGTGAAGTATTTACATTTCCTAGAATCTTTTTACATGATTGTCCTGAAATTAATCATATAAACATCACAAAGTATTAGTGTAAACTGTTTGACTAGAAATAACAGCAGTTTATTCTTTCACAGACGTTCCACTATAGAACATTACAGTGGCCTTTATGTGTCTGTAATTTATTTATTTTGTTACTTTCATATGTTTTGTTCAGTTTAATAGTCTTTTGTCAGATGAGACTGACCACTGTAATTTTAGGGTTTATAATAAGATTATGGTACACAAACAGTTTGTTTTTGTGTCAGTAAACTGTTTTTTAAATGCTACCTAATAATCATCCTAAAATATAATAATAATATCATAAAATATAATAATAATAATAATCCCAAACATTAAAAATATAAAATCTAAATAAAGTGGAAGAGTGTAATGTGCATAAATCATATGAAATAATTGTTAATTGGCCATATATGAATGCATCGTGCTTTTGCTGTTCCGCATGTGTCCGTTAACTGTCCATTTACACGCCAACTCTTCAAGGAGCGTTTTGTGCTGATATTACGTGTTTGAGCGTCGTTTGTTTAACGTCGTCTGGCGCTCTGTGTGTGTGCGTGAGTGTGTGCCTGCAGCAGCAGCACTTCCGCTCTGAAAGACACGCGCGTCCACGGACACACACCGACACAAAGAGAGGTACACAACCCTTTAAACCTTACAATATATCACATATTTCTATTATATTTGCGTCAGCGGTGCGTTAGGATGCCTTTATTCTCGTCTGTATGGTAAAGGTACGAAACATTTCTCCAGCGATGGTAAACGAAGACTGAGCGCAGATAACTACGAGCCTACAGATCTGACGACACATTTACTGTGTTTTTACCATATCCATTCACCGCGTTTGTGGGACGGGGTAAAGTTGGAGTTTAGGGAACTCGACATCGATGCGCGTTTATGCTCGACTTCCTTCGGTTTTAATCTCATGTCATTGATCGCGTGTGGACAGATTCGGTTCGATCGTGCTCAGCGTTACATTTGTGCGGATCAAACCGAAGCGACGGATTCACGTCTGCTCGTTTAGAGGCGGTTTTACAGCTGAAATGCGGAGTAATCACAAACAGAATCGCGCTGTGTTGTTAAACTGGAGTTAAAGGTCAAACCCGCGCCTGTAAACTTGATACATCGATGCATGGTTACATTCATACATTGTTACACCTATTACATCGTTACAGCGAAACAGTTTTAGTTTACATTCACAGTGTTTTGCATCATTGTTCTCATTGGAGTGTTTTTGTGCGCCTGCTTCCCTCTTATAGATCGGGATGTCGGATGAGGACTCGCGTGCCAGCTCTAGTTCATCCTCTTCTTCTTCATCTTCCTCCACCCATCAGCAGCAGGAGAAAGACACACCTGGGAAAAAGAGAGACAACAAAGCCAACATGAGCAAGACCTCCAAACTCCTCTCCACCAGTGCCAAGAGGTGAGGACAGAGATGCCGTGAGTGTGAGGACAGTGAGTGGCCAGTGTCCCAAATCCAAGGCAGATCCCAGTTAGTCAGTGACTAAACAGGCAGCGATTTCTGTATGAATGTACAACAAAACTGGATTCAAACTAAATTTTCAAAGCCGCTAAAGCACCTTGTCATGATTTAGTGAGCTTTAAAGATAAGCAAATATTTAATAACTACAGTGGTTATTTTCAAACAGACAAGGCCTAAACTAGTTTTTTGGTGGTGTAGGTAGTAATGATTATAAAAAAAAAAAAATTTAAAAGCCATAATTTATTGTAAAATCCACTTGAGCTATAGAGGGTTTGCAATTACCTTGTGGTTCGGTCAATTCCTTGTATGTGCGGCCATATCGGAAATACTCGTAAAACAACAGAATGGATTGCACGTTAATATACTACTGAATACGCTGTTCGGCTAAATTATGCTGTCTAAACCATGGTTAAAAAAAAGCATGTGGAGGCTGCTAAATATATAGCAAGGGCATGATATTTTTGTCAAACTGAAGTTAATATGTGGTAAAGATACATACGAGCAGTATTAAGATATTAGCCTAATATTTCACCTACCTTACTGTAAGTAAGAACAAACATTAAATCTTGCTCTGGAAGCCCTGTTCAGTTTGGCCAACCACAAACGCCTCCTTTTGTCAGTCTTTTGCACTCTTCTCCTCGATTTGTTAACTTGGCAGTCTATACTACTCGTGTTTTTCCCGGTCCAGTCGATTAGTAAATGACGACAATAGGTCATTTTCAGCAGCAATAATCATCAACATTTTCGAGTTCTGTTTGGTTCAGAGGGATTGTTTATGTTCAGTTGCGCCAATATTGAAGGCGTGTGGTGAAAACACCCTTATTTGCAAAAGTTTTGTTTTAAAAAACTTCACACTTAATCATGTGCCTAATATGTTGAAAACAGCTCTGGTAATGTTTCTTGCCCCATTAAATGAATTACATCAATCACTTTAAAGTCTATATTTATTTAAAATAAGGAAGTTCGACCCAAAAAGTGTAACATTTCCAATGTAAAATAGCTGACAAATATAACGTTTTTTTTTAGCTACTTCCTTTGCACTGTTTTATTGTTAAAAAAATTGAAGCACTGGAATTCATGCTCTGTTTCTGCAAACAATAAAGCCTTCTTTGATTTGATTGGTCACCTCAGTCATTTTGACATTAGCGTACTGTTAAACTGCTGAAGCTGACCAAACTAAAATATAATAATTTTGAAACATTTTGTCTTCCTAACAGCACAGACTGGTGCATCATGCAGTGCAGAACAACATAAAGCAAAATGAATATTAAATATTGGGGAGCAATGTGACATTATCTTTTTATTGGTGGTTACTAGCCTGCTATTTTATCCTCTCATCAGCCACAGAATTGTGGGATATCATTGGCAGCTAATGATACTATTATCATGCATTTGAAAACCAACCAAATGAAGGCATATTAGTAGACAGGATGTTGCATATTCAGTGTTTTTTTTTTTTTGAGGTTTCGGACAGCAGCTTTTACTTTGAAAGTGCTTAACTCCAAAAACTTGCATACCTGATATGATCAAATACACAACAAACGCATTCTTCTAGAATAAATTGGTGCTGCTTCTAGATTGGTCATCATAATCATCCAAACCCGCGTTGCCTAGAAATGCTGTTCATGCAAGCGGCTTGCTTGGTTTTGAGACAGTTGTTATGTTGAACAATACTTTATGTAGATTTATTTGCATGTCAGAGTTTAGAGATATTCATGGGAATCATTCGATCATGTGTCTTCTTTCAGGATTCAGAAAGAGCTGGCTGACATCATGTTGGACCCTCCACCAAACTGCAGGTAGGAAATGCTTTGGATCTCTTTCATATTTTCTGGTTGCATCAGTGGGTGTCAGTGTTTGGATCATGCTTGGTTAAAGAATCATAAAGCAACTACCTGCATGTGGGATCTGCTGCTGTCATATTAGCGAAAGTTAGGTGTGATTTGCAGGCAAAAGGGCAATAGTGTAGCTATGTATGAAGCACATCTCTTACAGATGTCACTTCAAAACCAAGCATATTATTGAAGACAGCAAATTTGTGTGACACAAGCAAAATCTTTTCACCTTTGCTTGAAGAGATTGCATGAATTCATACTGAAATGACTGAGATGAGTTTCACCCATGAAATTTCAAGCAATGTTAGACGACATGGCACATAACTCTCGTCTAGATTGTAGTTGTGGCAGAGTTTCCTCCAGCTCTCTAATTTCTGTGGCTGGCATCAGTTGCATGTCGAAGTGCATTCATGCAACTGATTCACAGAGGTCAAAGTGCGGCTGATGCTGCAGGACAGCAGTGTCATGTTCAAGTTAACCTTTCCCAGCAGTTGATGTCTCAGCATTGAGCGATAAGCATTATAACTCTTAATTTGTCTAAAATTAGAATAGTAAGAAATGGTGTTGTATAAGTCACCATGAGAGCTGTGGTGTGTGTGAATGGAGCTCCTGACTAACCCCTGAACACCAAAAACGGCAGGATTGAATATGTCTGGGTTCTAATTAGATATTAGAAGTAAAAATAAAATACTAAATGAAGTAAAAATACATGCATGAAATCTAAACCTCAGGATGATTTCTAATGTTTCGTCAGTACTGGAGCACAGGCCTCCCAATATTTTGATTACTTTTTTTTTTTTATGCTAGCATAGATATAAATAACCTTTTCGCAAACCCGTTGGACCAAATTGGATCACAAGTGTGGTATTCATGAATCTTGGTAGTTCTGATTGTAATAAGCTTATAGAATCACATGCAGAACAAGATTGCAAAAACATTAATGACAGTCATTCTCAGGTTAGTACTTGAATATCTGTATTGGCAGACAAGGAGTCTGTATTATCAGTAAAATTTTGCACTTATGTCACGATTTGGTCAGTTACGCGGATGCACGGCCATATTGGTAATGCTTGGATGTAAACAACAGCATTGATTGCACGGTTAATGTATTACTGAATAAATTTGTTCTGTTAATTTATGCTGTCTAAACCACAGAAGCTGCCAAATCATATAGAGAAGGACTTGGTAAGCAGGAAAAGGCGCAATATTTTGACAAACTAAAGTTAATAGGTGATAAAGATATGTACGAGCAGTATTAAGATATTAGCCTAATATTTCACCTACCTGACCGGAAACAAGAACAAACACGAATGGTGTCAAGATTCTTGGAAATCTGTTTCAGTTTGGCCAACCACAAACGTCTTTTGTTCCTCAGACAGTTTTTTTGCACTCTTCTACTTGATTTATAACTTTTGGCAATTTTTTTTATAACTTTTTGACAATAATTGACCATTTTCAGCTGCAATAATCAGCAAAATACGCAAATTTAGTTTGGTTCAGTATGGCCAATTGATGCCGCGTCGTGAAAACATTGGGACCCAGCAATGTTTCATAGAGACTTGTGCTGTTGTAAAACTGTTGTAGTGTTTTTGTTGTTGTTGTTGTTGTTGTTGTTGTTTTTCCTTCAGCTTGTCAGGGTGGGATTTTTCTTGACCAGCTCACAACCTAAAAAATATATAAGTGAATAAATAAAATATTGCTTACCTGTTTAAAAAAAAAAAAAAAAAACACTCAACTTAAGTTTAGCAGCTAACTTAATTTTAAGTTAAATCAACTTAAAAGTGCAAGTCTTTTTAATTCATTTTATTATAGTGAGTTGAAATGACTTGTAGTTCTAAGTTAATTTAAGGCAGATGATGAACTTATGTTTTTAAGTTGAAATTGGTGAAAACTTTTACAGTGTTGTCTCCTTATGATCAGACAATCAATTTTCCCGTTTCAGCCGCAGAAGTATCTAAGTCACACAGTAAACAACTACTTTTCATTGTTTCTGTGGTTAGAAAGTTGCTCTGAAGAAAACCCTTTGAGTCTTAGATGAAATCTGGTCACTTTTGAGTCGTTTGTTTGTCTGTTTGAAATGTTTCCATTTGTGGTTGACACGTACTTGAAGATTGTGGTAAACCGTCCTGATGTTGCGTATGGTTATTGATCAGTGTCATTGTGAGAAAGTCTTTTATGCTGTCATTTAGTGTGAAGTGTTTTGGTGAGTCTGTCATCCAGAGTTTTGACCTTTTACTCCTGACCTCACTAATCTAATAAACTCAAATTAGTGATTATAGATGGGAGGCTTGTAGTAGTGTTCCAGTATGGATAGTGTAAAGTGTCTTTTGTGACTATCTGAAGGTAATTGTACCTGACTCAGAATTGCACAGCTGACACACCTCGTCTTTAAAACCACTCGTCATCTTTAGCATCTGTTTATACACTTCAGCTCATTCGTTCTCTCCTGTGTCTGCATTTATTAGCTGCGTTTTTCTGACTCGCCCTTTTATCTTGAGGCGTAAGAGTCGCATCTCTTCTCCTGCCATTTCGCCTCCCCCCATGGCTTTCTTCTCTCTTATCTTGAATTATTAGCAGTGTTTGCTAAAGCCAAACACATGCTACAGGACTAAGGCTTGTGTTATGCTTTCATATTTTAAGTCTTCAACAAAGCGGCCCAGGTTGTAGCCAGCTTGCAGCTAAAGTGATCACACTCATCTAGACACTGCAACAGATTTTAAATTAATTGATACTTTTTTGATGGGCAAAAAAAATCCAGTAAATGTATGTGTTGTTTGGCTTTTGCTAGAAGCTTTTTTTAAGGTGTATTGGGTGGTCACACAAAAATCTGTTCCAGAAAGCAGGTTATGGGACATACACAGGTATGTTTAACTTCAGAGCTATCAGCGCATATGTGACCTACTGACGAGACTGCAGTGGCTGTGACACATTGCGCACAATATTATAATATTATTACAATAACGTTTTATAGTCACAAAGTACATATAGTTGTATGATATGTAAATTATAAAACACTATTATAAGTAAAATACAAGGTAATATTATATTATTCTAATATGGTTATTAGGGATTCACAATATTATCGGACTGATATTGGCCGATAATGGCTTTAAATGTAAATATTGGCATCGGCCCGATATGAACAAAAAAAAATGCAGATATGTCTTGCTGTTAAGGGGAGTAGGTTAACTCACATGTGCTCAGGGTTTAGATGAGGTCAGAGGTGTGGCTCATTCTTCAAGCAAAGTTTTGCCTGAATGGTGATTAGATTCACTGTTTTGAATCACTGCATTTAAACTGAGAATGCACTTACAGAATGAGGCATTCCTGTGTCATAGAGTAAACCGTAATGGCACGTGCAGCGGCAGCCCTAATTCTTGTTCAGTAAGAAGCAGGGATGTCAGTTTTCAGTCATTTCCATGATAAATCGTGGTTTAAATTTAACAATCAATTAATTGTTAACCTTAATGCTGGTAAATGTATCTATTGTAGTTATGTAGTGGCATATAGTCACCAGCATGACAGGAATTCTCACTTTGTCTAAATAAAAAGCTAGTAGCAGGAGTGTAAAACAAATATGATGATTATGATCATTTGATAAAAATGAAGAGAGTGCGCTGTAGTTCCATTTAGTTTCATATTCAGTCACGAATGCACCTTTTGTAAATGGCTTAATGGGGCGTTGTTGTATTTTAAAACACAATTGCAATGTTTGCAATTGACGTGATCTGCATTTAAAATGAAATGATCCCTAATTACGCCACGCAGTCAGTTAACCTCTTTCACCGGCGGTGCTACGGCAAAACACACTGTTGCTCATATGAAACATTTTTACGTGAATATTATGACACAAGTGAGTTACAAAGCCGTCTTTATAAGAGAAATGATTGGTTAAGCAGGCAAATGTTACATGCCGACCATGCCTTTGGATTCATGCCGTTCGAGCCCATAAAGTCATACACTGTTATGTGTTCTGTTTTGCTGTTTGGTCACAAATTTCCACAAACTTAATAGCTGCAAAGACCTGCAGCAAAATTATGCAAAACGATGACAGACGGAGGCTTTGGTTTTCAAGTAAAGTAAAAGACCGCTGCTTAAACCAGAGAAGGTAGACATGTTGGTAATCTTGTGCAACAAAAAAAAAAACACAAAAAAAAAACTTGCAAGCACTGTCACCGTCAGCAAGTTTGGTTTAACTTTTCTTTTTTTCTTTCTTGTTTTATATTTTGAAAAAGCTTATCTTTGCTGTTTACCTCACGTTATACTCAATGGAGGCATTCTTTAATTTTTTTTTAGTAAGTAGGTAAAACAATTATCTTTTCTTGTAAAACTTAACAACAAGATTGCAATAGCACACCTCTTCTAAGCAAGCCACATGATTTGAGTTGTAATTTGTCTATCATTAATCAAAAAGCGTTTACCTTAGCAGGAGTCAATATATTCTTCCTCAGTTGTTTAATATTTGTTGTTGCTGTAGTGTGTTTTTTTTTTTTTTTTTTTTGGTCTTCTCAGACATCAGACTGCTGGCCTCCTCACATGAATGTGTGTGTTGTCTCTCAAGGCAAAAGGAAAGTTGTAAACACTTCAGAGGTTCCTTTTGACCTTTGGTCTATGAAACTTGGTCACCCAAGTATTATGCGAGAGTGTGTGTTTATAGATGTCAGCTCAGAGATTGTTGCAGGACAAATATAACCAGTTTGAGAGCTGCTGTGCTCAGGGGTTTTTACTTTAAACTTCATGAAAGAGAGCAGTCACGTTACATCTAAAAACACTGAGGAATTCTAATAACTCAGTGTTACTTTTGAACTGAATTTAGGCCCTGAAGTTAAAAGTTGTTGTTTTCTTATCTCACTGCTGGAGTATCTGACAGACTTGTGAAATGATTCTCTCTAACACTATATTAAGTAGAGCTGTCCTTTGTGTGATTGTCATGTGGTGGGATGTTTGGTGATGTGAATGCTTTGCGGTTCTCAGTTGAGTGTCAAATGATTAGTAATGCAAAAATGTGATGAAATGGGAATGGTGTGTCTCCATCATTTTACTTATCACTCACTGATTGATGATTGTGATGATCGTGACTGCTTGGGTGTTTTTGACATAGCAGGACATGAGGCTGTGTTTCACATCAAATTCACATTCACTCATAAGCCTTGTGAAATAGTATAAAGAGAAATAATGAGAGAGCCGTCATCTCATCTTTGCGGAAGACTTTACTGACAAGAAATAACTGATAATAGAGAACAATAGTGCAGCTAAATGTAAACAAGTCTGAGAAGCACCGACCGCCAATCCCTGCTCCCCCTCTTCTCTCTGAAAGGACTACAGACACTCATGGAAAATGTAATGCGTTTGAACAAAATTATATTAAATATTAAAGCAACAAATTATTACAATTCAATATAGCTTCATCCATCAATCAGTTACATATAATTATGTAACAGAAGTGTAACAGTGGTCTGTGGGTATGCACTTAGGAGTGTTTTCTGGGTGTTTTTTGTTGATACTGATAATTGCATGATATATTGCTGAGTATGTTATTGTGCTGGTGTTTTATTCAGTATTGATATTTGAAATTATTTTGGGGGTGAAAATGGAAAATATACTTTAAATATAATCGTACAGATTTTTGGACAAAAAACTGTTCTCTTTGTTAGAAATTAACAGATATCAGATGATATAAATATAAAATACATAGTCATATGGGGGCATATTCTAAATGTATTTTAATAGACAAAATCTCACAGTGATCTTTCTCAGTTCATTTTGATGAATATTATTATAGCACATTTTAACAGCATTGTTTGGTGTTTTGTGTGTTATGAGCAAAAATAGGCTCGGTGCTGAAGCTCTGCTTGCAGCTACACAGAATCACACTGCTCTCACAGATGCTGTGAATGCTGTGACCTGCTAATATGGGCACCAAAATAAATATGAACTGCATGCGGTGCAAAAACCAGCTTACGGTTGTGACAACAATTTAGCATGAAGGCTTATGGCCAATTTAACGCTTATACACCGACATTCAAAAAGAATTGCATTTGTTTGATCAAAAATACAGTAAAATGGCAATATTGTAAAATCACGTTTTGTTTGTGCTTTTTTTTTATTATTTATTCCTGAATTTTTGCTCCATTTTTCTATTACTTGTTAATGTCAGATGACCCTTTAGAAATCATTCTTATATGCTTTTAGGATTTTTTGATGAATAGAAAGTTTGAAAGAACTTTTGTGTTTATTTGAAATGAAAATCTTTTGTAACATTATAAATGCTTTTTTTTTTTTTTTTTTTTTTTTTTTATACTGGCACCTTTCATCAATTTTTAAAACATCCTTGCTAAATAAAAGTATTTTCTTTTTAAAAAATTGACTAACCACAAACTTTTGAACTTTAATATTATAAATCATGTAGTTAAATATTGGTAATAACTGTAAAACTTAATTCCCATTCCCATTGCTGAAGTGAGAGTAGAGTCTAAATAACTTCAGCTCTTCTAAAATAACTCTTTGTCTAATGTGTTTTGTGAGCTGGGTATGACTGGCTGTATGCAGAAAAGATCCCTGTGTTACTGAACTGAATGGCAGAAGCAGCACTGTGATGGACCCCTGACACATCCAAACACAGTGTGTGTGTGTGTGTGTTCCCACAGTGGCTCCTGTGTGTGCTTGTATTCAGCTGTTGAGATGCTTCTGTTGTGAAGCATAAATCCGTGTGGAAATAACACAGGGCCAGTTTGATCCACTCATCTCATGGGTGTTACGCTCAGACGCAGACACAGGATGGGATTTGTGTGAAACTTTGCTGCCAAGTACGGTCGCCCGTAAGGTGAGTTTTGTTACGGGAAAAACTGGAGCCTAAATTTGCCTCAGATTATTTTTAGGATATATATTTAGGTCAGATTAATTGCGTTGCTCTGAAAACACTGAGAGGCAGGTATTTTGGCCAACTTTTACATGCAGTGAATGAAGTTCCTGCTGTAAAGTTTCAGATCCGTAGTTTAACCTCTAAAAATAAACAGTCTTTCAGCTGTTTTGCACCTGTTAATATTCTCTTTCTGTTGCTAAAAGCAAATTGCTTGGTTCCCTCTGTTCTGTGCTTGATTGTCTCCTTTATAAGAGATACTGTAAGCACATTCACACTGATATATAACAGCTCTAGTCTGAAGCCACACCATTTTTTGGCATGGATTAAAACACAAATTGACATATGATTCCTGATAAACAAAATCAAGCCCTGCCTTATGTTTCTTTTTGTTTAGAATGTAATTTTACATAGATAAATGGAACGGTAGGGAAGAAAAGAGATGTAGATGTAGTGATGTTCTGCATGTTCATTTGGGAATCAAGGGGACACCGTGAAATCCACAGTATACACTTGGCAATGTTTATTTAGCTACAGCATTTTATTATATTTTACTAGTGATTTTACACTGTACAGGACTTTCCAAGATTTACATTCTTGCCTAAAATGAGAAAACAAAATAATTTTATTACATATTTGAAAAAAGTAACTCTTTAAAATTAAAAAGTAATACATTACTAGTTACTTGAAAAAAGTAACCTGATTGCATTACTTGTAATGTGTTACTCCCAACACTGCTTGTCTAACAGTGTCATTTGAGGGCACAAGTGCTTTCACCTGACTATCGACTGTTGTGTAGTTCTTGTCATCCAGCAGCTTGCTTCCTCTGTGTGTGTGTGATTCAAGGCTTTCAGAAATATTGCATTGTTTTTCCACTCTTTTCATACAGATATGTGGAAGATTTGAGTTATTTCAGTCACATTTTCCGGTTGGAGGTGTGTAGCTAACGACTTACAGGTAGTCAGTGCTTCACTGATAACAGCCTATCAGTCTAATCACTGTGTGTGTACATGGATGAATGATGTCATTTACACTTCAAGACTCATTTAATACTAATGTAAAGAAATAGATCATCCAAAAAGGAAAATTGTCGTCATTTATTCGCCCTCAAGTTGTTCCAAACCTGTTTGAATTTCTTTGTTCTGCTGAACACAAAAGATGTTATGATATTGTAGTATGAAAAATACTGATAGTTCTCTCTTTTTTTATCCCTTTTAACTGTTCTTTAAAACAGTAAACCCTTTTTATACGCTTTTATAAATAATTTATTATCAGTGAGATTAGCTACACCTCTTCAAGTTACAAGGTCATATTGGGTTAAAAGGAAATTTTATTGCATGCACTATTCTGATTTATTTGTAATCCACTAGTGTGACACAATTCTGCAGATGTAAAAAAAAAAAAAAAAAAATTGGTGGTGTTCTAAGTAAATGATCCTCTCTGCTTTTTGTTCTTAGTGCGGGTCCTAAAGGAGACAACATCTACGAGTGGAGGTCCACTATCCTGGGTCCACCAGGTTCAGTCTATGAGGGAGGAGTGTTCTTCCTGGACATCGCTTTTACGCCAGACTACCCCTTCAAACCACCCAAGGTCAGAGCTCGCTTTCACATAGTCACAGACTTTAAGATAAAGATCATAAATTTTCTTTTGAACTTAGGGTTAGAACTTAGGGACTAAAAATCCTGAAAATGTATTGGTTTCCACAGACTTATGAAGCTGCACAATTATTATAACATCAGTAATAATCAGAAATGTTTTTTGAGCAGCAAATCGGCATATTAGAACGATTTCTTGATGGTGACACTGAAGGCTGGAGTAATGCTGAAAATTCAGCTTTGATCACAGAATTAAATTACATTTTACTGTATATTCACAAAGAAAATGGCTATTTTAATTTCTAATAACTGTAAAACCCATTTTTAAAGGATTAGTTCACTTCTAGAACAAAGTTTTTCTGATAATTTACATGGTGGTGATTAAATTATCAGGACTTTTTTATTCTGGAAGTTAACAAATCCTTTAATGAGTACAATACCAATACTTTGTTTTTAGGTACTCGCCGTTACCGATTATTAGGGTTGTTCAGATTCTGATACCGCAAAAAAATTCTAGCATCTGTATTGATGAGTAGAGATGTTACGATACCGATTTCGATACCTGGGCTCAGGGTATCGGCCGATACCGAGTACTGATCCGATACCTGGTTATGTTTCTGTATATACAGCTGTAGATACTACTAGTATGAAATTATATTATTATTTTATGTTGTGCTTTAGACTTATTGCTTAATAAAACAAGAACAAATATATACAGTGAACTAGATTATTTTTATTATCTGACATTTGACAGTATTATTTTTTTAATATAGTTAGCATTACTACTAATACTACTAATTTTCTGACGTACAGCAGTGTGTTTAGAAGAGAATTCTGGGCAGAATTTGAAAGATTCTCACTAGATCTCGTAGCAACATTATTCATTGTGCGGTGAATTTAAACGCTTCTCACTGGATCTCGCAGCTGTCGTGAAGTCAACTTTGAAATAAAGCTGGGCTCGTGCAAGTTTGCGTTGCGGTCCAAGCTGATAAACGGTCAGTGCTGCGCAGATCAAACTTAGCTCGACTTAGTTACGCTTTCGTTTCGTTTGCCGTTTGATGATTCTCATATGCAACAGAAATTGAAGTGCTTTATGAGTTGAACAACGCGGTGGTCGCACCAGTGCGACTGCTCACAAAAATTAGTCGCACTGGCAGAAAAAAAATGTGTCAGTCTGCACTCTGGGGCCCTGTAATATGGAGCAGTAAACAAAAAGCGCACCTGCGCCATTCATTAACACAGAGACGCGCAGAATTCATTTTAAATAGTCGTTTTGCGGCTTAGTATTTATAAATATTACAAATATCATTATTTGATTTAAGTGATTAATCCAAACTTCGACAAATTCCATGACATTCCGAGTTAAACGATACATCCCGCTTGTGTGACTGGATTCCGTGTTTTCCGCATCACAGAAGTCATAGAACCCTGCTACATATGAAATATGTCGCCTTTTAGTCAGAAATACAAAATTTGATAAGACGAAGGTACCTCCAGCCACCGTGTTGTTCTATTCATAAGCACTACAATTTCTGTTGCATATGAGAAACATCAAACAGCAAATGAAACAAAAACGAAACTAAGCCGAGCTACGTTTGAGCTGCGCAGCGCTGACCATTTATCAGCTTGGACCGCAAACTTTCACGAGTCCAGCTTTATTCGGGAGCCAAAGTTGAAGCAGTATTCGCCTTGATGCCTTCCTGCTTTGGAATTCTGCTGCTGCCTCTGCCTCGGAAGGCAGCATTTTAGAGCTTGCGGACGCAGCCTAGGTCTTATTTAAGAAAATGGTATCGGATCGGTACGTGGGTTCAAGTACTCGCTGATACCGATGCTAGAATTTTTTGTGGTATCGGTGGCATTTCCGATACTAGTATCAGAATCGGAACAACCCTATTGATGAGTACTTGAACCCACATACCAATCCGATACCATTTTCCTAAACAAGATCAGAAGAGAATTATTTTTCACTGCTCAGAATGCAAACACAGGAAGTTGTGCTGTGTTGGCACAAGCAATCACTGTTTAGAGCAGTGAAGAAGAAATACAAATGTGGTAGCAGTATGTCCGCTTTTTGGCAGTATTTCAGACTGGACCAAACATTCACATACGGCAACATGTCTCATATGCCCTATTATTTCCACGATGTGAAAAACGTGGACGGAATTGCAGAATCCAGTCATATAATGGAATTTACAGTTTAACGTGAAATGTCAAGGATTTTGTCAAAGTTTAGATTAATTAATCAAATCGCGATTATGGACTAATATTTGTATTCATCCATTTGCTCTGTCATATGTTGTCATTCCTTTCATTTCACAGCACACAACACGTAAGTTCAATATAGGGCTGATACCGGTATCCCTAGTTATATTAATATATTACACATCAGGTGTGAGCCTTGGAAGCTGCTGTCAAATGCATATTAACGCATACCTGCACTACACATTTAGTATCTTGTGTTGTATTGCGCAACTGTTAGAAATTTCAGAAAGACTCATGATTGTGGTTCAAAAAAGAAAAAAAAAATGCTGCCTGTTTTTCTATACTGGAGCGACTCGCTGTCAAAATTAGGTTGTGGCTCCTAGTCTTTCGTATTTCAGATCTTTCAGATTGCTTTGATTTAAAAAAAAAAAAAAATCTAAAATTAAAAATAATAATAATAATTAGTTGAGCTGAGGCTTTTTAGTGTTCACCTGAGTTATCGTCAATGTTTGTTTGACATTGACATTGTGAACCAGATAGTAGAGCTGCTGTCTGTGACAGACAAGAAACAGGGCTGTAAAGAAGAAAGTAAGGGGTTGTGCAAGCTTTGATAAGAAAAGCTCTGGTTTAGGAGTAAATGAGCATAGAGCGATCAGTTTGTCAATAAACAAGGTGGAATAACTGTAATTAACTAATTTCAGTACAAAGACTACCTTAGCATCTCTGTGTTAATGGACACAAAGGCTTTTTCTTAAGATTTTCTTAATGACTGTCTTGTTCTGGTCTGTCAGGTGACGTTTCGCACGAGAATCTACCACTGCAACATCAACAGTCAGGGTGTGATCTGTCTGGACATCCTGAAGGACAACTGGAGCCCAGCGCTCACCATCTCCAAAGTGCTGCTGTCCATCTGCTCTCTTCTCACAGACTGTAACCCTGGTAAGATGCTCGTCTGAGGAAAGGTGTTGGTTGATAGAGCTGGTTAGCGCTTATTAGCTGGTCATGGTCTGAAGCTCCAGTGTTTGTCAGTATGTTGGAGCTCCACCTGTTTGACCAAGACTATAGCAGAGCAGTTACAGGTGTGGGCATCGATACAGTTGCTTCATGCTCATGTATGAAACTGCACACACACATATCCTTTCATCTCATGTGTGAGCTATTTAATTTCCTTTTATATGGGAAAAAAAGGTCACCAAAAAGCACTGACCAAGTAAATAACACTGTCAAGGCCCAGAAAAGTATGAAATACATTGTCAAAATAGTCCATCTGCCATCATTTGTACGCAAAAAAAATAAAAATAATGATCACAAAAAACCTCACTCAGTCTGTGACCATCAAACAGTATGCAATTTATGAAATGTCAACTCTAATCAAGGTCAAATGTTTTTGAACGGTAGCATTTTTCATGTTTTTTAAAGAAGACTTTTCTCTATCCAAAATGCAGCAAAAGCAGTATTATTGTGACATATTTATACCATTTAAGATAACTGCTTTCTATTTAAATATATTTTAAAGCGTAATTTATTCCTGTGATCAAAGCAAAATTTTTAGCAATTCCAAAAATTCCAGTCTTTGTTGTCACATGATCTTTCAAAAATCATTCTAATATGCTGATTTGATGTTTAAGAAACATTATTATTATTATTATTATTATTATTATTATTATCATTATCATTATCATCATCATCATCATCATCATCATTTAAAAACAGTTTTTTTTTTTCAGGATTATATGATGAATAGAAAAATCCAAAGATCCACATTTATCTGAAATAAAGCTTTTGTAATATTATACACCATACCATTCAAATAGTATAAATGGTACCAATGCTTTAAATTGATCAAAAGTGACGATAAAGACATTCATAATGTTACAAAAGATTTCTATTTCAGATAAATGCTGTTCTTCTGCTGTTCATCAAAGAAACCTGAAAAAAATATATGTAATGTTTTCAACTTAATAAATGTTTTTAAGCCACAAATCAGAATATTAGAATGATTTCTGGAGGATTGTGTGACTGGAGTAATGATACTAAAAATTCAGCTTTGAAATCACAGGGAAAAATTACATCTTAAAAATAATGAAATAAAAAGTTATTTTAAATAGTAAAAATATTTTACTGTTTTTGCTATACTCTGGATCAAATAAACGCAGACTTGGTGAGTAAAAGAGACTTATTTAAAAAACAATAAAAATCTGTTCAATTACTGATGAAAAACCTTTGACTGGTAGTGTAGTGTATTCTAGCCTTAAGTCACATTGAGTCAAATTTTATTATATTCAGAAATAATACTAGTAAATAAAATGTTTACGAACTCTACAACAAATGCTTTAAAATTAGACAGTATTCTGAAGAGAACAGGAATGAAAAGTGTAGCATAAAACAGATTATCTTATCATTCATTATAAACAAAATTCATTAAAAAACAGCAAGCCTTAAACCAATTTATTTAAAGTGAAACTGATATGTGGGAAATGCATTGTCAGCTTGGGCTGTAAAGTAATAAACTTATCAAATACATACAGGTTTATGTTAAAAACACACAGGGGTTAGAACAATTAGTATGCTTAGCTCAAATTTTGCCATGCTGTTAAAACTGTTGCTTGCGAAAACAAAAGAATGGTGCCGTGGTGGTGGAAATGTGCAAATTAAGAGGCGGAAATATGATTAGATGATCCCCTTACCACGTCACAGGGGGAGTGAAATCTGACGTGCTCGTTTTTCATACGCTTGCAGAAAAAGGCTTACCAAAACAGTTACTGAGTTGTCCTTTTTCACGTTTTCTGGGTTGGTGGATGCACCCAATTGGAGACCCTATTATAGTACTTGTATCAGGAAAATCTGTCTTTTTCTGTGTTTGTTACCTTTAAAACAAAGCTGATGAATTTTTTTTTTTTTTTTTTTTACCTGACGACTCATGTTTTTCTTCTGCAGCTGATCCCCTGGTAGGAAGCATCGCCACGCAGTACACAACCAACAGACCAGAGCACGACAGGATAGCCAAACAGTGGACCAAACGCTACGCCACATAATTTCCTCCAGCCGCAGAGTGCCGCTGTCTGCCGGACATCTGTGGGTGTGGGAAGGGGGTGGGGTGAGGTCGGATGGGATGGGGAGGAGCTGTAAGAGGAAATGGGGGGGAGGGATGGATGGGGATCTATAGGGTAGAGATAGAGGGTGGATTTTATGATGGAATTTAAATTCCCATTTCAATTGTTTTCTTTCCCTGCATATTTTTTGTTTGTTTGTTTGTTTCCCTTGGCTCAAGTAGCATCATTATTTGACAAAAATGGATCTTAATGTGTGTTTTCTTTGCCTTCCTGTTGTAAATTGGTTTTATTTGGAGCTGCTTCATTCTTGTCAAATGAAGTCACAGCATGAGCCTATGGCAAGATTGTTCCATGTATGTATTTTCCCCACCAATATTAAAGTTGACATTGGTGTACACAGTCGTGCAGTATCTTTCAATGCAAGCATTCAGAGGGAAACACTGGTCTTATGTTTCTGGTATGGGGGGAATTTTAAAAGCCTGTCAGGAACATCTCTAGGATAATATTTCATCTCAAAATATAAGAAAATATTAAGGGTGTTATATTAAGGAAGACTTTTCTTTCTCTTTACAGTAATGCAAAAAATGTATACATAGTTTATTTTACTGTTGCTGATTGTAATGAGATTTTCTTATACATGGTAATTAGAATTACAGTGGAGGTGGTGGACTGTTCTTTGTCATGAAAATCGTGATGCAGTGGTCCTAAAATAGGCTTCATTTTTGGAAATAAGTTGATTTCTTTTAATTTTGGAATGAAATATGAATTTGTGAGAATGATGATTTGGCATTATGTTGGCTCATAGCATATATTGTTTATTAATCTTATCTTACAGAAGACCCTTGCCCAGTATTACAGCATGTTGCTGTTGAAGCAACTTAAACTTTATTGATAGCAGCAAACAGAAATAAGTCAATAGTCCATCCAGTCAAAAAAAACATTTATTTGGTTAAATCAGCCATTACATGGTCAATAACTCACAATGTGTCTTTGTATAAACAGCTTTTGTATAAATTAGTACGTCCTACTAAGACAAGGATTTCCTGTGCACTAGAGTTTAAAACATTTAAAACAACAGCCTACACAAACATGGCTAAAGGCCTCATCCTAATGATTATAGCTTTGGGTTTACATGATTAACACTTTGAGATGAAATGCAAAAACGGCTGATCTAACATTATGGTTAGTTTTGGAAATAATGCTGGAAGACATGATCATACACACTATATGACTTTAACATAACCGTGTTGCTGTATTTTTATTAGCTGGCATTTTAAAGCACTTCATGCCAGTTCTTGACTGAAGTTCACATGTGAAGGACGGTAGAAGCACTGAAATTTTCTCTATACTGAACCATTGTATAATTTTGTTTAAACACTACTGGCGATTCTCACGTCCAGGTCATATTTCATCCCGAAATGAAATTATTTTACAATACATATTAAATATATTTGCATAAATAAATGAAGCCTATAGATACATAGATTTATATAACATTCAAATTGTAAAACAGTATTTTTTATTGAATTAATGAAAACCATAAATGAAAATAATGATAGCTGCAAAAATTTTAGAAATCTGGAAGAACGGCATTAATGAGAATGAAATCTTTTGCTTTAGAGTTTCAGAGAATACAGTTCTTATTGGTCTAAAAAAAATCTTAACTGTCATACTTCAAGGTCATACTTTAGGCACAAATTATTTTTCTTATTCATTTTAGTGATTTGTCTGACTAGTCATTTTCCTTTCACTGCAGACTGATAAGAAAAAAAATAAATTAATTCTCAACTTCTGTGATTGACTGAATATAGTAAGCCAAGCACAGTGATGTGAGTGTTGTGCATTATATGTTCAACCGTTTCCTATCAGTGAGAACAAATACAACCAAAAAGAAAAGATGATTAGTGCACTTATTTAGGAGTGTAAATAGATCTAGTCCTAGCTAACTTCTTTCTCTAAAAGTCCTTAATCTTCTAAAGTACCATAAAGAAGTCTAGACAGCCGAACACAGTGCTGATCTGTGGTGGTGTGAAGTGCTCAGATGTCGTTAGATGGGGTGCCTTTGCTCTTGCGGCCGGGCAGAGGAAAGGCAGACTTGCTCTGTGGCTGTGTGAGGCGGCTGGTGAGGGTGGTGAAGGGTTCGATTAAGGTGCTTCTGTCTGTTACGGTCACCTCCCAGAGTTTGAGCTTCTCCCCACGTGCCCACTGCTGGGCAGCGTCCTGATCCACCTGTCGACGCTCCCGCAGGTCACACTTATTCCCCAGCACGATCACCATCACCTGCACATGCAAACACTGTCAGCATGAAAACATCTACACAGGTTAAACCAGACCACTGTAAATCATCACAATGCTGAAATATACATCTTTCATACCTCTTTTTTGTCTCTGGACTTGTCTATTTCCTTCTTCAAGAGCTCGACTTTTCTGAATGACTCCAGACTGTCGACGCTGTAGACCAGAACAAATCCATCAGCCACTGAGAAAAAGTGTTTAGGTAAATCCAGCCCCTCACGCAGCCCTCTAGTGTCGTAAAGGCGTAACTGCTCCCTCACGCCACGGTCCGTCTCAACAGACGCCACGTAGATGTCCTCCTGAGTGTCATTTGTTTCTGCACCTGAAACAGGACAACCATTCAGATGGCAACTTTACCACCTTCAGACAATATTCATTCTTTAATGAATGAAGCATCATGCTGCCGATGTCCTGCAGAGTTTAGCTCAAACCCTGAAAAAAACCTAACCAGCTTGTAGCCCTACTAATTCTGAAGACCTTGATTAGCTTGTTCAGGTGTGTTTGATAAGGTTGGAGCTAAACTCTGCGGCACTCCAGGACCAACATTGCCTATCCCTGGTCTGATTAATAAATGCATGATCCATACAATCTGTATAACTTATTCAAATGACAGCATATAGAAATGAATGATGTACTTCAAACGGTCACATTTACACGCCAATGTCAAGCAGAAAAGAGCAAATAATCTGTATTTTATGTAAATTATATCAGTATTTTTTACACAAGGGTCTTATCTAGCAAATCGATCTGTCATTTTCTTAAATAATTAATATTAATACACTTTTTAACCACAAATGCTAGTCTTGTCTAGCTCTGTGATGCGCATGTGTACTCTGTACCCTCCGGTTAGGGTATGTTGAAAAACTCCCATCTCATGTTCTCCTCCAACTTCAAAATCATCCTACATCGCTGTTTTCCCTGTTTTTTTTTTTGTTTTTGTTTTTTGTTTTTTTGTAAAAGGTGTTTGATCTTCTTTGCACGTTCACTTTGTAAACACTGGATCGGTACTTCTGCTGTGACCTAGGATGATTTTTTTTTAGAAATTTAGCCCTTTGAAGTTGCACGGAAACTGCATTTTTAACCTTCAGTCTGTTAAGCACCATTGAAGTCCACTATATGGAGAAAAATCCTGGAATGTTTTCCTCAAAAAAAAAAAAACAATTGATTTCTTTGCGACTGAAAAAAGAAAGACATGAATGACATCGGGGTGAGTAAATTATCAGAAAATTTTTATTTTGGAAGTGGAGTAATCGTTTTAACTGATAAACAATCGTTTTTATTAACAATTAAACAAATTAATATCCAGTACATTAGAAATGTATTACTAATTGTAATATTTATGATATTTTATCAAAATGTTCAAACATATATTCTGCAATCCTATAATTAATGTATCCATCTCAATATTTAATAACATCTAATGATGTATAATGCAATGATAAAAAATAGAAGTAAGCAGCATAAAGACAAACAGCAAAAAAAAAAGGTTTTCCAGATGTAAAATTAAGCTAAATGCAGTGTAACTGTTGAATACTCAACATTTAACTATTTTCAAATAAAATATTTATTCTGATTAGACTGTATTTGTTTATCTGTATTTTACTGTTCTTATGGTGTCTTTAAAAGTAATGCCTGTTTTATTGCTAGAGTGTCTGTTTACCATCAAGATTAGCTGATGAGGAGCAGGTGTTATGTGTTTGCTGTCCTATGAATGGACTGATCACACATACCTACATTGTGAGTGCTGTACAGTAACTGCTCCAGGATGGCTGTTTTCCCCACAGATGCCATTCCACAAACCACCACCTTACAACCCTTACCCATAGTTACTACTGCCCTGAAACAAACAAACAATACATACAAACAGACAGAACCAACCAGACGAGTAGGTTTAAAAAAAAATAATAATAATAATAAATAAATAAAATAATAATAATATTTTTTATATATATATATATATATATATATATATATTTTTTTTTTTTTCCCCACAAATTTTCACATTACAAATTTTAATATACGCATGACAATTTGACCATTTAAATGGGGGAAAAAAAAAAATAATAATAATAATTACATAAATTATATATTAAAATTATATCAGCTGACAAAACCTGATGCCCATATTCTCCCGCAAGATCAAAAATAAAATAAGAGCATCTTGTATTTCAGTGGAAATAAGAAATTCTGAGTGTGCTTACGAAAGAGTCCACACTATAGGTATTACACATTTACATCGGACTAGTGAGTTAAATGTGTAAGCGTTTTTTATTTACATGATTATTTCTAGTTAATTAATTAAAAAAACATCGCAAATGTTCGTTGTGATCCAAGACTTATGCATAAGTATATATTATGCATATCAATGACAAGTATTTAAAATTAAATTAAATATTGCGTAGCTCAATTAATCTGGACATAATGCTTAGTTTTGTATTTGTTATGTGATGACTATTAAAAAATATTAACCACCTAACTTAACCTGGGTCCAGACATGCATTCATTCATGACAGTTACTAATACACAGAGAAATACTGACTCACCTTACGCGGACTGCCAGACAATAAACATCTGATCGACGAAAATGATCAATGATGAATATGAATATAAGACTTTAGTGTCACCACTGTGTGCTTGAGGTGTTCGTAAATATCACTTCCGGAAGACAATCCCTCACTTTATCTGAACCCTTGCTGATAAGAGAACGGCGAAATCATATTATTTGGTCTAGGAAATAAGAAGAACTGTGTTGCAACACAGTTATTTATTTGGTTAAACATATTTGTATTTGGAGTTTAAAAATAAGTTCGTAGCCACACACTACGTTTCCCAGACGCCTTTAACAACGGAAGCGGAAATACGACAGGAACGGCCTCATAAAGCTTTATGGGTAATTTTTCTCTCTCTTTCCGGTTAGTACGCCATCAAGTAAGCGAGACGTTTTCATTTTCCTGAATTTAGAATCCATCAAAAATCTTAATGCATTTCGTGTCATCCGAGTCACACATTTCATGTATTTTGTTCGGAATATCTAAGCTTTACTATCTGACCATTATTTTTCGCTATAATGATGTTTTACGTTGATTTTAAAGCGGAATTGTAAAGTGTAGGGTTACTAATGTCACTCATGCCGGAGTTTGCACGTTTTCTCCCATTACTGTCAAAACTGAAGTGTACTTATTACTTTGTCAAATGTCATTTTCGGGAATTGCATGTGTTAAGGTTACTTAAATCATCGTCTATGGCTTAGGAATTTAATTGTTTTGATGTGGCTGTGTAACAGTTAACATGCCAAAACTGTATATAACACACACCGCTATTGGGCATATATTGAACTGGAGTGTTATTTGATTCCCCCTAAAGCAACTATTTTATACATGAAGTCTAAAATATAAAATAATTTATCATGATAATCTGAATTTATACACACTTTTATTAGGTCTGTGATTTGCCATGTTATGTTGTTGATTATAAGATACTCCGATATCAAGAATTAAGTTACATGTATCTGGCCGTTTAAAATAAAGTACACAACTCTTTTTTTTTTTTTTTTGGCCTCCAGTTGTTAATTTTAAAAATAAGTCTCATTTATATTTAATTTAGAAGGTTTCATGTAGTCTCCATTAAGATTTAATTTAAGGCCATAAAGTTGCACACATGCAATTGTCAACTATTAAAATACATCAGATGCAAATGGCTTTGATGCATTCATGTAGTTGTCTCATTTTAGTTTTTTTCTTGCCATGGTTAACCAGATTTTTGGTGCTGCAGGTGAGGCATCATGGGAGCGTACAAATACATGCAGGAGTTATGGAGGAAGAAGCAGTCGGATGTAATGCGGTTTCTGTTCCGCGTGCGGTGCTGGCAGTACCGTCAGCTGTCCTCCCTTCACCGGGCTCCAAAACCCACCAGACCCGATAAAGCCCGCAGACTGGGATACAAGTGTAAACAAGGTGAGTGATGAGAGCAGCCCAGTGTCTGGTGCATATACAGGTTGCATGTCATTTTTACACTGAGGCGTATGTGACGGCACTTTTTTGGTGCTGTTTTTAAGAGAGATTTGGGTCCAAATAAATTAACTGTTCTGTTTAGTTGATGCACAAATGAACGTTATCTCTCTGTAAGTTTATAGTTCATGTTCTTTTGAGACTCTGTAACTCTGTGCTTTCGTCCAAACAGGCTACGTCATCTACCGCATACGTGTGCGCCGTGGAGGTCGCAAGCGCCCTGTGCCTAAAGGTGCCACCTACGGCAAACCCGTGCACCATGGCGTCAACCAGATCAAGTTTGCACGCAGCCTGCAGTCAGTAGCTGAGGTATGTGAGAGTCATCTCAGTTTTGGGGTGATCTACAGTTAGACTCACTGACCTTACCACTTTATTCAGTAAAACTTGATTTGTTAAAATCGACAATGCTATGCATACTTAACTATCAGGTTTAATATGTACATGGGCACTTTTAAAAGATAAGTACTAGGGATGCGCCAAATGTTCGTCAACCAGAATTATTTGGCCGAAAATAGCAAAAAAAGCTATTTCAGTGTTTGGCTGAATAAGTAAAAGACCGAATACATTATACCAAACAATAACGTGACGCGATTAAATAGAGGTAGGCACTAACATAGCAAACATGTCCATAGTGTGGAAGCATTTAAAACTGTCTGAGAAAGACGCAAACATCATTACAAGCACCAACAGCAAAATTGTTTAACACCGCATTGCATGTCTTCGATGAGAAGAGGAACGGGTGGTTGTTGCTGGTTACTGTATGAAGACAAAAATAACAATTACAACAGCATTTGCTTTTTAATTAAATTGTGCTTTGTTGGTAGGCTATAATGTCTACTAGAATGTAAAAAATGTTCAGTGTTAAGTAAATATTTTAAAATTGTTTTATAATTGATTTTTTTTCTTTGAAAAGCAAGTCAAAACTGTAAAAAGCACATTTTGGCTTTTAGTTTTATGCAATGTTGAAAAAAATTGGCGAAATACATGGGGGGTTGAAACCTGAAGAGAGAGAGAAAAAAAAAAAAAACATTCGGTAATCTGCCTTCGACCCAGAGTTTCATTTGTTCGGTATCGGAATTTTCATTTCGGTGCATCCCTAATAAGCACCCATTTATCATACTTGGTGTACAGGGACTTATGGTTAGAGATTTATGACTCTGCAAACCATGTCAATAATGGACACATCCTGTGTAAGCACTAAATCTGTTTGTACCATGTTGAAACGCATTTGTCTATTAAGACAGGATTACTGTGTCCAGTTAATGTCAAAATACAGGTACTTTGGAGGTCTCTGCTATCAAATAACAGGTCTGTGTATAAACACCCTAATGACCATTGTAGTGCAGCAGTGCCCATCCACTTTTTCAGCAGCTTTGCTTCCAGAAGTGTTTTTCCCATTTATTCTTGTCATAGGTATTGGTGAAAAGGTCTGTTAAAGAGTTATCAGCCTTGAACCAGCTACAAAAGTGTAAAAATTCCAAAGCATGGATATACATACAAATTAAAGTTTGGCGGTGTATAGAGTCTTTATGCTTTGAGTAACCAGGCATGACACAACTCTTTTGGTGATGAGTAGATCTCTCTTTAACAGTTTTGGTGGTTGGTGTTTTTAGTTTCTCTTTGTCAGTCCAATAAAGTGCATCAATCGATAATAAAAAGTGTCCCGCAGTTCCGAGGAGTGAATAAAGGCCACCTGTAGCATTGATGCATTTTTGTAAGAAAAGTATACATATTTAAAATGTAATCACCTTAATCTAGCTTGCGCCAACTGGTAGTACATGTAAGCCCTTCCGGACTGGTGACGTAGGATGTCGGTGTCCACCAAGAGCTGCTTCAGTGTACGATCAGTTGATGCAAGCTAGATTGAAGTAGTGATTAATTCTTAAATATAGACATTTTTCACTCTATGGAGCCATATGAGGCACTTTTTATTATGGATGGATGCACTTTATTGGACTTGTTTGGGCTATGCTATTCTAAAGCTTGGAAGTGCCAGGATAATTTTTTAATATAAATCTGACTGCATTCGCCTGAGAGAAGGAAGTCATATACACCTCGGTTGCTTGGCGGGTGAGTAAGTAATGGGCCAATTTTCATTTTGCCTGGGAAAACTCTTAAAATGCATCGGGGAGGTAGTGGCTACTTTGACACTAAGAGGTGATTGCTGCACTGGCGTGTTTGTAGAAGCGGAATTGGTAAACACTGCGCTCTTATGACCGATTTGGCAAGCTAATGTTTTGTTGCTCCTGTTGGGTAACGTTGTGATTTACAACAGACCAAAATTCTCACAGAAATCAGGAAAGAGACTTTGGGACCTATGGGGCCACAATCACTGTATTTTGAAACGTATCAGGAGTACAATCACTAGTAGAAATCTTGTGCCAGTCTATATTCTTTGACACAATTTTAGTAATTGCTCTCTGAAGTTGATGTCTAGATGAAGTTTCCCACCTATAGCTAATGATTTGAGTCATGCAAATTCACAAATACAGCTAATCCATACACTTTTATTCTTATTCTTTTATTCTTTCATTCTGTTCTGGTGGTGTGTTGATGATCTCTAAGCTCTCTGGTCTTTGTCTTTTCAGGAGCGTGCTGGCCGTCATTGTGGAGGTCTGCGGGTGCTCAGCTCCTACTGGGTGGGTGAAGACTCCACATACAAGTTCTTTGAAGTGATCCTTGTTGACACCTTCCACAAAGCCATCAGACGCAACCCCGACACGCAATGGATCACCAAGGCTGTGCACAAGCACAGGGAAATGCGCGGGCTCACGTCTGCTGGCAAGAAGAGCCGTGGTCTGGGCAAGGGCCACAAGTTCCACCTCACCATCGGCGGCTCTCGACGTGCGGCCTGGAAGAGACGCAACACCCTGCAGCTGCACCGTTACCGCTAAACAATGCGTGCTGTACATTTACCCAAATAAAGTATGTTTGTATGGCCACATCACGTGTCTTTATTGTGAGCTGGTGGATGAACAGGGAATCTGTAATACAAGTTTTCAACAACTCAATTTACTTATCGGCTGGAATAAGCAGCAGACAGGATAGTGTTTCTAGGATAGTGGTTTTCAGTCCTGGTCTCCCTTATCTGACACACTCACTTCAGTACATGGAACTTTGTCCTAACGAGCTAATGATCTGAATCAGGGCCCGTATTCACAAAACATCTGTCACCCGTCCCCTCAGTGGGATGCCTAAGTTTACTTCACCATTTTACAAATAAATCCTAATTTAATCATGATATGATGTATCGTTGACTCTTAAGTCAATAAGACTCCTAAATAGATATTTGACCATATTTCTGTTACAAATTATGTAGGAAAAGTAATAGATTAATTTATGACAATTTTGATCCTCAAAAATCTGCTTCATAACAGGAGTTCTGACCTTTGTCACAAAAAGACTTTCTTTGTTGCCTTTTTCTCTATCACCCTTTAGAAATCGTAAGAAATGATATATCAGTTGAAAACTTGAAATCTCAAAATTCATCCTTTGAAAACCATTTTAAAATTAGACATTGCATTACCATAAAAAATATACAACAAAATCGTACAGAATGTGTACATTTTTGAAGAATTTAAATGTTTTGAATACAGCATTTTCATGTTTATGTTCAAAAGTGGGAGTGACAGTTAAAGGGTTAAGGTTAAAAGTATCTCAGAATTTGCCAATTTAAGAGAAAATCTTTAAAATAATGGGGGTGTCAATCCTAAATTTAAGATTCCTAAATTTTCGCTCTAAGAGTATTTCACAGTGTTTTAGTGCAAAAACTAGTTCTTAAATCTGTAAAATATTAAAGTAATGAAGAGGACTCCCTGCAAACAGTGCATATATATAAATATAAACATGGTAGCCTGTGTAATTGTCAGGGTTGTTTGTAATCTGAGACCAAAGCTGAATTCTGACAAAAGAGTATTTGTTATATATATATATATATATGCACTGTTTGCCTGCCATGACCCCCATATACCTTGTGATTACTTTTTATCAGTAAACGCATGCTCTTAGTTTTTTTCAATTGTTAACAAGCATTGTTCAAAACTGAAGCCACATTTTTAAAACATAGACTGCATTCCCAACATGTATCTTGGCCAAACAGTTGATCTCATCTCCAAACTCACTTAACAAAACACTTAATATAGGTCTCAAAATAAGCTTGTTTCACCATAACACTGGCAACAAGTCTCATTCAGAAAACATACATTTCATTCATAACACACTGATTTAAAAATACTAACAACAGAGAGCATTACATAAACTATGAACCTTCAACTTTGAAGTTTGAATGATTTGTCACATAATTATTTCATTATACACTCAAAAAAAAAAAAAAGTTGTTGAACGAACGTAACTAAATTATGTTAAACTTTTCCATCTAACTGAATTGTGTTTTTCCAACAAAATCTAACCAGTTTGATTTGTTGTAATCTTGTTATATGAACATAAATTAATTTAATCTAAACAGCTAAAAAAAAATTGGTCATTCCAACTAGATTTCAATTGTTCATATTGAGTGGGGCACTCCGGAACAGATGGTGGCGCTATTTACACATAGCCGTCTTGTTCAAAAGATCAAACAGAATCACTGAAGAAGACAATTACATTTTTGGGTTACCATGACAGTGGTCAGTGATTGCTTTAGTTGGGCTCTGGACACTTGGCTTTTGTAACTCAGTTATATCAGCTAGACCATCCAAGAGATAAGATGATCAGGTGATGTTGATTATGTTTTATAATCTGACCTGACTTTCTAAGTTACCTTTTTGATTCTAGCCATTCTGTGTTTGGACAGTATATGATTGGGAATTGTCATCATATTCAGGAACAAAAAAACAACAATGAATAAATATAAAAATGTATACATTAAATATATTTATATTTATTAATATCAATAAATATATACATTTTGTTTAGGTACACACAGACATCAAGAACCAGCATATGAATCTCAACAATGGTGACAAATAGCATATTCAGAAAGACAGATCAACTCTGAACATCGCAAAGCAAATAGAAAGACAATTCAGCTCATAATTTATTCATGTGGCAATTCATGATGGGAACCATGGGTGAGTTTTGATTGGCTACAACATGCTGATTTGATGATCACCGTTGTTGAGATTCATACACTGGTTCTTGATGTCTGTGTGTGCCTAAACAATATGTTTGGTTTTTTTTTAACATCAGAACTGCCTGAAAGAAATCTTTTCAAAAAAACATAATGATTATGTTAAAACATAATCACGAACACCTGATGATTGCTGCTCTTGGCTTGTCTGTCTTTTAACAGATACAGCAGCCAAACAAAATCTAATATTAAAGATATAAGTGTTAAGATCCCAACTAAAGCAATCACTGACCACTGTCATGGTAACCTAAAAATGTAATTGTCTTCTTCAGTGATTCTGTTTGATCTTTTGACAAGATGGCTATGTGTAAATAGCGCCACCATCTGCTCCGGAGTGCCCCACTCAAAATGAACAATTGAAATCTAGCTGGAATGACCAATTTTTTTTTAGCTGTTTAGATTAAATTAATTTATGTTCATATAACAAGATTACAACAAATAATTTCAAACTGGTTAGATTTTGTTGGAAAAACACAATTCAGTTAGATGGAAAAGTTTAACATAATTTAGTTACGTTCGTTCAACAACGATTTTTTTTTTTTTGAGTGTATGTTCACAACAGAAACATAAATGAATTGAGTTGAATAAACATGATTCATTTTTGTAATTTCAAAGACCTGTTATGAGCATTTTTTTCAGTGTAGTTGTTCACTCCGACGTTACGTCGAGTGACATATTTGGGATCATACTTGAGAGGCCTATCACCTTTGAGCTAAAGAGAAAAGGCCACTGAACATTGGCGAGTGGAATTTTCATGCCCATCCCCGTACATAAGATGGCGGTGTGCATCCACTCATTCAGATTTCTGCTTCTGAGCCATCGCCTGCTGCTGACGAAGAAAGAGAAGCCTGATTTATCGAATGCATTTTGTCTGAAAGCAATGAAAAATGATTCACAGTTTGTGTTCTGTTTCACTGAATGTCGAAAATGTGGCTTCAGTATTGAACAATGCTTGTTAGCAATTGAAAAAACTGTAAGTGAGGCATCTTTCATATAAATCCGTAATGACATGCAGGTACATCCACACCACATGAGGAAAACAGGTGTTGGTTTATGTAGATGTAAGCTGTGACTGGCATTTTAATGGGCTGTTGACTAGAATGTAGACTATAATCTGTTTTGAGCGTTTCATTCACATTTTTTTAAACATAAAAATCCTAGAATTACAGTTTTTTTCAATTGCTAACAAGCATTGTTCAATATTAAAGCCACATTTTCAAAACTGTTCACATAGACTGCATTACCAAACGGGTTTTTGTCCAAACAGTTGATCTCACCTCCAAAACTCACTCAGACCAACAAAACACTTCATATAGGTCTCAAAATAAGCTTGTTTCACCATAACACTGAGAACAATTCTCATTCAAAACATACATTTCATTCATAACACACTCATTTAAAAAACAGTAAAAACAGGGAGCATTACATAATTGATAAACTGTTAAAATTGATAAAATCTTTGAAGTTTGAATGATTTGTCACATAAGTATTGCATTGATTGATTTCCTCTGCGTTTCTCCCACAATCTAAAGACATGCAGGACAGGTGAACTGGAGACTGTAAGTGAGTGTGAACATACATGTGTGTGATGTTTGGGTTTGGGTTTTCTTCAAATTAGACATTTTACTGACCAAACTCTTACTTTCCCCACGGATCAAGAAATGTGTACTAAGCTAGATCTGTTTCTGAAGCACTCTTCAAACACAAAGAATGTTGTTTCTAAGGTTTACACCTTGTTAGTTTCTAATTTGGGAAACAGTTTGCAACCATTGTTATCAGGGTGGGAAAAGGACTTTGGTGGATCTCAGGTGGAGGAGAAATGGTCAAATATCATGCAAAATATGAGGGTTATACTGCTGTGTAATAAGACACAAGAAACACAATTTAAAATACTGCACCATATACATTGTACTCCTTATGTACTTCCTAAGATTGATCCAAAGCATGCACCAGTTTGCCCTAAATGTAAATCTGATTTGGGTACACATTCCCACATTTTTTGGTTCTGCCACTTGATAAGCCACTTTTGGGATAAGATTAAAGAAAAGCTTGACTGTATATTAAGGTGCGATATTGAGAAAGATCCTTGTTTTTTTTTTTGTTTTTTGTTTTTTGGAATGAGTAAAGAGAACAGTGTACTGTCACGTCTTCAGGTCAAGCTGGCAAGTAAATTATTATTCGTGGTTCGTAAATGTATACTCGTGGTCTGGATTAAGGATAAGCCTCCAACATTGGACCAGTGGTATAACGAGATTTTCAGAATTCTCCCTTTAGAACGTCTTGGGGCCATCAGCAAAATGGAAATTAAGCTGAATTTGAAAACTGATGGTCCCCATTTGGTAGTCTCTTTTGGTAGTCTCCCTCAGGGTTTATCAAAAGTTTGTAAAAAGGCCAGGTGAGTTTAAACTGGAAATACTGATGTGGTTTCATAAGTTGCAGAAAGGTGCATTCTGTATATGTATATATTTCTTTACAAAAATCATTGCAGTATTGTGTTACATATTCCATGTTTACATTGCCATACAAAATTATTCCTAAGTTTTCCCCTTTCATACAGATAGTAATGAAAATTAAAGACCAACACTTGTGAAGATGTTCAGCTACATGCAACTGCTTTGTTAATATTTGATTTTGTTAATGGTTTGGTCACAATAGACAGATGTGCTAATTGTCGATTTGATTGCACAGATTTGAACTGAACTGAGCTAGACAATGACATCACTGAATCAGTGATGAACTGATTTTAACTGAAAACTGAGTGTTTTCTATTGTCCTCTTGCATTATTGACACCTTGTTTCCTGTTTAACACTGTAATAGCTGCTTTGGCACAATCTTTGTTTCTTTGTTTTTTCGTTTAAAAAAAAATGTGACTACAGATTTAACAAAAACATGTTAGCAATTGTAAAATAAAAATTATAATAAATGTTATTTATTGGACATTTTTTAGAGTATATCAATTTACCAACATAATGATATACCAGTGATCGCCAACCCTGCTCCTGGAGAGTGTTTGATTGGGGCTGAAGCAGGGTTTGAGACACCTGTAATAGACAGGGTCATTCTCTTTTGTTTACTGAAAACAAGAACACACTTTTCTCTGAAGGAGCTCATAGTATGTTGACTGTAAGGACAGTCCCCTGAGGACAACTACAATACAGAAATATTTTTTACTATTTCATCACTTTAAACCTAACAAACAACTTGTGAAATGTTTTGCTTAATGAAAAATTTGCTTAATTTTTAAATTAGCTTAAAATTTGATGAATAAATGTCTCTTGTACTGATATTTTTATCTCATTCAACCACATTGATTTTTAGTACATAGCATTTCTGTTTTATTGCTATTTGTATTTATTTTATTTTACTGTGTATTATCATAAGCTTTAGCAGTGGTGTCAGGTGAGCATTCTCATGTTAGACCCAGCACAAAAAGCTCATACGAAAGCTGTTGTCTAAATTCAGGAACAGCCAGTGAATCTTTTTAACTCATTCTTGTGGCATCTCTAGCCTTTAAATTTCATTTTTGCGTGTACATATTTAGCCGGAGGTACTAATGCTCTGACCCCTGACCTCTGTGGCCAGAGCTTAAAATGGAATGGAAAAGCTAAGCAGTGTTTGGAATGAGAACCATTTCACATGCTCATCGCATCAGTGATGCTTATTGCACACTTTTGTAAAAGGTTTCTAGAGCCTTTTGTGTCTTTGGGCCATAAAGTGACATTACTGAATTATCAATGGATGCAATAAATAAATGTTTTAAAATTAAATCACCTTTCTAATATTTATACTCTTAATTATAGTAGTTTTAAGGTTTTAAGGTTTACCACTACTGCCCTCTGTTCATTTATTTATTTATTTATTTTTTTTTTGGTTTAGAATAATGAAGCTATTAGAGATGCGTAGAACTGTAGAGATTTAATATCAAGTGTTACAGTTCACAAATGTCAAAAATCAAATTGTTCAAGTAGAAATCAAGAAGTCATATGTCAAAAAATGTCAACAAAATAATTTGATGTGTATTTATATATTTATTTATGAATTAATGTATTTATGTATGTCCATTCAGACTCTCAGTCAGTTAGGGATTGTTATAAATTAATGATCATAGTAAAAAATATATCAAGGTCACATTAACACCCTACAATTTCTAAGAAAAAAAAGGTGAAATTATATTTTGCCTGTTTAAAGTCTATTACCAATGGTTGCAATGTGATACTATTTTCATTATAGATAAGCACAACTCATCTTTAAATCTTGAATCTGTAATTTACTATTCTCAATATTGTAAAACGGTAAAAAAAAAAAAATAAATAAATAAATAAATAAAATAAAAATAAATAAGTTAAAATAATGTCTCACATGTATATTCAGTAGAAATTAAAAACATTACTTCTTTGTGACTAACTATTATTATTTTCTTTAAACATAAAGTCATTGCCACATTTATTTTATTTTATTTGGATCACCCCATAATAAGGCTACCAAATAATTTTAAGCAAAGTTAAGCTTTGTTAGGAGCGTCAATCTCTTTTAACTTGGGATGCAAACACTGCATTTCTTTAAATAAGCTACTGACCATGAAACGTCCTTTTGATGTTTTGGGCGGTATTTGGCAGCAGGGCGCGGTGCTCCTGTCCATCCTGTGATCCACACCCCTGGGGTCATCAGGGCACTCCGGGTGTGGGCTGAGGGTGCACAGGAGGCCCCTGCAGGAGCAGTGAAAGTGTGTCAGTGGGTTATACTGACACTAATGCAGCTAGAGGCGGAGCCGCCGTGAAGTGGGTCACATGATCTGGAGACAGCAGACTCGGCAGCGCGGACGCGCAGTTTCGGTCTATCACTCTACACGCGCCCACTCTCTGCGTTAAACCTGATTTTATTCACAACTCTGTACTACAGCAAGTCGAGTCGACTTAGTGAGCTATTATAGAGACTTTAATAGACGCGAAACCGTTTTGATTTTGTCTCTAGACCGTCCGGTTTTTATTATAGAGTTTGTAAGAGTCTAATTATTTCAACTTATACCGACGTATGTATTTATTTATATTTTTATAAGAACGAGTTTTTCTCAAGCAACGCGGCGCTAATTGATTCAGATTGTCTGGTAGGTTTAGTTAGAAATGTTTCTCAGGTAACGTTAGTGTCTAGGTAGACAAGAAGATATTCGGTTCACAGGATCCCACAGCGACTAGATTAGTTGCTGTAAACTGTTTAAAAACGGCACTAACACATAGGTGACTGCGGCTCTAAGCTGTCGGAGGACATGGAATCCACAAAGGCTGGTAAGATCAGTCTGGTTTTCATTTACTTTTGAATATGACTTTATAAGCAGTGATACCTTTAGTGTACTCTTATTTTAATAAATGACACCAAGACATGTAGCTGCACGTGATGTTGTGAATGTTTACTGTGTATTAAGTTGTAGTTTGGGCTTTTATTACTTTATTTGTAGCATGAAAACTCTAAGTAGGTTAATAGCGTCAGGCTTGTGTTGTTATGCCATAGATTGTGGGTTACTATTGAGCTGCAGTCTCCCGACTCACATGGACTGCACAGCCTAGCCATGTGCATCTGTGTTTACGCGTACTGTGCGTCTGCTCTGATTGGTCGAGAGAATTCGTGACGTGCGTGTTGCATAATTTGCATGGCAGCATGGATGCGTCTGCAGCTGCTGATACACGTGAGGCGGCCAAGTCTGACCCACTTTCTGGCTTTTACACTCCCAACAAGACATGTTTAGTACACGTGGGGGCTGGGCTAAGAACACGTCAATCAACAACGCAGCGGCGCGACGTCCGTCCATTCATTTTTTTTTCTTTGTAAAGAATGCCATTTAAAAATTAAACATTTGAACTGAATTTAAAAAGGGCCTTGGGATATACTTTAACTTAATTTATACTTATTATTATTTTTTCTTCTTAATAATAGGATTTGGCGAAAGAAAGCATAATATTAAATGTATTTTTTGGAAAGGACTATGTTTGCATTATTTAATGAAAAAAATATTCTTTGGTTTGCTCTATTAGATCAGCATGTGATAACATATAATAGCATATTACCTTTTTTAAAAAAGAAGGCTGTTTAACAACGTTAACAAACAGCCCAAACGTATTTAATTTGAGTTGGATTGTCTGTCTGCAAGAACTACACCCTGAAAGAGGTATTATGTAATGATGTTACCTAACCATTGAGAGTGGGGCAGCAGAAATCAGGTCAACTTGTACAGAGAGAGCACATGCAGCTTGGTCCACTTTCTGACAATAAGATGGGATACATCTTAAAATAATACATAAGATAATACAAAGAAAGTGTTTGATGTGCTTTTATTAGTAAATATCCACCTATATGAATTGCATTTACTGTTTCTCTATTTGTTTTGTATTACTTACTGTCAACAGATATATTAAAAATGGAATCAACCTCTAGGCCATGTCTCATACTCAATATGCTTCATAATTTATGTCCACATACTAGGATTCACATGATTTAGAAAATTAAGTTTGAAAAATAATTTGTTGCTCTTCTGTGTGTCATCCACCAGGTGGAGTAATAGCTTACATTAGCTCCTCAAGCTCGGCCTCCAGTCCAGAGTCGTGCCACAGTGACTCCTCCAACAGCAGCTATCAGTCCTGCTCTCCGCCCCATGCGGGGCAGGGCCAACAGGGTGAGGCTCTTCCTGTGGCCTCTCAGTCCCGCCCACCACGGCACAATGGAGGGAAGGCACGATCGCCCTCCACCACCAAAAGTGGCATTACAAGTGAGAGACTGATTTGAATGAGAATAAAGAAATCTGACAAGTGTTTTCATCTACAAATTTAACATATTTTAAGGAACTATATAAATATTTTTTTTTTTTTTTTTTTTTAATTTCTGTTGTCATAATGCAAGCTAGTGTATAATTAGTACATTGAAATTCGCTCATGTTTATCCTAATGTACATGTATTCACATTCCTTATTGTTTTTTTTAATAGAAATAATGTGGTTTGAAATGTCAGGGAGTTCAAAATGGAACAGAAAAAGAAACAAATATATTGTAGATTGGTCAGAATAATCATGTAGTAATGGTTTTCTAGCTGTTTGAGCAAACAGAAGGCATCTGAGGAAAAAGCCAAACTGAGCATAGATCATTCCTTGTTCGTCTGACCTTCTGTATGTCTGCTCCTGCAGAGATTAACGGTCTGGTGCTGCTATGTAAAGTGTGTGGAGATGTGGCATCAGGATTTCACTACGGTGTTCACGCCTGTGAGGGATGTAAGGTGAGAAAATGTAAAGTATTAGAGTCATCAGCCACATTTTAGCATATAATCATAAGATTAGAGATTTCATTTTGTTATTTCTGAAGTACAGGGAAGTAAGTCAAAAGCTCAGAAAGCTTCACTCTCATGTATGTTTGGGTTAGTTTACTTCTGAGTAAAGGTAGCACTTTTATAGTGTCTGTTTATGTGTTAAACTGGTATCACTGTTGTTGAATTAGATCGGGTCAATATGACATAGCTGTCATGCCATATCTGGGGCAAATCTACCTGCACATCGTCCTGAAGGGACATGACACTTTGTTTTATTTATAACTTGAACGCCTCCTACCCAGCAGCAGTTTAAGCTCCATGACAGAACAGTGTCTTCAGCCCTGAGGGTGGCACCTGCTCTCCATACCGACCCGAGGCTCGACACCTGTTACTCTCTGTGTGGCCACTATGACCCTGACACCTCTCTCCGTCTCTTTCACTTTTCCACCTGCAGGGTTTCTTCAGGAGGAGCATTCAGCAGAACATTCAGTATAAGAAGTGCCTTAAGAACGAAAGCTGTCCCATCATGCGCATCAACAGGAACCGATGCCAGCAGTGCCGTTTTAAGAAGTGTCTGCTCGTAGGCATGTCCAGAGATGGTGAGCTCCAGTTGGCATTGTGTCCTAGATCCAAATAATGTAAACTGTTACAGGCTGACATTTGTGACCTCTGCTTTTTAAACTTTAAAAGACAAGCTTTTAATAAATGAAATACATAAAGTATGTTATCAGACAGACAGACAGACAATAGATAGATAGATAGATAGATAGATAGAAAGATATAATAAATTAACAAGGAAACGGAAATTAATAAGGGCTTGTGACAAAAATGCCACCAAAATTAACAAAAATACCCCATAAACTCACAACAAAGGAGAAAAACGTCCCCTGCACAATTAAAAAATTCCAGCGTATTACGGCTGAAAATTAAAGAAAATTTGAGCCTTATAACCAATCAAACGTGTTTCTGTTGAACTTAGGAATGCAGAGGCTCTTAGATAAGTCAGCGCTGAAAATGCTGAAGCTGTTGACGAGTGTGCGAAAATTCCCTTATTATTTGTATAATTTGTCGTTTAAGTTTTGGTTAAATTTGGTTGTTATTGTTTTTTCTATTTTGTTTCTTTTGTTCCTCTAGTTCTTTGGCCTAATAACATCTGGCAAAGGAACTACCAATGAAAACTAGCCTTTGGGCTTATTTACATTTACATTCATGTTGATTAATGTACACTGTCCCTATTTTTTGTAAAATAAAGAAATAAATAACATAGCGCAGATACGATGTAAATAAAAGATTAATTTCATAGCTTCAGTGATTATAGCGAGAGTTTTTGTATATCTTGTGGTAGGGTTGGCTAACCTCGTGAACCGTTTGTCTGTGACGCCAGAATGTGACGTGCACAAAACAAAACAAAAAACGTTTAATGTTATTTTTGATATTGATATTAATCATCAGTATTACAATATAAAGAGCAATAATCTACAATAATGATTTTTGTCATAATATTGCAGCCCTGAGAGCTCCTGTTTTTTACATGTGTAATTTAGATACTATTTTAAATAGTCTGTTGTTATTCACAACAGTTTCAAATATTGATTAAAGTAATAAGGTAAATTTAAGTATTTGACATTAAAGGCAACATAGTAGCTGACTGTGTCTGTGCTCCTCAGCTGTGCGTTTTGGTCGGATTCCCAAACGGGAGAAGCAGCGCATGCTGCTTGAAATGCAGAATGCCATGAACAACATGATGAACAACAGCCACGGCAACCAGCCTCTCAACAACCAGACATCAGCCACCGATGGAGCTTCAGAGGTCAGTGGCTCCAGCCCTTCCTCCCATTCCCCTTCCACCTCCCCCAGGAGCAACCGATCCAAATCCAGCCCTGACCCCGAGCTGCTGATCCCCATGGATACGAGCTCGAGCTCAGACTCCTCCAGTGCCACTGACAGCGGGGAGGAGGAGGTCATCTGCACTGTTACTAGGGCACACCAGGAGACGTTCATGTACAATCAGGAGCAGGGCAGCATGCCTTCAGAGTCCCCTAACAACAATAGCCATTGCACAGAGAAGACTCAGGAGGTCTGGAACCAGCAGAACAATGTATCCTCAGAGAGCCAACCAAAGCCACCATCAGGCTGTGCTCCACAGGGGCCTGAAGACTCGGACCGAGACCACAGTACTCTGAGCAGCTGTCCCGTCAGACTGCCCGACAGCAGCTCTGCTGGACCATCCCTGCAAAACCTCTCTCTGAGAGCTCATAATGACAATGAACCCCATGTCAGTGGCAGCTGTAGTGTCCCAACATTTGCAATGGTTAACAGGATGCACCTGGTGAGTCACACAGAGAACTAATACCAAAATAGCAATACCAAAATTTCAGTAGTCCATACAAATACTCATGATTCTCATTCACAGGTTTGCCCCATGAACACATCACCCTATGTGGATCCTCAGAAGTCAGGTCACAGTATTTGGGAGGAGTTCTCCATGAGCTTCACCCCAGCTGTCAGAGAGGTAGTGGAATTTGCAAAACGCATCCCAGGATTCAAAGACCTGTCCCAGCATGACCAGGTCAGCCTGCTGAAGGCCGGCACCTTTGAGGTATGAACAAAAACCAACACAACGAAAATTGTTGTAAAAAGGCAGAGTCCTATGCATTTACTGAATAGAATTCAGTTTAATTCAGTTGGTTTCCTGTTTGTTCTGTAGGTGCTGGTGGTGCGCTTTACATCTCTGTTTGATGTGAAGGACCGCACAGTTACATTTCTGAGTGGCAGGAAGTATAGTGTTGAGGCTCTGCGCTCGATGGGTGCTGGAGATCTGCTCAACTCAATGTTTGACTTCACCAATAAGCTTCAAGCTCTGAACCTCAGCGAGGAGGAGATGAGCCTCTTTATGGCTGTAGTGCTGGTGTCTGCAGGTATTTACCACCATACGCTTTGTAGTTCTGTATCTGTGATGATGCCATGACTTACTGTGTTAAATGAATTCCCCTCATGCGTTTCCCATAGATCGTTCTGGTCTCGAGAACGTCAACTCAGTTGAGGCCCTTCAGGAAACTCTGATTCGAGCTCTGCGCAGCTTGATCACCAAGAACCACCCCAACGAGATCGCCATCTTTACTAAACTGCTCCTCAAACTTCCGGACCTGCGCTCGCTCAACAACATGCACTCTGAGCAGCTCTTGGCCTTCAAGGTCCACCCCTGACCACCCACCAACCCCCATAACTGTGGACCACACCCCCCCATCTATCTCCAGAGCCTCTAGACCCATTTCTGCAGCCCGTTTAGGCAGTGGGGAGCTTGTTCTCACTCAGTGCCCCTTTTTTATTACTTTTCCCCATGACATTCAAAACACTGCTGGGTAAATATGAGGTGGGGGGGCAGAAACTTGAGAAGTCATTGTACTGTAATACGCCTCTGTTCGTGCTAACGCACACGACTCGCAGACACAAACTGGAGGGGTTTCGTTGTAGATGCTTACGAGAGTTTGTATGATAACGGGGTTTGTGTGTACACAGAGGCACCTTGAATTTGTTTTTAGATTTATACTGCCTGTGCAATAAGTGACACGTTCACTGTTTCTAGATTGTTCCTTGTTGGTCTTTAAATACTTTCAGAGAAGAGGAATTAAGGTATCTTGTGGCCGTATGAATGCTGTGTGTTGTTGAGGGGAGATTATGAAGGGATATTCCCACACGTAAGCATAAATCAAATGAGAAACTTAGTACACATAGTACAGTATGACATCCTTTCTAATTTGAAGAGAAGAAAAAAACAACTAAGAAATTAAAGAATGTGGAACAGGCTGCTAATTAGAGCTTTCGGGTGGAAAGACACGGGAATGTTTAATGGATAGATCTATTTTTGTAGTTTGTTTTCTGTCTTAAAATCTGTAGTTAAGTGCAGAGGAAGCCACTTCTAGGCCTGAAACATTATGTAAGTATGTGAACGCAAATGCATCTTGCTACAGAAGCTCAAATTTGTGGATGGCTGCGTTCTAAAATGTGTCATTTATAGTAATATTTCTCTTCCAGGTCAGCTACTGCCATGATGGAGCAAGTTTAAAAATAATCATTTAAGCTGTTGACACAATATAGCTAGCTACCTGACTAATGACGCATTTGATTTATTGGCACAGCCATCTGAAGTTGACTGTTGAGTGGCTGAGTGTTACCGCCAAGATTTAATCATTTGCATTTTTGTTTCTGATTTTAGATCTGCATAGTGGTGCATCTGTATGTCCTGATTTGTAGGGCTTTAATGACACAGTGTTTGATAATGCTAAATGACAAAAGGGGGAGTAGAACAAACCATTTTATCACTATAAGAATTGTACATGCTCCTCCCTGGTACTGATGGGACTCAAAGCCATCCACAGTGATGTCATAATGTCTCCCCTTCAAATAATTGTAATTCTGTTCATTTCTCTTCTGAATGTTGCTTTTTTCCTTTTTGGCTAAGTCTGTTTAGTAAAACTTCTTGTAGAATTATTCTGTCTGTGTGATCAGCTGCAGTAAGCACACTCGCACCGCTGGACCAGACAGGAAGAGGAAACAGGAAACGGCCCAAAACTCCACCAAGTAACACCGGCAATGGCTCTTACCCTGCCGACTCTGGGCATCTGAACTCTTCTCGGGTCGGTTTTGATATCAAAACTGCTGTAGATGAATAGTCAAGAAAAGAAGTATCTTGAATTCTTTTTGGTGTTGGTGTTCCTGTCATTGTTCAGCCTGTGGCTCACTCAGTGTCATTGTTGTGTTGCCATAATCCAGTCTGTCAGTTTTCTTCTGTGAAAGCATTGTAAGATAGCTAGATTTCTATAAATATATATAAATATATAATATAATTAAATACATATAAAATAAGAAAATAAACAGATAAATGCTGAACTCATTCTCTCCATGTGTTTAGTAATTTTTACACCCATGTGTCACAAGTACAAATGTATAGACTGTAAAAACAGCTCTTTTAAAATAGCTCATTATGTTTATAATGTTATTAGTTTTTTTTTTTAATTGCTTAGACACTAAAAGTGGTATTTGAGACCCATTTAGTGAAACCATTCAATCATATACCTAATCTATAGACCAAGTCTGCAAAACTACAAGCACATTATGTGCTTTAAACTCGGTTTGCAATTGTAAAACAAACTTTTAACTCTAAACATTAAACTTTTACACACATCATTCACAGCTAACAGCTTCATTTGGGAAACACTGCCATTTAAATGCCACACTTATTTACTGATTTACCTACACCCAGTGATTATGTGTGAAAACATACAGCAGTTGATCACTTTTTTTTTTTTTACCACTTGCATTTCTGTATCTGTATATACATACATGCATACATACGTACAGTGTCTTGCTAAGATTTTTTTTTACGTGACCAGTGTCTGAAGCATGTGTGAAACAACGGCGATCTATTGGTCCACGCGGCCCGTGACGTCATAGGTGGGTGCCCGTGGGTATAAAAGGGCATTTGTTGAATATGCCACCAGTTCAGTTGTCTGAAGGAGACATAAACAGGAAAGCATGGCAAAGGGATGCAGTGTCTCATTTCCTCTCGAGGAATCATGGTTAAATGGGTAACCCGAAATGTTCCCCTTCTAGGGAACTCAATGCTGCGTCCCTCTAGTGGAGACTTTGGGGAATAAAATCCAATCACGCCATGTCAAGACACATGCCTGCCCTACAAATCTTAAAAATCTTAATAAAGCATAATGCTATTTAGCATTCACAAATGCTACAATTAAATATATATATATATATATATATATATATATATATGCTGTTATCATTTACATGTGTGGAGCATCTCAAACTCCAACTCTGTATGTTGTTGTGATTTTGGGATTATAATAACATTCATCTGGGAACCCAACCTGTGCTATTTCATCAGATTTTAAAGGTAAATCATTTATAAACCTAAGCAAACGCAGGAGAAAACCCTCGCTCTAAGTTTACATGTTTTGATGTCCACATATTCATAAACTACAGTGGCTGCTGCATTTCTGTCATTAAGAAATGGCCAGTTATTAAAGATTAAGTAGACATTTGAATTAAATATTTGTTGAGTCAATATTTAAAAAGGATTAAACAAAGATTAAAGGCCGTTGGCACCCTCTGCAGGCATTTGTTATAATGTGTTATGTACATTAGCTCTACTGTTTATACTACATTATGTATTTTAACAGTTTTGTTCAATTAAATCATATGACTACTTGCTTTTGACATTTTTTTTTTTTTTTTTTTTTTTTGAACTAATGATTATTGCCTCATTGCTATTATATTGTCACAGTACATACTGGAAGAAGTGCACGACGAGGAAAATAAAGTCTTTAATCCACAAAAGGTAATTCACAGACAGAACAGGAGCACACGTACACAACGGGGTAGCAAAACAGTAGATCCGACAATGAAACAAGAAACAGAACAGGCTTAAAAAGGGTGGATAATGAGCAAGGCAGGTGTTGGTGATTAACTGGTGATGACATAACAAGGGGGAGGAACAGGAACAAGACCAAATATGGGTAAACAGGAAGTTGATGAATCAAAATGTCTAAGAACTAAACCATTGTACAAACGGATCAAACCAATGAAAGACAGGAACAAAACTCAACAAAAAGAAGGCGCGACCTCACGCCGTAGAAGTACCAACAGTGGAGGGAGGGGGTTCAGGAGGTGGAAAAAAAACAAAGTGCAGGGTGGAGCTGATGGAGGGATGAGCCATGGATGAAACAAATGTCCAGGATGGATCCGTCAGAGGGAGGAGCCAGGGAGGAGACAGAAGGGTCCAGGGTGGATCAAACGGAGGGAGGAACCAGGGGAGAGACAGGAGGGATTTGGAGCAGAATCTAGAAACCAAGATAGGCACCCGCCTATGATGCCACGGGCCACTGCTGCATTGAAGGTTCACAGAAGCATATAGTCTCCGTTACCCTTAATGGAAGAAGTTTGAAACAACCACGACTCTTCCTAGAGCTGGCCTCCTGGCCAAACTGAGCAATTGATGGAGAAGGGCTATGATTAGACTGGTGACCAAGAAGTCACGCTAGTTGAGCTTCATGATCATATATGCAGATGCACAAGTTCACACTGAGCTCAGAATTTTTTTGGGGGAGTACCCCCCTTACAGGTTAGGACAGAAATCCTGCCGAACTTTGTTAATAAAACATAATTTCACAAGTTCACACTTACGTATGAACACAACAGAATAAAGGTTATGCGTATTTAACGTGCTGTCTGAGGAAAGGGCTCCGAATTTTGGCCCAAATCCAGAGTCCCCCAAAAAGCAATGAAGCTAAGGACAGCCACCCGATAGGAGGGCTGGTCAAAATGAGCTCGAACTCCGATGGGAGCAGCTCACTGCGTCGGGTGGACGGGCCCTACCGGCCAATGAACGAGAAACATCATTGTTTGGGGCGCTCCATCGGAAAGACCCATACTGCTTCTTGACAGGAGCAGCTTGCGGCGTCAGATCGGTGAGCCCTGGTGACCAATACAAGGAGGAGCAGTGTGTTTGGGCTGTCAGACCGAAGCCCTGTATTGCCTTCAACGAGAGCAGCTATGGTGAAAAGCTGAGCCGAAGCAGGAAGCGAGTGAGGCTTTGCTGCCGTGAGATCTGGCGTGTGGCCCAGGCTCGTTGAAGGCCTTCCACTGCGACCCAGCACTTAAGGAGAACTGGGTTTTATTCGGGGAGATGGTGGTATGGAGTGAGGTGAGTTCGGGGCCTTGTGAGCTTTGCTAGAAATATTGGTTGCCCTGCTGGAGTGTCTGGTGGAGAAGGAGCAATCCTGGGGCCGGCAGACTGGCCAGATCATCCGGAAAAAAAATCCCCAGTATAGGTGTTGTCAGATACTCAACAGATGTTTAGTTCATCACAATTACAAGCAATATAAACAGCATTTATGGTTGATATTTGCCCTTTACATCCACCTCACAGGTGTGGCATATCAAAATGCTGATTAGACACCATGATTATTGCAGAGGTGTGCCTTAGGCTGGCCATAATACAAGGCGACTCTAAACTGTGCAGTTTTATTGTATTGGGGGGTCGGGGGGGTCCGAACACCAGTCAGTATCACCATTTGCCTCACGCAGTGCAACACATCTCCTTCGCATAGAGTTTATCAGGTTGTTGATTGTGGCCTGTGGAATGTTGGTCCACTCCTCTTCAATGGCTGTGTGAAGTTGTTGGATATTGGCAGGAACTGGAACATGCTGTCATATACACCGATCCAGAGCATCCCAAACATGCTCAGTGGCTGACATGTCCAGTGAGTATGCTGGCCATGCAAGAACTGGGATGTTTTCAGCTTCCAGGAAGTGTGTTACAGATCCTTGCATGGGGCCGTGCATAATCATGCTGCAACATGAGGTGATGGTCGTGGACGAATGGCACAACAATGGGCCTCAGGGTCTCTTCACAGTATCTCTGCATTCAAAATGCCATCAATAAAATGCACCTGTGTTATAACCCCACCGCCACCATGGGCCACTCGATCCACAATGTTGACATCATGCTGTCTGCCATCTGCCCTGTACAGTGAAAACCGTGATTCATCCGTGTAGAGAACACCTCTCCAAAGTGCCAAACGCTATCGAATGTGAGCATTTGTCCACTCAAGTCAGTTACGAAGACGAACTGCAGTCAGGTAGAGACTCCGATGAGGATGGCGAGCATGCAGATGAGCTTCCCTGAGACGGTTTCTAACAGTTTGTGCAGAAATTCTTTGGTTGGATGTGGATGCGGATGTGGAGGTCCTGAGCTGGTGTGGTTACACATGGCCTGTGGTTGTGAGGCCAGTTGGATGTACTGTGAAATTCTCTGAAATGCCTTTCGAGATGGCTTATGGTAGAGAAATGAACATTCAATTCACAGGCAACAGCTCTGGCATGATTCCTGCAGTCAGCATGCCAATTGCACGCTCCCTCAAAACTGGCAACATCTGTGGCATTGTGCTGTGTGATAAAACTGCACATTTTAGAGTGGCCTTTTATTGTGGCCAGCCTAAGGCACACCTGTGCAATAATCATGCTGTCTAATCAGAATCTTGATATGCCACACCTATGAGTTGCATGGATTATCTCGGCAAAAGAGAAGTGCTCACTAACACAGATTTAGAGAGATTTGTGAACAATATTTGAGAGAAATAGGCCTTTTGTGTACATACAAAAAGTCTTAGATCTTTGAGTTCAGATGGGGGCAAAATGGGGGCAAAAACAAAAATGTTGCGTTTATAATTTTGTTCAGTGTAATAGCAGGCCCAGACAACAGGAGGTACACAGTGAAGGTACACAGGACCTAACATTTCCACTCTTTCATTACCCCTGGATAAATGTTTTTCACAGAAAATGAGTCAAGGTCAATGAGTATGAGCTTGAAAAAATAATTAATAGTATAATTTTTCTATTGACACAAAGTGAAAATGGGTCCCACAGACCCGAACACCATACAAGGGTTTAATGGCAAAGGTGAAAACGGTAAGGCAAAGATAAGGCCGATGTGTATATATACACCTGTTAATTAGGTTGCTTACTAATTGTACTCCTCTGGTGTTAATCAGGTTAATTATCTGAACGTTCTCCTCCTGAACTTTGTTAATAAAACATCATTAGGAGAAAGTTCCAGAAGGACAAACATGACTGCAACACTCCACCGATCTGGGCTTTAAGGTGGTATGGAAGACTTACCGACTTGTGGCAAAGACTGACAGACTTGTCAGAGAAGAAGGAAAGCTCAATGCACCAAAATATCAGAATCAGAATCAAAAAGAGCTTTATTGCCAGGTATGTTTACAAAGCAATGAATTAACATACAATGAATTTGTTTTGATGACAGAAGCTTCCACAGTACAAAAAGACTGACAGAGACAAGACACAGAAATTTTGAGATAGCCTTAATTAAAACCCAGTCCAGAGCATTCAGAACCTTAGACTGGGCAGAAGGTTTACCTTCCAACAGGACAATGATCCTAAGAACACAGCAAGAGTGGTGGTAACACTTTATAATAAGTGATATGCTAACAATTTATGTATGTTTTGTTAATTATTTTACAAGTAATTAGTTAATGATGAACCAATCATTTACAAAACATGACTATGCATTCATAAATGATTACTAAGTGATATACTAACAATTTACAAATCTGTCATAATCTTAAAAAATAACATATCATTAAATATAAATATCATTATAAATCATTGAAATGTTTATCCTCCATTGAGGATCACATAATGAATAAATCATTTACAAATCTTTCTGCATCCCTAAACAATATATCAGTTGTAAATGTTTTACTCATCATTTGTAGATCTTTCCCCCCAGTGTGTATACCCACACAACCTGTAACCAGCAGGTTTATAAAACATTTACAACTAATGAGTAGTTTACACTTTAGATTAGGGGATGCAGAAAGTGTTGTAAATTCCTAGTATACACCAGATCAGTTTTAACATGTAAGAAAGATCTCCAAATTATGTGTAACACATTTACAAGTGATGAATTGTTTACACTTTAGAATAGGGGATGCAGAAAGATTTGTAAATGATTTACTCATTATGTGATCCTCAATGGAGGATAAACATTTCAATGATTTATAATTGTTTAATAATATATTAACTAGTAACTTATTAACCATTTACTAAGGATCTGTTTGATTTATTAATGACAACAGAATGTCAGGAAGCCAGTGTAATTCCACATCTGAAGTACGCTACTTTTTACAAGGACCGTTTTATCGCTTCATGAAAAGGTAGTGTTGCAAATTATTTTAAAACTCTACTCAAAGTGAAATAATTTGAAACGTAACAAGTAAACAGGGATTTTCTTTAAAAGCTCTCACTCCCCAAAGTTCCAGAGACAAAAACTACTGTTAAAGTGCAAGACAGAGAATTTATTAAATGAGAATGGGCAAATAACAGCAAAAGCTTTGGGAGGAGAAGCACCAAAAAAAAAGTACAATAAACAAAGCTAACTACCAGTCAAAAACTAACCTGGAAAGAAATAAAATAAAATAAAATACAAAGTCTTCCCTCCCTACTAACAGAAACAGGAGAAAACGAATAAAACAAACAGACACCCACCTCCCTGCCACATTCCACTTTAACAAGGATCAGGAAGTAAGGGGGTGAACATAAAATACAACTCAGTTCCACTTAATTCAACGAATGTCAACAGATGTCTTGTTTAGCGATCCTTTCACAAACACAGTCGAAAGAATACGCTAACAGCAGAGGAAAACCAGGAGAATGGGGAGCCGAAGATTCCACCATCCCGGCAGCTTAAATACTGCAGCTATCAATCTAGTCACCAACGAAATCCGTCCTCGTGAGCAACTCCACCTGTAAGCAATTAGAGACAGGAAAGAGGAGAAGAAAAAAAAACTACACAAGTTACACCAATTCCACGCAACAACCATAAGCACTCAAAACACCTCCACACAAAAAAGATACAAACAAGAAGTTTGTATCTACCACCGTCTAAATGCACCCTAAGCTTCAGCACCACGGACTCTGGACAGACCATCTGCAACAACATTGTGCGAGCCCTTCTTGTGTCGAATATCCAAACTAAACTCTTGAATTATTAGCGACCAACGCATTAAGCGTCTATTCGAGTTACGCATCCTGGTCAAGAAAACAAGAGGATTGTGGTCAGTATACACGACGATCGGCAAGGAACTTCCACCTGTATACATCTCAAAATGTTGCAAGCTAACAGTAATGCAAGAGCCTCCTTTTCAATTGTACTATATCTGCACTGACACAAAGAAAACTTTCTTGAGAAATAGCAAACTGAATGTTCAATTTCCAACTCACTTTCTTGAATAAGGACAGCACCAGTAGCAGAAGCATCCACTTCTAACTTGAAGAGGCGTTCAAAATCCGGCGCTGAAAGGATAGGGGCATTACACAACAAATCCTTAGCTGCTCTGAAAGCTTGCTCACAAGCGGGGAACCACACAAAAGCTCTACTTGTGCTGAGAAGATCGGTTAGCGGTGATACCACACTGGCAAAGTTACGACAAAATCCTCTATAGTATCCTGCCATACCTAAAAATCTATGCAATTCCCTTTTATTCCTAGGTACAGGAAATTCTAAAATGGCCACAATCTTTGCATCAACTGGGCATCCTTGTCCCTGACCTACCTTTTTCCCCAAGTACACCACTGTAGCCTTAGCGAACTCACATTTAGCTAAATTTAAAGTCAGAAAAGCATTAACAAGGCGTGCAAACACCTCACGTAAAGAACGCACATGTTCTTCCCAACTGGAAGAATATATTACAATATTGTCCAAGTAGGCTTCACATTTCTCAACTCCACTTAGTACAATACGCATTAATCTCTGAAATGTTGATGGTGCATTGCGCATCCCGAAAGCCATAATGGAGTACTGCATAAAATCGTCAGGAGTCACAAACGCTGAAATCTCTGAGGCTCGAGGAGTAAGGGGTACTTGCCAGTATCCCTTTAAAAGATCTAATTTTGTCACAAACATTGCAGGACCAACACAATCAATGCAGTCTTCCATACGAGGAAGAGGAAAGGAATCATGTTTAGTTACTATATTGACTTTAATCAGTACAAAAGTGAACCGAGGAATCAGCCTTAGAAACTAATAAACACAGTGAAATCCACGCACTCTGACTGGGACTTGCAAAGTTATTCTGATGCAAATAGTTAACCTCCGCCTTCATCAACTCACGTTTTCTGGGATTAAGCCGATAAGGATGCTGTTTTATAGGCTGTGCATCACCAGTATCAATATCATGTTGCAGTACTGTAGTCTGTAACGGAATCACCAAAGAGCGAACGAGAATTTTCTCAATGATTAACTCAATGATATCCCTTTTCTGATTCAGAGTTAAATTACCTAAATGGCGGTCCAGATCTTTCAATATTATGGAGTTCAACAACCGCCCAGAAGGCACAGAAAACTCCTGTTCAGCAACATCATCTGTTGAAGACAATGACGCAACAACAGCACTTGACTTGGCAGTAGGTACAGTTGGTGATGAATCATCCTTCACATAAGACTTTAACATGTTGACATTAACCATTCGTGACTTCCTCTGGCGATCAGGCGTGCAAATTAAATAGTTGGTGTCAGACAAAAATTGAAAATTTCTGTTGCAATGCAGAACCCGGCATAGCCAGTAACATAAAAACTGAATCACCTGGCTGAAATGAACGAGCGAAACTTTTACGGTCATAATACTCCTTCATGTCAGCCTGTGAATCAGCTAGATCCATTCTTGCTTTCTCACAGGCATTGCAGAGACGTTTCTAAATAGAAGAAACATATTTGGACACAGGTACAGGCGGCTTGTTATCAGCAACCAATTGTTTGCTTAATAACTTTAAAGGTCCACGAACCACATGTCCAAAAATGAGCTCTGCGGGACTGTAACCTAGTACTCAGACTGCGGATGGAAAGGAGTTGACATGGCGTGACTCATAGAAATTCCATTCAATACTTGTGCAAACAATTTAGATGTAAAATTTGTTCCTTGATCCGTCTGAATCACATGGGGTAGACCGAATGTTGAACAAAATTTAATCTCCTTAATTTAACTCCTTCACAATGGTTTTTGCTTTAATATTACGTAATGGTATTGCCTTAGGAAACCGTGTTTCTGCACACATTACCGTCAAAATATATTGGTACCCTGCTTTTGACTTTGGCAATGGGCCAAAACAGTCTAAAATAAGATGCTCATATGGCTCTCCCATCACTGGGATAGGCTGCAAAGGAGCAGGCCGAATTATTTGATTGGGTTTACCAGCGATTTGACGAGTGTGACACAAACGACAATGCTTGGATACAGCGGATCTTAAACCGGGCCAATAAAAGTACTTAGCGACTCGCATGAATGTTTTAGAACTATCTAAAGACCAGATAAAGGATGATCATGTGCAAATTTAAGAACTGCTGCTCGATAACCAAAAGGTAACACAAACTGATAATCTTGACTTAAACCAGCTTCTTTAGCCTTCTGAGAAAGCCACTTGCGTATCAACACATCTCTGTCCCAAAAGTATTGCACACCAACAACATTATCTTCTTCCATTTTACCTTCCGCAGCCTCAAGACAGCGCGTCAAGGAAGAATCAGACCTTTGAGCTTTACCAAGTTGGTCTCTCCCCATTGTAAATGAGGATTCATGAACAGCCATTTCACTATCCATTTCTGGCTGTACAGACAATGTCAACTCAATGGGAGAATCTGTTGGAGCAAGAAAAGTATCAGACAAAACAGTGGCATCCTCATTTTTACGTGCCTGAGCACGGGTGACTGCACATGCTGAAAATGTTGAAGGGAATTGACTGCTAAGCTTCGTATCACAAACAGGAGTCTCTGCCACAATTGGGTGAGGAAACACCTTACCATCGGCCAGGTCATTTCCCAAAATTAAACTCACACCCTCTACACGCAGTCTTGAACGTACTCCCACTTAGATGTCAAGAACACAGTATGAAGAGGAACTTTTACACAGCTCAGCTCAATCCCGCGAACTAAAACATCGGTCCCGGTATACGTTTCACTTAAAAAAGGTAACACATTTTCCAGGATAAACGATTGTGCTGAACCTGTGTCTCTCAAAATAGAAATAAATTTCACTGTAGAATCAGGAGAAATACACTGATACATTACCCTTGAAAATAAAAGGAGTAAAGACAGAGGCATCTGAACAACATTGGTTCTCACTATGACTCACTGGTTCAAAATCAACATTGCCCACACTCTTCGGTTTTAAAACAGTGTTCTTTTTCTTCCAAGCTTTAGAGTCAGCAATTAGATGACCAGGATCTAAGCAATAAAAGCAAACCCTTTTATTTTCTGAGCCCTTACCCTGCTCTTTACGCTGCTCTACAAAGCGTGCCACTGGTTTCATTGGACAAGTAAACAAGTAAGGTTTCTCAGTATTCAAAAACACTGACGCACCAGAATTTGAACCTGCAGCAGAAGAAAAAGTAGTCTTATGAGTAAGCATATATTCATCTGCTAATGCTGCAGCAGCTGAAAACAAATTCACCTTTTGTTCATTAAGGTAAACTACTAAACTATCTGGTAAACAGTTCTTGAAGTCCTCTAAGAAAATCAGTTCCTGTAACTGGTCAAACTTAGTTGTTTTAGATGCAGCACACCACTTTTTCAGCAAAACTTTCTTGTCACATGCAAATCCCACAAATGTTTGCTTCGCTGACTTAGTGTAACTACGAAACTTCTGTCTATATGCTTCAGGAACAAGTTCATAAACCCACAGGACAGCAGCTTTTACCAAATCATAATTAAGCGACTCTTCAATGGGTAGAGCAGAACACACGTCTTGTGTCTTACCCACTAAACTGCACTGCAGCATTAATGTCCACATATCCTCAAATTTAATTTGGCCGCAATTCACTCAAATGCAATAAAATACGCATCTACCTCTGACTCCTGAAACGGAGGCACAAGTTTAATATGCTTACTAGGATCGAATGGAAACACAGCAGCAGGCATACTAGTAACATTCTCAGCAGATTGATCAGTTGGAGGTACATTACTATGAATTGGAGTTATAACTGGTGGAACGACAGTTCACGCACGCTCTCTCTCCTTCACTTTTTCTTTATGAACCATCTCAAGTTCGCATAAATGTAACATGCGATTATCATGCTCTTGTCGTTTTATTTGTAATTCTAGTTCTTTCAGCTTAAACAAAAGTAAAGGGTCTGATGTAGATGATGGTAAATCAGCTGCTTCAGCTGTCTCTAAACCATCACCTTTTTCCATTTAAAATAATTTTCTACAGTTAACAAACCTTGTTCAACAAGTTTAGCATACACTTCAGCTTTAATTACCTTTTTTTAGCTGCAGAGGTTGATATAGAAACATTCAAGATTTCAGCAATTTGCACAATATCTTTTTTACGAAATGCATTAAATTGCTGTATACTTGGTTTAGAAATAAACGCTCCGATATCTAACTCCATACTTTGTAATCATCCATGGTTTTCATTAACAAGAAAAAAAAAAAAAAAAATTGTTACTCACTGAACGGACAAACAATGGCATCTTCTAGACATTTGTTAACAAATTTTTTTTTAAAAAGTAAATGAATAAATAATCGAACTGGCGGACAAATCACCACTTGTTGAATCAAAACAAATCAACGTAGGAAAAAGAAAAAGGGAAAAAATGGACGAGCCCCCATTTTTTTACGAATTATTTTAAAAAACTAATAATAACTAACTAACTAACTAACTAACTAACTAACTAATAAAGAGAAATAATTGTAAATGTAACAAGTAAACAGGGATTCTCTTTAAAAGATCCCTGGGGTTCCCGCTCTCACTCCCCAAAGTTTCAGAGAGTCGAAAGAATACGCTAACAGCAGGGGAAAACCAGGAGAGCGGGGAGCCGAAGATTCCACCATCCTGGCAGCTTAAATACTGCGGCCATCACTCTAGTCACCCCCTGTAAGCAATTAGAGACAGGAAACAGGAGAAGAAAGAAAACTACACAAGCTACACCAATTCCACGCAACAACCATAAGCACTCAGTAGTTTTCAGTAACAGTAGTTTCTTTTTACAGTCTGAAGTCTGCATCTTTATGCTAGGAATCTTGCTCCAATACATTTCAGGGAATGAGCGCCCCCTGCTGATCGGCATAAAGCTAACCCCAGCAGTACACTTGATCTTATCAAACTGGTGTAGGAAATCAGAGCGAATCAGACAATTCAGGCGATTCCCCCCATCGGAGACAAGAATAACCTCTTGGTCCGTGGTTTCAGAGAACGTACTTGCGTGTTCACAGGAAACGTCCCTTTTGCTCACAGACAGTCTTTTCACATATATGCACCAAAATTATGCTTAAAAAGGACTTCTAAATGAATATCAATCCACTTCCTAACTCATCATGTATGTAATCAACACATATATCTATTATGTACTAATTATTCTTTGAGTATGTTTTTTAGTAACTAGTGAATTGCTTAAGGGTTTATATTTGTGTTTGGTATGTATGAGTTTGAAAATTCATGCTTTGAACATTTCTACCGATTAATCCTTGGTAAAATGTACTATATTCTTGTTATAGAAATCATGTCCAAGTTATACTCTGCTAGAAGCGGGAAAACTCGGGCCATGTGACTGATAAGATAACATGTTGATTTATGTACTGGGAGGAGAGACATAGTAACCCCCCCAAACCCAGACAGTGTTCAACAGGTCAAGACACCATTTGGGATGTGTCCAGCACTCCTGTTTAAAAACCCAGGACACCATCAAATCTCTTTGCTCTTGCCTCTTAGTTCGTCTCTGCACTCTCTTCGCCCTGCTCTTTATCACCTGTTGCGTGGCTTCTAGCCATGCTTTGGCAACTGCAGCGTGCTTTGGCCTGCACACCCGTCGCTAACGAATGATGAAGAAAACACCGTCTAGACTTTTACGTTAGTTTCTTTTCTTTCTTTCCGTTTTGTGTGCTAGTTAAGTTTGCTGCAAGCGGCAACCAAAACGTCTGTGCCCGCCTAATATTCAAACAGCTCACAACTCTGCATCATCCCAGCCAACACCCAAGACATCACATGGAACGACCTCCAAACTTCCAACCAATCAGCAACTTCGGGAAACCCCTTTCTGCAACGAGGACGACATCACCAAAGGGAAGCAAGTAACCTCCAGATTCTGAACTGGTGCATTAATTAATATAAAAGTTTAATAGCTTCATTGAGAAACTCAATGCAAGGGTTAATTAGATGGTTGATGGCTGTTCAGGTCTAAGCAATTGCATATATTGTGATAGGGATTTGGGATTTCATATTTTCACTCTCTTAAACTCATCCTTTCCTCATTTTCTCTCTTTCTGCAACCTGTGTGAATGCGTGTGTTTATGTGTTAGATTAGTTTGTCTTAGATTTATACAATAAAGCCTTATTTATATCGGAAAAGAGAAGTATATTGTGTTTTGTGCTTACAAGTTAATTACTTAAACTGCTGATCTTGTTACCGTGCTAATAAATAGTGCTTTTAGTATATTTTGGATATTAACATCCAATGCAGAGTTGCCGTTATGCAGCTCGTTCAGAAAATCGCTGACCCACTCTGATCAGCCGTAAAACAGTGATTCTGTTCAAATTCCCTATAAAATCTTGAATGATTCCCTTTGAGCTAAATTAACCTGTTTAATCCTTTTTGGTGGAGAATCCCTACACTGGTATCCCATTCAAGCACAGACCAGGATTTGTCCTGCTTAGCTGTATTGAGGTACCAGACTCTGGCTATCTCATGCAACATACCCACTTACTTTTGGCTCTTTAATACACATGCCCTAATAGAGGGGTAGTGCATCCTGATAAGCTCAATAAGCTCAATATCAGGATGCGCTACCATTTTAAACAATAGGCCAAGTTGATTACTGAGGTGACGGATTGTCAGGAGGCTACCACCCAAGTATAGACCAGGCTCTGGTCTCCTTAGCTTTAGAGGCTACATGCAAAAGACATTTGCATTTGCTGTAGGTACCTTAATAAGCTGCTCCAATAGAGGGGTAGCGCATCCTGACAAGCTCAATCCCGCCATCAGGATGCGCTACCATCTAGGCCAGGTTGATTATTAAGGTGGGGAGTAATGACAACAGAATGTCAGAAAGCCAGTGTAATTCCTCATCTGAAGTACGCTCCATTTGGACCATTTTATCGATTAATGAACAGTCTGAAGTCTGCATTGTTATACTAGGAATTTTGCTCCTATACATGTCAGGGAAAGAGTGTCCCCTGCTGATTGGCATAAAGCTAAAGCCAGCAGTACACTAGATCTTATCAAACTGGTCTCCCATCCAAGCGCTCACCAAGATTTGGCCTGCTTAGCTTTATTGACGTACCAGAATCTGGCTACCTCATGCAACTCACCTGCTTACTACTGGGTCTTTAATGCACATGCCCTAATAGAGCATCCTGATAATCTCAAAGTCACCATCAGGATGTACTAGGAATCCTATAGAGAGCGATATGAGAGTGTAGTATGTTGTGATTCGTCTGCTGAACTTCTGGGGGGTGTTCTATAAAACAAGTTTACCAAATAATCCAGGCTTATTGGTTAGTCAGACTTATTGTCACTTGATTCGGCTCAAAATAAGTCAGACTAACTGAAATAAGCCTGGCTTATTTGATAAACTTGTTTTATGGAACACCCCCTGCAAGACAAGAGCTGATCACACGTACGTTTTTGTCCTGTCTTTATTCCACCATTCCACAGGTTAGTCAGTTGTTTGTGTGTCAGTATGTATGGATGTTGAAAGAACACATGTTGGTGCATATCAAGTGTAAGGAACTGATTCGTTTTGATAAAGTTTTGCATGTTTAATCATAAAATGAAGTCGCAATGTTTACCCACTATTGGAGGATATGTATGCCCTGTGATAGTGTGAATATGTTTGAATATTTTGTATATCAGTTCCTATAATGTTTAGTTCACTTTAAAAATGCAAGTGAGTGATCTAAAATGGATAAAACTTTCAGAGAATGCCATGTTTGAGTATGCATTTGATACAGTTGATTCGAGGGGAAACTTAAAGTCATGTGACATTGAATAGTATGTGAATATGCAAATGAGTAACACAGCTGATCGACAGATCTTCATGGAAAGGCTGTGTATTCACGAGAGACTAAAACAGTGAACATTTACATAAATAAGCAATTTATTGCTATATAATGCACTTTTTGACATTTGTGTTTGTTCTAATGTGAACATCTTGGCAAAATAGATAACCCAGCAAGGCGAGACCTGATCACACGCACGTTTTTGTCCTGTCTTTATTCCACCATTCCACAGGTTGCTGGGAATGCTTAACTGTCAGCTGATGCAGAAGTCTTGTACCCGCTACATTATCAGCTTAAGCAAACTGTGTTTGTCTATTGTTGTGACTTAGATGAGGATCAGATCACATTAAAATTACTGCAGAAAGCTAGTTCATTCCAAGGGGTTCTGATACTTTTTCTTGCCACTGTATACAGACTTTGGTAGACATAAACACGTTATAGTGGTAGACACTGTAAACAGCCTGTTTGGTCACAATTATGAATTTCTCCATTTCTCACGGAACAACAAAGCAGAATTGTACAAACTTTAATGTTACCTTACAATCAGCCAACCTCATGCCTAGATCCACTGCAGCTCCCAAGACGACCAACAGAGCACGCAAAGCTCGCAAGGCCTGAAACTCTCCTTGCTCGACATCTACATCCTCCCACTCAAGATCAGGCCCCCTCTGGCTTCGGGTTGCAGCAGCAGGCACTCAGCAAACCCGGGGAATGCTCCAGTCCTCACCTCATTCATTTGCTTGATGACTTTCTAATTATCATACCCTTACAGTTTTTTCTGAGTAAAGGATCCCCATTGCCTGGGAAAAAAACATGGGTCCCACTACATCCATCGAATTCCTGGGCATTAATCTAGATTCAGTCAAATTTCAGGCTTCTTTGCCCAAGAAAAAAATCCACAGAATTATTCTTGTAGCATCTACCCTCTCAGACAACCCAAGTTGTTCAAAGCGTGAACCTCTATCTCTGCTCGGCTATCTAAACTTCGGCATGCGTATTATTCCCCAGGGCCATCCTTTCATTTTGCATTTTCTATGTAACTATGTAGTGTAAGGCATTACTAATCAATTTTCAGTAATATTTTACTCGTTACATGTTCAGTAACGCTTGCGTTACAACAAACTTTTCGCCTGCGAGACATTAACAAATCAAAAATCCCACAAGTTCTATTTCCTGTTCGTGAATAGACGCGTGTGGTGTCATTCATCTCCTTTTGGCTTGTGAAGTGTTGTATTTTGTAACGCGGCATGATTTCACACTCTGAGTTCGAGGTCCGCGGCTATTGGACCCGACTGGTTCGCTGTAAGCCCTATAGCGCGCACTGGCCAGTGGAACAGCGGCAAATGGATAGAAATGGCAGGCGACAGTATATTTGCGAGATGGACGTATGCACATTATGCACAGGTCTCTGTTTGATCTATTTTCTTTCTAAGCAGTTATGTTTAGCCTTTATGTTAATTTCTATGGACTAAAATGACTGAGGCTGAGGGGTTGGTTTTCTGTTTGCACTTTATACCTGGAAAGCATAAGCTGTTCATCATGCTCACTTTGTGCATGACAGTTTTGTGTTGTGAGCGATTTGAAATCAAAATGAATGAAATGGCACTGGAGTTTACATAGTCCTGTTGTATCTAATATGAATATGCCCAGTATTCACAGATATTGCCAGATAATCACTTTACCTCTACCATACAACAGACAGACTGGATCATGTGATTTTGGCTGTCATCCTTTCTTGCATTGTCTTGAACTTTCACTTTACCAATTATAAACTATATTGTTAGTAGCTTGGATAGGCCAAAGTCATTAGTGTACATCATATCGCTTTCTACTGGATGTAAAATGATCTGAGGTACATTTTGTCATTTTAGGATGTTAAGTTTTACTTCTGTAGTTATTTTGGTGAAAGTAGCTCAAAAGTAATACAGGAGTAATGTAACGTATTACAACTCTAAGACAGTAATATTGTAATGTAAGGTATTACTTTTAAATAACAGTAACAAGTAATATGTAATGTATTACAATTTGGAAGTAACTTGCACAACACTGATTGCGACAATGAAGCAACAGTCCAGTGCATTAATAAAGGCCTCTCCCATTCACACACTCTGATGCCACTTTTAAGACGTCTCACCTGGATCACCATGTAACCAATTTATCATAGTCGCCAAACATGTCCCTTGGGTCAAAAAAATAAAATCGCTGAGTCTCTTTCTCATTTTCTATTTCAGAAATTCAGGACGCTGGCTGCGGAAGCGGACCAATTCCCAACCCCAGTGCCTCACTATTCAGAACTAATATTTCTGCAACCCACCCCTTCTCTGCGCATCGCTCAACACCATCCTTCAAGCAGTTTCTCCCAGAACCCTCTAATCTTATATAACAACATGGAGAGGTTTTAAAGCATTCTACCTCTCATATAACCAGCCATTTCCCAATTTTTCTCTCCTCTCAATATCCTCATTTATCTCTTACCCTAATACCATTAAAGGCCTCCAAGTCGGGCCCAAAAAAGGGTACCTAAGCGGCATTCCAATTTTTTCACAAACTGATTTTCGGCACTCTCTCCCCCGAGATAAACAATTCACAAACCTCCCTCTTGATCAAAGGGATCCAAAGATCCCAACCCTTCTGCCCCGACACTAGACAACCAATAACACTGCACATTCTAATTAAATGTATTCACACCCTTCGTACAGGTTACCGGCCCATTAATACCGCCTGCACACTCCATGCTATGTTCATCTTAGCTTTCTTTGGATTTCTCAGATGTTCAGAACTCACTGTCACTTCTAAATTTGACCTAAAAATCCACCCCACCTTCTCTGACTTGTCCATTCTGGATAGCGAAACAATCTCCTACTTCATTAAACAAAGCAAGATGGACCAAACCAAAAAAGGACATTTTATTTACATTTTCAACCTCCATCACCAATCCTACCATACCTAACTGTTCTTGCATACCTCCAACTCAGAAGCTTCCAGGACAAATCCCCTTTTGAATCCCCTTTTATTTCTAGATGATTCCCACAAACCCATTTCCCGTTTTTGGTTTCAAAAACACCTTAAATCCATTCTCCGACAATCAGGCATCCCAGCAGACAACTTCTCCAGCCCAGAAAGCTGGTTATCTCCAAATTAATCAAACCTATATTCTTCGGCCAATGCTGCTCCTTTTCAAGACTTCACAGGCCCTGGTCCCGCAGCCCAAAACACATTGCTCCTACCCTATCCTATCCTATCCTATCGGTCAGTAGGGTCATAATGCTGCAAGCTGCTCCTCTCAAAGCCCAGAAAGTGAAAAAAACTTGTGAAATTACTTTTGCATGCTTCGTAACTACAGTGTACATCAAATATGTTAAACAGAATATCAAACGAGTATGAGGCACTAGAACAGACCTCACTGGTTCTTGCGTGTCAAGCACATTTGTCTTGTCTTGTAGAGTGGCGTTCCTGCGTATGACATAGATGTAGAGCAAGCTCCAGTGAGAATATGCTAGTTTCACGAGAATCAAGTTTTCTTTACAGCCTAGGAAAATGATGTGAAGAAGAGAGAACTGTTTTAGCTCTACATTATATTAGTCTTAAAATGGTGTGTTCATGTATATACCTAGAAGTCGTGTTCGTCACTTCTCACTGGAGCTTATGCTACACCTACGTCCTACGTCATCCGCTGGAACACTACTCTCTTGTGAACGTGTATAACAGTTTGCGGAAGTTAGAGATTACACTTGATAAAGTTTTAAATATAGATATTTTTCTGGCTCAAATGCATCACTTTGCTACAGAAGGCCTTTATTAACATCCCAGAGCCATGTGGAATACTTTTATATGATGGATGGATGCTCAGTTTTGGGCTTCAAAATCTTGACCCCCATTCAACCGCGTTATAAATCTTGGAAGAGCCAGGCATTTTTTAAATATAACCCAGATTGTATTTATCTGAAAAAAGGAAGTCATACACACCTTTAGGGTGAGTAAATCATGGGATAGTTTTTATTTTTGGGAGAACTATCCCTTTAAGCCATGGCCTAATGGTTAGGGAGTCAGACTTAACCAAAAGGTTGTGAGTTCAAGTCCCAGGTCCGGCAGGGATTGTCGGTGGGGGGAGTGAATGATCAGCACTCTCTCCACCCTCAATACCATGACTGAGCAAGGCACCGAACCTCCAACTGTTCCCCGGGTGCCGCAGCGATAGCAATATGCCTGCCCACTGCTCTGGGTGTGTGTGTGTGTTCACTACTGTGTGTGTGCACTTAGATGGGTTAAATGCAGAGCACAAGTTCTGAGTATGGGTCACCACATGTCACATTCTTTCCTTTCCTTAATTGGCCCCGATCTTTGAGATAGGCCTAGGACATCCCTAGTGTAGATAATTGCAACTTCATATTGTGGTATTTCAAAGTCACAAATTGCTTGCTTCTAACTGCTTCTCCTATTTCCCTAATCTAATCTGGCCATCTATCCACTTTAGAATTTATTTAAAAAGTTCTCTAATTTGTGTACATAACTCTCATAAAGCTCCTATCTATTTGATTGCTCTGTTGTGTGCTTATATTCCTCATATTCCTCCCAGAAGTTTAAGATTGAGCAATCAACCTTCTTACAGTCCCTCATTTAGACTAAAACATAGAGGGGATCAAGCTTTCTCTGTGGTTGGGCATAACCTGGGGCAATGGAATAACCTGCCTTTAATGATCAAATTGGCACCTATCGAATTTAAATCTCTTTTAAAAGCATATCTTTTCTAATTGGCTTCTTAAATAGTGTGTCGTGTTTCTGCTTGGATATTTTGGTTCACTACTGTCTTTTAAATGTCTATGGCCTTTCATACAGCACTTTGGTCATTCTTGCTGTTGTTTTTAGAAAATCAGTACAAATACAATCAGGCTATATCGCCTTTTTCTCATTTTATTATTGGACAGATGCACAGATTGCTTTGCCCTTACTTCTCAGTGATTGTTTGGTGTCCTGCAGGTCTCTGCAACTGTATTTATCTCAGTGACAGGCCACAGGAGGGCAGGATTTAGCTGGTTATGTTTAACCACTGTTGGTAGATTCTGTAGTTTTTAAGTTTAGTGTATTATTTGGTAGGCTATAAAGTAGTCCAATGGGAGTGAAATGGTATAGGCCTATGTTTTACCAGTGGGTACCAGTTTCCCATGAGCAAAGATGACTGCATGCAGGCTGTCATTGTACTGACCAGCTGTACCAGTGTACGATAAACTTTTTACAGTAAGGTTCATTAGTAAAGGGGTCCTATTATGCTTTTTCACTTTTTGGATTTTAGTCAGTGTGTGATGTATGTTTATGCATAAAAAAAACATCTACAAAGTTACAAATCTCAAAGTCCACTCTAAAGGGAGATATTTAGTTTTTAAAAAATCCCTTTGATGTCACAACGCGGTATCCCGTCTACGGAAGTTCGAATCGTTGGCAGGTGGGGAGGGACGAGGTGGAGGATTAGTGATATAGCATGGACAGCAGCTTCTCTGCTAGTATAAACACAAGCATTGACTACAGTGGCTGCGAACTGCTCTGGTGTCTGTGTCGGAACACAAACATTGACTAGGAGATGTGTGCAGTGTGTGGTAAGAGATTTATTCATCATAGAGTGTAGATAGCTTCACTAGCCTTATGCTGGAGCTGGTTTCAGGCATGCAAATAATTAAACAAATTAGCACAATAATGATTATATCATGCATTGGCAATCTCGCAGGCTGACAATAGGACCAACACTACTGTAGCGCATTATTTACTCACTCTCCATGCATCCTAGGTGTATATGACTTCATTCTTTCAGACGAATACAATCGTCTGTTATATTAAAAAGTATCCTGGCACTCCCAAGCTTTAAAACAGCATAGCTGGTGTTTCTCTCCATCAATCCAAAACAAGTCCACTGAAGTACTAAAACGCTCTCTAAGCTGTTGGCCAATCGCAATGCAGTGGGACAGCTAACCAATCACAACACATTTAGTTTTTTCAGAAGGCTGGCCTTCATCAAACCCGGAACTAATCAAGCCATTTGGACCAGGCTGGGGATAAAGCTATTGTAATAATGTAAATTATGTAAATAATAATGCGTTTTTTGAACTAACAAGTATGAGAGCATGTTCATGTTCTAGGGACTCAGAACTTGGATGATCTGCTTTGTCTCTCTCAGGAGGCTCAGGATGTGCTGCATCTGTTGTTGTCTCGCTGGATGAAGACTCTGAACATAGAGTACCTCTTTTCTCACAGGCTGGAGGCTCAGAACGTGGTTGTATCTGTTGCTGCCTCAAAGCTGGAGACTCGAAGTGTGAAGCGTCTGTTTCTGCCTCTCTGGACAGTAGACTCAGAACAGTGTTGCTGTTATTGCCTCTTCTCTTACAGGACTCAGACTCAGTACTTTGTTGCTCTGCTAATGTCTCACCTTTGTAGGCCGGAGACTCAGAACGGTTATCTGTTGCTTTGTAGCGGGATGGAGACTCAGAACGTGTTGCTCTGTTAGTGTCACTTTCCTTGCAGCTTTCCTTACAGGACTGCGACTCAGAACGGAGGCTGATCTGTTACTGTCTCTCTGGAGTGGAGACTCAGAACAAGGCGTGTCTTTTGGAAGGGTACCTTTATCCCTTTCCGATGAGGAGGAGATTGCAATTTGGCACTTCTCTTTTTCCGTGCTGTGATTGGCTGGTTCCATCAGAGCGGGAAGTCATGGGGTGGCCCACCCTTCCATCCTCTTGTGGAATTTATTTGCATAGTCCAAACATAAAGTTAGAAAAGTGTCACTAAAGTTTTACTGGTGGATTTCTCACTTTCCAACCATAACAAGAATACATTTAACATTGTTACAAATGCATTAAGTCCAAACATGATGGCAAAAGATCAAACTGTCATGTCATGACATTCATTTGTCCAGTAACAGCTGAGTTTGTGTAAGATGTTGCACTACACATCGCTGTCAGTTGGAATACTTATTTCTCTGAATAAGTATAAGATGTGTGTGTTGTGGTTCGCATCAGTTCAAGGTTTGAAAAGATTTGGAATGGATTTGGATAGATTTCCGTGATCTCTCTTTGTTTCACCCACTGCTGCTGCGTCTGGAGCTTAAGGAATTTTTATGACAGTCTCAAGGTGGGTGGAGGGCAGAAACTGCATTTTGACCAATAGAAAATTATGTCCTTCCCCGGCTTTGTACTTAAGGTCTTCTTCTTGCTCTCTAAGAGGTGCCTGGCAGTTGTCCTGGCATCTTTATCTGATGGAGTAGGACAGTTTGCTTATGTTAGTCCACCAAGCTCCAATCAAAATGTAGCAAACCTTTGTCCACTATTGTGGCCATAAACTGTTTTTTTTTTAAAAATTAGATACTAGTAATACTTTGCCTCCGTGGATATGCCAGATTATAGCAACTAAAAGCATTCTCAAGTGCCACCGGCTGGACGTTTTGCTAATTGTGAATGAGCGTGCATGTGAGCCCTATTTAGGAATGATTGGAATTCATTACCATACACATTTAACAATCAAATCGGATGTTTACGAAAGTTTCATGAATGAGGCCCAATGAACGACTGTATAGTTATTATCTAACATTGACAAAGATTAATATATAGTGTAATAAATGTTAATTTTTTGTTCATGTTAGTCAACACATTAACTAATGTTAACAAATGACACCTTATTGTAAAGTATTACCATCCCGGAGACGTTTATTTGGTGTCTGCATTTACGTCTATTGGACGTTTCCTATCAGATGTCAAATAGACATCTATGAGATGTCTTTAAGACGTTTATGATTTAGAATGTATGTAAAAAAAAACAAAAAGAAGTTTGTACACAGCAGATGCTTTCCAGATCAAGAGATCTTTAACTGATATTTTGCAGACAAACGTGTGCTATCTGGAATGGTAACTTCCAGAACTTAATAAATTCTTAATTTACTTATAGTAAACTGTATAATTGTGTTACATTCATTTATTGGCATAGGGTACAATATGTAATGCAGCACTAAAATGGTGAGATTTAAAGATTAGCCTTTTTCACACTTTGAGGTTTTTTTGTTTCTGGGTTTGCTGTTTTAAATTTAAAATTTATTTTAAATAACTATCTGGAATTAAATATTGTGCAATGTTTTGAGTTGAATTTAAAGTAAATATAATACATATTTGAGCTATATTCTTGTTTATAACATGATCTAGCAAAAGCCATATCACATAGCTGAGCATATAAATGGAAAAGAATCAGTGGACTGAACTGAATAAAAACTCTACAGGCTAATTACATTTCTGATAGGACTAGCCTCTTCGAAATTGTAACTGGTAAACAGATGCATGCGTCAGAAACCATGGCTGCATAAGTAGAAATGTTTTCATATGAATTTGACAAATTATCTTTACAAACATTAGCTTTTCCCCCTATGTCTTTGTGATACGCCATCTACGCTAAAATCAGTGGATTTGAAGTGTAAACTTGGGAGTGTTGGTCCCCATACAGTAATTCCAAATACTGCCGCTGCCTCATTATATCTAAAATAATCTCCATCAACAACAATTAACTCCTGCAAATGACTAGAGCAGGTGAGAGCCTGAGGGTCTGTTCATGCTAACACACTCTTACACACTCTAATGATCAGTCGAGCTGCTCTGATAAAGATCCAGGTCAGGAGTGACTCTCAGACTCCTAGTAAAGTATTTTTCAGGTTGCAGATGATTATGTTCATCCAGTTGATGAATAAAAATATAGATACCCAATCAAATACAGATATATCTATAGAATGTATAGATACAGATATTTGATATACTGATAGATATAGATATAGATTTAATGTGCAGCATAATGTGAACTTAAAAAGCCATGAAATCAACTTGCAAGTAATACATACTGTATTTTTTTATGTCTTCAGTTGTAGTTTCAAGTAACAGATATGCTTTTTGATGGCACTTTATTTCTGAGATTTAGGTATATTTATACAGATTGTTTAATGACGCTTAGAGGTGGCATGAATGTATTTACAATTGCATAAATAATGGTGTGAGATTAATCCTTTTATATCAAGATAAGAAATGTTTGTTTTTTCAGTAGGTTGCGGCAAGTCCTAATGGATGAGGCACTGATGATGAATGTAAAAGGGCATACTACATTAACTTTTTTTTTTTCACAACTTTAAATGGCAGAAATAATAAGAGTAGAATGTAGTATGCTATTCTGAATTTAGTCTAAGCCATTCTTTCAAATGATTTGTTCAAACATCTGATTCATTCAGGAATGAACCAAGTCTTTAATTATTCATTGAATCATTGACACCTGCTTCATTCCATCATGTGCTGTTTGGAGACACACTATCAAAATATTGATAGGGGGCAGCCGTGGCCTAATGGTTAGGGAGTCGGACTTGTAATCAAAAGGTTGCAGGTTCGAGTCCCAGGTCCGGCAGGGATTGTCGGTGGGGTGAGTGATTAATCAGCGCCCTCTCCACCCTCAATACCACGACTGAGGTGAGACCCTTGAGCAAGGCACCGAACCCCCAACTGCTCCCCGGGCGCCGCAGCAATGCAATGGCTGCCCACTGCTCCGGGTGTATGTTCACTGTGTGTGTTCACTACTGTGTGTGTGCCCTTGGATGGGTTAAATGCAGAGCACAAATTCCTAGTATGGGTCACCATACTTGGCCTCACGTCTCGTCACTTTCACTTTCACATTATTGAATCTAAAATGTAACACAATATTAACGTCTTGTTTTTTCAACTCCTTATTGAACTGTTCATTGCACTGCTCTAACCTGTCCTGGAAAACAGCTGAAAGAGTCTCATAAACAGGCTTCTCCAGAACATGTGAATTAGTGAAGCCTCTGCACACTGATGCCTTTGACACACGGACCAGTTCCAGGGTACATTTGGGCTAATTTGACTTTTGACAAATAATCTCTGTTGTGTTCTGTTTGAAGTTGGATAAGTGAGGGGGGCTGCCAGGTGTATGAAACGTCAGTTGTAGCCTAGCAGCAAGAAATACTGGAAAAGAGGATTGTTTATAAGCACATTCCAATAACAACTCAGGATCAACTGTTAGGAAAGTGATGGTAATGCCACCAATACAACATATTTCATTTATGAAGGTAAAGAGTAACGCTTTACAATAAGGTTCATTAGTTAAACATTAGTTAATGTAATAACTAACATGAACTAACCATGAGCAATACATTTGTTACTGTATTTGCTAATCTTCATTAACGTTAGTTATTGAAAATACAGTTGTTCATTGTTTATTCATGTTTGTTCACAGTGCATTAACTAATGTTAACAAGATTTTAATAATATATTAGTAAATGTTAAAATTAACATTAACAAAGATTAATAAGTGTTGTATAAGTACAGTTCATTATTAGTTTATGTTAACTAATGGAGTTAACTAATGAACCTTATTGTAAAGTGTTACCAGGTAAAGATATAGGCTGTGTGTTTGTGTGGTAATGATATTGTCCAGTAGATGGCAGCACATCAAATGCTAATGTGAAATTCTGAGACCTGTTTCTAGAAAGCTGCAGCCATACTACCAGCATAATATTATACATAGCTGTTTAACATTAAAGTATAGTTTCATATAGAGTTTCATCTTTACCAGTGGGTTGGTTTTATTATAACATTTTGGTTGTGATCAAAGATAGGTCATGTGTTCATTAGTTTTTTCACAGATAAGGACAAGGACAGATGACCATAGCTGTGACCAATTACATTTTGCTGAAATTGTTTGTCAGCGGTGCATTCACTGAAGGTCAAATTAAAAGTTAATAGTTGAGAGTGCAACTTGATATTGAAAAGTATTGTAATGCAAAAAATGACTCTAAATTAAACTCACATTTCTTCTATTAAATTAAGAATGCTAAATATATATCAGTTTAATTCATTAAAGGCTAAAAATGCATACATAATCTTACATTATTCATATACTACAAAAAGCACAACAGATATTTCAGGGATTTCTCAAAACCATCTTTATTCTCCTATTCACCTTAGGTGCAAATGACATCAGTGTCATCATCATCTTTTGCCAAATCCAGGATTATTTTCTAGTGCAATGTCTCTTCCAGGATATCCAAATCACATCATGATCCAAACTCAAATTCAAGGCTCCACTGTCACACAGCAGGCTTGTGCAATACGTTCATTTTGGTAAAAAAAAAAAAAAAAAAGAGCGAGAAAGTAAAATACATTTTCTTGTCATGTTAGATAACTGATTCACATTCAAAATTCACTTATTCATGCCACCAGCATACGGTAGACTAATCAGGTATACTATGTTAACTAAGACACATAGAAACAGAAGTGCTGTAATTGTTTCTGGGGATGCATTTCTTTCAGTTCAGCTTGGTGAGATCTGGTCGGTTTCTTTGAATATGGGCTTTGGGTTTTATTCCGACATCCAGTAAGGATCACTTTTTGTGATTGGTTGTGCTGGATTTTTTTTTTTATTATTGTCATTATGATGATTAATAGATATCATATTAGTTGTCTTTAACATGGTTAAACAATGAATTTGGAATGATGAAACACACACTAAGGAGAGATCATTAAAGTGAGATTGTTAAAAAAAAACAGGACTGGTTTCTGTTTGAGAATGGTGAAAGATTTCTGAGAAAAGACAGTCTTTTGTTTCCTTGTTGTAAAACTGTTCAAAAATGTTCATATTGTGCATATAACATGTAAAAAATATCTGCAGTCTGAAAAAATACAGCCTCTTTCCTTTACTCCATAAATATCTTTATTTTCGTAGTGCGTTTGTGTTTTTTATTTTTATTTTTTTACCTGTGCGCTCAGAGGAGTTGACTCCCAGCGTGTCTGTGCATGCATGTGTTGATCTGTGGCCAGGGTCCAAAATTAGCATTTGCCAAGTGCTGACACACTGACAGTTTTTCTTTTGCAACCTAATGCATGATTTAAATCAAAATGTAAAAAAAAAAAAAAAAAAAAAAAAGTGTGTGAGCGAATAAAATCAATCACGTAAAAACTACTATAAAATCTACAAAAGAATCGGTGGTCACAGATTTAGCTTTTTTTTGTTTGTTTTAAATTTTCGAAAAATGTAAATTAAGTTTTATACAATTATATAAAAAAAAAATAGCCTGGACACGTCTGTATGGGACATATAGTAAATATACATAAACATATAGTAAGTATACATTTTGGACCCTGGCTGTGGCCCTTACTTCCTTCCTCGTCTTTCTATAACACTCTCTGCGAACACATTGATTGTCTGTGCAATGACTTTAAGTCTGTTTAATATCTACGTTGGTGTGTACGTTTGTATGTGTAATCCAAAACATGTAAAACCACTGGAGCAATTCTATTGCTTACAAAAGGCATCACTATAACAAAACACTGATTGAACATGCTCTGCGTTTTGAGGTGTGAATCTGAATTCATGTCCATCTTTCATCAGCAAAAGAAAAAAAACAAAAACAGTTCTGGCGGTTCCTGATAATCAGTAGAGGTATGTGAGATTCAAACTCTCTTGCAGCACACAAGGATGTCTCTACAAAGATTAAAAACACTACAGTAAAAGAAGAAAACCAGGACAGAAACGAGAATGGCTGAAACGATCACAGACACATCCGAAAGCATGCCTGTATGTTGCAGGGTTGACCACTGACCTCAGCGTTTCGTGTATTTGCGCATGTCAATCACCCAGACGATTCGGTGGTTAACTGACAGCACTCCCGGAGGTATAAATCGGCAAACTCATAGCACCAACAAGTTCAAGCAGAAGCATTGCCTTGGTCTATCATGTGACAGCTATAGAAGAGAAGAAGCGTTCAGCTGAATAGAGTTCCATCCCTGCGGGTCAACGGATCTAGCGATGGATGGGTAGAAAATCATGACCTCAAGTTCCTCCGAGCAGCTCAACACAAGTCCAAACAGAGTATGTTTTTTCAGGGAGGTTTTTGGCACCTTAATAGAGGCATAATGAGCTAACGATAGTGGCTGCTGGCTAGAGGCTCTCTTTTCTTTAAGGGCTAAAATTTATATCAACATTTGAGATCATCAAAAAAAAAAAAAAAAAAAAAAAAACTACTATGAATTTCCTCTTAATGTGAACTCGAACTACAGTATCACAAAGGTTTGCCTGTCTAAAAGCTTTCAGGTGCACAACCACCATCAAAACTGACATGCCACCTTGCTATTTAGAAATTTCTTTTTTTTTTTTAGAAAACAGTTCTGATTCCAAAACCCAATGAGCTGCTTTGAAAGAAGCATATGTCGGCAATAAACAAAAAAGGATGCATCATAAATGCAATGCTGCCTTAAAATCTGATAGTATCTAATGCTTGGTATACACTACACGATTTTAGGCCTGGTCTTCACTCACTGACAGTTTTTTGGATATCGGCAACAAAAGTCTAAAATGTGAGGCAAATCGGTGCTCATTAAATCGCATAGTGTGAATTAGCAAAGATGCGATCTGAGAGAAGAGCTGGTGCATCGCCAATGCTAAGAAATATTTGGCAGGCTAAATATCTGGACCTGTCTGTGACTCTTGCAGCTTGAAATGTGTTTTGACTGGAAATGACATCGGTGATGGCCTACAGCCAATGACAGAGCAAGATAAAGGGCAAAAGGAATTTCAGAGGGTGTAACCATAGTCTTATGTCATTCCCTTTATCACTTCTCGTGCATGCATTTTGTAAATGAGACAAGTATTTCATTCTTCCTAATGAAATATTGTGTAAAGAGCAAACCATAGCAAACCACATCATGATACTCCAAAATAGTGAACTCCGACAACTTTGAAAATCATGTAGTGTATGTCCAGCATAAGGAGGCAGCATAATTTTATGTCTACTGTCTACATGACCTTTTTATTGCTCTGAGGTTGCTCTCAGTGGTTTCTAAATTTTTTTTTAAAGCTGTTTCTCCTTAAATGTCAGAAAACATGAGATACAAATATTGTATGAGTGTGGATAGCAGCTAGATAGCAATATTGGTAGAACCTGAAATTGACTTTGAATGAATCGTGTATTTTATGATAATCTTAGCAGACCATAAGGCAGATGAGATATAATATTACTGTGATTTACTCTCTTAAAAATTTAAGTCACCAAACACCTTTGTTCGCTTTGCATGTAGTGATCTTGTCTAAAACAAACAATTGAGATATTAAAGAGCCCTCATTTGTGATTTTGCTTTTTTACAGTCTCAATATGTCTTGAAATTAGTGGTGCAACGGATCACAAAACTCACGGTTCGGATCACATTACGGTTTTTGAGTCACGGATTGGACCATTTTTCGGATCAGCAAAAAGGGGAGGAGGATTACAAGAATAATCACCAAACGCCGCATTTTGACATATATTTGCATGTATTTGACCGTTTAGGTAACATCTTAAGCTAAACGCTCACTTTACTTGTCCGTGCTCTGTTCCGTCTCTGAGCGCATACACAGAACAGCGCACTGTATTGCCGCATTCATATGGCTTTCTCGTGCCACAGTGCCACACTGTAACAGTTTTGTCCACCACCCTTCTTCCATCATCAGGGAAGCTAAAATGCTCCCATACATGCGATTTGAATGACACGGGAGGCTTTTCGAATTCTTCTGTTCCACCACTAGCCATTGTTGACTGATTAACATGCCCTGTTAACGTGAACACGACTTCTCTGTGTAATTAATTACTTAAAAAGCAATATCGGCAATCTTTTTCTCTGCAAGTGTTAAAAATGTAGGATTAAATGATCCGCACGGATCACGGATCAACTGCGATCCGTTGCACCCCTACTTGAAATGTTGTCTAGGTAGGCAGCTCGTTGGGTTTTTGACCAGAACTATAAACAATCTATGGTGTAATGCGAGCATGAAAAGACCTTTAGACCAACAGATAAAGGACTTGAAAGGAAACCAAGCATTGCCATCCTCCTTCGCAGTGTGGTGTTCTTTATCTCTTTTCTGAGGCCTGACGTGTGACATGAAACCCAAATGCATAGTTCATACATCTCCGTTAAGCGGCATCAAAAACTATGATCAGAAATAAAACTATTTAACATAAAAAAAAAAAAAACTAGAGTAACAGAAAGCTGATTTTTTTTTTACAAAGAGTGAAAGAAAAAAAATTGTAACGCTATTCACATGTACCCGCTTTGTAAAAGGAATGGTTCCATTCAAAATAGGCCAGAGAGCTACTCCTAAAACTATGGAATGAAATGACGCTCAGTAGTGCTAGAACAGAGTCATGTGACCAGGAACAGGGAGACGGAGTCTGAGGGGAGGTCGGATCTGTGGAGGTTGGTGTTGATGGGAGCAGCTTGGCCTGACTGGTTGGCCGTCAGTCTTCGAACACTTCCAGGAAGAGGGGCGGAAAGAGCTCTGTCGGACATTCCACCTTCATATGCAGGAAGCGGCTGGCATGGCAGGCACCAATCATGCGCAGGTCTGTCACCTTCATCAGCAGCTTGGGCCAGAAGTGAGCCACTTTGTGCTTACGGTAGTTGATGTAATGTTCAAAGGCCAAGAGGAACTCCTCCTGACAGCGCTCTATCCGTTCTACGCTTGTTAAACCTGGACGATCTGTTGGAGAAATAAAGGGGAAAAGATGACGGGTGAGTCTGATTTCAAAATATGACAATCTTTTTAAAATAAAGCAAGGCCTTGAAGGTGAAGCCTTGTGATTCTGTAATTATTTTTCTATTCTAATTTGTATAAAACATCTTGAACATCTCGTTAAAAAATGACCAAAGATTTTCGATATTTTTCCTATTTAAAACTTGACTCTTCTGTAGTTATATTGTGTACAAAGACAGACATGGTATGGTATGGACAGGCACTATACTCTCATTCCGGCGTAATAATCAAGGAACTTTGCTGCAGTACCATGGATGCAGCAGTCTCAATGATATTATGCAGGGCCTGAATATAGTCCCCAGCTATTTTACTATTACCTTAGTGGCTTAGTGCCATTCACGTTGGAAGATACCTAGCTGGGGACTATATTAAAAAAATCTTAAAAAAGTGCTTTAGTCTCTGAGAAAATGGTCTTTTCCCCATAGCGTCTTAAATCAGACACAGTACGAGTGAAGTATTGAAAGGGAACTCATCTGTTTAACTCTAGGGGAGTTGGAAAATGAGCCTTTAGTGCTCCTTTAACGCTAGTGGCACAACCTTGCCTTCACAAACTGTTGACTGCAAATCTGTGCCATCAGTGTGCTAGAAATTCAACACTTTGAAAAAAATTGGGAAGAGAATTAGAATGTAGACTATTGCAATCTAGCTATTACTAGTTTTCTGTATGACCAATAACAGCTTGTTACAGTAATGCAAAAAAAAGTAATAAAAAAAAAAAAAAAAAAAAATCTCCTCCTCACTTTAAAACCAAATTAGAAAGACTTTTAAGACACTAGTAAATTATGAAAAAAAAGATTCTGTAGTCATTGATCAGGTTTGGTCAGCTGTAACACTGGACAATCTGTTTAAATGGGCAGGAATCAAAAACAAATCTGTACAGGAGTGGCACTGAAGTCTTTACCTATTGATTGTGATATTCTCAGTTGAAGTGTAATCCTGTTTTAATAGTGTTATTAAGTGGTTTCCCCACAGTGGCCTGTGTAATCCTGGGTAATCGCCACTCAGGAACAGCCGCTGCAGCTGGCCTAATAGCTTTTAAATGGACTCCTTGTGGAAGTCACGGCTGGAATTGACAACCAGCATTAATCGCTCATGAAAGAGAGCAGTCTCTTCTTTTCAGGTTTACCAGATCTAGTAGTTCATAAGATTTTTTTTTTTTTTTTTACTATTAATATTATATTTTTAGTCATAGGACATCCTTTTTTAAGACATGTACTGCATTTGCACGCATAAGAATATCCTTATATTTATTGTAATATGGTCACGTTCTGATTACAAAGGTGCCCTGTAAATAACCCAGTTTGCCATTAGCCAATAATTTGTTACTAGAAATCCAAAAATAGAAAAATATGGAATATTGTTTCTGCCATTAAATACAAATAAAAAAGGTAATTGCGACTTTTTGTCTCCCAATTTTTACATTTAGAAATTCTGACTTTTTTCTCAGATTTGCAAGATATAATCACAAGTCAGAATTGCGATTTTCACAGAATAAACTGATTTCTGTTTTAAAAGAATTGAGAGTTTCTCTCAATTATAATATAAGAAAAGAAGTCAGAACTGTAAGAAAAAGTCAGAAATGCAATATATATGCGATGTAAATGCAATGTGCAAAAAAAAGTCAGAATTTCTTGCAATTGCAAGTTTATATTATGCAATTCTGACTTTTTTGTCAGAGTTCTGTGATATACACGTGATATACATAACTGTAATTATTTAAGAGTTATAACGTCAGATTTGTGTAAAATAAAGTCACAATTGCATACTTTTTTTTTCTTAGAATTGCTTGTTTCTATCTTGAAATTCTGACTTTATAATATGCAAATGCGACAATTCTGGGAATTGCAAGGAAAAAAAGTCAGAATTGCAAGATATAAACGCTCAGTTGAAAGAAAAAAGTCAGAACTTCTTGCAATTGCTTGTTTATATACACAATTCTGAGAAAAAAAAGTCTATTTTTGATTGCATTTTGCAATTTTGACTTCATAACTAGCAATTGCAGGGCTATATATCATGCAATTCTGAGAATAATAAACTAAAAATTAGTGAGGAGAGACAGAGATTTTTGCAATAATATGAATAAAAGGGCTGGATTTGTGTGAACGCATTTGACCATAATGTGATGGACAAGAAAAAGAATGAATGATTTGATTAAAAGTAAAAATGGCACTGACCGGAGGAAAGCAAAATCACGGCTTGTAGCAATGCCACCTCCGAATCGTCCAGGTTGAAGGAGGACAGCGAGACGCCCAGATCAAAGATGGCGTCTGAGACCACGCCAAGACCCCCGTTCTTAAGCTGGCCCCGTGTGACGGCCATCTCCCCATTCAGCGTCAGAGTCTCGCTCTCGGGATCGTATCGCACTGCTGCTCGTAGAGACATGATCTCCATACAGCAACCCTTCAGTAAAATGATCTGGTCCTCACAAGGCAGCTGAACAATGACAAAAATTACATATCAAACACAGTTATAATATGTATTAATATGTATCCAAACGTGTCTTATTTAATGTCTTCTTTAAATGATTTCATTTCCTCGTTTTGATGCATTTTCTGCTTTGATAAATTTGTTCTACAGAACATCAACCCTTTCTAAAGACTTTCATTCCCTTAATGAAAGCGTTGTTCATACCTCACAGAACATGGGCAGCTTTTTGGCAAAATCCACAACACGAGTGATGGCGGGGGTGATTATTTTTGTAAACTGACTGAAGGCTTCTATGTCCACTTTGCTCCCCTCTGGCGCGTTGACGATGGGTGCCGAACCGATGTCTTCTGGCTGCAACGACAGGAAAGGGAGGGACATTGTGCTCAGTAACACAGGTATTTACAGGAAATGGACATTCACAGAGACGAAGGTGTGACACAGCAAATCCTCATTCCCCTCTAAAGCACGAAGAAGGCCAGAGTTACAGCAAGACATGTCATCAAAACAAGAGTGGAGCCCAGTTATTAAGAGGGAAAAGAGGAAAGATGAGAAACTTAGACTAGAAGAAGATCAGAGCAGAGAAGCATCTTTAATATCTCCTTCTGTGGGGAGCTCATTGACTAGGGTTATCCACTGATATTTGGATGTTATTTTGAATTTATTTTTTAAAAGATTTGTGCCCTTCTGACCAGAAAAATGTGACGTGAAAGACAGAGCAAAAAAAAAAAAAAAACACAAAGCCAGACTGAGGGTCAAAAGAAGACTGGGAGCTGAGTACAGCGCAAAACCAGCCTGATGTTCCCCTTTGACTTTAGTCAATTATTCAGCTTTCCTCTTCTGTGTACACCTTCATTCTGACACAGCGAGCAGAGAGCTACACAAACACGCCAAACAAATGCCTTAAGCATTCAGCACATCGATTTATCCGCAAAAAAAAAAAAAAAAAACGTGACAGAAATGGAAGCAGCTGAGAATTTGAGAGAGCGTTTCTTTTGGATAAAAACATAAATAAATGTGTTTGCTCTGCTGGTTCTTACCTTGGCTTCCTTCACCCCCACTGCACTCTGGTCAGAAGTACAGAATAAATTACATGTTATTTCATTAAGTAGCATTGCTTCCTCGACCTGTTGGGCAATCAACAGGGATCGTGAAGTTTCAATGAAGAACCCGAGTCAAGTCAACTAAAAAGAACAAGTTTAAACTGGACAGGTGAGAGTGCAGACAGAAAGTGACAGTGAGATATTAAGTTTGTGTGGAGTTTCCATGGAATTCGAGGCATTAAAATCATCTTGTATAATATTTTGCGTACGAAATAATTGCATATAGATGTCTTTTTGATTGTTTACATTGTAAAACAACAATGCCCGATTTAGAAAAACGTTAATTTTATTGTCTACAACGTATCAAAATCAGGACAGGGTGATTTTTTGGCTTAAATTTTTTGTTGAAATTTATTACATTTCACGATATTTGCATGCTGTCTGAAGTGGCTTAACAGTCTGGGCTTCATTCACAATTCAAAGCTATAAGGTTTGTTAAAATCATTCAATTCAGTGCAACAGCTTGTGTAAGATTGTTTTATTTATTAGTAAAAAAAGAAATTTATTAGTAAAAATCTAATTATATGGCTCAGTATACTACAAAGTGATGAGTAATATATACATAGATGTATTTTTTCTTGAAAAATAGACTTGAGAATTAAGAACATTTTTGAGCAATGTTAACAAATCTCGATGAATCATAGTTTAAAAACAGAATGAAATGAATTGAACTCTACTGCATTTTCCTACTGAAGTGTAAGTGAAGTTTAATTGAACTTCTAGCTCTAGTTGTTGTGTCTGGCTGCTCAAACAGACAGAATTCGATTCCATCTTGTTCCTTTAAATCAGAAATGCTATTAAACCATCTCTATCATAATTGCTGTAACTTGCAGAACTGACAAATTATTAGAATGGCATACTATAGGAAATGTAATGAAACGAATTGTAAGCATTTTAAGAATGTAACTAGTCGTCTCATGGAAACCCACAGCAGTGTTAAAGAGTCCTCAAACAGAGCTTCAATCTGTAGAGGAGAGTTAGATTCAAGAGAACAGAAGAACAATTAGAAACTTGGTTAGAGAAAGACAGAGAGAAGAAGATCAGAAAAGAAACAGACATGAGAAAACAGTTTTGGTTTAGGAAACGGAGCTTGAGAAAAGAAGGACAAAGGTGTTCCATTAAAGTTAGTGCTGCTGCCTTTGTGGTAGAGACTCCAGCGTCCATCTAACACTCCCCACTCTACAAGGAGATACAAAAACATGGACATATTAACATTGGGAACAGCGGTGAGGAAGGGCTTGGGAATTGTGCGGGAAGGGTTGGGGAAAGGGGATTCTAGGGTTGTGGTAGGGTAAAAGAGGACAAAAACAAAAACAAAAAAAAAAACAGCAGAATCCCACCCAAAATAAAGAAACATCCTAAAACAAGAAAAATCGCTGTGATGCGGTCATTGGGGAAGAGACCTCTCACCAGGAATTTGCGCTTCTGTTTCCAGTGGTTGCCTTGGGCATTTGTGGCCATATGGGCCTCAGTGACAACCCGGATCAGCTCCCACTCCTCCTGCGTGGGCTCCGGTCGATCCCACACTGTCTTCTGCAGCTCTTCGCGTCGTCGCCGCTCACGGTTCTCCTCGATCAGCTTCCTCTTAGCTAGACGCTTGCTGTCATCCAACACCACTGAAAGAACAACAGCATGTTTGCAAGAGTTATACACAATGTCTGTCTGTTTATCTACCAATCAAACACAAAATCCACTTTTGGCCACTGCTAGGGCAGCAAAGTGCCTTACTCGTACGATCATCAACTAACAGGGGCTCAGGGCCATTTAAGTGTGTTACTCACAGTCTGTTGCCATGCCAACAGCGATGCATTTCTTGAAGCGACATTCTTGGCACTGGTTTCTTGTGACTTTGTCAATGACGCACTTGCCCTCGTATTTGCACGCATATGTCGGGTTCAAGTTCTTTTGAATTGTGCGTCGAAAAAAACCCTTTAAAAACAAGATGTCATGTTTAATTGCACGCACAAATGAATGAATCTTATAAATATCTCAATTAAGTAGTTTAAACAGGATGTGATATATGGGGGTACATGCAATTAATGTAATAAAATAACAATGTAAAAATAGTGTCCAATGTAATGTGCTAATATTGCTTTTTTTTGTGTTTCAGGGCTAAAGAAAATGTAAAATTTAAATGTAAAATAAAGTTACTACTACCCTGTTTTCCTACAGATTTTCTTACAGTGTACCTTTCTAAGATAACAGAACAACTGAGACACTTACTTTGCAGCCCTCACATGTAATGCAGCGGTAATGATAACCAGTTGCTTTGTCCCCGCACACAACACACAGCTCATCCTTGTCCAGATAACTTGGTATGTACCCTATAAGAAGTTACCGGGACAGTCATAAACACACATAAAATAAGCAAACTGAACCTCCAAATATATGCATGAGACAAGATAAAATTTTTTGTAAAGTTGTAAAACAGCACTAAAACTCAAGATATAGAACATTTCTAAACCATCAAACAGGAATATTATCTGATTATAATATTTGATTAACATACAAAGATTTATTCTTTTAAGAGGTGGTACATTCTGACTTGCCAATCCAAATACATCCATGGTCATGTAAATTGTAAAAAATGTAAATAATAAACAATAAGAGTTGTGTTTAAAAAATAAAAAGTATAAGAGAAAATTAAGCAATGTGAGAAAGAAGAGAAAGAAAAGGTATTAGAGATAAAAAGATCATTTCATCAGAATGCTTTTGTATTGAGACAGAAACACAACAAGGAAATACCAGTTTTAAGGCACACATAAGTTTAGGCAGCTTGTTGCAGCTCAGGAATCAATTTGGTCAATGAGTCTTTCATGGAGGTCAGAAGGAGGACATGGGCTCAAACCTTCTGTTCCTCTGTCTGTGTCCTTACAAATCAATACAACATACAATACCCCAAACCTCCACCCCACCCTGAAGATCAATACACTACACAGTGTAGATCCACGAAAATCTGCAACAGGTCTTTCAAAGTGGGATACTGAAGACTACAGTCTCTTCAAGTTCAGTCCAGAACTTGAAGATTAATTCAGCAGCTTTACACAATCATAATAAAAGCTTATCCAATGCTTGCTAACATTGATTAATGTGTCTAAGTGGCACAAATGAAGGATATAATGAGAACACAGATATAAAATGGCAGCAAAAACTATTTGCCACACTTAAGAAGAGATGACTATGATTGCGTTAGAAAGGAACATGTGGAATGTGTTCATAGTTTTAATGCAATGAACTACATCTGTTGTTACTCAGCAAGAACATCTGCATGAATTTAAGGAGAACTGACTTCATACATCCACTAAAAATCATCAAAACACCAGCTGAATGCAAGTCTCAGAAAAAAATGGCTCAGACAAATTAGTTTAGCTCTGTGAAAACTCTTTAAGCATTTGTCTTCAGTATCTAATGCAATGACGCTGACACATTTGGACATGCGACTTACTGCAAGTATCAAAATTCTATTCAGGACTACCGTGCATCTCATTAATCTTCCAAATGTCAGACAATAAAACACTACTTCCATATTCATAAATCAAAATATTACTTAATCCAAGTGAGAACCAAGTGAGTTTGAACACAGAACTTACTAAATACTGTTTCTACATTATTTTTGGACCGAGATTATACTATTACACATGTAATGCTGGCAAACAGGCAGCCACCTAAAAGCATGCTCAAGAACAGCTGAAGAAAAGACACATCTTTGGTACCTAGCAACACCTTTATGCTTTTTCCAAAGCTTGTGATACCTTTCTTGTGTGGCCCCTGCATCCACTGCATCTGAGAGAAGTCCGGCCTGCCATCAGAGTAGTAGTCTGGTTGGTGGTAGTGACTGAGAGGCACCTCCATGGAGCACAACTCACTCTTGAACATAGGGTTGCCCCCAGTAAACGGGCACCCATAGGACTGGTTGGGCGGCCAGGCCTGCTCCATGGTGGGAGGATGGTGGTGTAATGGCTGCGCCTCACAGCGAGTGAAACCGGGCCCTTCACCACCGTACATGCAGTACTCGCCTCCGGGTGGCACCGCATAACCCCCGTTCACACCGTGGCCTATGTCATACATGTCTGGCATGCAGTAATTCATTACGAAAATCTTCAAAGGCACAACCGCAAAAAAAAAACAAAAAAAACTAAACTAAACTAAAAATCTCAAGTTAATATAACAAAAATTTCTTAGCTAAACGCACTTGAACAGAATGCGATTGGCATAAAGTCATGAAGCAAACTGCGTGAAAATTGTCTGGAGGACACCGGCTCTTATATATGGAGAATCCACCCGCCCCACTCGCCCTGCCAAATTGGGTGGAAGATTTCTGAGCATGCTCTCTTAATCTCACACCGGACAAATCCAAGAGGTTGAACAGCTAGGGCAACACATCCTCGGACGGAAGGCCATCATACATGTGCATGATACACCTTCGAACAGATCAGATCATGCTAATATTGCCATCAGACCAAGCCTGGCTAAGAAGCTAAGATTACAAACACAATCACAATCCCAAAAGCTGAAGTTTATTGATTTCAAATATGAGGCACTTCAAGCGCTGATCTTAAGCTCATGACACACGTGAGGGCTTTAGCCATGGACAGCATTTACTTATGCATAACTTCATGGAAATTACCATGTAATGAATAAATTGTGGACCTGTCCTGCCATCAGTCCAGATATTGTCCAATAGAAAATTCATGCACACTCAGATTTCACTTTGAATACAGAATAGGCTACTTATTTTTAAGAAATTTACATCAGGAAAAAAAAGAAAAAAGGATAATTATGTTTTTTTTTAACATAAAATACAATTTTAGTTTACATTTTGATATTAAAAAGCTATAAACTTTCATTTAGTAATAAACTTAGTAGTATACTCAAAGTAAAATTTCAATTTAAGTACAAGTTAAAATGTATGAACATTATCTGTGGCTTGTTTTTGATTACCACAGAAGAGGATTTTTTTTTAAGCTTTTAAGCTTGATGAGTTTTTGTAAGTAAAAACAAACTAAATTTGTTAACAGTTACAATTTAAGTATACTAGATGACCACTATATGCCTGTCAGTGAAGTGCATTTATATTGCACTTGATATTTTTATAGCACTTTTTACAATACAGATTGAATCAAAGCAGAGTTACAGCATTAAACAGGAAAATAGTGTATCTGTGCAATCAAGTCAACGATATTGCCGGAAATTAAGTAATACCAATATAACTGTACAAGTTACACTGAGCTCTTTCTAGCCACTAAGAAGCACTAAAAAAGCTTTAGGACAATACAATAAAACAGTGCCTGAGATAAAAAAGAACTCTGAGGTGGAAACTGGGTTATGACGCTGAGAGTTAAGACAGCCAAAGTGAGCAGCAGGTAACAGCTGTTTTTAGCAAGGGCTCCTGAGGCAAAGCCCCTTCCACAACACAGCCTGATACCAGTTTAACTTTTTGATGAGGTGACGGTCTCACATAAGCTTAATCTTCGCAGGGATTTCATAAAGACTTTAACCGCCAAAAACAACATTCAGACACATTAGCACACATCTGAACAATCTGTCTCTGGTTTGTTTTGTGCTTGAAAACAAAACAAATATTCAGAAGATATACTTTCAGTATATGTAATTTATACTGTTTATACTGTTGCACAGAATACATCAAAACCACCACTAAACATAAAAATAAACAAAAAACATAAATCATTCTCAGTATAAATATAATGAAATTTTTTAATGCATGATTGATTTGCTTAATCGACTATTTATATATATATATATTTACATTTACATTTACATTTAGCCATTTAGCAGACGCTTTTATCCAAAGCGATATATATATATATATATATATATATATATATATATATTTTTTTTTTTATTAACTGTGCAAATTGTTAAAGTGCTATAGATCATGCATTAAACATCTAGTGTTTTAGATTAGAGCCTGTGCCCTTTGACAGCCCTTTGCCACTTTGGGAATTTCCACCTAATTGCATACGATCATTATCCAGTTGTAAAGGATTTCTATGCCCAGTAATTAAAAATATCCAGGACTGTTAATGTTCTTGACAGTGCAGATGTTACTTCACAACATCCAAACCCAACACATCAGAAAAGGTTTAAAGCTAACATAATGGTTTAAAGCTAACATATAAAGTTACTTTGGACTTGCACTTGCAGCTTATCATAACATAAAACAGGAAAATCATATGTAAGAAGCTCAATGAAAATTATGAACTTACCAAAAAATAACAATGCTAGATTCAAGGTTGAAAGTCCTCTTACAATCTCAACTGCAGCCTCCTCAAAAAACTCATCAAAAAGATGATCCACCACTGGAGATCCTAAAGATACCCAGTAAGCAAGAACTTGACACCTCCGTAACCCCACCGCACGTTCGCTCAGTCTCAGCACACAGGTTGCTGGTTTATGTAGGAACTGTGTGTTCAGTTTGGCAGGTCTGTGTGATTATGCACCTACTAGCGTGTTTTCCACCAATTTATTCCCTCCTAGATCGATCATTTGAGGTCCCGGGGATCAAGGCTGGTCATGTACAGTTTTCGGATGGTAGCCCTCACAACACTGGGGATAGGGCCTGGGTTGACATGGCTTCCTGAGCCAGATGTCCCCAGCCTTACCTGAGCAGAGAGCTTCACTGAGGCCACCTTAAACACACAGCCAGGGTGACTTGAGGGAAAGACCAAAACAAAGCGCTCTCATCCCTACAAGACTCCCCAGCCTCACTTAAAGACTCTCAACAACACAAAGACAAAAGACCCACAGTGAGGGACTCATAATGACTCAATGTGATTTGCAAAAGAGTCAAAGCCCACTCAAACTACAAGCTGTCAAGGCAAGAGGCCTTGATCAATACTATTAGTGATCTAGACATAACTGATCAATATGGTTACTGATCTAGACATAATTTAGGCACTGTTTAGAGCAAATCAAGGGACAGCGATCAATTAACTAATCATCTTAATTTCATAATCTGCAGCAAATGAAGACCAATGTCTCGTCTGGGACTGCTGACAGAATTTTTTCATTCAACGTACTGGTAAAATGGCAAAAAGAGTAAGCTTAATTTGCAAGAATGTAACTTTGGTAGAAAAACATTTATGGCCACAAAAATAAGGTCTTCAAATTTCAGTCAGCTGTCTTCCTAAACAGCATTTTAAGGTGTAAGTAAATTTCTAGATACTGCATTCACCAGTTATTATAAAATAAAACGAATTTCATACTGAAGAAGTTCAGTGACAAGAAAAACAACGTATTTGCCAAAAATAACACTCTTAGATTCAAGTAAAAAGTCCTAATTGATTACAGAGTAATTATATATCATTTAGAAATTACATATGTATATATATATATACATATTCATTATTTTGCCAAATATATGCATGTACTTTCTACTCCTTACATTTTAAAAATAGCCTTGTTACTTCTATTTAATTTCAGCCCGTTTTCATTCCGGCTTGTCATCATTCAAAAAAACAACAAAAAAATAAACCTATCCAGATAAATCGCGCCATCCGGATACAGGCTCATTTATTAAACGGGTACTTTCTCTTCGCTCTCCGCAAATTAAGCTACAGTAGGTAGTTCAGTAGAGAGACGTTTGAATAAATTAGCATTTGCAACTGACAATGCTGTGATAAGTAGGCTATACTAACTTCGTAACTAGTGTAACTAGTTATCACCAACACTGGACATAGCAGACGTATGTAGCCAAGTACGAAGATGTCCGTGGCAGAGACTCGAGAAGAGAACTCGAGCGAAATGTCCCAAGCAAAAGTGTTTGTTACATCTTTAGTTAAATGTGACATTGTTGCTATTAGCTATAGAATTGAGCATAGTACATACCAGGAAGGTATGAATAAGGACGGTATCAGGATGATGAGTTTTTTTTTTTTTTTTTTTTTGATTTATTACTTGGATTAATCATTCATTTTGACAGCACTAATGTTTATTGTATATAGACAACCATACAAGGGTAATTGTTACTGAGCCTGCCTTGGGTACACAACGATTTATTGTCCATTGCCCTTACAGATTCCTGCAGTTAAGCTTGGATGTACATTTACATTCCAATAAAGGTTAGGACATGACATGCCTCTGAAGTTTTACTTTTTGCACCATTACAATACTTACAGGCAACTAGTCATCATATATTCCACTCCATGAAACACGTTAATGCTCAGTAGTACACATATATGCTTCGTTTATGTATTTGCATTGTAAAATGCGTTCATTTTCAATGGGCATATATGCAGCTGAAACATTCAACATTAACATTTTAATATAACATTATAGTCATTATGGCCTTTAGAAAAATGTTTTTTTTGAGGTGGTGGGGTAGTGCACAATAGGCCCCTCTGGCATGGCTTAAGCTTTTGTCCTTAATGGCATTTTTTTTCTTACGTTACTTTTACTTTTATACTTTAAGTAGTTTTGAAACCAGTACTTTTACACTTTTACTTGAGTAAAAAGCTTGAGTTGATGCTTCAACTTCTACAGAAGTCTTTTAAAACCCTGGTATCTATACTTCTACCTGAGTAATGAATGTGAATACTTTTGACACCAGTGTTAAAAGGTCCTCCTACAATCTCAATTCATAGTCTCCTCAGAACCATAAAAAATAACCAAAAATCAAAGATGACTGATCCTTCCTAGACAGCATTTTAAGTCATAACAAGCACATTTTGATCAATAAGGCTGTTCCAAAACATGCTGCTCTATGAGTAACCTCATTTTACCCAAAATCTTAAGCAGCACTGCATGTACTTTGAAGATAAGAACATTCCAGAGGGCAATGTGAAAATATTTAATACAAGTAATGTGTTAAATAATATGAAAAATATTAATATAAATAAATCATAATTTTGCTAAAAATGTGTGATATTGTTAGAGCTTGTTATAGTCTTACATGTGCTAATGGCGCAGGCTTGCTCTGTCTATCCAGCACATTTTTAAATGTCAGCTGCTTCCACTTACATTACTGGTACAAAAACACTTCCATTATGCTCATATTATTATAATTCATTATTGTTATCATAAGCACACTGTGCACATATAGTTGTACAGTTTACTGCACTTGAATCTGAATAAGAGAGCAAGACACTGAAACCTCAGTCCTCAAACCAGTCAAGGCTATATATGGCATCAGCAAGAAGATTTTTTTTATTTTTGTGATCCACTAACAGTGCAATTCAAAAGTTTCAACCATACAGAATTGACTGAGTTGAAAAAACTCAAAACCTGCAGGACCCAGTTGCAGTTAAACCATAATTTGTCTTTCCAAAGTGATATGTAACTATAGCCATGTAGTTTTCCCTTAAAACAGTACTTTGTCAATGAGTTAATGATACTTGCAAACAGGGAATTAAGAGAAAAATTGAAAATGACACTTACTGTCAAAAGGGTTGCCACCCCCTGCTTAACTCCTAACCCTAAAGACAAATAGGGCTGTGAACAGGGCAGGCAGGAGGATTAGGAGGTTAATTAGAGGGTCAGAAGTAATCTCCATTTCGCAGGATCAATAGAACGCTAACCAGATGCAGATAAGTGGACAAGAACCTGACCAAACTGGATTGATTCGAGACAGGTGAGAGCATCTGGGATATGCCATCTAGAGTCTAAATGGGTTTATAAGCATTTTCAAGTCAAGTTACATTTATTTACATCTTAGCTTTAGATGATTTCAAAACAACTTTACAGCAATGAACAGGACAATGACACCATTGATGCTGTAAAATTCATTTTAATTTAATATTGTTGCAATTCTGTTCAGTTAATAGGATCGACATTGGCAAGTTAGTTCATCATCCGGCTCACTTCAGTTAAAATACTGTTCACATCCAATAGTGTTAGTACAGGTATACAACCCCATTTCCATGAGAAAAGCTATAATTGTAGGGAAACAAAAATTGTACAGAAGAATGACTGTTTTCGGCACCAGAATTAGAAAACACTTGTCAGCTGGCTGCTTTAGGCAGATTTCAAAGACTAAAGAGGTTCAGGTTTGAGTGTCTGTAGTTTGCTGACTCTCTTCATACCGGCCTGCCAAAACATCAGGATTAAAATCTATTAGGATGCAAGTCTATCTTTGGGTGCACAGGTGCTTTCTGTTCAACCTATAAATACATTCGATACTAAATTTTGGGGCTGGTATTACATCCAAAATGAATCTAATTACATGATATTCAAATAAATTAAATTACCCCTAGTAAAAAATTAAAAGATTTAAAATGTATTTATGTTATACTAAGTATAGTTCAAGTCTGTTGACATATTGACATACCATTTGAGACCTACTGATATAACTTATTTAACTTAATAACTTTATTTGGAGCGCACAATGTACATTTCTTAGTATTAAGCCTAAAATAGGTTTTGATGTCACTATTGATGAGGATTGTATTATCTTTAAATAATACTGCTCTTTAAATGCAAAATATTTAAAGTGTAATGAAAGTATACTTGCAATAGTTCCACTTTAGCACAATCAAATATACTTAAGTATATCTTTAGTTGAACTTCAGCACTACTTCCACACAATTAAAGTGCATTAAGTGCAAAATTAGATGTTCCAATTTACCAGAGTTTAAATATACCAATTAAGTATACTAATAGTACAATTGGAGGGTATTTTTTATTAAGTACATACTATGCAAATGTATTTGTACTATACTTTGCATCAAATAAATGTATTTCAAATACGTTTTAGTATATTTGTTTTCCACTAGGGACATCTATCAATATTTGCTTTAAAAAAAAGCCCCAAAAGATCCTTTGAAGGAACTGCATAATTATACCAGACAAAAGCACACAATGGACAAAAAGTGGCTTTACAACTCAAAATAAAGTTTTATTTCATTGTATTAGCATAACACTGAACATAAACTAACACACAGAATTCAATGTACTGGTTTATCAGTCTTAATGTGGTCAGTCACTGTTAAGACTGCGTCTTAACTATTTTGATCAATAAGAAGACAGCCAAAGGGTAATGAGGGTAATCTTGCTTTTCAGATTCACATTACGCTAATCTACGTTTTTATGTAGCTGACTGAAATTATGTCTTAAAGAACACATTTAGATGACTGTCTTGTAAGATTAGTCTAAGCAATTTTGTGCAACCAGCCACTGTTTACACACAATGCCTTCTCGTATTTTATCCATGGTTATTTTTTGTTGGTCTATGTACACATGCAGACTGACTAAAATAAAGTGTTGAGTGTTCAGGGAAAAGAGATTTTGACAAATTTAATTCATTATGTCTTGCTATTGTTAAAAAAAGCACCTTAGTTATGAATTAAAGGATTAAACACACAAAAGCCTCACTAAGGACATCAGTTTCCATAAACACACAAATACAACTGTGACACTGTCAGCGGAAGCCAAAACAAGCGATTCTGATTATATTATTAGATTATACCTGAGTCATCATGAGCTCTAAGGGAAGGCTGATTCCGGGAATTCTTCTTACAGAACACAAACAGCATCTCGTCAACAAAGCAACCCAAAGACAGAACACACAAATAACATGCTACAAAAATGTCTACTACATGTATTTCGTGGTGAATATATAACCTTTCTTTGCTGCAGTGCATTATGCCATCTACTCTGATCATATGAACATTCACACGTTACAGGCTGAACATCTGACAGAGATCATACACAGAAAAGACAGGTCGGGCAGAAGCGTTTCAGACTGATGTGTCAGAGCTAAAGCAGGATAAGCACCACATGGCTTGAGTTAAATGCAACAAAAAGGAAAATATGTTGAATAAGATGCACAAAACGAATGCTTTTGTTTTTCAAAGTGATGCAGCATCTGAATACAAAGACAGATTTCCTCAAAAGCACTGTATTGCAATGTAAAAACCTGCACCTTATTCACTACCAACCCACAACCTAGTTTAAGCAGGCGCTTTCAGTAATGTTTAGCAAGTATGTGCAAGTAGAAAAGTCTTTGTCATTCATGTTCAAGTCTTTAACCCTCAGTAAAAAGCAAATGTGATAGTGATGAATACTGATGTAAACACCAGTAATCAGAAGACGTGTGCTGGTTTAATTCTTTCATTTGAGAGGATGGCGTCTATAGCACTCACTTACACAAGCTAACCCTAACATGGTCTGATGCTCTTCACAATACACAAAAACACAAAGGCCGTTATCACGCTGAAGCGGGAGGATTTGTCACTCTCAATTAGCGTCGGTGGGACGGCAGCGCTCCTCTGAGGCTCCATCCTGAGGGGCCCATCATACAACAGATGGTTGGCAACAGCATCATGATATCATGCACATCACACTCGTACTCACAGGCTGTTTATACAAACGCGTGGAGAACGGTCTGCTATAGTAGTCTATGGTACCTAATAAGACCTACAGAAATAAACTTCCTCTGAATCTGGTTAACTAGCATGGTTAGGAAGAAATGAGAAATTTCAAAATGGGTTCTGATTCAAATGGCAGGTTTGTGTTTTAATTGAATTGCCCACACTTCACAAGAAAAAAAATCCATATTTAAAAAGTTGTTTCATATACTGAATTATGGGAAACCAACTGTGGTTGGTCACTATGGTCGATAAAGTTAATCAAAAACAACCTACACTGCCACGCTGCAATTACTTGATTAAAAATACAGTGAAAACATTACATTGTTAAATATTATGACAACTGTTTTCTTCTATTTAAATATATTTATAAAATGTAACTGATTGCTGTCATCAAAGCTGAATTTTCAGGATCATTACTCCAGTCTTCACTGTCAAATCCTGTAAAAATGATTCTAATAACCATACACCTTGTGAATGGTAGTGTATGTTAGTAGTTTTGAACTGATTTAGATTATTTTAGAATTTCCTTCAAGCAACTTACTTGATCAAAAATACAGCAGTCCGACATTATCAGTGTTTGAAATAACTGTTTAACTGTCTACTTTCATATATTATAAAATTACATTTTTAGCTGTGATGACAAAGCTTAATTTTCAGCAGCCATTACTCTGAATTCTTGTCCTATCTTAAGAAATGAAAATTTCATCATTTTGATACATGATGGCCTGTGAGAATAAACAGCTTAAACTCAAGGGAGAACAAAAAACTGTTTTATTTGGAGGTCCAAACTGAGATAAAATGTACAATTTGGTGGTTGGTGTAGACAAAAAGATGACATTCTAATAGCTTGTAATGTAAATCAATAAGATTTTATTAATAAAATAACACTAATTCAGCATATTAAAAGGATTTCTGAAGGATCATAAAGACTGGAGAAATTATGCTACAAATCTAATAATATTTCACAATAATATAGTTTTTCCTTAATGGCAAAAAAATATATATATTTTTGGTCAAAGCCATTGACCACCTCAGTCACATCAGGGCTTTCCAAACCCTGCTTTAACCCAGGTAGAGGTACGTTTCACATAATTATAATTTGCCCATTGCCCGTCAATGTTTCCACCCCGAGTCCTACTCCTGCACCACGAAGCAACCCACAAGTAAGTTCATCTGATTTTGATATTAGTCGTTAAATTGCACTAGTTCCGCTGTTCCGAGAAAGTGAGGTAGACACTTATTTTTCTGTGTTTGACAGAAGTGGAACATTTGGCCACTGTTGCTACAGTGTAAACTTGTTGGTAAAGCACAGGAGGTTTGTTTGTTGTTAACGCTTGAGCAGAGTTTGGATTATGATGTCATGAAGAACGCGGTTTTGTGTGTATATGAGCTAGTTCCGAAGTGTACCGGCAAAAGTTTCGTAATCATGTGAAAACCCCTGGGCAAACAATTGTGGAGTTTGCAAGAGACAAAGCAAATTTGTTTGATAAATGGTGCAGCGCAAACAAGGTGGTCACGTTTGAGCAACTTAAAGAGTTGATACTGTTGGAAGAGTTTAAGAACTGTTTGCCAGAAAAAAAAAATTGTAGTTTATTTGAATATTTGAATGAGCAAAAAGATTCTTCTCTCTCTGAAGGTGTTGTTTTTTCTGATGAATTTGTACTCACACATAATTCGCAGTTCTAGAGATACCACAGTGGTATCAAAGAATGCCTCTAGTACGGTTGGTAATGAAAGCCATGAATGTTTTTAATTGTCATGAGGTTGGTTACCTCATTGCCACATGCCCTTCGTTGAAACGCAAAATTGGTAGGAAAACTAACCCTTCAAAGAGTGTGGCATTAGTTGGTCGGCAAGACCTTTCTTTAGAGAGTGCTCCACTTAATCCAGTAGTTGAGTCCACATTTGAACCATTTGTGATAGTGTTTTATCATTAGATGAAACTGAATCAGATTGGAAGTGTGTTCGCACCCTTTGTGATCCTGGCTCCGCCCAATCATTCATCCTGGAAAGCGTGTTACGATTTTTAGAACAGTCAAGCTGTGGGTGACGTGTTAGTACAAGGTATCAACCTGTCTGTAGTAAAAATTCCTCTGCACAAAACGTTCCTACAATCTGGCCTAATATCAGGAATGGTTAAAAATGCAGTTAAAGCTGAATTGCCTGTTAAAGGTGTGTCTATCATTCTGGGAATTGATTTAGCAGGTAAAAGAGTTTTTGTTTACCTGAAGTGGTGGACGCACCTGATGCACACAACAGTGATGTATTACACAGCATCTTGTAGCTTACTATTTGGACAATGCTGTGTTGATGCGCAAGTGGTCCCCACGTCATACTAGAAGTGACTGGAGCTCTGTTCACCAAGTTGTGGTCCCTAAAATTTACCGTGAGCAGGTATTAAGTGTCGCCCATGACCATGAACTTTCTGGTCATGTCGGCATTCGGAAAACATGATAATTTGCTAAAGCACTTCTTTTGGCCTGCAATGAAAGCTGATGTAGCTAAATTTTGCAGATCTTGTCACGCCTGTCAAATAGCTGGGAAACCAAACCAAGTGATTCCCCCAGCACCGTTAAAGTCCATACCTGTGTTAGGAGAACCCTTTGAGTGAATTCTAATTGATTGTGTGGGCCCATTACCCAAGACAAAGTCCGGGAATTTGTACCTTTTAACACTAATGTGTGCTGCGACTAGATTTCCGGAAGCAATTCCGCTGCGTTCTCTTAAAGCACCTACTATCGTCAAGGCGATTGTTAAATTTTGCACAACCTTTGGTATGCCAATATACATACAATCTGATCAAGGCACTAACTTCATGTCAAGAGTGTTCGCTAAGGTGATGAAGCAGTTAAATATTAACCATTAAGGGCCTTATCATACACCCGGCACAATGTGGCGCAAGGCGCAGCGCAAGTGTGTTTGCTAGTTTAAGTCCGACGCAGTCGGACTTAAGGGGGCAGCCGTGGCCTAGTGGCCTAATGGTTAGGGAGTCGGACTTGTGACTGAAAGGTTGCAGGTTCGAGTCCCAGGTCCGGCAGGGATTGATGGTGGGGGGAGTGAATATCCAACGCTCTCTCCATCGTCAATACCACGACTGAGGTGAGACCCTTGAGCAAGGCACCGAACCCCCAACTGCTCCCCGGGCGCCGCAGCAATGCAATGGCTGCCCACTGCTCCGGGTGTATGTTCACGGTGTGTGTGTGTGTTCACTACTGTGTGTGTGCACTTGGATGGGTTAAATGCAGAGCACAAATTCCTAGTATGGGTCACCATACTTGGCCTCACGTCTCGTCACTTTCACTTTCACTTTCACTTTCAGTTCGAATTTTCCCGTCCAGCGCGCGTCGTTTAATTAGCAAATGCATTTGCGCCCATTTGTGCGCCCAAGGGCGTGCTGGTCTAAAAAAGAGGTGTATTCGGGCGCATTGTTGGCGCATTGCTATTTTGAGGAACTGAAAATAGACTGCACCATAGACCAACTCAAACCTGGTCTAAAGTCTAAAGTCAATGGCGCAATATTTTTTTTTGTTATTTAAAGAGCGCATTGGTAGATCATGCACCTCTGGGCAGGCCCACAATGCGCGTTCACTTTGCTTATTACACACAGGGATGCGCATCACACAAACATGCCAAATATTAAAAACAAAAGGATTACAGTGCAAAACAATATTATTGTGTAGGCTACATAAATATAAAAATGTAATGATGGATAGCCACTGCGTGTAGTAGAATTAGGCCACCTATTTGCAGTTCAGCCTATTAGTACTTATAATGATGAATGAAATTGTCTAATTAATTGAACAATCGTGCCAATACACACACATATATATTAACTGACTCCTCGTACGGAGCTATTTGAAAGCCTGCATCCAACGCAGATGAATGAAATATTGACTGGCCACTTAACAGGTAATTTTAGCAAAACATCACTTGTTGAACTCCTCAGTTTACTGAGGAGCGCAACTCGCTCTTAAAGGGAATGGGAGATGAGACTCTGATTGGTTTATTGCATGTTACGCCCAAAAAACACCCCTTACTTATTAAGAGAATAGGGACAACCCATTTCGACGATGCGCCCGGGCGCACGGACCGTTTTCCTGTCGTTAAATTATCTGGACACGCCCTGAGCGAACCTGCGCCGTGCGCTTTACACTTTGTGTTTAGATCGTTAAAATAGGGCCTTAAGTATCTAGTGCCCAACATCAACAGTCGCAAGGTGCTATTGAACGTTTCCACCCAATATTAATGTCAATGCTCAGAATCTTCTGCACCAGTCGGCAAAAAGATTGGGATGAGGAAATTCCACTTTTGTTTTTTGTACATCTTTTCACTTTGTTTATGTTTAGGGAGTCAGGGAAGTTTTGATTGTATTTTATTTTTTAATTTTTCTTTATCTACAGGGAAAGTAAAGGTTTAAAAGAAGGATTATTTTGTTTATTATTTTGGCCTTGTCTGCCCCTGAAGATTCATCCCTCTCGTTAATAAAAAAACTCTCGATTTTCATCTCTCTGATAGTGTTTCTTTTTCCACCTCACCTTTCTGTTAAGATCTAACCCCTAGAGGTCATAACAATATATACATATATATATATACATATATATATATATATATATATATATATATATACACATACACACACACACACACACACACACACACACACACACTGTGTGCCTCATAATGACTTTATTTGGTCATGCACGGAAACCTTGCATAATGTAAAAACAGACGTTTCAACGTTTGAGGGAAAAAATGTGAAATGGTTACATTAAAATTTGTAAATTGGAGTCGAGACGGTTTTATTCTCACATTTATAGCACATTGAAGAAATTCCATTAATAAAAAAGTGATATTACATTCGGGAATATATAAGAGGATGCATAAAGCTAGAGACGTTATGCAAACAGGCTGCATACTGCATTTGTCAGACCAATGACACTGACATATTTGCAAATAAGAACATTATCCAAGGGTTTAGGAATGTACAGTGTGAAATGTTAATTTATGAATGCCAGGATTAATTGTTAATCCTGGGTAAAGTGTGAGCAGTGTGAAACCTGGAGCAAGATAACCCAGGATTCTGTTTACCCAGGATTTAGAATGACAAAGGGTTAAATATTTAAAGTGTGAAAACTGAAACTTAATAAAAGAGAGAAGCTCCGAAAAAAAAAAAAAAAAAAAAAAAAAGTAGTAGTAGTAGTAGTCAAAGATGGATTGTTACACAAGTGTCATCATTATATAAATATATATATTTTTTTGTTTTACTTTTTTTTGTGTGACATGTTTACTAATGTTGAGCAATAGGAAAGGAAAACACATTTTGTGTAAAAAAGGAAGAAGCAGCAAATTCAGATCACATGTCATAGAGCTGGTGTAGAATGAGACATCACTTTCAGTGTTTTTTTTTTTTTTTTTAAGTGAATACTAAAGCCTTGGCCACAATACTCTTGCACAGTGAAACGCATTGAAAAAATAAAGTACAGGATCTTTTTAGAAAATCTAAATTTCAGGATAACAAAACAAAGATCCAGATTAAACCTGCATGTTAACCAAATGGTCTTCTAATGAGTAATTGTGTTTTCCTGTAGATAATTAAATATTGATTAATTAAAATATGATTTATTATATATGTAAAGTAATAACAATTCTTAACTGCATGATTCTTTATATTGTTGAAAAATGTAAACTATATTATATATCGCTCAGTGATCCAACTTTATACACCTACCGTCATGGCCAAAAGTTTTGGCAGTGACGTAAATTTTGTGTTTTGAAAGGTTTGCTGCTTAAGCTGTTGTGGTGTTCATTCACATTGTTTTTAGATTATTCTGTAGAGTGATCAGATGCATTTTATATAATTGCTAAAAGCTTCATTGGTCAAAAAAATTAACTTTGCACAAAAAAAAAACTAATTCTGTATAATAATATAAAATAACTAAAACTTCACTGTTTTTTGATCCTGACAAAATGATCTGCTAACACCAATTGACTAATATCAGCAGCACATGTGAAAGTGTGAATGAGCACTAGTCAGGTGAAATCACTATCATGCCAATTAGATTGTAACAGCAGACTGATTGCTATAAAAGAAGGGAAGAAGAGCTTCCAATCATTGTGTTCTTGTTAGCAACGGTTACCTCCAAAGAAACACGAGCAGCCATCATCGCTTTGCATCAAAATGGCCTCACATGCAAGGAAACTGCTACAAAGAATATTGTACCTAAAAATTGCACCGGATCATCAAAAACTTTAAGGAAAGAGGTTCAACTCCAGTGAAGAAGTCTTTAGGACGTCCCAGAGTGCCCAGCAAGCGCCAGGACCGTCTCCTCCTGAGGAGTCAGTTACGGAATCGTGCCACAACCAGTGCAGAGCTTGCTCAAGAATGGCAACAGGTGGGTTTGAGAGCATCTGCACGCACAGCGAGGCAAAGACTTTTGGACAATGGACTGGTGTCAAGAAGGGCAGCAAAGAAGCCACTTATCTCCAAGAAAAACATCAAGGACAGACTAAAATTCTGCAGGAAGTACAAGGCTTGGACAGCAGGAGACTGGCGCAAAGTTATTTTCTCTGATGAAGCTCCCTTCTGACTGTTTGGGAAGAAAAGGTAAACGCTACCATGAGTCCTGCGTCGTGCCAACAGTGAAACATCCTGAGACCATCCATGTGTGGGGTTGCTTTTCAACCAAGGGAGTGGGCTCTCTCAAAATTCTGCCAAAAAACACTGACATGAATAAAGAATGGTATCAAAACGTCCTGCAAGAGCAACTTCTTCAAACAATCCATGAGCAATTTGGTAATGATCCGTGAATTACAAAGGTTATGAAGAACAAGGGTCAACACTGTAAATATTGACTCATAATATTTTGCCAATAAAATTCTTTAAAACTTATAATATGCTTATCATTGTTCTTCAGTATACCATAAAAACATGTAGAAAATAATCTACAAATGCTGAAGCAGTAAACTTTGCAAAACACAAAGTTTATGTCACTGCCAAAACTTTAGGCCATGACTGTACATGCAGCATATCTTGGGCGTGTGATTGTTTATATTGAGACATTATGTAAACCATATAACCAAAGAGCTCTAATCTGCTAAAAACAACTATGAATCAAGAAGATATTAAGATATTATGAAGATAATCATCTGCTTTAAAAACATGTACGGTAAAAAGCACAGTACAAATAAATCTGACTTGACGTGCTTCTTCTGTCATAAATGTTAAGAATATTTTGCCATATTTTTCATAGTGCAGCAATGCTACCTGCAACTGTTGTAGCGCCTTTGTGCTGATGCAAGTAATCCACTGTATTACAGTAATTTTTTATACTCTAAAAAAAAAATAAAATAAAAAAAATAAGATTCTTAAAGGGTTTAGCAGTTTTTGAGCTTTGACCCAAACGTTTGACATGAATTAGGTTTTAGGAATATCTAGCAGTTTATTACTCCAAAAAACCCATTTCCCATTCTTACTGGAATGGTTTTGGTAGTAACAGTGCTGGACTTGCAACTAGGCTGCAATATGCATTTACTGCCCCCAAGAGGCAGACTGCAGTGTGCAGTATATTAGTTAGACAATAATTCAGCAATGATTTCCAAACTAATGTAGGCCTGCAACTAGTAGCCTGCTATTGCTCAATGATTTGATGTGTCATCAGTATTATGAAACAAGCTGCAAAAGGGGCTCAGGAAAGAAGCTAGTTCTGACAAAAGCATCTTTGCAAAATTCAAATTCAGATATTATTTTTATGTAATCTAGTTGCCCAAATACTGTTGGTTTTATCTTTATTTAAAAGAGTTTTAAAGGTTTGACATTAATAAAAAAATAAATTTAACAACCATCTTGTAAAATGCTGTCCTTAAAACAACAACAACAAAAAATTTACTTTGTTGATACCGCAGATACTAAAGTATCTAAATGCTTTTAGTGGCCACTATAGGGCAGCATGGTGAACATTAGTATTTTAGAAAGCACAAAGCACAGGGTATTGTGTTGCACTAATATATGCCACTATGAAAGCAACTGTAAAACAGCTCCAGTATAAGATTTTATTGTAACTTTGGGAAAGAACAAACTGAGTGCACAGCTATTATGTACACCCACCTAGAGAGAGCGAGCGAGAAAGACTGTATTAAATGAATACTGTTATTATGTTTCATTAAAAAGTTTTAGAAGCTTTAAAAATCTAATTTAAGAATTTAAAAACCTGCCCAAATAAAATTAATACTGTATGTCCATGCAGAAAACCCATATAAACTTAAAATAATCACATAGTATTTATTTCACTTAATTAAACAGGCTTGAGAACTGCAAGTTTAAAATACTCAAGATATGTTTATACAATATATAGGTTTTCAAATTGGAACCAGTACATTAATACACACACAGTAAAGGTCAAACAATATTGGATTTTGCAGATATGATCATAATGAAGCAACACACTAAAATCTTTTGTTATACCATTTTGTTATACAACTTTTCCATCCCCAAAATGTAAAACCTATGTAAAAAATTAAGACTTTTGTTATACCATTTTAGACTTAAATTTGATCTGACTTCAAGACTTCTTAAGTACCCGAGGGAATCCAGTCAAACCTTAAAGGAATTAATTTAATGTCAACTTCATATGAGTCAATAAAACAAATGAACAATCACAAAATAGAAATAGGATAATGCTGACCACAGTCACTGAACTGAGGAAAGAAAACAAATGTAATACCGAAACTTGTTCTTGGTTCACTTCCTTTTACCACTGATGTACTTTCATTTGGTACTGCTTTCATGTTCTTTTCATTGCCAACAGCCAAATGTCATTGTTTTAGTATTTTAGTACGCTCACATATCCGGCATGCAAGTCACTTTTTAGCCCCTCCCGACATTTTTTTTCTGGTTGAATGTACTTATTGAAATATGTCACATTAGAAAGTAAAATGAGATTAACATTCTTCCATCTCTGACATGAGGATCTGTATTCCCTCATAAGACACCCACTATAGCAGCACTTCACGAAAGAGAAAGAGAGAGATAGAGGAGAATAAATAGATGATAGAGGGTGTTACTGTACCATTCTGCATGGGCTCATCTTTCCAGCGCGAGTTGCATTTGTCTGCTTGCTCTAAAATAAATGGGAGAGGCACATTATACTTTATTATAATGACATTTAGAGAAAGGAAATAGCTTGCAAAGACACAACTTCAGTAACAGCAACTACTAGCTCAACAATGGGCTAGTATGAGAGAGTTTTGGAGGTCAGTTCAACTGCATCGTTTGTCCTTTGTTCCTTTGTTTCAGATGTGTGGGGGACATGGGTCTTACTAAACTAAAGGAGTATTAGTTATATAGGAGTACTAAAACTCCTATATACTGTATATACACTGCTATTCAAAAGTTTGGGATCAGTAAGATTTTCAGTGTTAAAAAATTTGAAGCTTATGCTTCATTTATTTGATTAGAAATCCAGAATATATATACTATATTAACAGTAATATAGTAAAATATTACTGAAATTTTAAATAATGTTTTTCTATTTAAATATATTTTAAAATACAATTTACTCCATGTCTAATGTGGTTTCAGAAATCATTCTGGTATGTGAATTTTTTAGTCATGTTGGAAACAGTTGTGCTGCTTATTTTTTAGAACCTGTAATTTCTTTTCAGGATTCTTTAAAAAATAAAAAGTTAAAAAAGAACAGCATTTTTTGAAAAATATAAATTTTCTAACAAGTTTTTGCTATCACTTTTTACTCATTTAACATAAATTACTGACCCCAAACCTTTGAATGGTATGTCATGTTACAAAAAAATTCAGGACCATGCGGTCAGAAATATCATTGTGATGGCACAATAGCAAATCACACTGTACATCACAGGGTGATAATGGCAGCAATCAGTGTATCACTGTTTCTTAGTGATACACTGATTATCACAATGAAGTTTCTTTTCATTGTGAGGCAATGTCTTCAGTGCTGTTTTTTTTTTAGAAAAAGTCAGACATGATTCAGTTCAGAGATCACAATCTAAGGAAGACGTGCAGCACTGCTAAACACACGGGAAACTATGTGATAACAGAACACACATTCACACATTAGATAACACACCCAGGTATGAAATGGGTCAGAGTAAATGTCAGATATTGCTGCAAAGTTTTCAGGTGATACACGTTTGGTTTTATTTATTAGACTTCAACTAGCTAGAGCAGACATCAAGGTAACAGATTAGGGAACACTATTCACCATTTAGTTCTATTACTACCACTACAATATCTAGTTGCTTATTAGAATGCATACTACAAGCATACTGACTGTTTAATAGTACTTATAAAGCACAAATCCTACCCAATGCCTAAAAACTTCTACAACAAGTACCACAATTACTGTCAAAAAGCAGTAAATTAAGAGTTTATTAAAGGAAAACACTAAATAAATTTTTACAGACATCAACTATTAGCAATAGCTCTGTTTATAAACTGATCATATGAGGCATCATATGAGCTCTCCTAAACTGTAAAAGAACACTAATGTATTATTTGTGAAGACAATCCCAGACCCATTATGTTGAAAACATTTAATTTAAAATAAATGTAATTAAAAGTTTTCCCCAAATGTTTGTTTTTTGTTGTGTCCCTTATGTGCTTCTCAAATGGCTGCATGATTGTGACAAAAAAATATTTGTTTAATATTTGTTGTAACTGTTGATTATTTCCCAAAATGTAATTCACAATACTGATTTTGATTTAAATGCATATGCTTATTTTGAATAAGGCAACTGCAGGTCAAATGATTTACTGTACACAGCTACAACACCCTTAACAAGCAGAGAAGATTTGTATTAATTTATTGCACCGAAAAGATAATAAATCTGTCAACACTGCAAAATAAATCAGTTATTTACATTTCATCTTGTTGATTATCACATAAGCATTTTTATTTTTCTACAAATCCAAAATTCTACTTTTTTTTCTTTAGATCTCAGTGTCAGGTAATACATGTTTCAACAGTAGTAGAGCTCAATAATGCTGTGATCATCCATTTTCAAGTTATTCATTACGAGCCGTAATCGTAATCTTGATTGTTCATTTGTTAATTGCACAACCTCAGTAAGTCCAATGTGATCTCATGAGAATTTTTATGTATTTTACGTAAAATGTGGATCCCAGGCACTAAAATGTACAATACTGGTGTATTTACAGTAGTAACGCACAATACTGATGCATTTTGAGCATTTTAACGTACACTTCTGACGTACTGACGACACCTAAAACACTACATATGAACAACTTGGCAGACTTACAAATGAATTCTAATGAATACTGAAATTGCTGCATTAACTTTTTATTATATCCAGTTGTCATATCAGTGGCATTATGTTTTCAATTGCATTATTAAATTAAGCTTACTCATTTACTTATTACAAAATGATAACATTTCATTCCTTGTGATTTCTGATAATAAAACACATAATGTTAAGTTAAGGGTTAGTACCTAAAAATTAAAATTAGCCCATGATTTACTCACCCTCAAGGCATCCTAGGTGTATATGACTTTCTTCTTTTAGACAAATCCAATCGGAGTTCCATTAAAAATTATCCTGGCTTATCCTAGCTTTATAATGGTAGTGGGCGGGTGTGTCTGTTCAACAGTCCAAAAAAGTCCAATAAAGTAAATATCCATATTTAGAATATCCATATTTAAAACGTTTCACTGTTCTGTAGCTTGCGCTAACTGTCGTACACGGAAGCCGTTCCGGGCGGATGGCGTAGGATGCATGCATTGCACATACGCCAGTGAGAAGTGATGAATGCGGAAGTGCAGAGGAGAGAGCAAAACCAAACAACAGTCACAAATTAGAAGTACAAAAGGAGGATTTGTAAAGAAAAATGTCAGAGGATTTCATTATAAGCCAAGATGAGGCTGGTTTTCCTTTGCTGAAGTAAGGAAACTATGCTTCCTTTGCTTCTGTAAACAAACATGTGAAGGAGTTTTTATAATGGATGGATGTGCTTTATTGGACTTCTTTTGGACTGTTGAAACATCTGCCCACTGCCATTATAAAGCTTGGAAGAGCCAGGATATTTTTTAATGCCAATCCGATTGGATTTGTCCGAAAGAAGGAAGTCACACACCTAGGATGGCTTAAAGGAACACTCCACTTTTTTTGAAAATAGGCTAATTTTCCAACTCCCCTAGAGTTAAACAAATGAGTTTCACCATTTTTGAATCCATTCAGTTGATCTCCGGGTCTGCCGGTAACACTTAGCATAACTTAGCATACATCATTGAATCTGATTAGACCATTAGCATCTCGTTCAAAAATGACGAAATTATGATTATTTTTTTTTTTTATATTTTTCCTATTTAAAGCTTGACTCTTCTGTAGTTATATCGCGCTACTGCTTCTGACATTTTTGCAATAAATAAATAATTGTGATTAAACTTATCTTTCTGTCATGTTTTTCTTTATACTGTATATATTTAAGAAACCATTATGGTTAAGTTTATAGGTAGGAGTGTGATTACAGACTATAAAATATATTTTTAATGCAATATTGTTACTATAATGGTCATTTCTCTGCATATTACAGCCTATTACATTTTAAATGTTTTTATATTATATTATATTATATAATACATTATATATTATTTTAGGTTTGGAGGTATGTTAAGGAAACTAAAAATCTAAATCGCTTATCAATAAAATAATAAAAATGAATTTATACAAATATCTTAATGATATAAAAGATTCAAATTGTAAGTTTCAGCATCAATAAAAACATTCAAAAATGTGTGTTTTGTTACATACTAATACCTGCGTATAAACAAGACCAGGTGACCATGTGATTTTGCCTTAAAAGGTAGCTGCCTATGCTGACAGTATAGGTGAAGTATGTTGTGTGTTTTAGACATTACCTGACATACTGCTGTATATTAGGCCTTAAACATCATTCTGTTGTCATCCACGCACCCACTGATATCTGACACACAAAGTCAAAAGAGAAACAAATAAGAAGAAAAACACAGTAGAATTATTGCAGTATTAAAATAGAAACAAAAATCCTGTGGTCTGACACCACCACTATGGCTCAAAAAATTAAGTTGCTTTGGCCTACCTTGTTCTTCGTGATATCGGAGTCGTCCCAGAGTGGTTTGGAGCAGCGGAGGCTGAGAAAGACACATAATGAGAGACTTACATAATGCATGTAAACAGTTGTTCAAATAACAATATGCATTAAACACAGAGGTACCAAAAACTACTCTAAATTGTTCATGTTATGATTGGTGTTTAGTAGGTCAAGCACAGCTCTTACTTTATTCATACTTAGGCTTAGTGATCTGAACAAAATAGGACTGTTAATCTATTAAAATGCTGCTGAAAGGAATCAGCCTGAAAAGTCTTGTGTCAGAAAATGACCTTCACAAAAAGTCTCAAATTTAGTTGATCTTATGGAACACCATAGTTCTGAAATAAAAGAGCATGACGGTAGCAATGCCAAGGTCATAGGTTTGATTCTGAAAGAATGTAAGAAATCCTGTATATTTTTGAGTGCAATTCAAGTCGTTTTGTGTAAAAGCTTTTACAAAATGCATACATGTGAATTTTAAAAAAAGGACATTTATTGAAACCAATCTGCAAAAATGACTCGTTCTGAACTTGTGCAAATTTCATATGTTAAACCTGTTGCTGTTTTTGGCTGTGCAGTGTCTGAAGTTCGAAGCAAATTGGAAATAAGTGACTGAGGTTTATTTGAACAAGGTCTCTGTTAATTTCAATTTAATCTGAAGTGTTTGAATGGCACATTTCAGTGCAAATTATTTTATGAATCTGTAACAATGCAAGATACTACTACCTGGCAGTATGCATTCACTGTTAATAATTTTATAATGAAAAGAAGATTTGAATATTGAATGTGGGTAGCCAAACCGTTGTATTTTTTTTTTTTCCTTTTTGGATTTGTAGTTTTTTGGTTCCCAACATTCTTCAAAATATATTCTTTTGTGTTCAACAGAAGAAAGAAAATCCAGGTTTACAACAAGTAGTGGTGGAGGGTGAGTAAATGATGACACAATTTATCTACAAATCAAAATTCAAACAGAGCCTGTCAAGCCGAATTCAAAGGAATCCATACGTTTCATACTTAGGTTAAGGGTTTTGAACAAACCTTAACCAGAATATTTGATGAATATCATTACTGTGCTGGAACACAAATACTGTAAAAGGACTTTCTGTTGTCTCTTCAACAGAGGGTAAAAGTGCAGAGTGTGAAACTCTAACCGCTGTTGTTACAGGACACACCGCTGCCAAGAAAACCTCAGAAAGATGGCGAGTACATCACACAGTGTTCAGCAGCCTGAACAAGAGCAAGAACAACTAACACCGTTTCCTTCAGAAAGATGTGAATTACATTTCAGAGAAAACAAATCTACAAAGATCACATTTTAAATTACAAGCTCTACTGAGCTTCTACTTTAAAACCCTTGCAAAAAGAAAAAAAAATTATATCTGTTGTTTATTTTTAGCAAATCTGCAGCAAACAAAATGGTTGCCGTAAATGTGCAGCTCTTCACCAGGGACCCTGCAGCATATACAAATAGCAAACTGACAGGCATCTATACCTCTTTGTCTACTTTATATTTACTTTGATGTAAATTAATGTTTGAGTTCAACACTGGCAGTTATTTTGCAAACCATAGTGAATATTTATGACAAAACAGTGGCAACAATGGGTAATCACTTTCAGCTGTCTTTTTAAGGAAGACTAATTGTGATTATTTGTATTCAATTAAAATAAATTAAAGTGGAAATATTTTCAGAACAGGGAAAAAAAAAAAAAGTAATACTGACTGAGGCAGTGCATTTGTTTCTACGAGGTAAGGCACTTTATTCTGAAGACTGTTAATAATGGAATAATAATAATGGAAATGGAAATAACATTATAATAATGAGCATTTCAGAATTTTCTGCCTTTCAAAAAAGTATTAAGACAATCTGAATAAGAAAATGTGTAATTTGTTCATTTAAATCAACATTGTATACATTCTCATTTAAGCGCAACACACATAATCACTAACCCAAATCAGCTGTTAATCTGGCCACAGATATAATGATAAGGGAAAAAGGAGTTGATTGGGCTTTAATTAATAATGTGTTTTTTTTTTCTTCTTCCTATAATGGAGATTAGGCCTCTGACAAAGAGAGCTAATTTATCCCCAGTAGTAATCAGTTAAATGCTTGCCTGTTATTCCAGAAGCAGTTAACAGGAAATGACTCTACATCAGATATGACATTCTTTGAAGCAGCATATCACCACATGTCTATTTGCTTGTGTGTGCATCGAGTTCTTATTACACAAAAAGTTAATAAAGATATTTGTGTACATTTTCCAGTGATCATGGAAGCAGTAATACAGTCCCAATACAGTATGCCAGATTGTGGTGATTTGTTGTATGCTGTAAAACAGTCCAAACTGGCCTCAATTTTAGTGATTTTCCACTGAGTCTTCATTTTAACATATTGGGTATATGCATTCTGCTTTGCATTCAGCAAGGTTCCTCCAACTTTATATTTTGAAACGCCTACAGACACACACTATCCTATAGGTTATTTTGCATGTGTATTGAGGTCAGTCCCTCATGCAGTGTTCTACTGACGCTTTTATTTAACACAATGTGCAAAGATTTAAATTTAAGACTACAGAACATTCATCAGCTCTATACTCTCTTAATACTACATTTATGTTCAAAAATGCGACCAAAATGAAAAAAATGCCCCCCAATTAAGGATAAGGGTGCAAAAAATGCATGATCTACACCAGAACAATAACAAAAGGGACCCAATTCTTAAATTCAGTTTTTTCCCCCAACTCTTGAAGCAACTCTCGTAAGCCTTGAACCATGAAAGCTTTAATGCCCAGAACATCTGCTGATCTATGGAAATAGTTAACTCCCTTTAAATGAGGCCAATTGACTTTAATCAATAAGCATTTAGAGCTCAATGTGAGATCCCACTCACTGGCTCTGTTCATGTTAACATGTATTTAATGAACTTGATGCAGACCATTAAAAAATCTTTGTTTATCAGTGACTTAAAAAAATCCTGTCATTACCAGCCTCAACGTCCATGTTTTTGAATAAATACTGAGACAAATATATAATTTGACCTGAACTTAGTTCAAGCACTGATAAAAAAGCTCACAGGACAGTGAAAATGAACTTGTGCCATGCACACATAGCAACACTGCCAGATACTAATATGATGAGACGTGACTCAAATTCAAGTAAACCCTTTTGAGGGCCTCCGATGATCTCTCTGTGTGTGCTTGGTTTGCAGTTCAGAGAACTCATCGTCATGACTTTAAACCCTAAAAGAAAAATGTTTTATGACAGATTTTCTTGGAAGAGCCACAGGGCCAAACTGTGATTTATTCACTAAAACAATGGCAAGCAAACACACACACACACACACACACACACATGTTGTGTTTCCATGTTTTATGGGGACATTCCATAGGCGTAATGGTTTTTATACTGTACAAAACGTATTTTCTATCACCCTACACCTAGCCCTCACAGGAGACTATGCATATCTTTACTTTCTCAAAAAAACTCATTTTGTATGATTTATTAGCTGTATTTACCTGTTTCCTCATGGGGACCTCACAAATGTCCCCACAAGGTAAAAATTACTAGTTTTACTATCCTTGTGGGGACATTTGGTCCCCATAACGTGATAAATACCAGGTGCACACATACATACACACACACACACACACACACACACACGAACACCAAACCTGTGAGTTAAGTGTCAGAGAATAACATCAACTCAGACAAAGACTAAAAGAAGTACAAATTATCTTTTTAGTCTTTACAAAAATTGTTTAGCCAGATGAGTTCACCAGCTTGATTCAGTGCCATATGTTATTCACCTATTACAGCAATGAAGCAACAATGTGAAAACACAGAGCGGCATGTCCCAAACAAGTGAACGAGAAAACGAGAAACTTATAATTGTGGGTGTTGTAATAAAAAAGATGACATATTATTCAAGTAGTGCCTTTTCCAAGCTCAATGTTGCTTTCCAATAAGTAATTAAAGGGATACTCCACCTATAAAGAAAAAAACTCTTTCATTGTTTACTCCATTATACACACTGGACACTTCACTTTGAAAGCACTGTGAAATGTGCAAGAAGAGATGTTATATGATTTTGCAGAAATGTTGCCTCAGGCATGTTTTTCCATTGATCTTAGGTTGTAACTGAACGCTTTCTGCTTTTGTGACAGGGACTGGAAAAACCACGCGTGTAAATGATCACAAAATGTTCATTTTCCCCTTTAACTATTTCATTAAATGTCATACAGCTCAAAAATGTGTAGCATATAATCATCTTCTGTTCAGTATTTATCTTCACAAGTGTCATGTAAGTGCAAGCTGCAGTATGACAGACTGCTGTACTCACTGCTGACCCCTTTGCTTGTGTTTTCACACAGGACAGACATGTATCGCTGGTCAGAGTGCAGTTTTTGTAAATAATGATGCCATCTGTTCTCCGTGAGGCTGTGTGTGTGTGTGTGTGTGTCGGAGGCACAGAGGTATAACGTGGGAAAGGCCATCTAAGGAGAGCGCAGCCATGCAGAAAAAACTTGTGTGTGAACACAAGCGCCCACACTCATGCTATGAAGAGCTGCACTCTGCCCACATTGTCCTTCCAAAACCCTCATCCTTACATGACCAAGCATCACAGTGCAATAGGACAAGGGGCTTATGAAGCACAATGTGGAAAATATTAGAAAGGGATATTAATGCAAACTGTCATATTTTGAACCAAACTACTTTGGCAGCACCATTGGACAGTCATGAAATTAGACAACAACACCACATTAGTTCTAGTTCTCAAATCTGACTGGCTTAGAGGTCTTTCCACCCATGAGATATACCTCAATACCGCCATGGGAACGTTTCACCATTTGTATCACTCCACTTTCAGCATTTCTCACAGTGTCATGTCGGGCACCCAATTCCACTCTAATTTTATAAATTACTGTTTTTGTGTCACAGAATGTTGTTTTAAGAGTTTTTCAAACATATGGTTTGTTTATAAAGAAAACTAGGTAAATAATTACCATCTTCAAATACCAAAACCAAAGGATGGTGAAGGTATATTTTTATTCACAACATACTACAAAAAATGATGGACCTGTGCCAGTTTCTCATGATGCATGTTTTAAGTAAATCAGACACACACACATAACCAGCTTTCTTTTCCTCTGTAACTTCAACATTGAACAATGGTCTGTCAAAGGTAAAAATGTCATGTTTAATTCAATATGCTACTTGCCATTTCCTTGTATTTCTTTGCGATGTTAACTGGCAATTTCTGTGTGGAAACTGTTTTAAAGTAAATCCGACACCATTTTTTCCCATTTACCCACCACTGCGAAGAAACACCTGCATCTTAATGGTGATGGGTGTTCATTGCTCCTCATGAACATATTTGAAGTACATTGTACACCAAATACATAGACACTGTATATGCGGGGGGAAAAAAAAGTTATTACCACGTTATTATTGGTACTTTTTTGTTAGTACTGTGGTGCCTGCTACCTCAAACACAGCACCACTCTCACTCTGACTCTTGAGCAGAGACACAGGTATATCTGAACAGCTGAGGATCATGGGATGTGATGAGCTATTAGTTAATTTGGTAGCGAGGATAAAATGATTTTATTAAATATAGACTTATTGACATGGCAACGGCAGTGTGAACAAGGACAGCAGATGGTGTTTTCATTGGAAGAATGTGTCTGATAAAAGAATAAACCACCTGACTTTGTAAATGTATCCTCTCTGGGCTGATCATATTACATGTTTTCTGATATCACTGCAGACAAACACTGCCTATATGTGAGAAAAGAGAGTCAAAGCTCTATATATAAAAAAGTAAATCCAATCAGAGGAATATATTAAATACGAACAATGCAGCTACAGAGTGAAAACTGCCTTTCTGCTAGATTTTTGAAGTCTTCTGAAAACGTTTTAACTCCAAGCTACTTACTTTAGGTTTATGTAAGTTTTGTGATGCACAGTAGGAACAAACCTATCAAGCATGTATGTATTGATTGCTGCCTTTTATCGTTCAGTGGTTAGCAGCACAGCTAAAAAGCACAGACTTTATAACCACCACACCTAGCTATACTGAAATTACCCAGCTCATGGGACATGTTTAGACAATGCGGCTGACCAGGGACCAGCGTATGAAGTGATCTGCCAATACTAACAATTAGGGCTGGCGATTTAACACATTTAACACACTCCACCTGTACATCATCTTACGCTGCACACAGTTACTGATGAATATGATGCACAATAAACAGTGCGATGACTGGCTGTGCGATGAACCTTATTAGAATGCAGTTATACGTCCCTAAAATTCAAGCTATGATGGCAAAAATGTCTCTGCATGTGTTTTTGGCTTATGTCATATTAAATAGTTTAGCAATATCACACATGCAACAGTGCAGTTTTTTCTTCTTAAATATCTGCACAATTGCAAATCTGATACTGATTTTATACAACAATATTAACAAGAAGGTAATACTGCGTTACATTTTAGACACAATTTTGTCGTTATCGCCTGTTTTTGCTCACTTCCACATACAAAAATAGTTGTGTTTAAACAAATTGAGTGAGCCAATGATTTAGTGACCCATTCATGAATACAGTCCCTTGTTTTTTTGTTTTTTTTTTAGTCTGAATCATTTAAACAAATCGGTTGACTGAATGACTCATTAAGATATTGACTTAGTTCCTCTTACTGGTGGTTTTTGTGATAATACTTGTTGTAAAATGTAACCAACTATGACATCTTATTTATCATTTTCACTTTCAAGAACAATAAATTCAACAACTACAACAAAAAATACTTACATACACTATACAGTACATTAAAAATACTTAAGTACCCATAACATTTCAAATGCTTTTAGTGTGTCAGCTTCTTCTACTGAGGTCAGGTGCATATTCCTCAGTCCAGCTGCTGCTAAACTGTCTGTAGTCAACTTTTGACATTGGCCTATCACAAGTGTTTAATGACACAAGACTTACATTTGATGTAAATTTGGAATGCAAAAATATTGGAATGGTAAAGCTTAATTAGCACTTCTCCGACTGTGTCAGCATCTATTTTGTTCACCCACCACGGATAAACTGCAACAGGTAAAGATGTCAGCTGTGTGGATTGTAGCGTAGCATTTAGTCTTTTGTATTGTATAATTGTTTTATGCATGTGTTATGATAGATCACTAGTCTAGTATAACCACATATATGCCATGTTTGGTCTCTTTGGATTCATATTTTGATTATCTAAAAGATTGTGTATATTATTAGTTGATACCTGTGCAACATATTAGTGTTCTAAGAATCCTTAGTGGTATTGGCATCAACACCCAATCGAATGACATATGCAAAATACCATGGACTAAGACAAAGAGTCATAAAGTCTCCCTCCAAAAGTCCAAGACACCATTGGCTCTCTGAACTTCTAGAGGTGTGACAACCCTAAGGAGATAAAAGACTCACACCAGCTACATTTGCTCTCTTCAGTTCTTCCTCATGCTTTTTGGTGCTTTCACTCTCGTCACACGCGTCTCATCAGCTTCCCATCTTCTGGTTGCCAAGTCCCGAAGCCGGCGCATCAACGGCAGGCAGGACTTGAGCATGATCCGTCGGTGGTTCTTTTAGAATTAGGATGATGAGCTAAGAACTCTTCTGGACCTTTAAAGCTTGTGCCAGGCCGTGTGGCCTTGTCTTTCCATTCCCCAAGGATCATCAGATTTCGGTTGGGTCTCTCTCTCTCTCAGCCCCTTTGCTCTTCTTTTCTTCACTGGGAAGGAATTTCCAATCACCACCAAGTCAGGACATCTTTGGAGAACATCACTCTTTAAACCCGGAAGAATGTGATCGCAAATCCAAAACATTGAAACCATCAAGACCTTCATACAAGACTACATCTGAACCATCGTCCACAACCAAGGCAACACAAGTATCGTACTTTTAACAGAGGTTTAGTATAAGCTATAGACCTGTTGAAAAACGACACTGATGGTTTCACTAAAGGTTAACTGACTCCTTTCATAGCTTCATTCTCCCTGTTTCTCTAATGGCTTCTCACTTTCCCTTTCCCCTGTATGAATGACTGTATGTTTGTTTGTTTGTTTAGATTAGTTATGTGTTAGTCCTTAGTTAATAAAATTCTTGTGCACAAATTACATGAGTTTCTGATTCTGCCTCGCAAAATTAATGTCCCTTTATGATTTCCGATTCAAGCTACATGCTCTAGTTCATTAGTATATAAGGAAGTTACTTTCTGTGGCCAAGAAAATATATTTTCTTTGAATACATATAAAGTTACCCTGAATGTTCGCTGCACGAACGGGTCAATTGATTGTAATGTACATTCTGCTTTATCAAGCTAATTCTATTGAATTATCCAAAATATTAGAATTAATTATAATGAGTTATGATTAATTATTAATATTTCCCCTTGAGCTATAAATTCCTTACAGGATGCTAGGCCTGGGTTGACAATATTGATTTCTCATTTTTAATCTTCATTTTGATGAACCAAAATCTTTTAGTCTAGAGTTGATGCATGAACAAAACTTCACTAAACATCATTTGTACACAAAGTGCATACCATTCAGTAGGCATTATAAGCTTTGTGCTTTGTTTCATATAAAGCAAAGTCTCAGCTTTTTTTTTTTGTTGTTGTTGTTTTGATGCACATAAACCAATCACCTTTTATTAAAACGTTAATAAAATACCTTGTAAACAATGTCACAAAATGTTGCATTTACCTCAGGAAAGTCATTCAATTTCCATAGCTCTTTAGTCAGCTAGAAAAAAAGAAAGAGGAACATTTTGTTAAATACAGGAACTATATAACATATTCATAATATTTTTAATTAATATGTTAGTGATGTCTTTATTATGTACAGTATGTCTGAATAAAGGTTTTTATCACAGCCACTGTTTAAATGTTTATATTTCAACAATGAATTGGAATTGAAACATATAATTAGGAATGTGATAAAAAAAATTTGGTTTATATAAATCTGTTAAATCTGTTTTTACCAGAAAGACATGGGAGCATTTAGTCCTGCCAGGGCTGAGGTGCACGTATCCCTCCCAACATGAAAATCTAGAATGAAATGTTGAGAGCGATTAGAATACATGTTTAAGAAACCTATTCAGACACACAAATGAACAATTAAGAAGGTTAACACCAAATACTATTTCATAACAACTTCAATCCATCACAATTTGTTCCTTAAAAGTATTTTTTCTTAACCTCTGGGGTGTCCTGCACCAACCAGACAACCGCCAGTGATAATAATGGATAGCTCTCTCTAAGTGTTATACACCTCCTTGGTTTAGACAAACATGTCATCCCAACCCCAAACTTACACCAACTTGAGTCACTGACTTGAGGAACCTGACATATTGGACCACACAAACAAACATAGAAATGTTTTGGAAGTACTGCAGAGCCAGTGTTTACTAACACTTGTTAGTTAAGTCTACACATTAAACCGGAATGGGTGAAAGTAAAACACATATGCACACACTTCACTCTTAAGATAATTTCACAGACACTGCCAAAAACAAAAGTGTAATATATAACGGCTCTATTATGCAATCTCTAGGTTACTGTAAGCAGCCACAAGCCCTGTCTGTGTTTGTATAGCAGGATATGTCCATGGCAGAGCAAAGGGATGCAGGAAACCAGCCTTCCAGATGCAGTGTTCCCTGCTGCCCCGTCTCTCCCCTGAGGAGCATTACCATCTGCTTGACCTCTGCTGATCACCAGATGGAACAATCCAGACTGCTTCCCCATCACATCAGAAAAGGATGTCCTTTAAGAGCCTTTCCAAAACGCCTCAGTCCCTTCTAGTCAAACCACTCAAGTGATCTCAAGTCACGTTTAAGTGAGAGAAATGGTTTGGAAGGTCTTCAAGGAGATGGTTAAGGTTTGAGGAATTTATAAACTAGGAATTCAGTGCGAGTCATGTTTATAAAGGAAGTTCACCCACTAAAAGAAAAGTGTCATTTTTACAGTAAAATCCCTGCCATAAGCCAAGCTCTGAAATATCATTCAGATAAATAAAGTACCAAGGCCTCACACACAAGTTTCATGCCAAAAGCCATTGGTTCTCGTATGTGTTGCAACCAAATGTGATACAGTTGTATCATAATGAAAAATGTGATTTGAGAACTGCAGCAGAGAGAAATTATTTAATGTAATATAAGCCTGCACAATCGAATTTCACGACAGAAATTTGTATCGAAATAAGAGGGATCATAAAAATGTATAAATTAATAATAATAAATGTATAAAAAAAGACCTCATTCAAAAGTTTACAGACCCTTTTGAACTGTGTGTCGCTGGATAAGCCAGCCACAACTGTTTTCATGTTTTGTGATAGTTGTTAATGAGTCTTTTGTTTGTCAAGTCAAGTCACCTTTATTTATATAGCACTTTTTACAATACAGATTGTGTCAATGCAGCTTTACAGTATTAAACAGGAAAATAGAGTGAACAATAGTAAACAAATCAATTTTCCATTTAAAGTCAGTTCATAATTTATTCAGTGTCATGAGCAGTTCAACTGCCTGCTGTTCTTCAGAAAAATCCTCCAACTCCTGCACATTCTTTGGTTTTCTGGTTTCTTCTGCATATCTCACCTCTATCCAACATGTGTAAAAATTTCTTAATTTGTATAAAAAACATTTTTTTCTTTATTTTTTATTTCATACTGCTTTTAAGAAGCTACATAAAATACTTAGGCTAGAATGGGGGAAAATGCCCCCTACCATTTTTCCCAAAATATCCACAAGATAAAGTCAAGATAAATTTTTATTGTAACTATGGACTATGTTGACAAGAGTGATGTAGAAGTATTCAACATGAAGCTTACACTGGTGATGTGTTGAGCAAACGATAAATGATCACAGTAAATGATCAAATTTTCTTGTGGTTTGAAGCTTGTTGTTTTGTCGAACATTAGGGCCTGTAGATATGGAGTTTGTGTTATTTAATAAAAATATATTTAGAATTTTCAGAATTACATAATTTTTTTCCTCAAACATAGTCAGTGGGGTAAAATCCCACCCAGCCAGGTGGGGTAACACGGGCAATTACTGTAGTTATTCTGCTCTGAACATCAAATCCTGAATTTTTTCCATCAAATGTATTCTAATTTGTTGGTTAAATGGAAAAAATAAAATAAATAAATAAATAAATTATATATAAAATATAATATTATATTATACAGGACTTTATATTCAAAAATTACATTAAATTAACATTAGGGAGCTATTTTTTTTTTTTTAATAGGCTATTTTAATTTTGTAATTCATTAAAACTGATTATATATATATTTTTTATTTTAAGCTAAAACTGCCTGTTTAAAGGAAATTGTCAAACTGGTACAAATTAATTTTTTGTTAAAAATCTAACAACATAAAAACTCAATGTTTTCAAAAAAAAAAAAAAAAAACATTTGTCATACTTGGTTTATAATTCATGTCATTGTCACTAAAACTATGATAACTTTTCTGAACACAAAAAACTTTTGTTTCACATAAAAAAAAAAAAAAAAATTACACACTCCTTAAGGGGGGTGTTTTCCCCAATCTACCCTACATGTTTCCCAAAAGACAAAATAAGTACAATTTACCTTGATTATCCAGTTCAAAAAGTTACACCCTCCGGCTCTTGACACATCACTAGATGTTGTAACCTTTTGCAATAGTTGTTTATGAGTCCCTTAGTTGTCCTCAGTGTGAAAAGATGGGTCTGAAAATCAAACAGTCACTGTTGAAAAGGTGTCAAATATGCAGATGACGCTGGAAAAGCAATGAACTTGCAGGCAAGGAGGATTTTTCTGAAAAACAGTGGGCAGTTTAACTGCTCAGGACAAACAAGGAACTCATGAACAACTACTACAAAACATGAAAACAGTGGTGGATCATCCAAGTAATGCACACAGCATTATAAGTCAAGGGTATGTCAACTTTTGAAAAGGGTCATTTTTATTAATTCAGATATTTATCTTGTGAAGTGTATGTAAACATCTGTTATGTAAAATATCTTATTCAAGACAAATAACATAACATGCATTTTTTTACATTTTTAAAAACTATTTTCTGCATTATTCTGCAAGGGGTATACAAAATTATGAGCAGAACTGTAAGTACTAAATGACTAAATTAAAATTACAGTAAAAAGTTCATTGTGAAGTAGCAAGACTTTCTCTTATGTGTGAAATGTGCAACATAAAATGAAAGCAACAGAAAAATGAAAGCAACAGAGGTAAACAAGAGGAAAAAGATATTTGTTTATGTGATGTGTTTACCCTATGTGTTTATCCTAATTACATGTAATGGCTTAACTAATGAGCAGTCTTCTAACATGATTGTGAATGACGAGACCTAGAAAACACAAACATCATTTTCCGAACATGGAAATGCATGCTGCCTAATGCAAAAAAATTAAGAGACCATTAACAGAATAATCCACTAAACTCAGTTTGAAAGTTTAACCACAGATTGGGTAACACCCTTCCAACCTTCTATTCAAATATATTCACCAAGCAAACAAATATTCAAGCTAAAACAGACATCGGCTAGTACAAATGCTTTAACATGAGTCTTAAAACTTGTATGTCTCTGGTATAAAGTGTGTGCATCTCTCAGCTTTCAGCTACAGCAGTGCATTAGGTAAATATTTATGTCAAGAAGATGAGCTGTAGATAAATAGAAACATTCATGTTGTTACAGTATAATCCTAAAACAAGAATCATTTGAACAAATGAATTGTGGGTTGCTCTACATTAGAAATGTATATCATATCACTAAAGCCTTTCTAGCACTTTTTCCAAGAGGCCCACATAAGTTATTTCATTCTCAGAAGTACAGACTTTAAGGAAACTGACAGCAGAAGAGTTGGCCAGTTTGTGCATGCTTTACGGTCTCCGAATGTCTGATGTAATCAAAACATTACACAGGCATTACTCACATTATCCTCTTCCCTTTCACTTTTCACTTTTCTGAACCTGCGTCATTAATAACAAATGTTGTCAAATATGCATCACAGGCTATATTATCACACTTGTTTCAACTGCAGTCAATTGAAAGATGTCAATTTCACATGCAGTACTGTTGTCAATAATCAGTTAATTATTGTCTCAATCAGTTTCAAATATACACATTGCAGTAATGAGAACAAAAAAATTGTTAAGGGTCATGAATTAACATTTTTTAACGGTCATCAAAGTAATGTGACAACGCAAGAAATCCTTGAGTTTTCTTTTACACATTTAGTCTGTTCAAAATGACTCTTAGTTTGCATTTTGCTTTTATTGTTTCCATTTCCCTTCCTGTATTTGAGTTTGTTGCCATGGTTTTTGCTTGTGTTCACATCTGTCTTGTTTAGCTGCTCATTATCTTTGTGTATTTAAAGCTCTGTGTTTCAGTTCATCCTTTGTCGGTTATTAAGTGTTCCTGGCTAAGCTGTGTCATTTGTGTTACTGTTTGGCTGGTCTCCTTCTTATTTCAATAAAGTCTGCAGCACTTAGTTCCACACCTCAACTCCATATTTATTCCCACAGTACAATAATATGGTCTAAAAGCAGTAAAACATTATGTGGTCTTTTAGGAAGAACAAAAGCAAGACAGGTCTGAGAACAGCGGCTAAGAAATCTATCAATAAAGGTCATATAACACCGCCTGATAGAGTGCAACAACACAGTTTGAAGTACACAAACAGCTCAGAATGTGTACAAGCAAATGCCAATAACAAGGTTATGGACAGAAACACTGGTACATTTCACACAGCGTTTTAGTGGTGAAGAACAGCACAATAAACCCATAACCTTCCCCTGCTGCACATCCACTCACAGTGTGACCACTTCAACAACACAAACACACAACTGCAGCATGCTGAGGGACTGATGATGCCTAATGAATGTTTAGAGGGTTTTTGCATTTAAACCTTATGCAACAGCAGAAGAAATATCCATTTCTGCTTTATAACAAAGACTTTCTAACTTGAGACATCATTCTAACTTGAAAAGGTAGCTATTTAAAGGCTGATTTCTTTATTTTCTTTATAATATTTTCATATGGCACTTACTAAAAAATACTGTGGCCATACTATAGTGATGCATTAAATGATAATAGCATCAGGACTGCATTAGGTTAGTTACATATGAGAGCAACAACAACAACAGTAATGTGAAAACACAGCCCTGTTGAAAAAAAAGGGCATATGCTGGTTAGGTAGGTTTTGAGGCATGGATTTTGCTGGTCATGTGCTGGTTTATGCATAAACCAGCACATGACCAGCATAAACCAGTTCAAACCAGCATACATGCTTCAAAACCTACCTAACCAGCGTAATCTTTTTTTTTTTTTTTTTTTTTTTCTCTCAACAGGGAGAATAGGAATAGGCATTACAGTATTCAATGATTTCCACATTCATATGCTAAATCATTTACACAGCACTCTAAGATGCTTCAAATGGCACCATGGTACTTAGAAAATTAGAGAGAAGGATGAGTGACTGCTTCTCTAAGAAAAGAGAGTTTCTCGAGAGAAAAGAGACCACAAATGTTTATAACGTAGAGTTGATGTGCTTGTTTTTCTTAACGCAAACAAGCGAGCCATGACCGAGGCCAAAGACAGCATGTGTTAGGAGGACAATGGAAGCAAATAAACTACAAACTGTATTCAAACTATTTTGAACCGGTTGAGTGAAGATCTAAGTTATGTGAGTACAGATCTGTTATTGCACGCACGTATTTTTCAACGTCAAAGCAGATGTTAACAAGGCATTTGCTGTTTTTACAATACAAATAAGAGACGTAATTTTTTTTAAACATTGAACTATTTTTAACGATAACAAACCACAAGCACTGAAGTAACTTTGGTATTGTTTTGACAAGTAACTAAATTGCAGAAATTAGTAGTCATGCAACCCTTACTTGTACTCAGCTGATTATGTACAGTTCAACAGGAGTTACTCCTATAATTCACACAAATCATCATATCGATCATTCACCAAAAATGTAGCGTTATTCCTTATGTGTGTACTATGTAGAAAAAGTTCTTGCACAAAATTCGCAGAAGAATCCTTTTTATTTTATAAAAATGAGCTCAAGCAAGATATCTGTGTAAAGCCAATTGTGCTATTCTCAAAACCAGATCAAACTACAGTATGGTGTGGTATCTTCATAATTCTCTTAAGTGAATCCGTTATCCAAGTAAATACTTTTTCATGGTTTATGGACTGACAGCTCCTAGTCATGATGGGTCTGTCACATACTCCGTTGTATTTGGTCTAATTTAATCAGAAGCAGCATATTGTTAAAATATGTTGTATTAACCAGAGCCTTTTAAACCACAGTGCTGCCTTCAGAGACTAAAAACTGCAAATGCAAGAGAGAGAGAAAAAAACTTTTTTTTTTTTTTTTTTTTTTTGTGCAAGGCTGCTAAAAAAAAAAGAAGCCTCTGGGATTAAAAGCGAGGCATATGACTGAGAGAGTGAGAGCGAGACAGTGAGATGTATGAGCAGGCAGCAGGGGTCATGGACCAACAGTCTGTGCTTTCACTGACCTCGTCTAGCCACAGCGCTCAGTGCTTTGACATTTTTATCTCTCAACAAACACAAACTGTAAATCTATGAATATGAGTCTGCAAGTCAAGCAAGACTCATATATGCCAGACACAAGTTTTATTAAAGAATACTCCACTAAAAAATAAAAAATCTGTAATCATTTACTCATGTTGATTTAAACTTGTATTTAAACAGTTTGATACAGTATGTTTGTCCATACAGTGGAGATCAACTGGAACCTGTTTCACAGACAAAGGAAAGCATACAAGTTTGAAATGTCCTAGAGGTAAATAATGAAAGAATATAAAATTTTGGGGTGGACTAATTCTTTAAGACATATTTTACCTCACGTGCTTGTTTAAAACTGAAAGCTAAAGCAGCCAAAAGTTTGGCGCACGGTACTAAATTCATATTTCATTACCTAAAACCCACTTTTACTCTTTGCTGTGAAATATACTGTATATTGTGTTTATGTATAAACATGCACATGCAGAAAAGTAAAGATTACACAGACTTGAGGTAGTGGTGGGCGATACGGCAAAAATATCTTTTTTTTTTTTCAGAATATCACGATTCACCATTTTATCATGATTCTTTGTCATGTTGGTTTTACTATTTTTCAAGTTGTCTGAGCAGTACAGCCAAACTAATTTCCCTTTTTAAAAACAAAGCCTTTCAAGGTAACAAAGTATAAAATAAAAAAAAAAGAAAGAAAGGCAGATATTTAGGCCAAAGTTAGTGAAGCTTTGTCATTATTTTATTTTTGTTATTAAAAAATAAGAACAACAAAAAAACAAATAAACATAATACAAATAGAACAAACATTAAATGCATTTAATGCAATTTTAGGTACCTGTTTTCAGCAGGAGCATTCAAGAAATTGAATTAAATATAAAAAGTGAAAGACTATATACTTGTACACTAAATACATCAATTGCTGTATTAAAGTTCTTCAGTGATTTTTCTTTTTTTCTTTTTTTTTTTTTTTTTTTTTAACTTTAAAAGAATAGTTCACCCAAAACACAATTTGGGACAACATGTAAGTGAGTAAATAAATGACAGAATTTGGGGTGAACTATCCCTTTAATGACAAGCAGCAGCATGTTTAGTACAATTAGCCTGCTGTCCTTTTAAGAGCTGCATGCGTCTATATACAGGCACGTGTCCGTTTTCCTCTCAATCATTTACTTTCACTTCAGACATAAGCAACTGTTTATATTTAAATCTTGTGTATTTTGACAGTATTAGCATAATCAGATGCGATACACAACTTAGTTCAGTAATTAGGCACTATTTGGCAGACTTTTAGTGTGCGCGCGCTTCAGGTGTACACACTCTGGAAAAGCACATGCATGTCAGAACAGCACGCATATGAAATGTTTAACCGGCAAGACTTTGACGCAAATAATGTAATTTTGTAATTTGTGAATATGTGCAGTGTCCTATGAATGTAACTCTACCACTGAGTTAACACTGTTGTGAAAGTATGTTGCGTTGTACAGTATATTGAGACGGAGGCACAAGAACTGCAGCTGACAGAATAGCACGATACTACTTCTCCAAAAGCAGATCCTGGAGACTTCGTCCATGATCTAAAATCAACATATCACACACCCCTAGGTTTAGGGTCATGGTTACTACCTAGTTATCACCAAGTTACTGTAATTACTATAATACAGTAAGTACAACACTCACTGAATCGCCATTCTTAACATCAGTCACTATGTGATATGTGCTTTCACTATAACATATGACATTATGATATTATGATATTCAAGCATTATTTAAATGGTAGAACTTTAGTAATTAGAATTAAAACTTGGTAACCATTTATGAATGCATATTTGTCATTTTAACTGCACTTAAGACTGGTGCTGGGGCTTAAGATATTGTTGGTCATTCAGTGTTTTTGTAAAAAAGGTGAAAAAAAAAACTAACAATAATACTGAGAAGATAATAATAATAATAATAATAATAATAATAGATTAGAGTTCTACTACTAATAACAATATAAAACAAGGATTATTGAGCTGCTAGTTTCATGAATATTAATCATGTTGTCTGCGTTCGCTCAAACTGATTTGCTGAAATGAAAACAGGGACGATAAGAGGTGAGCACTACTGGAGAAACGGGCAGTATTTTATGGATCTTAAAGCTGAAGAATTCTAAATGAACTTGGAAAATACAGCAAAGAATATTGTTTACATGTAGTGCATCAATTCTCCATTTTATGTAAGACTCTCGCTCTCTCTCTTTTTTTCTTTGCAAGTGTATGAGAAACAGTGCTCACAGCAAATCATGCACTATCACACTAGAGTTTACGGTATGTTAAATACAGGTACGCTGCGCATCCATTGAGATTAACTGAAAAACAATGGCTTGACGAAGAGTAAAACTCTGAAGTGCTCAGTCAGAGTGTTCGACAAGTAAAAATATACCTGCGCTAAACTTATAATTTGCCTTAAACTCAGACATTGGCGTGTAAAATCTAAGAATTTCTTAGCCAATGACTAATGTTAATCATTTAGTTGCGCAGAGTGAAGCTTTAGTTGCATAGGCGAGTGATTTACAAAGTACATTGTATTATTTACATACTTGTAGCCCAAACAGGAAATCGCATAGTGCTAACAACAACAAGGTCATTGGTTTGATTACCTGAGAATGCATTAACTGAAAAAAAAATAAAATAAATGCATACTACAAATTCAATGAAAGTGGCTTTGGATAAAAACACCTGCCTAAATTCAATATTGTCAATGTAATTATAGTAAGTATATATTTACATGCATAGCAAAGCTGTATTTATGCAAAATTATAAATAAAAGCTTCGTTCTGAAGCAGACAGTTGAGGAAAAGCAGCCAACAGGTGTCTAGCATTAACAAACATGGGAACTATTTGAACTACTTCTACTGTGTAAGAAGTATCCCAGGATGCCCTTCAAGTGAGTTGAGAGGCTGCCCAGAGTGAGCAGAGCTAGAATCAGATCTGCATCCAAAAAACAGACACAGAAATTTGCTATATTTCAAAACCTAGCAATCTAGAGAGGAGCATTTTAGGGCGTCATAGGTGCACCACTGTTGTAAAGGCTGTCCCAATGTGCATTGCAATGAGCTCACTGACAGGAAAAATAAAGAAAAGAATAAATCCGAGATAGAAGAATAGTTAAATAAATAGGTGTATAAACTAAATATGGAAACAATCTCATTCAATAATGAAAGAAAATAGAAATTAAAAGTTCTGTCTATATAAAATTGACTATTTTATAACCAAGCTATAATGAGAAAATTGCAGTCATAACATTCACCTCGCAGAACATGCAAAATGCTAATAATTCTAACAAAATAAAAGGAATCATACAATAAAATGTTGGACCCATGGTGTTTACTATAGAAGGCTCTATCTCACCAGCGTCTTGTATCCTGCCATACTGCCATCAATCAAAGGCAAAAACAAATGACAACAAATAGGTCAACATGATGACTTGGAAGAGGAAATGAAAGCGTGGAGTTGATAACTTCCAAGACTTATTTTTAACTAGTCTTTACAATCATTACATTTTCAAAATATTTATGTATTTTTTTTTATTATTTGCCTGAATCAATAACACAATCTATAATGGGGGCAGACAAGAGAGGGAAAACCTCTGGGCATTAATAAAATACATTTTAACAACAAAATACTGTACCAGAATTTCTCAGATGCAGCGGTCCCTATTTACAATCCCAGACAATGTTTATGGAATTGCAGTGACTTCGGGAGACTGACATTACTACTATAAACCACTCAGCAGCACACATATGTAAGCAATGCATCAACCCACACTCAAAGGTTAGCACACGCTCAGTAGAGTATTAAAACGTTTTATGGGAAACAATCACTCTTTTTAGATTACAGGCCATGCAGTGCTCAAACATTAAAAAAGAACCCAAGAGGCAGATTTTCCTCTGCTGACATATTTCCTATTGACACAGGAAGATCAATCATAAATGATTTGCTACTTGCTATTGTTAGCAATTTTTTTTTGGTTTGTTTTTTTTTTAGTTCTCAAATCCCATATGTTTTCCATTCTAATGTTTCTGGATTCCGTTTTAATAGTTTAATTACATTTTAATAAAAAAAATGTAACTAATAAAATATAATGCCCTATGATTTTTTTTTTTTTTTTTTTTTTTTAATGTTCCAGATTCTGTTTTATGATTTATTGAACATTTATAAATACAAAATTGTGGTAATCAAATGAATGCATAAAACTTTAGCTTTTTTAATTTATTTTTTGAACTGCAACTGCATTTGAATAATTCCTTTCATTTTTTGGCAAAAGAAAAGCAAAAACTGTCTATGGTGTCACACAAAGAGATGCACAACAAGCTAACTTAATATTTAAAAGGTCTTTTGTGGTTTAATATTCCCAGACCTTAGTCCATATCATAATTTGAAGTGCACAGCCATAATTTTGATGTATTCATCCAAATTTTGGCACATTCTGCGTTAAACAGTAAATTCCATTTTTATGACAGAATTCCATAATCCTGTCTGCATTTTCCAGGTGCTAAAGTCCTGTTGGAAAAGGAAATCAGCATCTTCATAAAGCTTGAAGCATAAAGTGCTCCAAAATCTCCTGGTAGATGGCTGCATTGACTTTGCACTTGATAAAACACAATGGACCAACACCAGCAGACGTCACGGCACCCCAAATCATTACTGACTTCAGAAACTTCACACTGAGCACTCAGCAGCTTGGATTCTGTGCCTCTCCAGGCTTCTTTCAGACTCTGGGACCATGATTTTAACATGAAATGCAAAATTTACTTTTATCTGAAAAGAGGTCTGAACAACAGTCCAGCACTTTTTCTTCTGAAGTGGCTTGGTAGTTCTTTTCCTGAAGACATCTGAGTGTGATGACTCTTGATGCGCTGATTCCAGCTTCATTCTACTCCTTGTGAAGCTCTCCCAAGTGTCTGAATCGGCTTTACTTGACAGTATTCTCAAGCTTGCGGTCATCCCTGTTGCTTGTGCACCTTTGCCTACCAAATTTCTTCCTTCCAGTCAACTTTGCATTTAATATGCTTTGATACATCACTCTGTAAACAGCCACCTCATTCAGTAATGACCTTCTGTGACTTACTCTCTTTGTGGAGGGTATCAATGATTGTCTCCTGGACCATTGCCAAGTCAGCAGTCTTCCCCATTAGTGTGGTTTCAAAGAACAAGAGATACCTGGAATTTATACTGTAGGATGGTCATTTAATGAAACTCAAATATAAATAAATTAATATTTTGAGATAGTGGATTTTTGACTTTCATGAGCTGTACTCTCTAATCAAAAAAAAAAAAAAAAAAAAAAAAAACACATTTGAAATGTTTTACTTTACATGTAATTAATCTAGAATATAAGAAAGCTTCATTTTTAAAATAAGTTACAATAGAAAAACTTTTTCATGATATTCAATTTTTTAAGCTGCAACTTTTAAATGTGATATTTTATTTTTATATAAAAAAATTAAATTCAACTGAAAACAAAGTTTTAATTAGATTAAGCCTCAAACCAAAACACCAAACAGAAGCACAAAAGATGATATTTTAATCCTGAGATATTTCTGCCCTTCCATAGACAGTCTGTTCCATTAAAATGTTCAAGCTTCAAAGTTCTTGAAGACATTGTGAATAATTTATATAGACAGAGATGTTTTTGGAAGAAATATGATAGCTTTATGTGATATTATATTTTAATTTGATTTAGGTTTTAGTCCACTGATGAACACTGATCAACACACATACATAGAGCACATCAAATATGGACAGTGAAGCTCAAACATGATTGCTTGTGTGATTAGTGAATCATTAGTCACATGGAATTTGCCACTCAGGTGACTTACAGCAACCAGGCAGCAGAACTGAGCATCCATCAGTAAAGACAGCATCTTTTAAACTGAACTTCTCTAGCCAGTATTTATTTAAAAGAAGTGCATTTCCCCACGTCTGTGCCATCATTTACCTTTTAATCTCCTATTCAATAAAATGCTAGGTATTTGAAATAAGTCATTCAGTGTCTCCAATATCTGCCCTAACTGATTCCAGCTTCTGTTAAGGCCAAGAAAATGAATAATAAGCTGTCTAGGGGCTATGTAATCACCCAGTGCCCTTCAAACATTCTGGAAAGAAAAGCCTTAGAACCATTTGAACATCTTTCAGCACAGACACACACATTGTGTGTCTCATATAGCAGAGAAAAGATCAATCTAAAACCAGCAACTGGCTCATGTAATTTAGAGCCTGAAAGCACAAAGAGAATTCCTGGGGATCAGGAAGCTTATTTCACTGGCACAGTCCTAGTCACAGAGTTTGAATACAGTACATGAACTAGCACATACAGCACGAGCATGGCAGGATTTTCCTGTGCACCCTTTATGAGAGGAGCTGTCCTGTGGAAATAAATATGACACCACATAAAGGGAGGGGTGGACAGCAATTGAGAAGCAACGGTTACATTGTAGAACATTACATTAGATGCCAATAATAATATTAAATAATATGTAGGCTATTTTACTTGAGTTTTTGACAAAATGTTTTATTTAATGTTATAAAACATGTTATAATGTTATAAAACTAAAATGTCTAAAATTGTATAAATATTTATTACTTTAAATTAATCATGTAGAAAGATAATTTGAAAAAAATGAATGAAGACTTGCTTTGTCCAGACTTTTTGAACAAATCTCTTGAATGAATGACTCAGACATCAAATACTATTTATTTTAAAATACTAAATATTTTAACAGTCACTGGTCCCCACCTGCCATACTGTAACATAAAATCATTATTTGAAGCATAACATTAGTTGCAAACACCATTTACTCATTTTCGATCAAGGGTGCCGCAACATCAGAGTCTATATTCAGACTATAAACTTTTACCCAACTACTTTCGTTATTATAACACAGAAATGTAGCCTATTGTGTAAGCAGACCGTTTCTGAAGCTGTTTCAAACATAAAGCTTACGTGATAAGTACTGCTTTCTCTGGATTAGCGGCTGCGCAAAAGCAAGTTTAAATATTTTGATCCGATGTGAATGTCATTTCAAAGATCACGCATGTGTGTAAATTGAGATCGCAATCCATTTGAAGAATTTGCAAATAATATTTTTATTGTAAAAAAAGCACAATTAATTGTATGTCTAATATGCCCAAACAGCTCTGGCAAATGTTCTTGCTTCTCACATTCAATTATGAATTACTTTACATGAAAAAACAAAAATGACAAAAAATATGAATAGTTTAGTTTGAAATAGTAGCTACCTGCATTTTACCAAACACTCTTTTTAATGGATTAATAAAAACATATCAAATATTTCACTGGGACATTTTGGCCATATCTGATTATTAGGGGGGTTACAGCCTCACTACACTGTAATATATAACATTACAATGATGCAAATAATCACACACAATAATAATATTATTTTCACATAGAAGGATATCATATTTTGGTCCATCTGCCTACCCCTGCTGTAACCTGTAAATTACAGTGACAGCATATGGCAGAAATACAGAAGAGAAGGGCTGGTGAGAGGTCAGCTGTGCCAACAGAGCTGTGACGTGATGCAAGCTGTGCATTCACGTCACCATGAGGAGTATGCCATTAATCTCTAATGAATACAAACACTGGCGTAGTGAACGCATAGTGAGCGGGTATGCAACATTTATGTGTACAGTCTATCTATATCCTAGTGTACTCCTGAACTTTGACAAGATTTTAGCAGATTTATGCATTTAAAATTCACAGTTAACTGGAATAACAGGGTAAAAATATTGATAAGCTGTCGGCGCCGGTAGCCTATAGGGCAGCACGCCGACATACAGTGCCATTGCACTTCGGGCGTCGTGAGTTCGAGTCCCGGCTCGCAGACCTTTCCCGATCCCATCCCCTCTCTCTCTCCCGCTTCACTTCCTGTTAATTTGATCTGTCCTATCTAATAAAAAGGCAAAACGCCAAAAATAAATCTAAAAAAAAATATATATATATATATATATTGATAAGCTGTGACCTAAACCAAAGGGGAGTGGGTATAAAAAAACAAAACAAACAACAAGTGTAAACCCTTTAACATGCCTTGCCCAAACTTCCTATTTCAATAAGAAATGTCTTGACAGGGGAAGTATAATGATTATATGCATATGTACTCTCCCATTTCAGTCTATTATTTTTTTTCATTATTTCTTAATTTTCTATAATCTTTGTCCATACATATGCATGTTCCTGTACATATATATTTTTTTTCTGTAAAGCACTTCGTAAGCAACATTATGAAATCTGCTATATACATATAAATTCTCTAAAAGCAACAACAACAACAAAAAAAAAAAGATCCATTTGACAAATAATGAAGAAAGATGTAAAAAATGTAGTTTTGTAAGCCCAGTAATTTATGTCTGAATGAAAAGCAGGACGCTTTTGAGGCTGGCTATCATGTGATTCACTCTCACCCTGAATGGCCCTGATTTGGAACATTTTCCCCGTTGAGAGACTCTCGCTGCCCTAGAACAGCCGGCTGCATGTAGATGTCAGAGCGGTTATGTAACACGCTGGCCTGTTCTCATCCACTCTTCACTGTTCATTTCTGCCTGCCTCTCTTTCCATTCTCATTTCTATTTCATAACGCCCATCCTTCCATAATTGTATCCACACTCTTCCTCCTGTTTGCTGTATAACATTAACCCATGCAAACAAAAGCACTCACATATTCTTCAACAGCAGCTGCTGCTCCACATTGTTTGGAATAATTTGGTTTCATTTTTACAACAACAGTCTGCCCAGAATGATAAATTCCACCAGTATTGCTGATTTGAGCAAGAAACAGATGGAATTCATCAGTATTTTAAATTCAGACAGCCTTGCCATGTTCACACAGCAGAGCAACTAAATTCACAATATGCAGTATAGCACAACCTCTCATTCTTTTCATTAACCAGTAACTAAATTTCCCAGAATATAAAGTTGTTGGTTTTTTTTTTTCTTCATCCAGAAGTTCTTAATATTAATATATCCAAAAAATGCTTAATACACTACATATGAACAGTTTTAATATTGCCGCTGACTCAGCATTTACTAATGTGTATTTTAACATGACTGGAACACTGTATTGATCCTGGACAATTCATACTGTTTAAAGACTCAAAGTTTGCACGTAAAGATACGTCAAGCCGGTTTTGATGTAATGTCATTGGTTGTAGCATGTCTCCAACTGACTGCAACAAGCAGCGGCGGTTCTGACTCACACGGTGCCCTAGGCAAGATCAGTCATTATCACTATTATTATCCATCCCTCCCAATTTTGGGCCTCTAGCAGAGGTTTTTATATAGCAGATTACTACATTTTTATATAATAGACTTAGTTGTATATGAATACACAATATAGTTTTTAAATGCGTATGGTATATCAAAATAGTTTCTATTTGGAAATTCAAAGAAAAGTGGTGCAGTTTTTGGACATTTAAAGACCATTTAATACATGTAAGTGTATTATTAAACTGTATTATTAAAGCTTCTAATCTAACTGTGGTCTAATGTCCTTGTTAAACCAAAAACATCTTTTTTTGAAACAAAGCTGACAGAATGACTTGTTTTCTACATCCGCGTTTTTATTAAGTAATAATAATAGATGACTACATCAGCACAAGACTGTGTGCACAGATACAGATCAATCGCCTCTTTGACCCACCCACTGACGCATTAGTGAACTGACATGCAAGAAAAATACAACAGGATCACTGGACTAAAAATAACATTTTCCAAAAGGATCCTTGTATTATAAAAGTGGCTTTTTTATTTTAAAATACACGAAATTAACAGAACAAACAAGCTTTTTTCTTTGGTAACAGTTGCAATGCGACACAGACTTTTACGGAAAGATATGTGGATGACATCTATGTCAGAAAATTAAAACTACATGTGAATCATAATTAAATGTGATTATATACAGAAAGACATTAAAGAACGCTCCCTTTACTGTATAATTACTGGAGCTGTCAATTACTTAAAGTTCAGTGTGAGTCTTGTCAGTGATTTGAGTTCTGCACTTACAATAGTTATAACCAATGACACTGTCTAAACTGCCCAGAATAAGAATGGCCTTTTGTTTCTAAATTATGACAGTTTTTTAAGTAAAATTATTAAACATTATGCACCTTAGAAAACCTTTTAAAACCTGTGAATGGGATTGTGCAATATTAAAGCAATAAGCTATGAGACAGCAACTTGACACATTGCAAAAATAGTTAATTCAAAAAAAGGATCCTAAGGATTGGACTCATTTAGCTTTTTATTTTTTTTTTTTTTAAACAAAATACCAAGGCCTTGTTTACTTAAAGATTACATACATATATACATACATATACATATACATATATATATATATATATATATACACATATACACATACATACATATATATATATATATATAAAACTGCAACTGTAAATTACTAAACTGCCTCATATGACCTTATTTTAATGCATGGTTTGGAGGCAAAGAAACACCAAGCAGATTAATTTAGAGTGGTGAATAAACTGACTCAAGCTACCTGTGCATTTAGCATTTGATTGCAAACCTTCTAGCCAATCAGAATCTAACATCCAAGGCAGACTACTAGGGAATGCCCGGTAATATTGGAACGATACAGGAATCAGCTGATAATGGCTCAAAATATCGGCATCGGCCCGATTCTCACACAATGCTCCGGTAAAGTCCACCAGTATCGTGAAGGACACCACCCATCCCTCCCACAGTATCTTTCAGCTCTTGCCATCAGGAAGCATCAGAGCCCATTCTGCTAGACTACTCAACAGCTTTTTCCCCCAAGCTGTGAGAGTCCTCAATGTAAACTGTTGAAAAACTCAAAACACTGTGCAATTCTGAGTGTGATACATACAAGTGAGTGGGCTGGACAAACCACCTGTAGAAACTTTCTCTCTGCGAGACACAACCTTTTGTTTCACTGTATGTCAACACATGCAGTGGAATGGCAATAAAGCTCAACTTGAACTTGATATGAAACATTATGCCAATATGCTCTGCCGATAAAACAAATAACTCCCATGTGCTCAGGATGTGCTAGTGGTAAGATCAAGTCAGCAGTGTGGTCTTTCTTAAAGCAATTGCTGCAGGTACAGAAAGACGCATTCATGTGCTGTAGAGTAAACAGTCACAAACAAGTGCAGTAGAAGGCAACAGCCTTTTTATTTGAATGAAAGTAAAATACACAAATAACATTAAGATTGAATTTCTGATTAAAGTGCCCCTTATTATGGATTTCTGAAAATTACCTTTCATGAAGTGGGAAACACAGCTCTAAGTGAATGAAAACATCCTGTAGAGTTTTAAATCTGAAAGTGTTTATAAAGTTTATAAAGTTATTGTCTCTCAAAAGAAAGAGCAGACTCTGAATCATTTAAAAAAAAAAAAAAAAAAGGTTTTAAAATGAATCCCAAATTGTTTCATGTTGATGTCAACATGAAGCATTAGCATATTGCCCACCCACTTGATGCATGCGCAGACCCAAGAACACTTTACCCGCACACCCCCACCCCTCAAACACTAGCAGATTCCTGTGCACAGCATCATGTCGAGAAGTCGCTGTGCTTTGCACTGTGAGGGTAAATCTGTTAGGGTACAGTTAGGGTATGTAGAAAATCTATCATCTCATTTTCTCCTCCTACATCACTGCAGAAGTACCGACCCAATGTTTACAAAGTGAACGTGCGAGGATCGTCAAACACCCTTTACAAAAAAGGTAAAACGGCGATATAGGATGATTTTGAAGTTGGAGGAGAAAATAAGATGGGAGTTTTTCAACTTGACTCTTAACTGGAGTACACAAAGAATGCATGTGCATCGCACAGCTAGACAAGACCAGCATTTGTGGTTAAGTGGTGTATAAATGTTATTTTTCGACAGATAGTTCACTAGATAAGACCCTTATTCCTCGGCTGGGATCATTTAGTGCAGTGCAGTACTTTATCAATGTTTCTGTGTTGGGCTAATGCATATACCATGGCTGTTTCATATACCAGAATGTTTGGTGACGGGCATTCGCTGCGAGATTGAGGTCCCTGCGTTTCTGACTTTGTGGATGTTTTCAAACTGCTGGGTGTTTCTAAATCATGCAGTGAAAAAGATCCCCTTTACCTGACCCCACCCCTAAACCTACCGTCACTATGACGTCAGCCAATTGGGTAACATGTTCTAAAAAGCCTCAATCTGGTAACTCCCATTTCATGCAGAGACATATACTAGCGTGCTGCATGCAGTAGACCAATTTTATATATGTTATTATATTATAATGTAATTTTATATATACAGATATATTCATTAATGTGTAATATGCTTTTTTTTCCCCCCCAAACGGATTTTGAAAACTAAGTACAAGGACCTCTAAAACATTTTCAATTTTTACAACTCTTTAGACCATCTATAAATGTTAAACCTTCAAATAAAATGTTAAGGCTATCACTGCATTTGTCTGAGAAAAAAAATAACATTATTAATATTAATTGTTATATTAATTGTTTATTTAATTATAACAAATACGTTTTGTTAAAAACTAAACATAATTAAAAAATAACTTGTTTATATTCTCTGCACAGGAGAGGCCTGGTGTTGTTTCCAAACAAAAGGAAATATATCGGTATCGGCTATTGACCAAAATGAGTTAAAAAATATCTGCATATCAGATATCGGCAAAAATCCAATATTGTGCATCCCTACAGACAACGGTATAGCTATAAGATACATAAAGCTACCATAGCCATTACTATTTTTACTATCACACAGCCTAGCCCTTGCACAAGAAGCTGCTTGGAAAAAGTTACAATTCATTTTCAATGAGAAGGGTGAACAGAGTGAAGAGATTGGCGCAGTCCAAAGACACTGCCACGGATGAGCGAACAAGACGTGGAGAACTCGTCTAATAGCTATGTGTGCCGCCCTATGCCAGGATTCCTTGCTGTAGACGCAAGTTTGATTCTGAATAAAACCAAATAACATTTAAGACCTATGGTGGAGAGGAAGATTTTCGGCAAATTTTTGTTTTGCTTTATTTGAGTTTGATCCATTGCAGGTTCCCTCTTACGTCATACACTGCAGTTCCCTTACGCATTTAGGCACAACAAAAACAGCACTGAATTTGCTGAATGAACTGTATTTATATTTAAATGGAATGAAATATATAGAATGTACTGTATGTTAGCTTGCTTTTGCCCTAGATATACATACTAACAAGAAACTGTGTTTCTAATCGCTGGCTGAGAGCTATAGTTCCAACCACACAATTATGCAAAGCTGTTTATGAATGTTTGTTGAAACTATGGTTTTGGGAAATGGCAAAAAGTTGCAATGTCTTATTAACAACAAAATTTCCAACCATATTTGGATATCAACGCTTTTGAGAAATGCACCCCAGATTTGTAACTACATCAGAATGAATAATCAATCACATAACTTTCATTAATAAAAATAGTTCATGAAATCATTAAATGTTTCTTTAAGAAATCTGGCAAAATGGAAACACAGCATATGACAACAGCTGATGACAGACAGGACAAATTCACTTTAATCCCACTGCACACGTGTCTGCGTTTCCCACTACATGACATGTGAGCTCCACAGAAGAGCTGACATTACACAACCACAAACACACCAAAATAGACAACGATCACCTTACATCCTGCCTTACATCCCCCTAAACCTTGTCATAAGAACTGCCTCTCTTGCTTTGCCCTAAAGAGGAAACAAGAAACACACATAAACATACATACACTACCGTTCAAAAGTTTGGGGTCAGTAAGACTTGCAATTTTTTTTTTAATGAAGTCAAGGCTGCATTTATTTTATCAGAAATACAGAAAAGAAACTGTAATATTGTTATTACAATAGAAAATAATGGTTTTTATTTTCATATACTTTAAAATATAATTTATTCCTGTGATGCAATGCTGATTTTTCATCAGCTGTTACTCAGTTTCCCAGGCTTAAGTGTCACATGATCTCTCAGAAATCATTCTGATATTCTGAATTATTAGTAGAATTATCAGTTTTGGAAACAGTTGTGCCGCCAATGTTTTTTTTTTTTGAACCTGTATTTTTTTCTTTCAAGAACAACATTTAATCAAACTATAAATCTTTTCTAGCAATGTAAATCTATTATGTCACTTTTTATTAATGTAACAATTTATTCATTTCTTTCAAAAAAAAAAATGAATGAATAAACATTTACTGACCCCAAACTTTTGAACGGTAGTGTACATACATACATATCTTATTTGAGTTTCCAATCACTATTACAGTTTTAGCCCAAAAGGACAGTAGACAACAACAAATATATATGGCGGCGATACAAAACAATGTAAATATTGTGATGATTTTAATGTGTTTTTTATTCAGCCCTTAAGCCATTACATTAGTTTAGACTTGGGCAAACCACAGCCAGCTGGCTGGATTTGGTCCTCCATGTGGTTTAATCCAGCCTGTGGATTATTTATCCTTAAAATGTTTGTTTTTCTCCTTTCAATAGCACCATTATACTGCAATATGACCTAATGAGCCCCCACAAGCGTTGCCAGATCCCAGAAGATCCACACCACCCAGTCAGAGCATTAAACTTGTACAATTTGGAATTAGTCAACCCAATATTATAATCAATTTGTCCAATCTGGCAACCATAAACATGCACTCTTTCCACTTGCCAAAGGAAATTATCGAATTTCTATTATGATATTCTGCTTACAGTGAAAGTGATGTGACATGTATGGTGACCCATACCCATACTCAGAATTTGTGCTCTGCATTTAACCCATCCAAGTACACACACAGAGTAGTGAACACACACCGTGACACATACACCTGGAGCAGTGGGCAGCCATATTGCTATCGCTGCGGCGCCCGGGGAGCAGTTTGGGGGTTCGGTGCCTTGCTCAAGGGTCTCACCTTGCTCAAGGGTCTCACCTCAGTCGTGGTGAGGGTGGAGAGAGCACTGATTATTCACTCCCCCCACCGACAATCCCTGCCGGACCTGGGACTCGAACCTGCAACCTTTTGATTACAAGTCTGACTCCCTAACCATTAGGCCACGGCTGTCCCAACAGAAATGTTGAGTACAACCACCGGCAGCTTCTGCTGTCTAGATCTACTAAATAAATGCAGGTGTGACATATCCCAAGCCTAAAGCAGAAGGAGACAGATGTAAATTTTTGAATATCATTCCATAAATCTGACTTTTGATGCAGTCTGGAATCATAAACCTCACAGTAAACCTCATAAACCTCACACCTTCACTTAGGTGGTAGCAGGTTTTTTTGGGTTTGGGTCCCTTGTCACTCTCGCCTTGCTTAGTTGGGGTTTAAAAGACACTATATTCAGTGTCAATACTCATTGACATTATCGATTTGAGATTTCGATCAGATAAGAACATAATTCTTTATACCTAAATCAGATTTGTTTAATAAAAAAAATCTGTTGACAATGTTATTGAACTGAATTGAGTTTCAACTGGTTTGAGCTGAAAATGACGCTGTTGCTTTCTGTAGCTGCTTATACAGTAGATGAACTTAATTTCTTTTGAATATCTGCAAGTCTCAGTGATAAACTTTAATAAATCCAGACACACATAACCACTGGCTCTACTTTCGCCACCTTAACCTGCCAGTTCATTTTTAATCTTGTGTGAGAGAAACAAAAAGAAAAAATCTATCCGTTTTTGATCATGCAACTGTTCTGTGTAAATGCAATTATTCTGTCTATTTATAGCATGACATCAGAAAAATGCATGAACTGTTATCAAAGCCAAATCCATAATCAAACATTTCACTGTTGCTAGGGTTATTATTATTATTATTATTATTAGTATTATTATTATTATTATTATTTATTATTATTATTTTTTTAAGAATTTTCACAAACGTTAAAGAGTTAATTAATAAAATTCACCAGAGAAGTAGAAAAGGTAAAAGAATCAATTTATAATTCCCCTTTTTTAAGGTTTTCTATTACCGCTTTGCAGAGCAATACTTCAGGCAATGGCTGAATGATCCTATCAGTCACAGACACACTTCAGAAAATGCATCATATATTAGAATGGATACACAACTATTTCTGGGCTTGAAGGGTACAAGAACCTATCGGGGCAGAACATTATATTTATGAGGGAATTATACTGTTTGGCCAATGTACAATTTAAAGGCCAATGTGGCCCCTGTGCCAAAAACTTTAGCCAGCCCTGGGCTACTTTCATCATCCTTCCTCGACTAAAGACTCAAGAGAATAACAGCGATACAGCAGAGAGGTTTTCACAGCGTCTCTCGTTTAGACTTCTATAGCATTAATTTTGATTTTTTTCTGTTGAGACTGTCTGTTCAGTTAATCTCTTTCACAGGGTTCTTTAAAGGGGTGATAAGGCTGAAAGACCTACTGGACTAACTTAAAAAGGTTTAAGAGGAACAAGCGAGTAAATATTGCTTAGAAAAAATATATCCGTTTATTGTATTTAACTTGTTGCATAAAACATAAATCCAAGGCTGCAATGCCTGTTCGGTTAAAATTATCCTAGTTTGGTTACTCTTTTTACTTAATTACTTCATTTTAATTTAACAATTTAACAACATAAAGACATATATTAAATATTGAATTATACTTTTTTTAACAACACTGCCCAGCCCTAAAGGAAAGCACAGCTAACACTAACAGCTCTAACGTGTCTGTGTGATGCATCTGCTCAGCGACTCTGCTCATGTTGTTACAGAAATGACCGTAAAAGTCATTATGTTGCCCGCTCTCCTTCCCCATTCATCCATCTTTCTCTTTGTCCTTCTCTGTCCTTCAGTGCTTGAAGGCCGTCCAGCGCACTGGCACACGATGTTGGCTCATGTAGCATGTTTGCTCAAGCCCCTTATCCACTTTCCCTCTCTCTACCCTCTCTGCCTTTGTTTTTCACACAACTTATTTAGATCAGCTTAGAAAAAAGCTTAAATAAACACCCTTAAGAATAGTTCACCCCGAAATGAACTGAATTCTGCCATTATTAACTCTCCAAACCCTTCAAAACAGTTGTTTATGTTACATTCCATAGAGTAAAAGTGAATGGGGACTGATGATGTGAAAAAATTTCCCACCACAAAAGTACAATTGAAGCAGCATAAAAATATTGTGTCTAATATTCAATGTCTTCTGGAATCAACAAAACTTATTTTCCTGAAAATGCTCCAATGCTGCTATCAAATCCAATTCATATTGGCATTCTGATATAAAATGCCAGGTCTGGCATCAATGAACCACACCTTTTATAACTGATTTGTTGTTGTTGTTGTTGTTGTCATGCCAAATTTAAATTTGCTGCACATGAGATATGAGAATGGCCGTGAAGGGAAAGATTATCAGTGAAGAACAACAACATTAGTTTGGGTCTGTTTTCAACTTTTTGTTCTGTCTGGAGCTCAACAGCAAAGGCACAAAAAGCAAATCAGAATTTGAGCAGCATTAACTCACAAAAATTGACTGACTTTCATGCTAGGAACTGACTTGGAATCCAGTTGGAGTTAATTTTCTTATAAATGTTTCTTTTTATATTGTGACACTGTAAAGTTAAAAGCAAGACTGTCAGGCATTTTTTTTTAGAATAATGGATTAATAAATACATTTACAAATAAATAACAACTGAATAAATAGCAAAATGCAGCATATTTAATACAAAAACTTAATGAATAAATTATTCATTTGAACCATTGTTTTAGAAAACTTTGTTTAAACCCATCTAGGGTGATCCAATAAATACAGCAATAAATATAGGTTAATTTTGAAATTCAAATACCCCCCAGACAACACTAAAAATAACACTAACACTGCATTAAAACAAACCATAAAGTGTCCTGCAAAATGTACTATACATGGTATTCTGTCATCTTAGTTGAGATTCCAATCTGAAGTGAGTGAACATGCTCTTTTTGAAGAGCACAGTAAATGACATATTATAATATGGAATAAGGAATAGCTGATACATTCACAGAATTCAGAGAGGGAAATTACCCATCAGTCACTGCGTGTCCCTCCAGTACTAAGGCAGTTCAAATAAAATAAAGCCAGTAAAAAGGAGCTTAATTAGTCCCATGTGTGCTTTGTTGAAGGTTGTTAATGGGTATAAAGCATGTGACAGGTGACAGTTAAAGTGCAAATCTCATGATTATGGATAAATAAGATAAAACAGATATAACATTTGTTTTCAGATTGAACATTGCAATAGGCACTGATCAACAAATTCAGCACTTTCAAATATGACAATTTATATGAATCGAATGAAGAATAATTTACGCACTTGGCTGTATTATATACACAATGTATGAAATGGTAATTTAATATTTTGATTATTTACAGAAGTACACTGATCAGGCATAACATTAAATCCACTGACAGGTGAAGTGAATAACATTTTTTAGCCTATATTTAACTGCAAGTCATGTGGTCTGTCAATAGTTAGGACCAGCGTTTGAATTAACTTTTTCACTCACCAGCCAACTTGACTACAAAATTTTTAAGTTACCGGCCATTCATAACTTCTACTAGCTCAAAAATTAAATAAATACCAACAACACAAATAGGGCGGAGGTAAACCAACAGTTTGAGGCTGTCCACACTGGACACTTAGGCTGCATTTAATATATCATGATAAGTCACAAGTATTTGCGCTGGATCTGCACAGATTTGGCTTACATGAACTTCCCCAAGAAATCAATAAGGGAACATGATTTTTGAAAGCAACGTAATATGACAGCATTACCCGCCACAGATGATTTATACCTGCATTTGGCGGGTGTCGCTTTCAAACCGGGTTAGGACCCACAAAACTGGTGCAAGGAACGACAACCGTAATGGGTAATGAGTAAGGGTAATGGGCGGCCAAGGTTCACTGATGCACAGAGGAAGTGAAGGCTATCCTGTCTAATCAGACGACACAGAAGAGTTACTGCAGTTCTAATTGTTGAAAAACTTAATAGCAATGACAGAAAGGTGTCAAAACACAGTGCATCGCAGTTTGCTCCATCGCATATTCCCATGCAATATGGGAAGAAAGCAGGCTGGCAGAGGCAGTGTTATGCTCTGGAAAATGTCCTCCTGGGAAACCTTAGGTCCTGGTATTCATGTGGATGCTTCTTTGATACGTGCCATTTCCCTCAATAGGGAGCAGCGAACACTGGTTGAGGACCCTGTCAATCAGAACGCAGTTTAATTCTTGCAAGTATGTTGGAGCAGGATCACAGGGCTGTAAGGGGCTGGAGTTTGACACTCCTGCTCGAAGGAATCTTTAGCCACTACGCCATTTCACTCACTAAACCCCATTCAAATAATGGTTCCCTCTGTAGTGTACTACTGCACACCACAGCAATGCAAGGACACAAAGCTATACATGTTGTTTCCTAAGCATCAAGTACCCTGTGTAGTGCCCTTGTAGTGGTGTAACTCTGCCACAAGATCCCAAGCAAAAAAGGAAAAACACAGAAGACAAAAACTTGGAGACAGTAGAAAAGTTTGGCAGAAACTTCTTGATGTGGTGTTTTATAGCAAACATAGACATGCTTCTTTGTGTTCACTCTCGGGTCAACTGGAGATGGTGAATGGATTTCAATACGGATCACAAATAGCCTTTCATGTGGTCAGAGCCTAGCCAAAGCTAAAATTGACTGTTAAATATGACTGTTAAAAATGATTGTTTAGCATCTCTCTACTCTTTTTCAGAGTCAGAACTGAAACTGTCCACATATATATATACAGGACTGTTGTTGTAATCATAACAATGTTGCTAACCAGGCGGTCTTTTTTTTTTTTGGACAATCAACAATGACAATCATTTATTTTAATTTATTAATATTTGATTGATAACATATATTCAATTAATGATAATACCTGTCTTTTGTTGATAATATCAGTTACCCTGTGGCTCACGCTCTTTTGTGAGGAAACAGAGTGAAGAGCATGTGTTACAAAAGTTTGAATTAAATCTGTTTCATTATTATGTGACTGACTCCTGAAGACTGCAATATGCGGTGGGAGACACCGCTTTTCAGATTCATCAAACCTCTCACTAAACTTCTGATTCAGGTTTGTCTCACAGCTGTTATACAGTTAAAGACAAAATTATTAGCCCCTTATAAAAGATTCCATTATTTTTCAAATAACTCCCAAGTGTTGTTTAACAGAAAGACGATTTTATCAACACAGCATTTTTAAACATAATACTTTATTCAGGAAGCTTTTAGGGTTTGTAATACAAATATAAATAAATGTATAACCAAGAATTTTAAAAAGTCTACTGGTCAAAATTATTAGCTCTCTGATGTTAATAGTCAATAGTGTATCCCTTTTGCTTGATAACAGCCTTTAGTCGTTTGCTGTAGTTCTCAACAAGTTTCAAGCATGTCTCCTGAGGAATGACAGCCCATTCTTCCTTAGGAAATCTCTCAAGCTCCTCCAGATTTGTTGGTCTTCCGGCACAAACTCTGGACTTTAGTGTGCCCCGCAGATTTTCTATTGGATTCAAGTCTGGGCTTTGTGCAGGCCAGTCAAGTACACTCGCTTTGCTTATTTGGAGGTATTTCTTCACCAGCAGTGAGGTATGCTTTGGGTCGTTATCATGCTGGAAGACAAAATGTCGACCCAAACCAAGTTTTCTTGCAGACTGTCTGAAGTTGTCTTTCAAAATCTTCTTATAGTCTTCCATTTTCATGTTTCCTTCAACCCTGACGAGATTCCCAGTTCCAAACGCACTGAAACATCCCCACAGCATTATACTCGCGCCACGTTTCACTGTTGGAACGGTGTTCTTGGGGTTGAAAGCCTCTCTCTTCTTTCTCCAAACATAGGCAACATCTCTATGGCCAAAAAGCTCTAGTTTTGTCTCATCTGACCAAAGGACACATTTCCAGTATGCATCACATTCCCCCAGGTTGTCCTTAGTAAACTTTATTCTAGCGTGGAGGTAGCGTTTTTCAGAAGTGGAGTCTTTCTTGGTCGGCAACCTCGCAGTTCATTCCTATGTAGGGCTCTAGTGACCATCTTCGTTGAGACATCAATTCCAGACTTGGCTAGGTCATTCACTAGTGTCTTAGCAGTTGTTCTTGGGCCTTTAGAAACCTCTCTCACTAGTTTTCTTTCTAAAGTTTTTGAAACCTTTCGCTTCCTGCCTCTGCCCGTCTTGTTCTCCACTGTGCTGGTCTCTTTAAACTTTTTGATAATGCATCTCACTGCAGTTCTTGTCACTTAAAAAACGCTTTGATAAACGCGTGTATCCTTCTCCATCTTTATGAGCATTAACAATTGTTTCTCTCAAGTCCAAACTAATTTCTTTTGTCTTTGCCATTATTTTACTAGTTGTTTCGCAAGATACTAATCCTCAGCTTAAAGAGCAATTTAAAGGATTAACTAGGTTAATTCGGTTAATCAGGCAAATTAGGTTATGTTGGCAAGTCATTGGACATTGTTCTATAGCTAATCAAACTAATAATTTCTTAAGGGGGCTAATAATATCGACCTTAGCAGTTTTTTATTTATTTATTTTTTAATTTATTTATTCAAGCAACTATAAGAAATCAGACTTTCTCTAGAATAAAAAAATAATAGGACATAATGCGAAAACATTCTCTTGCTAAACATCACTTGGGAAATATTCTAAAACAAAAAAAAGTACAATTTCACAGGGGGGCTAATAATTTTGTCTTCAACTGTACATGATAAAACCTTCTTAGATAAGTCATTAAATCTACTCCTTTAAAGCACCACTGCTACAGGCATACACATTTACATGGACATGTTTACCTCTATCAGTAAATGCAGTTTTGCACATCCTTAGCTACAAACAACATTAAACAAAAAGGAAAATAAACTTGTTTACCATCCCAACACTAATTTGTAAAACTCCAAATGAAACTTTAGGCTCTTGTTAAATCAAGTTTGGCAAGCAATCCCTAAACTTTCCCATCGAGCACCAGTGGAGCCAGACAGCTCGTAGAACAGCAGGGGACAGCACTGCAGATTCAGAAAACCTCGATTGGTTAGCTGAGATTACTCTGAACCAGTCCAAAATCCTTCCACAAACACATCTCTGTCTGCCAAACCAGTAACATCGGAACTGAAGAGATAGACTGGGCAAGAAACATGCTGGAAAAGTGTAGTTGACAACATAAATGGCAAATTACATTAGCATAATGTGGCTTCTTAATGTTTGGATTCTCCACTGCCTGTCAGACACCATCCTTGGATTCCCAACACTGGAATCCTCTTGTTAGATTTTTGAATAACATTCCAATGAGAGTGAAAAAAAACATCATTAATGAAACATGAGCAAAAACAAATTTCTATCCAAAAAAAACAACAACACTGATTTCAACACATTTAATTCAGTGGGACAGTTTACATAAGAATAGTTTGATGAACGGACAGAAATTCACACAGAAACTCATGTTTCATTAATGAGGCTCATAATAACGTTTATTGAATTCTACACACCAACACTGGTTCCATGTTCAGCATGGATATTATAATTTTGTTCTCATTTTTTTTTTTCTCAATATACTTCTTTTGCATGTGAATGAGAATTCGCTCCACAAAATACTCTTTTTCATGTGTTGCAATTTATTGTGTTCAGTAAACTCTAAGTAAGCCATAGGTAGAATGATTCCCTGAAATCAAGCTCCAAAAATGGCTTATTTGCATCTGAGGTGCAAGGTGACGTCATCTGGGCACAAACATTTGCATAAATACTGCCTCCAGAGCAAGACATCAACGAATAGTCTTCTTCTCACCATAGGCTCGCCCACTGGCATTCAGTATCTTATCAGCTGATCACATAAAGGGGTCATCAGATGCCCATTTTCCACAAGTTAATATGATTGTTTAGGGTCTAAAAGTCTATAACATACTTTGGTTAAATTTTCTCAATGGTAGTGTAAAACCACACTCTTTTTACCTTGTCAAAAACAGTTCTGTTCACAGCGAGCCGGTTAGGTGAATGTCCGTTTAAATGCAAGTGAACTACCGCTTACCCCGCCCCTCTTTTGCATTCTTGCATTAAAGTCACCATTTTTATTCATGCAGTTATAACCGGTAAAGATACATGTGTAAATTACTTAGTCATTAACAAGCACCTTTATAAACCCAAAGACGACCTTAAAGGGTCACTCCACCCCCAAATGAAAATTTTGTCATTAATCACTTACCCCCATGTGGTTCTAAACCAGTAAAAGCTTTGTTCGTCTTCTGAATACAATTTAAGATATTTCGGATGAAAAACTGGATTTGTCATGGCCCCATTGACTGCCAGGTAAATAACACTGTCAAAGCCCAGAAAAGTATGAAAGACGTCGTCAAAATAGTCAATCTGTCATCAGTGACAGAGTACGCTGTTTGCGTCCAGAGGATACTTTCCAAAATGGCACTGCGGTGACGCGAAGGAGACGAATTGGTGAATAAAGTCCTTTTTTTTTTTGTTTTCTTTGCATACAAAAGGTATTCTCATAACTTCGTAAAATTATGGTTGAACTGATGAAGCGATACTAGATCTGACTGCAGCTTAAACGTTTTGATGTCCACATATTTAACAAATTACAGTGGCTGCAGCATTTCTGTTGTAAGGAAATGGCCAAATATTAAAGATTAAGTGGACATTTGAATTAAATGTTAATTAAATGAGTCAATATTAAACAAGAATTTAACAAAGATTAATGTGTAAAAACAATCATCAGGCCACTGGCAACCTCTGCAGACATTCGTTACAATGCATAAAGTACATTAGCTCTACTGTTTATAATACATGATGTATTTTAACAGTTTTGTTCAATAAAACTATGTGACTACTTGCTTTTGATACTTTATTTGAATTAATTATTATTGCTTCATTACCGTTATATAAATATTTTAAGTCATTTTAAAGGCTACGGTTAACTTAGGTCTATTTTACTATTACAAAAAATATATCAGATTACAGATTACTAATTATCAGATTACTCGATTAATCGTCAGAATAATCGACAGATTACTCGATTACCAAATCAATCGTTAGTGATAGCCTTCTTTAAAAGGAAGACTGCAAAAGAAAAATCATTATGCTGGTTCTTGAAGACTGCTTTGGTGAGAATCAGAGTTTGGTTGTAAAAGAGCATTAGAGGACCTTTCTACAGTAATTGTAAACTCAGCACTCCAATCTGAGTTGAGTTTAAGACTTACTATAACTCCAATTGCGGCCTGTTCTACATTTTTAGAGTCCAATGCAGCTATTTATATGTGAAACTTCTCGTAATCCAGACAGTCTCATAAAGCCTACAACAGACTGTTGACTGTCACCATGAAGTCACATGGCAAGTTATTCAGGCCAAGTACCAGCAAACTTGACAGGACGAGACATTTAAAACAATGTAAAGTTATGCGATGTAATGTGCATGTGCTGTTGAGCAGCAGGTTTATCTGTAAAAAGATGATACCAAAATAGATGGCATCAAACCAAAAAGTTTTTAGCGTTTCAAAGACAAGTAGCTCTCTTGTTTGCAGCTCATGATCACAAAAGTACAAAAACACTGCAATTACATCAGGAACATTCCTTTGTGGCAATTGGCAAATTCGTATGAAAGAGAAAAACTGCAGGAGAATAATAGACTGTCTTTTTTCATTTTAAGACAGAATCTTCTACATATAAAGAATTCTGATGGTAACCTTTTCCTCTTTGTCATCTGGAGGAATCTAATGAGATAATGAGGATGTAATCAAAGAGCTTGAGTCTAAATAAAGAGAAACATATCTCTTTAACTAAATCTTAAATACTAAGAGGTTAAACAATGTTGACGGTCCTCTCAACGACATCTTAGAAACACTGGGACACATCTGTTTTGAACAAATCTGGAAAAAGCAGACATCCTGAAAAGCATTGTTCGATCAACACCCAACTAGCTCTCCTCAAAGAGGATGACCTGTGATGGAACATTCAGTTCCATAAACAAAAATAAATTGTCAGTGCTTTCATTATACTTTTGAATGGCTGTCAATGGAAAAGATGTTTGCCTGCAGAAAGGTGTAGTTAATTATGTAGAATTGTCAAACATAACCAGCCAAACTCTGACAATTTGCTATGTATTAAATATCTATGTGGGTATGCCTATATCAGGATAATACAGCGAATTAAAAAACGTTCACTCATTTGACTTTTTTAATTTGAAACTTGATGGATATGAGACAAGTGAATCTCATCATTTAAGTCTAATGAAAACAGCTTCACATGAGGAGTTAAAAACAAAAGATTTACATACTATACTATATTATTCAACGTTAATTCATGTTATGGTTCATTTATAAGTCAGTTGCCTTAACAGCTAAACTCTGTTTGGCATACAGTATTTGCCTAACAAACACACTTAACAAGTTCTTCCTCATTTTCACATTGTGACTGGAGCTAAAAAAGACCTGCCAAAAGCAATCACCAACATCACCTGTTGACTACAGCATCACATACCATTTCCCTTTTACATGTACAAAAAGAAAAAAACAGAAATGCTTGTTTTAGCGCTGTACTTTTAGATCAAACCACCTTTTACCTACTGTACTGAACAACTGCCTGCTGTATTTGATTCTGGCAGAATTACTATGCACAGTGAGTGCACTAAAAGTGGCAGTTAAATGTTCTTCATTTCACTTGAGTAACTCTGCATGCTTTGCTTCCTGCATTAATGACATTTTGACAGAACGATTTTCTAGTTAGTACTTTAAGCGCTTTTTTAGAAGTCTAACTCTTCAAAATAAGTACTCTTCAAAATAAGTAATCCTCTTACTGATAACCTTTTTGAACTCCTCCAGTCTGGTTTTCGTAAAATCCACAGCACTAAAACAACATTAGTTAAGGTTACTAATGATCTGTTGATTGCTGCAGACTCTCTCAATTCTGGTTCTTCTATATCTAAGTGCAGCATTTGACACTGTCGATTACACCATGTTACTTACCTGCTTAGAAACTGTTTTTGGTGTTACTGACACTGTTTTAAATTAGACAATTTGTTTCCTTGGGTGGATGCCATTCCAAAGTCAGTTCTGTTAAATTTGGTGTCCCACAGGGTTCCATTTTGGGGTCCATTCTTTTTAGTATGTACATGTATGTTTCCTCTTGGTCAGCTTCTTACATCCCTTGGTCTTAAGTTTATTTTTTATGCAGACAACACCCAGATCTACATGCACACTAAACCTGGTGATACCACAGCTGTTGGCTTTCTTGAACACAGCATTTCAGATATTTTAAAAATTGACGTCTCAAAACTTCCTTTGTCTTAACAGTGATAAGACAGAGGTAATGCTTATTGGCACACCCCACCAAATTAGTAAAACCGGTACATTAGCTTTTACAGTACGGTTTTACATTTTCAAAATAAATAAAAAAATCTGGGGGTGATATTTGACAATAATCTAACCTTCGATCCTCATGTTCAGAATAGAGCTAAATTTTTTTTTTTTTCCTTGCAGAAATATTGCAAGACTCTGCCCCATGTTATCCCTTTCGGTTACTGAAAAATTGATAAACCTTTTTCCTGTATCAACTACTGTAATGCTTTGCTTGCTGGGGTTTCTAAAACCACCTTAAGTAAGCTGCAGTCAGTTCAAAATTCAGTTGCTAGAATCCTGACAAGGACCAGGACAAACAAGCATATCTCTTCAGTTCTAGAGTCATTGCACTGGCTCCTTGTGAGGTTTCGCACAGATTTTAAAATTCTCATGCTGACCTATAAGGCTTTGCATGGTTGGCACCAAATTATTTATTAACTGTTTATACTCCAAGTCGTGATCTCCTTTTCTCTGAATCGTGTCTTTTAGTGGTACCCCCTACTCTATGGGTGATCGGGCCTTTTCTTCTTGTGCACCTTAAAACATATTTTTTCAGAATAGCTTTTAAGCAATTTCTTTATGTCATATGGATGACGTTTATTTTACTTTTTTAATTATTACTGTTAATATTTTTTTACTTTTTTCTGTGTAAATTGCTTTGAGATGCACCATTAAAGGCACTATAGAAAATAATGTTTATTATTATTATTATTATTATTATTATTAAATCTATTTTTTTCATTATCCGAGTATGTGTAAATTCATTACAAGGCCACACAGAATCTGCAGACTTACATTTCCAAATTTATTTCATTAATTACTAAACCTCATGTCAAACACAAAAAGTATACAATCCAATTTCATTACATTAATAGCTCAACTGTTACTTGTCTGTTTGTTGCATTCCTTATCAGTTTTGACAGGTTACGTGTTTAATGTATTATATTAATTTCAGTATATGTCCTACATTCATGCAGTTTTTTATGTGTGTCAGTCCAGACAGTAAATAAAGGGAGCACAAGAATTTTGACTAAAAACAATTAGCTGTCTGCGTAAAACTCTCTACTTATCACCCAGTTGTTTGTCCCGATCATATGATGCAATCATTTTGTGAATTTCAATGCGTAATAAACAAATGCATTTGCAATGTATCGTTTGTATTGTAAATATTTTATTTCGGGAGGAGATCCTGGTTAAAGTAAAAGTGAAACTGCCCTACCTGTCCCTATATCCCACCCTTTCTAGCCTGTCAGTCTTAATTCTGTCAAGTTTAAATTTATTTATAGTGTAAGTTCCTGAACCAAATGATGATGTAAAGATGATGTCAGTAACAAACAGCAAACTCTTTTCTCCCTTCCTGCAGCTGCCCATCTGCAACTAATTTATGAAGTATTATTACAAGCACAAACATCTCATCTTTGTAATTCCTAGTCATTTCCCTGAACCCTCACTCTGTTCTGCCTTTTATTCTCTCCGCTGGCATCGGCTCTCAGTTCTGTCCAGTTATTGAGCACCACAGGCACCAGATTCCTACAGGGTTCCACAGAAACATTCCTGAAAGGTGAAACATCGCTTTAAAAAAGCTGTTTTCCAACATCAAACCTGCGAAGCAGCACTGCATGTAAATCCTGATTCAAGCAGGGCCTTCTGCATTTGGGTACATGTTAGCCATACAATTTGAGGCATCTGAGCAGCTGTCAGACTGTCGGTTGTGGGATCACTGGCATGCGGCCTGCTCTGGCAAGAGAAAGTCATGCAAATCTCAGGACAAAGATGCAACATCCCTGTGTGCATGGGACTTTGTTGCCATGTTAACAGTATTATCAGAGTTGCAATCACTTCCATGTTTGCCGGTGGCAATGTTACAGCTGTTAAAGAGGAGTTACCCTATGAAAGTCTGGGTTTCCTCCCGTCAGATGTAAAATAAAATTAAATCATGAACTGTTGAGAATTGCCACCGGCAAAGCTGCAACAGGTATGATAAATGAATTATTCTCTAAATTATATACTTGATTTTGTTATTATATAATGACTTAAATGAATAAATTTTTTTTTTTTCTCTTTTTTTTTTTTTTTTCGTAATGCACACATTCAGAGCACATGACCTTCTGTAATACTCACTCTAGTAATGACTACAGTGATCCCGATCATGTTCCAGTCAGGGCATAAAAAATAAAAAAAATAAAATTCACACGTTAAGAACTTCAACTAAAACATAATTTAAAAAACTAATCTAAACATAAACATAAACCTAATCCCATCTGAATAGTGCTTAAGACTGCATACATCTAGGGTTTGTCACAATTATAAACAGTACTTGACTATATGTTGAAATGCTCACTACTTGACAGCTATAAAATCTATGGATACTTTTGTAAGAATTTTTCCAAATTCAGAATAGAGGTCTATGAAGGATAGATTTTTCAGTTCTGCTTTTTTCCAATGCCACCACACACTAAGCTTCAGACATCATCCTTGTTTCATTTGTCACAGCAGCCAAAAGGAACGCGTTTTCCTTTGCTATCGCATACAACTGAAAAACACTGAGAACATTCCAACTCTGCACCTATAAACAGGATTTTCTCTGGTTGTGCAACAGACAAATAACCTTAAAACATGAAAAAATTGAGTAGGTTTTATTTTTACGTTTGTAGGTTTGGAAACTAACCAAAACACTGAAAGCAAACATATCAGCATTTCTATAATCAGATGCTTAACTACTTATGTCTAACTCATTTCTGTTGTGTGTTTGTTTTTCTGTTGAGAGAAATGTACAGTACCTACTCTTCTAAACTAGCACTGGCATCATCAAAATGTCCACAAACTATATACCACTGCATCGCTATTTCGATATTCTGTTTAATCCCTGAGCAAAGAATGAAGTTCTCTGAGAGTATACTGGGGCCTTAAAGCTGTAAAGGATGTACAGAAATATGGCTGAATGAATGGATAGACATACTATACAGAAGGATGAATGGATGAACATATGGAGAGGTGGATTTACCGAATGGATGGAAGGGCAGATGGACAAACGGCAAACCGTCTTGGTTACATATGGTAATCCTCGTTCCCTGATGGAGGGAACGGAGACATTGTGTTGAATGTACGACACTAGGGGTTGCTCTTGGACCAACACACATGCTTGCCCTGAACCAGAGGTCAAAACCTCTTCAGGGTCAAGAGAAGTGTCAACAACTGGCAGCTGATGTGCCACTGCAGCCGAGGACCTGTCCAGACCCGAGGTTGCCTGCCCGTTACATACCGCGCCTGCGCCTGTCTTGGAGGCATCTGTTGTGACCAAGATGCGTCTGGACATTTGTTCTAGGGGAACCCCTGCCCATAGAAATGAAATATCTTTCCAAGACTGCAACCTACTGGAGTGATGTTTACAAAGTGTGAATCTTGGCGCCATGCACATCTCGAGACCCAGGTATGTAGTCAGTGCTGTAGCGGTCTCATGTGCATCAGACTCAACGGCGTGTCCGCAGCTGAGCATGTCATGTGTGCGAGGAGCTTCTGGAAGTGTTCCAGGGGAGCCGCTGTTCTGCGTTTGAGAGTTGCATTTGGATTGTTAAACACAGGGACACGTCATGCCTGTCGTGGGCCCCTGTTGAACAGAGGACGGGTTGGTGATGCCACCTTCCTGCGAAATTTTGGCCAGATACGGGCCAGATTGTGGGACCGGCTTGTTGCGGGGCCACAACAGTCTTTACAGGGGGCCATCTTTGGTGATGAGCAGATGCAAGTGCAGTCCCGGGGGAGCAGGGCTAGGCCTGACCACGGGAGGAACACTAATAGTCTACTCCTTCACCATGGAGAGTTACTGGTAACCTTTCCATAGTGTCACCAAAAAGACCCACCCGGAAAAATAGGGCGATGAGAAGCGAGCTTCCTGACATGCCACTTTTCAACCAGGTTAATCCTCCGGTGGTGCTCCTCGACCACCGTGGTGAACATCACTCTACCCAGAGCCTGCGTTGCAACCTTCAATGCTCGGGAGCATAGTCGGAAATTAAGCCATACTAAAATGAACTATCAGTCTGTCTGGAAACCTGATTGGGTCCGCGAGGAACGAGAGATCTGCGGGGTTTCACTCGGTGGAACTAAAACTCTGCTCGCCCTCGACACTCATCGCTGTGGCCTCACACCCAGAAGTAGAAGGACCGGAATGGAAAGCATTCGAGGTGAGCCACGGGTTCTTCAAAAAGAACGCGACTCGTGAGCAGAGCGTACCCATAATCATGTTCTCGCAAGCAGAACATAAACTATCAACAAACTCTGTTTCATCCTGAGACTAGCTCAACACTTAACACAACAAATCGCGCCGTTCATTAGGGGAGGTAGGAAGCGCAACCAGGAAGACACGCAAGGAAAGGCATTTTGTAAACACAATCCATCCGTGTCAGCTCTTTTAGTGAAATTGCTCTTTTAGGAGGAAATTCCTCTTCAAAGATCACCGTCGAAGCACCCAGGGGCACTACGCTCAGCAGTGCTTGAGGAGGGAGAGACCGCTGCTCCGTGCCAAAGATCCAACGACGAAGAGGTGAGTGGTGCTGCTTCTCACAGAGAGATGCTGCAATTGGCTCTGAAGAAATAGAACAAGTGATCAGATTCGAAGCTGCCCTATTTATACCTGGCCAGCTATGCAAATTCAGCACACCCAATTTCATTGGCCTTTTCTCAAAGCTGTCAGAGGTCTCTGGGCTCCCAAGAACGGCCCCTAGTGTCGTACATTCGACACAACGTCAAAGTGAACGACAGAAGGGGGAAAGGATGGATAGATTCATGTATCCATGGATGGCATGATGAATGATGAATTGAATGAATGGATAAATGAACGCTTTCTTAATTACATGGAGCAAACTGCAGTTGAACAACTGCTGGTGTGAAACCCAAAATAAAAAAAATCTGCTATAACATTCATGATATGAAGTTTTGTAACAATACTATGCAAAATCCAAGGCATTTTTAAGTTGTAGTTTAAGTTGCCCTGAATAACCAACGTGATCTCACGATAATTTGAATGTATTTTACGTAAAATGTGGTTGTACAAAACGTATGTTTACTTACGTTTTTGTAGGCACTAAAACATACAATACTGACATACTTTCAGCATCTAAACGTACAAATACTTGCGTATTTTCAGCATTTAACCATACAATAACAATATTAACAGATTGACAACCCCTAAAAATTAATTTTTATGAATATTAAAATTGCGGCATTGATAATTGTTATTCTTAGTTGTCATATTATCAATGACCTTATGTTTTTTTAATTGCATTATTGAATTGTTTATTTGTTTACTTAATATGAAATTTTAAAATTTCATTTTGTTCTGTGCGATTTCAGCTGCCAGCTCGTTTCCAAGAATAGGCCTACTGTACATAATGTTAAACAAGACTTCACTTAAAATAAATAACATTTATGCAATCGTTTAACCATTCATGTAATATTTATTTTGTTTGCCATGGGCCACAAAAGGCATTTTGCCCGACATGCTGTGATTAACAACAGAACTATAAAGTACATCAAAAATGCAAGTTATAAAATCAATCAATTTTATTTTCCTGTTTTAGTTTCCTGCAATCCAAATCTTTCAGAATCCATACGACTGGGAGGAACAGACCCAAATTCAAGCCTTTATCTGGCAATCTTCATCTCCATCCCGAACAGCAAGTCCAGCGACCGTAAACAGCAAAGCCTGCTCTGACTGATGCGCTCTTACAAATTCAAATGTTGCCGCTTCAAACTACAGGTTTTATGGCAGAATAATCGAACACTCATTGGCTCTCGCCTGCATTTGTCACAGACTGTGACATGCTGTGTTTCTGATGAGTTGTGTTTGAATGATGCACGCGCACCTTAACAGAGTGGATCAGGAAAATAATCTACATAATATTTTCAGCGATTAACAACTTAAATTCTGCTCTGCACCTCACACAAACCTACTGTGTTCCACCAGAAAGGACTGCGGCTGCAATTTCTGCAATAACTAAATGATTGTAATTGCATTTATCTGTCTGTCATGTTTTTCTTTATACTGTACAGTAATAGTTATGGTTAGGTTTAGAGGTAGGAGTGGGATTAGTGACTATAAAAATATTTTAATGCTATACTGATATACTGACACTAAAATGGTAATTTTTTTTTTTTTTTTATCCTTTAAAATTTTTTATAAAATGGGTAAGTTAAGGGGTCTAAAAATCTAAATCGCATTCCGATAAAATGATAAAAATCCATATTTGCTATAAAATGGGTAGGTTTAGGTTTGAGGGTAGGTTAAGGGGTCTAAAAATCAAAATCTCTTATAGATAAAATGATAAAAATGCATTGATACGAATATATTTACGATATAAATTATCCGTAAATATTTTACCCTTTTTTTTTATAATAATACGTAGCAATGTGTACGTCTAAACGTTAAAACATGTCTAAATTGTACGTTTTAGCATCAATAGGAACGTACAAAAATGTATGTTTTGTGCTTGTACACGTTACGTATTAATACCTACGTATAAACAATGAGACCAGACTGGAATAACGGGGTGGGGTGGAAGAAAAGAAATAAAGATGGCCAGAGAGAAACATGAAAGTGAACACATCAGCTTCTCTAGTTCTCTTATCCTCCTCCCTGACCTCATCAATTATTCACTCCATCCATCTAGCCAGCCCAAAGAACATCAGTACATTACGGGTGCTTTCTACATAACCAGACAGACCTCAACAGTTTTCTCTGGCTTTACACACTTCCACACTCTCAAATGCTCGGTCTACTGTGCATTTCTAATACTGACAAATCAATAGATGAGCATTCTTCATATATCAGAAGAGTCTTTCATTTTATCAGATTTATTTAAAAAAAAAGATACAACTTTATACTTCTCTACGAAAACATTTGTCACTGAAATGGCGGGAAAAATTGAAACACACTTGTGAAACTGTTGCTGTCCCGGAAAAACAAACTGCATCCACATCCGTAATGCTGCATTTTCTGGGAAGCTGAACAAGGTTCTCTTTTCCTCACATCCACAAACACACTACTTGAGCACATCCTGTACAGCAGTGTCGATGACTTCCGTAACCCGAAAGAAGCGTGTTGATGGGCACGCTCTTGCTCTCGCTCTGGTTGCTGTGTGTGCACACTCTTCTGGGAGAAGTGCCCATACAAGGAATTTCAACCTTCATGACGTCATGAAGGGTCATGCTCAAAAAAAAAAAAAAAAACTTTCCAAAACTTACATGAAACCAGGAGTATATCTGGCACAAAATAAAAATCATCGTCATACGTCCAAATTGTTTTTTGAAAAAAAAAAAAAAAAAACTTTCCAAAACTTACATGAAACCAGGAGTATATCTGGCACAAAATGAAAATCATCGTCATACGTCCAAATTGTTTTTGGAAAAATTGGCCGCGTTTAACATGAGAAACCAACTCTTTAACCATGTAAATAACTAATTTTTGAAATTTAAACAATAGTGTTACTTAAAATAGAGCTGACTCTTAAATGCTGTTAAAATGTTGAATAAAGTCTTGCAAAAGTTGCAGCTTAAATTATTTATTCATTTAGCACAATGCAATTTATTATTACTTTAATACATTCTGTATGTGACATAATGTTTACATTTATTCTATTTACTTTAAGAAAAACACCACTTTCCTATGAGAAATGCATCTATTTCATAAAATGACTCAAAAGTAATAGTACTGTATCTGTGTTGAGGTTGGAGATGGCAAAAAACAAAGAAACAACCAGAACAACCACCTTAGTGACGTAAAATAAACTTTAAAATAAATAGACTTTAATCCAACACTCATTCTGCAAACCTTATCCGTTAGCATAGCATAGATGTTGAATTTCACGTTTCAACACCAGCATGCCTGAGACTGCTAATGACTTTCCTACTAAAACCTTTCATCTGTTAGAGTCTGGACAAACCCTTTGCCATCCCCAACAACATCAGTGTTCTTCAATGTTTTTAAAACAACATTAATGCACTAAATTGCCTTTTCAGCAGAACCATTTGGGGAACAGGACAGTGAGACTGTATTCTTATTCTAATCTTGTTAAAAAAAAACAAAAAAAAAAAAACACTTAAAACAAAGAACATGCATGCACATGTCTAATCAAAGACAAGAAAGACCAGTGGCTTTTGAGGGATCAGAGTAAAGACTGGGGCCATGTTTAGAGCTCAGGCAAACCGCTCCCAGCTGCTCTGAGATTCCTTGACATGCTCATCAAGCTATCAGTTCTGGGCATGAAGAGCACAAAGCAAGCAACTGCACCAAAGAGAAAGCCGCCCATCACGAGGAATACAAATGTCACTGAATTATATCTCTGAGAAGAGCAGCTATTTCTGCTCACAGAATCCGTTTCCAAAAAACACTCAATTACTTCCTTGTAGAGACACAATGTTTCATGTGTTGCTTCTATCAATACTGATTTTAAAAAAGGCCCTTAGATGTTATTAAAGGAAAATACTTTCAACTACACATTACATAAAGCTAGCATAAAAAAGCTGGCAAAGATGAAAGAAGTAGAGATGAAAATTTAATGAAACATGATTGTAATTAAGAAAAAAGAAATCTGGCTTATTAGTAATATTGCAGTATTGGTAAAATGTGTAATTAATTACATTAAATTAAAAGATTTAACTTTAAACACAGTTTAACTTAAAAGAATACATTTTTATTTTTGTCTCTTTAATTACTTTTTCCTTCTGCCAGAATTTCTCCATGTCAGATTTCTTGTCTACTCAGAATTTTTAGCTTCTCCTCAATAATAAATTTATACTTAGTCAGGATAAGGTGGATGACCAAATCCAATATAATTTCATACTGTTTATGTGTCACAGTATGTAGTTTTAAGATGTGGTTTCATATTAAACAGGGTTACTGCAGATTTGAACAAGTGAAATTTAAGACATTTTAAGACCTTCTTAATACCACCTTATATGACATTTAAGACCTAAAATGGAAATGGAAATAATTATATTGCATACATACATGTAATAGTTAATGTGCTTAATGTAAAAAGAAAACAAAATTTGACCGCTGTCATAAATTATATTTTTTACTACGATATACAGTGAACTTTTCATATCAGCAGACAATATTTCACACAAAATATCCCCATAAAAAACCACATCACCAAGATTTTTGGTGGTGTAAATAACTTATTCTGAAGCAATATTTTCATCAGTGTTCTATCAGCTTTTACATACTTAAATCTTAAATCTCTACATATTTTTATTTACCTTTATAAGGGCCTATTTTTAAAACTGTATCTATTTTTGAAATGTATGCAACACCTTTCATGTCAAATTACTGCAACTTATCAATATATTCTATAGGGCTGTTACCCTATATTAAAGATTAAATAATTTACACTGCAAAATTAAAACTGCAATAAATTATGTTATGAGATTAATGTTTTAAATGCATTTATGAATATACAAATAAGAAATGTTAGGGGGACACGCATACTTTTACTAAACTACCAGTAGGCGGAGTGAGTCAATACAAGTTATTTCAATCGATTCGTTCAAAATGCTGAATCACTCATTAACAAAGCACTGCCGTGTTTATATGTTTATGCGCCAAAAGCAGAACAAAACAGCGCAACTTATTTGAATTGTGCCACACAGATCATTTAGACCACACAGGAGCGGATGCATTTACTCCATCCAGTGTTGCCAACTTAGCGACTTTTCAGACCCCCTTAGCAACTTTTTTTCCAAAGCGCCTAGGGACAAATCTAACGACTTCTTGAACAAACTTTCATACTGCTGCACAAGCACAAGGTTGTGCTTTCCCAGAGCGGAGTGTGCACTCTCTCACTCTACCTGCTCTGTTCAGTGAGCGGCAGAGGACTGGGAGCAGTACTTTCAGATAAAAAAAAAAAAAAAAAAGATATTCTGTTGCTTCTAACTCTATTTTACAGGCAAGTATAGCCAAAATCATAGCACAGCCATTGCTTAATCGTATTTGTATTTGATTTCATTAGACAGTAGGGCTGGGCAATATGGCAAAAATGTAATCTCGATAATTTTTTCCCATATTGATCGATAACGATATATATTTAGATAAATAAACTGTTAATGTTGCCAGCTTTAAAAGAGTATCCCAACTATGACTGAAGCCACAAAAATGGGTTAATTAATTACATTTTAAAGTATAGTTTATTAACAAAAACTATAAAAAATATTTAATATTCTAAAAAAATATTTAGAAGCCACATTAATGTCTTTCACATTTACAACTCTAAACAACTATGTGTTTGCTGCATAAAACAGGGCTCTACGCTTACTTTTATTTTTAGAAGTACTTGTGCTCCTACCTTAAAACATTTAGGAGCACAGTCAAAAATTTAGGAGCACCATCTAATCAACAATAAAAAAAATCTGATGAAAAATTTGTCTTCTAATTAAAGATTTTCAGGGGCATTTTGTTTTTACCTTTATAATGGCATTTTTTTATTAAAATTATGTAATCTTTTATGTTATATTTAAAAATATATTTATAATCTTTATATGTCTAACTAAAACAGCAGAATCAGAACAAGTAATAGGCATAAGCATAAGTTATCAATCAAATTAAATCACTATTAACAATTTATTTGTACTACAAAGGTGGCACAGAAGAACACAAAAGTGGCTTGTAGGTGTTTTCATATGCTTCATGTGGCTCAGAAGTGGCATGAGGGCAATCAAATTCATAAATTAATGTTGAGATTATTGTTTTTAATATACCATTTTGAATACAGAATATTACATGATTTAAATAACTGAAAAGATACTTTAAAAATGAAACTACAACTGCCGGTAGGGGGCGGTAAGTCGTTGATTTTAATTACTGAATCATATTCATTTGATTCGTTCGAACAGCCGATTCACTCAGAAATGACGCAAGTGACTGTCTTTATGAATGGAAATAATCTCTGGATAATTTTGATGACGAAATAAAGCCAAATCGGGCAATGGTGTTAGACAATAGTCAATGTAAGTCACTTAATATTAACTTCTTGTTTCTTTTCTGATGTATTAAATAATATTTAATTTATAAAAAATCATTAAAAGCTGTCACTCATCTTAGTTCATCATAATCAACGAATTTCTCTACACTGCATAATGAATCTCTTAATTTGTGCTAACTTTTTTACAATTTCATAATTTTTGGATAATAACTCGAGGTTAGTTTCACTTTTGTCGGTGCCTCCACTCATTTTTTTTCGTCCTTGTGTCGAGTTTGCTTTGCAAAGTGCCATAGGAAATTGACTTTGTTCTTGGACGTGAACGTTAAAAGCTGCACGCTGCTTGGCTGTTGTTGCATATTTCTGCTGTGTGATTGGCTCTTATATTATTCCATATCGAGTAAAAATGCTTTGAAGCTTATCATTGTTATCGACATATATTGTATCGCGATTCGATATGATATAGTTTATCGGCACAGCCCTATTAGACAGTGTCATGATTATGAATCTGGATTTGAAATATCTTCAAGAGCTGGTTATGTTGTCTTAATGGGCTATGTTTCAGACACTATTTTATATTCACTCCATTGTCTGACAACAGAAACTGTAAAATATGTCAATATATCTATGAAATATATAAATGAAAACCATTTTATTGAGAATAAAACTGCGTTAAAATGCAGTATGTTAGCACATAGTGTCATCTAGCAACATTTGGCGACTTCTTAAGCAAGGTTTAGCTACTTTCCATTGAAAAAAGTTAGAAAACTAAACAACGCTGTGCGATCCAGTGTGAAATGCCTGAATTCAGCAATGAACACAAATGACTCTGATTGAGACTAGTTTAAAGCTATGTGCAACGAGACAGTCAGAAGACTTTTAAAACTACACATCTCAATCATTTACCATGGATTTACAGTAGTAACACTCACTGCACCATGGTATTGGGCCACAAATGTGGGATATTCACACTGAATTTTATTACAGGAGTAATAGTATATAATTATAGTATTATATATATTGTGACAAGTCTCCCGAGCACTCATCAGCGTCGCCCTGGAAACAGACAAGGAAATCCTGCAATCACTCAGCCTGGACCGGACCGTCACAGCTGCAGCTCATCACCGGGCTGCATAAAGTCACACACCAAGGAACGCCAGTCTGGGAAATGCTCTCCAAGCGAACGGACGCTAACCGCTCTCTCTCTCTCCCCTCAGACAGCAGTTTGTGACGGCCCGGCCACGCCCACGGAGCACTACGTCACCCCACAGCCTGCCACTGGGAAGAAGGAAGCACACGAGCACCGGCGCACCGTTCAGTATTGTTTTTGTCTCTGACTCACCATTTTGTTTAATAAATACACCCTCCGGGGGTTTTTCATCAGAACCCAGTTGTGTGATTCTTCACCCCGCCACACTGGTGGAGAATGCGGGCAACTCACCGTCACTGAAATTACTCACGTTTTTTTCCTATCCCCCACACAGTCAACCAGAACCGGAAAAAAAAGACGGCGCTCCTTCTCCATCATGGAGGAACTCCTCAAGTGCTTGACCGAAGTGAGCGTGCGACAGCAGCAAATTGTGGAGCACATAGCCACTCGTCAAGGCATTGAACTGTTTTTACAGATGTTTCATACAACAGCGGTCCGAGAGGGCTGGGATCGCAGTTTGTGGGCGCGAGTGCTGGGACCGCTGCTTACCGGGGAAGCTCAGCGGGCCTATTTTTCTTTATCCCCTGAATCGGCTGATGATTATGAAGTATTGAAGAAGGAAATTCTCGGGCGCCTTGGCCTGTCGTCAATTTCAGCTGCTCAGTTGTTCCACGAATGGGAATACAAGCCCAGACGCCCAGCCCGCGCCCAAACCGCCGAACTCGCCCGGCTCACACAGCACTGGCTACTGGAGGGAACGCCCACCGCTGGTCAAGTAGCGGAGCGGGTCATCATCGACCGGCTGCTCCGAGCTCTCCCACCGCCCACCAGGCGGGCAGTGGGCATGACGAATCCAACTACCATCGCTGAGCTTGTGGAGTCCATCAAGTTGGCGGAGGCGGCTATGCATCGCAAGCCTGGGGAGCGAGCGCCGTCTTTCCCCCGGAGGGTAAACCAGGAGCGACGCACGCCGGAGGGTACCCCTGCAGCTCCCGGCCCAGTGGATGAGCCGATGCCCACTGAAGACCCTGTTCCACCCGCACGCACGTGGCTGGCTGGTTGCATCGTTCACCAGGATCCACCCCGTGAAGCACCAAGGACGGAGGTCAAAATCAACGGGCGGGCAGCTCTAGCACTGTTGGACTCGGGGAGCTCCGTAAGTCTGGTACAAGCCGCCATTCTACCTCCTCAAAAGAATTCAAAGTCTCGATTACCCATCACCTGCGTCCACGGTGATACTCGGCACGTGCCTGCCCGCAGAGTGACCATTACTGCCGGCCCCGGGTCCTGGCCAGTTGATGTTGGCATTGTCAAAGAGCTGCCCGTCCCGGTACTTCTCGGAAGGGATTGGCTGGGGTTTGAACAACTGCTCCGTGCCACCAACCAGCCAGCCAGTCGAGCCGGGAGCCGCCACGAGCGCCGGGCTGGAAGGAAGACACGCCGCCCCGCTCTGCTTGCCTCGGATAGCGGGAGAGATGGTGAGTCCCCCACCCAATCCACTAATGTCTTCTTTGATGTGTTTCAACAGGTGGCGGGGGGGGGGATCATTCGCTAAGGCTCAGTTGGAAGATGACCGTCTCAAGCACTGCTGGTCTCAAGTCAGAATCATTAATGGTCAGGAGCAGCAACCAGCACCCCATCCTCTCCCGCATTTCGTCGTCAAGCGTGGTCTGCTGTACTGCGTTGCCCAGCGACGGGGGGAGGTAAAGGAGCTTCTCGTGGTGCCGAAGGGGAAGGTGGAGATGGTTATGGAGCTAGCGCATGCTCATCCCATGGCTGGCCACCTGGGAGCAGCGAACACCGCCCAGCGCATCCGAGATTACGCCACCAGGTATCCAGAGGCCATCCCACTTCGCAAGGCAACGGCAAAGAACATCGCCCAGGAGCTCTTCCTGCTCTGTACCCGAGTCGGCATCCCAGCGGAGACACTGACTGACCAAGGGACCCCCTTCATGTCACGGCTAATGGCTGACCTCTGCCGGCTGCTGCGGGTGAAGCAGATCAGGACCACCGTCTTCCATCCCCAAACAGACGGCCTCGTCGAGCGCTTTAACCAGACGCTGAAACAGATGCTCAAATGTGTGGCGGCTGAAGACAGGAAGGACTGGGATCTGATTTTACCGTACGTACTCTTTGGAATCTGGGAGGTTCCCCAGGCATCAACTGGCTTCACCCCGTTTGAGTTGCTCTTTGGCCGACAACCAAGAGGTCTGCTCGACGTGGCCCGTGAAGCCTGGAAGCAGCAGCAGCCGGCCCCTCTCCGCTCCGCTGTGGAACACGTGGGAGAGATGCGCGAGCAGATCGAGAGGGTCATGCCATTAGTCAAGGAACATCTGACGAAGGCGCAGCAGTCCCAACAGTGACTCTACGATCGGGCGGCCCAACCACGGGAGTTTCAGCCGGGCGATAGAGTCATGGTGTTGATCCCCACCTCAGCCTGCAAGTTCCTGGCCACTTGGAAAGGTCCCTACACGGTCATTGAGAGGGTAGGCCCCGTAACTTACCGTTTACGCCAGTCGGGACGCCGACGTGAAGAACAGTTGTACCATATCAACCTGTTGAAGAGGTGGGTGGGGACCCGTGACCCCGTGGTTGTCGACATCGGAGACCATCTGTCGGCCGCCCAGAAGACGGAGCTGAACCACCTGGTCAGTCAGTTCTCTGATGTGTTCTCCAACCATCCCGGGCAGACCAACGTCATCCACCACAATATCCGCACACCACCTGGAGCCATCATGAGGCAGCGGCCCTATCGGATCCCAGAGGCTCGGAGACTGGTCATCGAGGAGGAAATCCGTGAGATGCTGAAGTTAGGGGTAATCGAGCCATCTCGCAGCGCCTGGTCCAGCCCCATCGTCATGGTACCGAAGCTGGATGGCACCCTCCGCTTCTGTAATGACTTTCGCCGACTCAACCAGGTCTCGGAGTTCGACGGATACCCCATGCCCCGTGTCGATGAGCTGCTGGAACGGTTGTGGAGGGCCCGGTATATCTCAACGCTTGACCTCACGAAGGGATATTGGCAAGTTCCCCTCACTGATGCTGCCAAAGAAAAGACTGCCTTTTCGACACCAAGTGGACACTGGCAATACCGGACCCTCCCCTTCGGCCTCCACGGGGCCCCGGCCACGTTCCAGCGCATGATGGACATCCTTCTACGGCCCCATCAGACCTATGCCGCGGCGTACATCGATGATGTGGTCATTCACTCAGAGACCTGGCAGGACCACCTAGAGTGGCTGCGGAGGGTGCTCCTGGAACTCCGGCGGGCTGGACTAACCGCCAACCCCCAAAAGTGTCATCTTGCCCTCGCCGAGGCTCAGTACCTGGGTTTCCGGGTCAGCAGAGGACTCATACAGCCACAGCAGCAGAAGGTCAAGGCCATCCTGACAGCGCCCCGCCCAGAAACCAAGTCCCAGGTACGAGCCTTTCTGGGGTTGGCGGGTTATTATCGCTGTTTTATCCCTAACTTCTCCACCTTAGCATCTCCCCTGACAGACCTGACCAGGAAGTGGCAGCTGGAGAAGGTAAAAATGGGACGAGACCTTGGACAAGACCTTCCGGGACATCAAGACCGCCCTGACGTCTGAGCCGGTGTTGAGGGTGCCCGACTTCAACTGCCCCTTCCTGCTGCAGACGGACACCTCGAACACGGGCCTGGGGGCAGTCCTCTCCCAGGTCCGTGATGGTGAAGAACATCCCGTGACTTACATCAGCCGTAAGCTGACCCCAGCCGAAACCAGGTATGCGGCGGTGGAGAAGGAAGCCCTGGCCATAAAGTGGGCAGTCCTGGAGCTCCGTTACTACCTGCTGGGCCGCCGCTTCACCCTGATGACAGATCACGCCCCGCTGCAGTGGATGGCCCGTGCCAAGGACACCAACGCCAGGGTGACGCGGTGGTTCCTGGCGCTCCAGGACTTCCACTTCACCGTGGAACATCGGGCCGGGATGGCCAACTCCAACGCCGACGGGCTCTCCCGGCTGAATAAATTTAACCGTACAAAACTTTGAGGTTGCTACAATTTTTACAGATGTTACTGATTTTGATAATGAACAAAAATGTACCTCTGCATCCCAACTCAAGCTATTATCAAACATGCATTTCCAGGAGACAAAAAAGTGATATTAATATAATTAATATTACAGACAACCCAAACCTGTTTCTTGATTTGAAACAAAACTCCTTACAATATGCAGAAACTAAGACAATAATTTTTCTATTTAGATATTTATTTTGTTAAGGAAAATGAATGGTCTGGTTTCTACAACTTTCACTTTTGAGCAAAAATCTGACTTTAAAGAAATAAAGATTGACATTTTATCATGATAATTATCGATATCGACTGATATGAAAAAAATATATTGTGATAATTTGTTTTGCCCATATCGCCCTGCCCTAGCGACAAGTGATTTCATTACATGGTGACAAGTTTTTATGAGAGAGTCCACAGTAAAGACTTTTATATTGAAAAATACTTAAACAGTGTTGTAATCAAGAACATTATTTTTACTTTTTAGGAACACCTTGGAATATGCAGCCAACAAATGCACTGCAAAGCAGTGCTGTCCCTGGAAATCCTCTTAACAGTTTAAAGGACAGTATGAGTATCTTCAGCAGACATCCAAACTAATGTAAAACTAATGCAGGTAACCACACTCATTCAGTCCATAGTGTTTTTTTTTAAAAACACTCCATGGTTGTTTCTTATTTATTTACACATGTGTGCTGTTGCATAAATTGCAATATCACACTTGTAGCATTAGCATGGCTGTGATTACCTATGACACTCGGTCTGCGGCCAAATCACATATCGATATCTCACGGCTATGATAGAACAAATAGATTTTAAGATGACTCTTGCATTTGAATTGTAATTAGGTAGTGAAAACGATCCAAAACAAATGTCTTTTCTTGATAAAGCTGTTTTTTCTTTTTAAATCTCACATTTGTTTTTTGTTTGTTGTTGTTGTTGTTGTTGTCTTTTTTCATCCTCATAGTGTGTAGGCCTTTTAGTATTTCTAAGTGCCTTCAACTGACAAATGCCATATGATACTGTACCGTCGCAGTACTTTATTATAAGTGGTTCAATATTTTTGGACTTGCATGTGATGACAAATAGGCATTTAAGTGAGAAACCAAATTCTCCACATGCATGGAAAAGATCTGATAGACCCGCCACTGTCTGAGGAACTGAATGACACAGGGTCATGCTCTCTATAGATGTCTGAGCATATACACCACATATGAATAGCCACAGCTCAGTACATAAAGAGTTCAGCATTTTTACCCTAAAGGCTTTTTAGAAAGACAGGAAAAAAATGTATTTCCTATAAACTTCTAAAGAGTGTGACACCAGCTGTGGTTGACAGCATTTTTTAATGTAGACCATCTTAAGTCATATGTGGCTAAACATAGAGCTGTGCAGTTTCTGTGTTCACTTGTTCAACAGCTAGTCAATGAAACCATATCCAAACAACAGTGCAAGGAACATGACTGGACTCATACAGAGCTGATAAATATATAAATGTGCTCCTGCTCATATTAGCATTTGCAATCAATCACGGTTCAAATTCAGCCAAACAAGGGCAAACGCTCTCAATGCCAAAATCAACCTGTCTCTAAGCAACTCGGGCTTCTTCAATCTGTATGCGTTTAGAAACAACACAAACTGCTAATTCACACTTTCATTTACTGAAGAAAAATGAACCCTTCTGGAAAACTCTGTTGTTGGATTTTCTTTCAGCATATTTAATTCAGATGTGGAATAATGGAGCTTCCAAGAAAACAAGATCAAACATCACCTTTAAATAACACAAGCCCACTGTTCAGAGACAAAAACACATTTTTCTACTCAGTTTTCCTGGGATTATGGAGCACAATTTGATTGTTAAGATTCCCTTCAAATCTAATTCGCTTGATGTGGCCCATAGCGCTGGAATCCCAGTCAGAGTGAAAACAAACAGTCCATTCTCTCTAACCGGCTCAAACAATCGCCACTGTAAACAACAGCATTTTCTTTCACTTCTTTCTTCTCTGCACCCTTTCCAGGGTCTTGACAAAGCTGTACAGAATCAAAAACATACATTCGCACTTGCCTTTAACTAACTGTGAACTACTAATGTTTCTTATGATGGCAGTTCAATATGTATCAATTTAGGGGCAGTAAGTACAGCAATATTGACAGCTAGTGGTTGAAATAAGCAGTAATCTGCTGTGTTTTCCACCGACTGGCAACCCAGGGTGTCAAAATCCTATTGAGCAAACTGACAGTGGGCGGAATCATGCAGACCAAAACAAAAACAAACATTTCAACATGGAGCACACATTTCACAGTAGAATAAGTGGCTGTAGCATTGTTTTTCTGGGAAACAACAACTTAGCTTGCTTCCTAAACATATGCAAACATATTGCAGAATTTTATGCTTTAGTACAGTAAATAAAAATTACACAGCACTTTTAAGATTATTAATGAACAGCGTGTGACTGAGTCATTGACAGTCAGAGTACAAGAAAAAAAAAAAAAGGTTAAACAAGCCATTACTACATTTGTGCATTACTCCATGGACCTTTAGTTTACTCACGTAACCCCCGGTTCTCTGATAACATGAGTGAGGTATCTCACTATGGGAATCGCTTTGGGCGTGACCAATCCTGAAAGCACCAATTACACCACGTCTGTCGGTTGACAGACCAATCAAGACTCCCGCCTCCCCCATATATATCGCTGCATAGCGGTCCCCACTTCATTCTCAGCATATCTCTTCTCCGTGCTGCTGCAAGGAGGGAAGTGCGGTGAGATACCTCACTCATGTAATCAGAGAACCGGGGTTACGTGAGTAACCTAAAGTTCTCTTTCAAACATTCGCTCGGTATCTCACTATGGGATATACACAACTCCCGTATTGCAGAAATGCTGTCCGAAGCAGGTGTCAACCAACTCGTGATGTGTGATAATATAAAAAATACAAGTCCCTACTTATTCACCAAATGAAATGGAGACGTGAAAATAAATGAAGTAAAACATTCTCTGACAAAAGTGAGTGCCGAAGCCCAGCTCGCAGCTGCACAAATGTCTTGAATTGACATGCCTCTGAACGCTGCCCACGAGGTAGCTAAGCTCCTGGTACTATGAGCTTTCAGCCCTTCTGGAGGGCTAAGGCCCACGCTATTATAGGCCAATATAATAGCTTCCACTAGCCAATGGGACAGACGCTGACGAGAAATAGGTTTACCCTTATGAGAATCAGCCCATGAGACAAATAACTGATTACCCTTCCTCAAACCCTTCGTCCCGTCCACGTAATGATGCAGCACACGGACAGGGCACAAACGATGAAGCCGCTCTTCCTCTGATGAGGAAAAGGGGGGCGGATGAAATGCTCTTAGATCCACCTGTCTATAAGCTAGCGTTGACTCGCTTACTTTAGGCACAAAAGCTGAATTAGTCTTGAAAGTCACTCGCGAGAAATCCAGAGCAAACTGCATACAGGAGTTATGGACCGACAAGGCATGGAGTTCACCAACCCGTTTCGCGGTCGAGAGAGCCAATAACATAGCAATTTAGCGAAAGGAGCTTTAAATCAGTATTTTCTATCGCCTCAAAAGGAGGCTGGGAGAGTGCGTTAAGGACCACAGACAGATCCCACGGCGGAATCAGCGGCTTTGATACCCTGCTCAGACACCGCAAACCCCTCATAAATCTGCATACAAGTGGGTGTTGGCCTATAGTGTTCTTGTCAATTCCTATATGGCATGCAGAAATTGTAGACAGATAAACCTTAACGGTAGAGAAGGCTTTGTCCTTATCTAAAAGTTCCTGCAAGAAACAAAGCACATCTGCAACAGAGCAGAGAAAAGGAACAATTTGCCTTTGCGCGCACCATTGTCAAACACGTTCCATTTCTTATCATATGCGGAGCGCGTCAAAGCCGCTCTAGCATTTTGAATTGTCTCAATTACCCTTGAAGGCAAACCCTTAACACTTAAATTCAGCCTCTCACGGGCCAAGCCCAAAGAGCTACTCTGTCGGGTGCCGGGTGAAATATTTCTCTGCGCGCTTGGGAGAGGAGGTCCCTGCGCAACAGGAGAGGCCAGGGCTGATCGTACAGGAGCTGGGTTATCTCCATCAGCCACAATTTCCCCGGCCAGTTCGGAGCGATCAGTATCACTGAGTGACCGCATTCCCTTACTCTTTTTAGAGTTGGCATGAACAGATTTAGGAGGAAACGCGTAAAGCAGTACGTTTGGCCATGGGTGCGCCAGCGCATCCACACCCATAGGCACACTTTCTCTCGTCAGAGAGAAAAATAGAGGGCATTGAGTATTTTCGTGCGAGGTGAACAGATCTACGGCAGCTCGGCCGAATCTCTCCCACAGCTGGCCCACCACCTGTGGATGAAGAGTCCATTCTCCGTACCGAGGATTCCCTCTGGACAGGAGATCCGCCCCTGCATTCCATGTTAACCAGTCTTTCTCATGAATGACATTCAACACAGCTCTGAAGGTCGGCATTTTGAATTTGTATTTTCTGAGGTGTTTGTTGAGGTTCCGTAAATCTAGAATGGGACGGAGACCCCCCCCCTCCCCTCCTACACATTTCAATGAGGTCCAATTCCCCTGGAGCGGGGGAGGGCTCACTAGCAGCACTGCCAGGCCTGGAAGAGACGTTAGGAGGGAGGATTGCATCCTCTTCATCTTCCTCCATATCCTCTTCCAAAAGGCGAGCGATCGCCTCATCATCATCATCATCATCCTCCTCCTCTTTGTCTCCCACTAAAGGGTGTGCATCAAAGAGTGGAGGGAGTTCTGTAGAGAACTCGTCCATCAAATCCCCCCAACTGGACTGTGCTTGAGGAGCAGCCTGGTCTTTCTCTGCAGAGGGCGCAGAAAAACTCGGGGTCTCCTTTATTTGCGGCCGCGACTCGCACTCCGCGCTCCAAAACCCTTAACGGGAACTGAGAACAGTGCGGGCAGCACTCGGGATTAGCAAGCGCAGCCTGTGCATGTTTAACCCCCAAGCACGCTATGCACAGAGGGTGGGAATCTTTTGATGAGATCATGGACCCGCACACACACGGGCAAGAGGGATCTTTCCCTTTTGCCGCGCCGCTGGATGGGCTCGCAGTCGCCATGATATAGATGCGAACACCGGGAAATTAACGAGGTCACCACGTGTTTCTCGATACCGGGTCGCAAGCAAATATTCCTGAATGTGTCGGGATGCCGACACACCACTTAACGTGATGGAATAATCAGAATTATGAGCTGTGACGTGTGCTCGAATTTTTTTTTTTTTTTTAAGTAAAAACCCGCCATAACGGACTGGTCTTTACTATAATAGCAGAAAAGAAAAAATAGTCACCTTAACAGTAAATATTCCCAGAAGTATCCGCGTTCAGCGACGTACCTAAAACGGCTCGTCTGTGAACAGTTTAGCAGCCACTCGACGATGATCTGCTGAGGATAGCTTCCAATAGAATCTTCACGGGGAAGAGAACGAGAATGAAGTGGGGACCGCTATGCAGCGGTATATATGGGGGAGGTGGGACTCCTTCATCACTGTCGTGACTGGTCTGTCAACCGACAGACGTGGTGTAATTGGTGCTTCCAGGATTGGTCATGCCCGAGGCGATTCCCATAGTGAGATACCGAGCGAATGTTTGAAAGAGAACCCATTGTACTGTATCCACAAAAAGAGCTCAAGGATTCTGCAAATATATTATAGCAGAAAAAAGAAAATCAGGCCAATTTTAATGATCGTAAAAGGTAACAATATTCATTTATGGATGAACTATCCCTTTAAGCACTGAATCCATGTGAAACTGTAGCACTAAGAGCATTTTTTTTTTTTTGCTTCTCATTTGCATAAAATGAAGCATTTCTCAGCTTTTTTGACACCGGTTGCTGTGCTCTGCTGCCAATCCCTGTGCAAGCCTGCACACAGTCCCATAGAAAACGAAAACGCACTTGGGTTTTGGAGTCACAAGGCACTATTATCTTGGCATATAATGTGCTATTTTGGTCTATATGGACAGCAGTGAAGTGTGCATGTATCACAATGCCAAGAAAATCTAATGTAAGACCAGCAACATAGTCTGTGCAGATGCAAAATCTTAGCTAGTGATTTGCAAGTGCATGTCCTGCTCTATACTCTTACTGTGCTTCATTAGGCTACTTTGGTGAAAAAACAGTAGCAACCGGTATTCAAGGGGCAACAGAGTGACAATGTCTATTACAATGCACTACAACAGGCAACTATGAATCACAAAGAATTTATCATTGTATTGTAATAGAATTCTCATTATAATGTAATGTATCTGACAGATCAGACCATATTTATTGTGATTTTTCATTAAACACGGGCTTATAGTTCATTAAAATGTGAAACGGTAATACTAACCATTATTACTTTTACCACAGTTTATAAACTTCTAACAGTTTCATTCGTTGATGAAAGCATTTAAGCATTTGCATAGAGCATGAAGTATATCTTCTGAAAGAAGCTGTGTTGACATGAATTCACATGTACTATTCCAAAGCCACAAAGCCAAAAGGGAAAACTAAATTTTTCCTTCTTATATACAGTATATAAAATCGATCCCAGTTCTGGCCAGTGTTCAGTTGTGCAGCATCTGTATTCAGTGTGTGTGTGTGTGTGTGTGTGTGTGTGTGTGCGCGTGTTATTTGTGAATAGTTTTACAGTTGGTGTGAACAGCTGCAAACTGGGACATCAAGTAGTTTCAGAGAAATCTAGTGTTTCAGTCAATCATTCGGACCTCATTCAAGCAACTGGCCAACTGTTCCTTGGCCACTATAGCATAATCAAAAGCCTAATAGCAGGCACAAGGCTTACACTGTACAAATGACTGTTAGATGTTGTTAAACACTGTCACAGTATTTAAGCATGTTACAGCAGCATGTAAAAACCATATTGTATGAATATGGTTACCATTCAGTAGCATGTTATTTTACTTTGTCATCAAATTGGCTATTAAAATATATGTTCTGTGAAATAGTACTATTTACTGGTAATAGTGAGAAGTAGTGAAGATGTTTGGCTGTAAGGCTTTAGAGAGTGACTCCACTGACTGCTCTTCAGCAGCTGTTTTTAGCACTACTGGGACTTATTACAGCATTGAACATCATTCTTTATTACACTGCTGTAAAGTGGTCTACAACTAATGGAAACTGCCTTTTTAGCTGAGAATACTTCCGATCATCTTATGTTTTCAGATCAATTTTGCAAGATCAACAAATGAACGTACTCAAGCATAAAAATGGCATTGCTGTCTTTATTGAACTAACCTGAATCAACACAGAATTGACTGGAGCTAGAATAATAAAGACTATTGTCTTGCCACAGCTGCTTTACAACAGAATTTGGATTTGTCTTTCCCTTCCCTTTAAAGGGGTCATGACATGGATTTTTTTTTTTAAATGTTCCTTGAGGTTGACTTATAATGGTAATTTGCACAAAAAAAAAAGTAAATTAATGTGTGAAAAAAAAAAATATTTAACCCTCATTTTGACCCTCTGTCTAAAACATGCTGTTTTAAGGGGTGGGTTCTTTAAGGCTTCTCAGTAATCTGCCACTGTTTTGATTAGCTAATGTCATTGCATAGGAAACACTATCAATGCCCCATCCCCTCGCTACTGCATGTGAGAGTGTCTTGTAGGAGTGTTGAAATTAATCGTTGCATCGCGATGCGGACGACCCTGCTCCGATGCAGTAATAGCCCATAAACGATTATAGCCTACTGACGTCATTCGCATAAGCGCTTGTCACTCAAGTAATAAAAATGCAGTCACTATTTTTAAATCTGAGATCTGGGCACATTTTGGAAAAACCAAACTTAGTGTGGGGAAACCCGTAAGTATGACAGTCTATCACTTTCGAAAATACTTAATGCATTCGCAGATGCTTTTTGTTTATCACTTGTAACTGTCTTTTTCCCCCTTTATAACTTTCTATTTGCTTGTGTTTTGAAGCTGCATTTACTTGGTTAAATTCTTAAACATTGTTTTATTTTTATATATATATATATATATATTTTTTATATTTATTTGTAAATATTTTACAAAGTGGCCTGCTTATATAATTTAATAATAATGCACAAAATTTGATATAATAGTGATGCATTGTGATTTCAAATCGAATCATTGACATAATTGATAATCAAAATCGAATCAAATCATGAAACCAATGCCGATACACACCTCTAGTGTTTTAACAACATAATCAAAATAAAACAGGACATTTCCAAAGCATTATGAAATCATTTACTTATGGTTTGCAGCTGCAGTCAGATATACAGTATCTCACAGAAGTGAGAACACCCCACACATTTTTTGTACATATTTTATTTATATCTAGAAATTACACTTTGCTACAATGTAAAGTACAGGGCTCGCAAAATTTCAAAATCTCTGGTAGCCCTTCGGGCAGGTACTATTTTTTTTTTTGATGATTTACAGTTCAGATACAGGTTTTCACAAAAACCAAATATCTTATACAACAGCATTTCAGCCTTTATACCATTGAAAGGGATAAAACAAGTATAGAATTTATTATATTCATAGAAAACATACATATTACTGTCTTAATTGTTTAGATTTTTAGAAGGCACATTAACTTCTTTCACATTTACAACTATGTGTTTGCTGCATAAAAACATGGGTGGATTTTTGCAATAATCTGACCATAAACATCTGAAAAATTGAATGAAATGCAAACTCATTCTCTGCCACCAGGTGGCGCTTTAGGAGTGCTGAAATATTACATTTTCCCTATAAATGGCTGTACACAAAGCAGCACAGCGCTCATTAAAGCTGATTTATTAGGCATTATAAGTAAGATGAAATCTTAATGCCAACGACACGTTTCTGAGGACAGTCGGTTCCCTGCAGATACATACATATAAAGATATCCGTGCCGCGTTTTAACTTTGAAACGGGCAGCGTGCATATTTATTATATAATCTTTTAGAAGATTCTTGTCTTCTGTCCCCAACTGTAAGACCTCTTAAAATTATAATTAAGACTTTTCTTATGCTATTTAATGTACTAAAAACTTTTTATGTGGAAACATTTTGGTAGCCTGACTGGAAAACACAATAGCCCCGGAACGTCGGGCTAGTGATTTTGCGAGCTCTGAAGTAGTGAGTGTACAGCTTGTATAACAGTGTCAATTTTGCTTCGTCTTGGAGGTGTGTTTACAGTCGTTATCATGTTGGAATACTGCCCTGTGGCCCATTCTCCGAAGTGAGGAAATCATGCTCTGCTTCAGTATGTCACAGTACATGTTGGCATTCATGGCAGCACTCATGCAGCCCCAGACCATGACACTCCAACCAAAATGCTTGACTGTAGGTAGGGATGTAATGATAACCGGTTTGACGATAAATCATGATAAAATTCTCCACGGTTAGTATTACCGTTTCATATTTTAATTATCATTAAAACCGTATTTGATTACCACGATTTGAACAACTTATGATACATATATATTATCCAGCGTAAAGCAAAGTTTAAATAACAGTCTCATGTGCGCAGAGCACGCAGAGTAGTTTCGTTTTGAATGAAAGCATGACGGAAAGCTGGGAGGTTTTAAAAGGGTGCTGAGGGAATAATTAATATATAAATTAATTAATTATATGAATGTAACTCTGATGGTTCTGACTGTCTTCAGAAAAGATTCGATGGCATTGCGTTTTGATCTTCATTCCATGTAATACCTAATAAGGTAGTGTTCTTAATCGCAATGCTGCTTTGTCCACGGAGTTTACGGAAACAGCTGTAACTTTGCTGTTCCATAAGTGCCGCCTAGTGGCAGAGAGTGGATTTACATTAATCTACAATTACGTTCAGCCTATTTGCAGTTTTTGGTCTAGCTAAAACGGACCGAATTTGCATGCCCTGCTGTCAACTGACCTTTTGATGAAAAACCACACATTGAGATAATACATCTAGAATTATTTAGATAAAATACATATAACCATTTTGATTTGACTTAACCATTTTCTTTATTTAAAGGCTGAAATGTGAGGTTTACCATTTTATAAAACCTTTTCAATGATTTATTTGAACATTTCGAACATGTTATAAGATAACTGTTAAAGAGAACTGTTGTCAGTCATGTTGTAATATAAAATCTCATTGGTAATGTTATTGTTTTAGTGTTTGTGCAAACAGAAGTCATTTTATATGTTGTTTGTTGATTTTAAATATAAAACTTGGTGAAACAATTTATGTGTTAGTGCTTTTTAAACATTTCCAGCACATTTTAACAATATCGTGATAATACTGATAACCGTGATCATTTTTCTCACTATAATCGTGATAAGACAATTTCATACCGTTACATCCCTAACTGTAGGCAAGACACACTTTTCTTTGTACTCTTCACCTGGTTGATTTTGGTATCATCAGACATGGTTCCATGTCCTTAGCCTGCTTGTCTTCAGCAAACTGTTTGCAGGCTTTCTTGTGCACTCAACTTCTTTGGTGAGGCCTGTTCTGAGTGGAACCTGTCTAGTTAAATGACTGTATGGTCTTGGCCTCCGTGCTGCAGCTCAGTTTCAGGGTCTTGGCAATCTTCTTATAGCCTACGCCATCTTTATGTAGAGCAACAATTCTTTTTTTCAGATCCTCAAAGAGTTCTTTGCCATGAAGTGCCATGTTGAACTTCCAGTGACCAGTATGAGAGAGAGCGATAACACTAAATTTAACACACCTGAGACCTTGTAACACTTCACATGACACATGGCCCTATTTGGACATTTTCACTTAGGGGTGTACTCACTTTTGTGGTCAGCGGTTAAGACATTAATGGCTGTGTGTTCAGTTATTTTGAGGGGACAGCTAATTTACACTGTTATACAAGCTGTACACTCACTACTTTACATTGTAGTAAAGTGTCATTTCTTCAGTGTTGTCACATGAATAGATATAAAATATTTACAAAAATGTGAGGGATGTACTCTCTGCTGTGAGATAATGTAGTACTGCTTCATCTTTCAACAAGTATTTCTTTGTGAACTCTCCATGACACTGTGCCTCATTTACAAAACAACATGTTCTGAAATTCAAACAATCATCTGACACGATGCTGGATGACATAAAAAAAAAAAACTTGCTCCTGTAACAGATCCTTCTGATATCTATACAAAGACACAAACAAGCTGTTTAAACCAAACGCTTCAAAGCGAACGTTTTTTCACTTCATTCGTCCTACTGATTACAGACTCAAGTTTGTGGATGGTGTCAGAAAGTTAATACGCAACTGTATACTGTACCCAATGTAGACAAGATAGCGGCAGTGATTCAGTGTATAATTCAGCATTCAGTGTAAACAAGTATGAATCCTTTAAGCAGCTGAACACGGTGGACAAGGCTTAAAAGATGACTATTCGTCAATGTCTTGCTCTGGAGGCAGTGTTTATGTAAAGGACAGGACCCGGGTGATGTCACCTTGCTCCTCGGAACCAAAACAAGCCATTTTTGTAGCTTGATTAAATAAGTGTTATTTATAATGAGAAGGAATTTTTTAAGCTATGAAACTTGCAGGATGTTTTAATAATACAAAGACCTCTTATGCCAAAAGATCAATGCAATTTTGTTTTACATGTCATCACTCATTTAATACTGTAAAGATTTTCTTATTGCAGAGAAACTATTGACAAGAACCAAGAGCAAAGGAATATCCGTGATTTGCTCAGGTGAAATGCTAGCTATAGTAATACTACAAATCTGCAGAAGCATCACATGTAAAGGCACTATAGTCGCAATGAATAAATGAAAGAATGTCGAATGTTTACTACTCATACTAAACCGTGGACAACGTTCACAGTATTTTCAGCTTCTGCTGTCTCTCTATACGACGATATGAAGATCTCCAGCTGAGAGTCACTTCGTTAGCATTTCACAGTTTCATTTGAGAAAACTACTGTCACATCACATAGGCCTACACAGCAGTTGCAAGTTCTTCACAGCAACCCGTCAAAATAAAAGTTTAGTTTAACGTAAAAAAAAAAAATACATATATACATATATATATATATATATATATATATATATATATATATATATATCAGAAATATACAATTTAGTAGTCTTAAGACTTAATGTAACAACAATGCCACTACTATTACTACTACTACTATTACTACTACTACTACTGAATATTAATAAATCTTTATTTTTAAATGAGTAATCACATTTGTTTTCTTTTTATTTTTACAGTAAACCTTGTTGTGCAGCATTTTGTTTGCTCAAAAATAAAAGGGTTTAATTTTCATTTGATCAAGATAAATTAAATTAATGTATTATGCCTTCATCTGATTACCAGAAAAATTAAGATGTACATTTTATAGTGCCCTATCATTATTTAAAAAAGGAATCTATACAAAAAAATAATAGATTTAAAATAAAGGCCTGTGACTCTTAATTTCTTTTTATTAATTCACCATTTGTAAATTAATGTTAATTGTTTTTTGTTTTTTGTTTTTAGAAATATTAAAAGCATTTGTATTAAAACTATATTCACTGAATGTAATTTAAAAAAAAAAAAAAATCTAAATCGAATCTAATCGAGAGCTTGAGAATTGAAATCTAATCAAATCGAGACATTTAAATCGATACCCAGCCCTACTTTTTTTTTTCCCAGTGTTGCATAATTATTAATGGCCAAGCCAATTAAATTGATAAAAGAATGATAAACATGGAACTTGCAGGCCAGTAAAAGGTACAGATACATTACTGTAGGAAAGGTGATGACGCAAGAAAGGGAGAGAAGAGAGATAAGCCACTGAATGAATAAATGAGCGAGTGAAGAGACTGTAATACTGACTACACCTCTGTCCTATCTGACAAGGACAAGGAAAAAAACTCCCGGCCTTAGAAACATGAGTGCTTAATGCCTTAGGCCTTGTTCACACTACACCCAACTCTGATTTGGTTTTTAAATCTGGTATTTTGCACTAACTCTGCACTGTTCAAGTGATTAAATCTGATCTATTCGTTCAGATAGTCTAGTGGTGAATATCTAGTGTATCCACACTGGTTGCCATAAAACCTTTGGGCACTTCCACAACAGAAAAATCTCTGAGGGAGAGAAAGCTTGATGATCGGTTTCTGAAAGCTCTGGTTTGAGGGTGTAGAAGTAGATGGGTCAGTTTAAATCAAGTGGGAATTCAGTAAATTTGATTTTCCAAAGCATAACTGGATCTGTTTCTTTGGAAGTCCCCGTTGGTGAGATGAATGTCTAAATCACAGTGCATTGTAGCAAATATTGGTTTTATGAGAGCATTACTTTCTTAAAAATAGTTTCATTTATCTGATATTTTAATGGGGACTTATTTACCCTTCACGTTTATGATATATTATACTAAATATAGGTTAACATGTCAGCTGTGTGGATGCCATATATTCTATTTTGATTAATATCATCAGATTAGCTTAATGATTCCGCCCCATCTCAATCTTTAGGATTATCAAATTATCAAAAACACTAGTTTTTTTAGTCCACGTGGCCCCTGGCATTTCCTGGAGCCTACATACATTTTCTCTTGTTACACACTTGGGCAATATACATTAGCAAACTTTTGAAAAGGTCAGTGATTATCTCCTGAAAGCTTTATTTTCAATGTATGAGTCTACCACTTAAGAAGAACTGCTCTTTCCCCTAAAACAAGAAAATCAAAACTATCCATTAAGTACACAAAAACTTAATCACAAAATCCATAAGCATTTGTCCACATGCAGTATTCTGACCTTTCTTTACTTCGTCAATCATGTTTCATGGTAAACTAGCCACATGTAGATGTGAAAAGAAAAGATTCATTCTAGAATGTTTGGCGCAAAAGAAAAAGAATTTAATTCTCTACTAAGACTGTGCTGTTAGAGAGAGTCAGTCTCTCTCTAACAGATCTACCTCACATTGTCTTATTTTCAGTCTTCTCAGTTCAGCCCCTCAGAAGAACCAGATTGGTATTTAAAAAAAACAATTAAGAAAATATATTGCCATGATATATTGCCAAAATGTATGTCATGGCAGTCTCTAAGGATTTACAATGAGAAGTAGAGGACGTAAATTACATCTACAGAGGAACACATTTTTAAAAACTAGCTCAGATACAAAAACTAGTGACTTACTGTTTACTGTCTATTGTTGTGTATTGTCTATTTACGTAGGCAGCCAACTTCTAAAGCTGCTTGCACGCCAGATTAAAAAGTTTAAAAAAGTGTCATTCTGTACTTGCATACTCAATTTCAAGGCAACAGTTCAGTAAATCTAATCACTACACAGACAAAAGTTCACCTCACTTCAGTTTGGTTTTAAAAAACACTGTTCAACAACACAAAAGGAAAGGTTAGAAAGGGCAATGTATTATGCTGTTTAGCGTATACTATATAATGGTCAAATAACAAAAACTTGTTATTACTGAAAAAATGTATACACACAATTATATAGCCAAGGTGTACAATTCAGTGTGATTAACCTTAACATTAATTATTGGATGTTAAGCAGTTTCTGGAGTCACATCTGAGAACTGTCATTGGGTGCATGCACTCATAAGAAAAAATATGTTCACAGTAAATAAATGAATCATTCACCTAACTGATTCATTCAAAAACACTGATTTATTTAGGAACGAAACACCATATGTTTGCTCAGAGAGGTGCCACTTTTGACTCTACTTTGTATGGAGCCATTTTCATAGATTTTCACCATTCATCCCCACCCCCATTACTACTATTGTGTCCAGTATAATACAAAACATAGCACAGTACAAAAACACATTCAAAAAGATAGTAGCAATCACTTTCACAGTGCAAAACTATTTTCTGTCAGTTAGCCCACAGTCTGGCTATGAAGACACACAGACAAGTGCTACTCCTCCACAAGAACGCATGCAAACAAACCAGACTTACCTGTTTTTAGGTGAACCAATTTACAACACAGACTTGGCTTTAGTCTGAAGAAATTAGAATGCTTTCACTTACAGAAAACCTTTCAAAGACGTTTTTTCAACAGAGCTAAATTAAACTAGGCATGAAAGAAAATCCACAAAAAGGTGTTTCATAATAAGATTCTGCAGTTAAATCCATTCCCTTATGGAACAGAAACAATCTCTGCCACATGAATACGACTACTGTTAGAAATTCAGAAAAGAGGAATTTAAAGAATTATTGATTTACAGTCATTGGAACTCAAGGCTGGCCACAGAAATGTCAGACGTGATTTTAGGAACAAGGGACAAACAATCACACAATTGGAAAAACATTTTAAAATTTAATATTTTAATAATTACATTTGTACACTATAGTACACTACGTGTTGTCACAATGTCTCACTATTAATCAATGTCTATCAAAAGATTTTTTGCATTCAAATCCAATTTCATGTCTAAATCCAATTTCATGTAGGTAAAGATGTTATAAATGTGTTACTACATCTTCCATACTAAGTGTTGGACACTTTGTGTGGAACTGTGTGTCCCACAATGCAGTGCAGTGTTCTCTGATTGTGTACTGCACATTTTAGAAATTTTATTTGGTCATCAGGGTATTCCATTCATACAGAAAATCTGCACACTGTTCACACACCGCGGACAGTCTGAGCAGTATGGGAGCATGCTATTCCAAGCATACCACAGATATGCTACTATTGGAATTTGATAGCAACATGCTGTAATTATTATGTGGGCAACCTCGAGGAGAGAATTGGGAATGGCTAAGGTACTTTGACAGACATGAGAACGCTGCTGTGACACATTCATGAAATATTCTGAACGATTTTTGGGAGATATCTTGCAAGAAGTTGTTTTGTTGGGTGTGTTCCCAAGAAGCTATGTTTATAGCAAGACAACAAGTGATTACAGTATGCGATGGCCCACTAAGCACAAGTGACAAATAGCAAGTCCAAATCTGTAATTTGTGTTTTGACATGGGTCTATCTTTATGTGTCAGGATGCTGCTAAACCACCAAAATTAGTTTTCTCCATGTTGCACTTTCAGCCAAAAGATGGTGATCTTCTGTTGGCCACCACACTTAAACTTGACAATTCTGTGTGCAGCGAGGGAAAAAATTATTTGATACCCTACTGATTTTGTACGTTTGCTCACTGACAAAGAAATGATCAGTCTATAATTTTAATGGTAGGTTTATTTGGGCTGATTCCTCACCGTTTTCATGATCATTGAAACTCCACAAGGTGAGATCTTGCATGGAGCCCCGGACCAAGGGAGACTGACATTATTTGTTATTTGTGTTTCTTCCATTTGCGAATAATCGCACCAACTGCTTGGCGATGGTCTTGTAGCCCATTCCAGCCTTGTGTAGGTCTACAATCTTGTCCCGGACATCCTTGGACAGCTCTTTTGTTTTTGGTTGTGGTGGAGAGTTTGGAATCTGATTGACTGATTGATTGCTTCTGTGGACAGGTGTCTTTTATACAGGTAACAAACTGAGATTAGGAGCACTCCCTTTAAGAGTGCTCCTAATCTCAGCTTGTTACCTGTATAAAAGACATCTGGGAGCCAGAAATCTTGCTGATTGATAGGGGATCAAATACTTCTTTCACTCATTAAAATGCAAATCAATTTATAGCTTTTTTGAAATTTGTTTTTCTGGATTTTTTTGTTGTTATTTTGTCTCCCACTGCTCATTAATTACCATTAAAATTATAGACTAATAATTTCTTTGTCAGTGGGCAAACATACAAAATCAGCAGAGAATCAAATAATTTTATCCCTCACTGTATACGTTGTTTGCATACTCACCATACTTTGTTCACATGCATTCATATAAAGTGAATGGATCATAAATTGGTTCATAAATATTGTTTGTTTTAGGTATATCTCCTCATATTCTTCGTCAACTGACATGTATTCTGATATTAGTTTTTTTTCAAATGTCAAGGAAATGGAAGTTATTAATGGCCAACACTTGATTTATGAATAACCATACCATAAACTCGACCAAACAACCACAAATGAAGGCCTTCTCTACACGCAGTAACAACTGGCCCCCTTTTAATATCAGACAGATGTTTGAACAGTTGGAAAAACCATTGAGCAACAGTCTTGCAGAAGAGTGTAAAGATGATTATATTGTCTCTAATCATTATATGTACTATCAGGACCATAGCAGGCATGGTATGTATGAGTTAGAGTATGCATGGTCTCCCATGGTTTGCTAAAGGCTTCTGCGAGTCACTGTGAGGTTGCATACTTCACAATATTACATTTTAATTGTGCCCTCACAAAGCACATATTGCGAACACTGGTCCAGTTGCCACTGTTTTATGATTACGGTTAATATCATCAAGGTATTTTTATACAAGTCAGAATCTATTAAAAGTACCTATTGAAACCGAACACCCTTGGGCCTTTCATAGACTGACAGACGCTCTGACTGGGAAAGCAGGGACACCCTACAAAACTATGAGGGAGTTTTATAATCCTGAAGTCAGTACAGGCCATTGATGCACAACATCAATTTCCGAAATCTTTAGAAACTGTAATAACCCCTTATCCAATGGAATTAAATCTACAAAAGGTTGCAGCTAAATGGTAAATTGACATGAAACACACTTCATTACAAAAACTTCAGTGTCATATCACCGACTGCAGTTTTGCCCAGGCTTTTAAATGGATTCACCGATCCACATGGCACACAGCTGACCTGAAATAACCCTCCAGCTGCAGAGAAATTCTCATCTACGGAGAGTCAAGAGGAACACTAATAGGCTCCATATTTCAACATCCTCTTTTCTTTCTCTTGTCTGTTAAAAACCATTATTATATATCACGCATATCACTCATTTAATTACAAACAGAAAAGTGATAACCTGCTCACTGCATAGCCTGCTCTGACACACACCTTATTGAACATCTGCATTCATAACAATAGATTTGGATGTTTCTTTTGTTCAGAATAGAATATTAGCATACTGCTTTTTCCACTATATATTATATTATATGGTTTATGTAAAATGCATACTTTTTATGTATTTTTAGTATGTCTTTTTGGGACATGCATATACAGCATTTTTTGCAAAATGCAATAGGTCATCTGGGTATTCCATGTATACAGTATACATAATGCATTCTACAGAAATAATATGCAGAGTCTTTAATAAAGAGTTAATAATTACAGTAATTACATAGTTGGCCTTCCCCTGCACAAACAATTGCAGCAATTTTCATTGCTACAATCAAACCATGTAACCACATTAAAAGGCAAATGTTGCAATGTTAGCAGTCTTTGGCTAATATAATAATGTTCTGTTAAATAATGATGACATTTCATCAAAAATATGTTGAAATGATGCAGTTTCTGTAAGTGGGTCAACCCGTTGGGTTCTGTCCGTGAGCTAATCAAACAACACTGGCCAACTCTTACACTCTGAAGAGCAAAAAACGGTCAGATGTCATAAAAGTTTATAATAACGTCTGACTAAAGTTTGCAAAAGGGTAAACGTATGCACGTACTGTATTGCATGATCGTATGCGTGCAGCCATAACTTTAGTAGCAACAGCACAGCAACAACAACAACAACAACAACGACAGTACACTGAGTATTACACGAAGGATGACATTACAGGTAACATTCATACGAATGTCAACAAGAAATCTTTTTGCTTTTTGGGTAAATGTAGGCTAAGATGATGCTTCTTAAAATGCTTTCAAGACTCTTTTGCCGAAAGACGCTAAAAGTGCAGAAAACCACATCCGCTTGAAAACACATGTGAAACATTAAACAAGCGCTATGACATTTAATGTAGTTTAGAAACGCAGACTATATGTCGGAGTGAAACCGAGTTGTACTCGAGTGGCTCTCGATGTTTAACACGGATACATTTTACAGCAAACCACTGCCGTTTTACTTGACACAGGCATGAAACACAGGAAATAATGACTCACCTCGAAGCTGTAACACAATATGTGTGTATGTCCTTTATTAGATATCCCTGTAATATCAGCGTTTGCTCCTGTGATCGGACATACGTGGCCTGAAATGACCCAGCAGAGCAGATCAACTCCAACATGGACCCGGAGACACACAGGGAAACGTGCAGCTCTCTCATCTGATCGCTGTGGGGAATCAGAGAGCATTTGACGTCTGGCCAAAAATGTTTTAACCCTTTACAGTGTACTAAAAACTATAAAAGCACACTTAAAAATTAAGAAATACCATTGCATTAGATATAATATGGTGAATCTCACGAAAGTGAAACATGTCTGCTCATATTGAATCCAAAATAAAGAAATAAGAAATAATTTTCTACACCAAGAAAAAGATTTATTTTGTGCACTGTGACTTTTATTTTATTGCCACAGTGCCCTCAATTCTCATTGCACTAATGAATATATATATATATATATATATATATATATATATATATATATATATATATATATATATATGTATGTATGTATAGTTGTTACAGATATGAAGGTTCAAAGCCTATTAAAAGCTGACTGATGAGCTACTAGTGACTATCAACAAGATAAAGATTGTGAAACACTAAACCTCAACTGAATTTAAGTGTTCTTACTGTAAGTTACTTTGCCGTCTAGACAATGCACAGTGCTGTCAGCTGGTCATTATCTCCAAAAAAAAAAAAAAGATTCTTCTTTAGGATGATACATGACCTGATGGTTTTTCCAGCGTTTCTGTAATAATGACCGTCTGACTGTACATTATCCCATACATACAGTACAGCAGATGCTTTACACTGCCCAGTGGCTATATATTCAGAATGAAATAGTACTCAATAAATTCTGTGCAATAATATATGTAATGTATAAATTAATTCATACAATGAAATAATGTAGGCAAATTAGTGACACATTTTCTTGCTCCTATTGAATCACTAGGTGCTCTTTGGATTGTTCTCGTAAATTTCACAATATGTCATAAAAAGTTGTGTTAGATTTTTGTTTTGTTTTGTTTTTTTAATGTGTGATTTTTTTAATGCTTACATAAAAAAATAATTGAGGAACACCATATATACAGCACATGGAGTATGTTTTTTTTTTTTTTTTTTTTTTTTTTGTGATTAACTGTCACAGAACACATTATGATGGTATTCCACTTTCACATAGTAAACTGAAAGAAGAGATTAAACAAAACTGTTTCTCAAAGCAGCTGGTTTAAAAGGCCTTTGAACCTTGGACCTGATTAAGGTTTATAAACTCCATAGTCACATGACATTGCAACAAAAATATAACTTGGCACTTTCCACAAAAACACTGATGTCCTCTGAGAATCACAGATCCTATGTTGTTGTTGTTGTTGTTGTTGTTGTTGTTGTTTTTAGATAAACTATTATGTAACATAAAATTAGCATAACATTGTTGTGCTACATAACAAAGTAGCTATAGTTTTAAATAGAAAATATCTGCATTATGTACCAATTGATGTTCATATTGTAGTAAAAATGATTTTTAACTAATTTTAATACAAAAATAAATAAAACATGAAATGGTTGACATTTTGGGCTGATACACTATTACAAAAATGTGCCATGGCTTCAAATAATATAAATAGGCTAATATAAATTTAGCAATAGCTACAAACCAACATTTGGTTGCAAATTAACTAGCCCCTACTGAGTGACAGTTGAATGTTACATTTGCCCTGAAGCTCTACTTATTCTGGTAGATTTTAATAAAAGGTCACTCCACACTTTTGTATCTGAATATTTCTCAGCAGATCACTTATTTTACATGAACGCTACATGGCTGAAAAACCTTACAGTTAAAGCCGATCTCTTGGCAGGACCTTTGTTTGGTATGTCTTCATTTTGATATGTTTAATTTGGTGGAGCTCCAAGTATGTCACAGTGTGTTAACATTTGAAATTTTGTATGCAATAGCAAAGAAAGGGGATACTACACATACTTTGTTAAGAAAACAACACTTTTTTGTTTCAAAGGGTGCTACAACATGAAGAGAAAATATACACTTCCAGTCAACTGAATTTATGTTTGATTTTAAAAACTTCTAAATGCTTCTGCTTAATTGGTTAAATGTAGTTGTGTATACCAACACGTATATATATATTATGGCTTCATTTAATGAGTTTGAAGTTTGTGGTCAAATTGACTATGGTTGCCTTTGTATATATTGGCTGCATAAAGAGACCTGCTCAAATGAAAAGCCATTAGCACATTACTGGGTTCATAGCAGAGAAAAACTGTAGCTGTGTGTTCAGCTCCAAGAAATTGTGCAATAAAATCATGTAGAGCGTGCATTGTCTTTGTTACATTTTTGCATAATTAATCCGATTTGGTTAAATGAAAAGTATCTTTTTCTTACCTCTGCTGTGTGAAACAAACAGTGACCTAATGCAGATTATGTATGTGTACAGAATGAATCCTGGTTTAACCTCAACCACTGCTGGTAAAATGTATACATTTTATATGCCAAAACACATAAACTGATTAGCATTTTAGCACTTCCTGTTTTACTATCCCGAAGTCAATGGGATTTTGGATAAATACCTGACATAAGGTGTTGAGGAGATTAAATGTGGGTAACCAAACTGTTTCTTTGACTTCCATAGATTTTATTATTAGTAGTAGTATTATATTATCTGCAATAATTAAAAAAATAATGAAAAAAAAAAAAAAAAAAAATACTGTTGAGTTTTTTGTTAAGCGAGAGAGGGTGTATAGAATAGCATAATAATATTTAATCACTGCAGCACTCTATTTCACACTTCACCTTTACTCTACTACATCTACTACAAAGTAAAAATTGCCATGACATAATAAAAATGAGCTTTCACTAAGGATTTTACTAAAACTTTTTGGTCCATTCCAGTCACTTAATCACATATTTTATTGTCCTCTGAACATTTTGTAAAACTAACACCACAAAGTAAAAAAAAATATTTAGGGTACTGTAAACCCTTCAGGTTATTATTCTTTAACTTGTATTGCTACCATAAATCAACATTCACTGTATGCAGTCGAATGTAATGTGTGCTGCCAGAAGACCTGCCAGAAACTGTGCCAAATGAAAAGCATTGCAGTTCTCTTTATGCAGTGCTAACTGGCCATCAAAGATTCATACAGTCTAACAGCAGGGTGCTGGGTGTGTAGTTTCATCACTCTGTCTACAGAGTCGACAGCAGTTTAACTACATTTCAGCATTATGCAGTTATATAAGGTCATTTCTGTAGCCACACTCTGCTAGGGGAAGAGGTCATGACTCCAGCTTTTCTGCAGTCTTTCCTAGCGCTGTTCAAATGCTTTTTGAACCGCAAAGAAAAAACAGTAGACTTATTTATATGGACAGATGTTGGGGGGAAGTCAGGAGGCTACAGTATTTTTATGTCCTCCCATACCTGACCTCCTAGAATAATGCAAAATAACCATAATAATCATCAAAGCAGCAAACATTTGTAATAAACGACAAAATTAGTAATGTAAGAATCAGGCAAGTAATATAATGCTTGATGCAGTGCATGATAAATTGCTGCCCCAAATTTGTCTGCCTCATAAAACTCGAGGGAGGCAGTGGTGGGGTCATGATTATAATGACCAGGCGAGGGAAAGGATGTTTCACATTCCATGTATAAAATTAAGTGCCATTTGAATAGTTGCTTTGTTTGAGTTATGAATCATTTTTCTAGCTTTCTCTGTACTGGGGTGAGACATTACAGTTTGAGCCTAATTTATCTTTCAAAAATTAATTACACTTAATTATTAAGATGTATTTATAAAGCAAATAATTTTATCCAATTGCAAGTAAATAAGGTTGGTTAGCAAATTATGAAGTGTGTAATTTGTGCCATTTATATAATATATCTTATCATTTATATTATAGATTTTTATATTAGTTTTTTTGACTCGTAGTTAGTTTCAGCAATGGTTTTAATTAGGGCTGCCCTCGACTAAAGATTTGTCTGGTCGACTAATAGTTGTTCATTTTAAGCATTAGTTGACTATTAGTTGCACGTCTATTAATAAATAATATAAATCATAATAATGAGCCTTTAATTGCCTACGTAGCCCAATAAGTGCTTAAGCGCACAAAAAAAAAAAAAAAAAAGCTTGCCACAGCGCGCCAGCAGATATAATAATTATGAATGTGTCAGGGAAAAACAGCAAGGAGACTGCATTAATGTTTTAATATTTACATAATCTGAGAATATTTGTTTTCTATTTGAATTTGTTTAAAAGTAGACATGTCACTTTTCTTTAGATATATTTTTTATTTCTGTAAGGCAAGTACACAGAGTTTCACGCTCAAGTTCCCAGAGACAGAGATGGCAGAAAGCGCATCCTGTTTGCTTTCATTATTTTACAAAAGTGCAACATTGTTCATTGTTATTCTAAGTGCACACAAATAAACGTAGAGTCTTTACAGATTCGAAATCTGTCATGCAGTCAGTGAGCGCACTACGGTTCAGCTTCCACACTCCACATAGACACTTGAATAGCACACATTTTTTTTCAAAATTAACATTAAATTGAGCTGTCATATAAAGTTGCTACTACTTACATATTTCCGATTAAAAGACATTTTTGAGGTTAATAAATGATAGGTAAACGTTTGGATGTCCTGCCCGATGTACTATGGTAGTCAGCATTTAAAATGGATCAAAAAAAGTTAATCAAAGTTGTCCTAAGACAAGAATGGGTATTGTTTTGGTTTTAGGATAACTTTGATGAAAGATTTTGATCCACTTCAATGTTGACTACTGTATATTACCATATAGACCAGCTGTTAATGATCCGTCCATTATGAACTGCGTGACTTTGCCACTTCCTGTTTTTTTTTTTTTTTTTCTACGACTAAGTGACTTATAAAATTTTGGTTGAACAAGCCTCTTGTCTTATGACTTTTTTTTTTTTTCTTTTTTTTTTAGAAAAACAGATTGGCTTAAAAAAAAAAAAAGACTGCTTATAAACCGATTTCCCAACACTTCCAACTTCTCCCAAATGGCCCACTGTTTGGCTGAAGGTTGGAAGTGCATTTGACCACTGAGAAACACCAAGTATAAGATAGTACACCACAGCAGGCAACACCAGATGTCAAGCCTGATATGATATCAGGGTTCCTCAGATCCAACCCTGGGGGGCTTCTGCCCTGCAGAGTTTAGTTACAATCATGAAGACACCTAATCAAGGTCTTCGGAGTCTGAGTTTCCCATAGATAACAAGCTTGCTGTTTAACTGTTTCTAAATAAAAGAGCCAATCACTAATCGGTAAAGTCTGCGTGTCACTGCAGCATCCGTTAGAAGTATTGTATAGAAACAGTCAGCGTTCTGAAACATGCGCTTAGGACTGTGCATGCGCACTGGCTGGTTTAGCCAGAAAAATAAGCAGTTGTTGTCAGGTTTCATTGGTGATTTCAAATATGAAATTTAATTGTAAGTTTGGTGAAATTTTTGAGCTGAGCTTGCATGCCCAGGAAGCATTTCAAAGATGGCCACCAAGTGAAATTACTTGCCTTAAAAAAGACTTTGGCAGTTGACAGAGGTTGTGGGGGCATTGGGCTGGGTAGGATAAGTTAAGTCACCTTTATTTATGTAGCATTTTATATAATACAGATTGTTTCAATTCTCATTTGGCCTAGGCAAACAAACAGTTATTTTTTAATTCCAGGTTGCATCACAAGTCAGATTTATGGATTGATATTAAATAAAATTTGCACATAGCTCATTTTAATTGAAGATCAGGATATGTCATGTTGCCATTAGATAGGAGAAAGAACCTGTCCAGCATATAGACAGAGCTGTTATTCCGGCCTCACAATGCATTGCTCTATGCAACATATGAAAAAAAAAAAATGTCTCAAGGTATCCAATAATTGTCTTAAGGCATAACTTTTCTTGATTTTACTTTAAAGGAAGTTTAGTCTTTGCCATTATCCTCTTGTCTTGTAAGAAAGCAAAAACAAAGGTCAATTATAGACGTTTTCCTTCTAAAATATCTCTTTAAAATTAATTTCCATGTTTTGGTGCATAAAAGTGTCCTTAATCTGAAAATGATGAACTTAAAGACAAATCGTGTCTCAGGAAAAGTGTGACGGGGCTGTAGGCAAAGACATGGAGGCAGTGTGAGATCCAAGTGCAAGAAGTTTATTAACGTTCAGCAAACAAGGCTGTATCATTGTAGAAGAGATAGGCAAGTTTCAAACACAGTAAGTAATTAGTACAACCAGGCAAACAAGGCAGAATCGGTAATCCAAAAGGCAATAGTCAAACAAGGCAAACACAAAGGTCATAACAATAAGTGAAAACAATGAAGAAATAAATGCTCGGTAAGGCAGTGAGAACTGGCAATACTTTGCAGTGAGGAACAGGGACAGCATGGTTTAAATAGGGTACCAAACAGGAAGTAATCAACTAATAAACAGACAGTCAGTATTTGGGAGAAGGCTCCCTCTGGTGGCTGGATGGATGACTACCAGACCCATCCTTTACAAAAAGTGTAAAAGAAAACATTTGATGCATTATATAGTACATGACATGAACAAAATGGATGAACAACCATTCAATGGCAGCATGAGTAATTAAACTGTTATTTCAAAATAAGAAGAAGGTAGCACAGTTGCCGTTTAGCCTGTGGTGGATGATTGTGCTGTAGTTATATTGAGCCAGACTGGTCTCATTAATAATTAATGTTAGCAATTTGAAGCACACATACATAGCCAAAGTTACATGAAGTTACTATGTTCTGATGTAACATCATATGGAAAACTAAGCTGAAGTACATTGTATTTAGCATTTAAGGTAAATATGCAGACAAATGATTCTCTTAAGCAATGTTTGTAGCAAGAGGTTCCTGCCAGTTCCTGTTCTCTTATTGTAAATCAAGTGAGCCAGACTACTGAGACTCACACCTTTTGTTTGTAAGGGCTTTTGGTGCCTCTGCCCCAGTCTTTGAGTAGATATGATGATTGGATTAGCACCTATGCATTTGAAGGACACTGGTATGCTGATAAGATCAGGGCTGGGAACATTCTGGTAACGGGCTGAGTCCTGTACTACATTTGCATGCTTTGTTTAGATTTGTCTACACCTATATGTAATCCCTCCCCCTTGAAAGGTATAAGTTACTTTGTGCCACTGCCTAATTCGGTCTTCTTGATGACCACAGCAATGTGCAGTGCATCTTAATAAAAACTCTGCAAAAGATACCCAAGAAATACATTTTCTACATATCCCAGTGGTGATTCTGACACCGTTACCCTCCAGGAAACCTTGAAGGACGTGAGATAGAACTTAAACCAATGAACTGTAGTTTCAGGGATGCCTGGTTCTGAGTGGGTTGACAGGAGAATATGATGATTTGATGTGTCAAAGGCAGCAGACCAGCAAACCAGTTAAATTCTAGCCAGCTGTAGAAGTTTTTTTTAACAAAAAAAGAAGTCAAAATGATTACATTTAAGCCTCATTTGGTATTCACCAAGTTGTTGTCTGAAAATAAAACAGGTTGATTAAAGACAGCTCAGCCAGTTTCTTGTCCATTGTTGTGCTAACATCATAATATTAATCTGGTTACCTGGTTGAACTGGTGGACAGTATGTAACTACAAAGTTATCATTTGAAAGACCTGTAACAGTTTGTGTGACATTCAAAAATGTGTTATTGCACAGAAAAAAAAGAGGATTTAAAAATAAGCACCCCTGCTACCTTACTTCACCTATCTAGTCTATGTAAATATAAGCAAATGTATGTATGTCACATTAAAACCACACTTTGCAATGCTTTTGCAATGCTTTGTTGACTGCTGAATTCCACAGCAGATTTCAGTAAAGCATCATGTAGACTGTAGAGAATGTAATTAACACGACTTGCATTTGTCATAAATAATATGGTTCTAATGAAGACACAAATAAAAGCATTAACAAGAAAATGTAATGTGTATCATGTAGTGTAGTATCCTTTCCGAGAGGACCTTTAATTTGAATGTCCATCTGTTCAGAAGAATTAGATGTATCCCAACCTTGTTGAGAAAACATCTATAAACCACTGTTGTTCAGAATTTTGACCTCTCTAGTCTTTGTTCTTAGAGCTGGTGTTGTAGGACATTTGTCTTCATGGTGAATAACCTGCCACTGAAGTGAATCTATTTACTCTTAGCTTCTTGCTGGAGCAGACTTTGGAAACACATAATTTAGTTGCTGTACTGCATGCTCTGGATATTAACAGCTGGATGACTTTATGAACGGCTTGATGGAGTACTTGCCTGTGTTTATATGCTTGCTGGTTACAGCTGATTATCAAACTGTTTCCCCTGACATTTATATGCCATGTTTATGGTGACTGTAGTTATTATGGGTGAATATTGAGAACATTCCCTTCTTAACAAAAATAAGTAAACACTGATTTTGGACACTTCAAAACTCTTTATAAAGCATGAATTACCAACATTAATTATTTTATTTTAGTTTTGTTTTTAGGGAATAACAGACTTTGGAGTGTCACAAATGACTGGTTAGATATACATTATCCCATTTCAAGTTACTTGCCACAAGTAAATAAGGGACATATCATATGATTTAAATCATAAGCTCATTAAATGCAAAGCTTCTGTAAAAAAGAAAAAAAAAACTTCCTAGAAAGTGGCTTTGAGCCAAGATGACAGAGCAAGTCCAAACAAGACAAATGTAAATAATAAGGTGCAGTATGAGATGTAAAAAATGTAATGAGATGAAACTCTTTTAAAATCTAACCCATTTTAAAAAAAGTCTTAGAATCTATTATGGTGTAAAAAAAAAAAAAAAAGAAAAAAAAACAACAAAAAGTGATTCACATTTTAGTTTCACTCACTGTGGTAGACATTTGTGCAGAATGCCATATGTGCTGTAATATGCGAACAGGTCTTTATGCATGCATCTGACCTTTTGAACCACACCTTCCGCTGACACACATCTGTAAATAAAAGATCCTAATATGAAATAATTTTCTATATTGAGTTTAACAGGTGTTTTCCCACATATTTTGAACTAGAGATAGTAGTGTGTTTTAGGGCTTAAGGTTATGCCAGTAAAACTTATGGAAAAGGTACTGGTACAGTAATGGCTTGTTTTCACTGAGCAGTTTAGTTCAGTACAGTACAGTTCGGCATGCAATTATTTCTGTTTCCATTGTCTGTTGTTGTGAATGGTTCCAAAATAACAAACCGTACTTTATTGGGGTACTTAGCGCAGTAGTTTGGTACCTAAAGGGTGGAGCTAGACTCACTGCAGAATGCTGATTTGTTGACTGAGAATAGTCACTTGTGCATGCTACTTGAGATGTAGGAGCTAAATCTAATACTTGAAGCTACTGAGTTGTTTGATCCCGGATTAATTAGGTTGGCATGCTTTTTTACACTGATGTTACTTCCTCGGTGAATCTCTCTATAAGAAACGAGAAGACCATTTTTCCATTGCATCACCATACACAGTTTATTGGCTCCACAAAACCAAAGTGCAAATATGGCCAATTCTATTTCCAAAGCTTACATTAAAGGGAAGTTTCACAGGAACATCAGTTTCATGCTGTTGCGGTCAAAGTGGGTCAAATGCCTACCTACCTGCAGTAGGAAGGCTAAAGAGGCTTTAGTTAAACACATTGGTTCCTACACGGGGAATGACAAGCCAAGGGGAATGAAGTGTCTCCTTTACCTGTCCCGCCATGCTGCTCATGCGTGTTGGGTTTGTTTACATCTAAGTGTTCAAACACAAAAAATACAACCTTGTATTTTACAAACAAAAAAAATGGCTGGAGCTATCACTGGGCTGTACTCAGGGGCTGGAGCCATCACTGGGCTGTGCTCAGAGGCTGGAGCTGACACTGGGCTCTTGCTGGGGACAAATGGGGCTTTGAGGTTTTTGGTCTGGGAACAAAAAGAGCATTGAGGCTTTTGCTGTATCTGGATTGGGCTGACACTCTAGAGCAGGGTCATGGGCAGGAGTGGACTCTGGAACAAACTCATGGACTGGTCTAAACAGGGATGATTGTGACTGAGCGTTGATGGTGTCTTTGACCACCTCACCAACTGTAAGGAATAAACTACTCAGCCACACTACATACTCGATATACTGAGCGAAGGAACATGTAGTAGCTCCTACAGGTACCAGACAAAATATGCAATCGTCCAGTCCAGCTTAGAAGATGATCTTTAAGGTCCCATCACTCCAGGTGAGCAAGTTTGGGGAAATCCTCAACATAATCTTCAATCAGCTGTCCATCTTGGGATAGGGAGTGAAGCAAGTCGGTGGGGTTGATTACGGTCAGAAGAATGCCAGTCTTGCTTTTGTCTAGTTTTGTTCTAGTCACTTGCTTAAATAATCAAGCATATGCACACCATACAAGGTGCAGGTCAGAAGATACCAAAGTTGCACAAAGAGGACATACAACTGCACACTCACAAATAAATAAACTTAATTTAGCCAATGTTTTGGCGAAAAGCCTTTGTCAAAGTATGATCTCTTGCATGGTAAGGAGAGGTATAAGTAGACAATTATTTACAGGTGTAAACAATCAATGTCAATCCAATTAAAAATAAATAAATAAATAACAACAATAATAATAAAAAAACTAAATCAGGTCTTACTAAATACCAAGTACTGAGCATGAAATACTTACAGCAATACAGCAACTTAGTTTTCAATATTCAACTTACTTTATCAAAATACATAGATACTCATGTTACACTGACATAAATCACAACCCAATACACCGACTTGGGACCATTTGGAGTTAAAGTGTTCACCTCCTCTTCTCTGTAAAAATACAGAAATACCAAAAAACAAGTCGCAAACTTAAAACACGTATTGCCGAACATCAAAGTACAATACAATGCAGAAATATAAATTATCCATTAGCTGTGCATTTTATTAAATCTAACCATCCAATTACTTTATGCTATATAGCAATTTGGTGATTTGGTGATATGGTGATTTGGATCATATCCTGCTGAAAAGGGAGGCTTATTAGATTTACAAATTAAACACTTTAACTCCAAATGGTTTAAATGTAGATTTTGATGTAATTAGTTTTTTTTGTAAGTGATGTGAACCAATTTGATGTGTATTTGTCACAACAAAAGGAACCAGAGGCAAAGGCAAGTCAACAGAAGAAATTATTGTCCTTCAAACAAACTTAGGCAGTTTGCCGTTCACTGACCGAAAACAGGTGTGTGCAGATCTTGTAGCAAACTCAGGAAAACTGGAACATAGGAACGAACTTGACTTGCGAGAATAGGGAGTATATTCTCGGGGAGCAAGGCGAGGAGCAACTTTCCCAGATGGGCTGATCGACCCAGAGCTGGACATCCGGAGGAAAGTGAGCAGCAGATGGCAGGTAACTGGGAGACTAAGCAAGCACTTGTAAGTAGTTGGAAAAGACATGACTAGGCAGGACTTGACTTGACAGAAAATTGAGCTTTAGGTATGCATGTGCTGAAAGGTAGCGAAGCTTAATAATCTGGCGAAAAGCCTAGGAACACGCAGGGAGAAATAGAGAGGGGAATCAGCGTAAAGAGGGAACAGGTGCTGTTCCAATCAGCACAAGCACTGAATGTGACCGTGAACAGCTGAGTGAAAGATAGAAGCGCTAGACATAGAAGGGAATAGACAATTGGAGTCAAACCTGGCCCTGACAGTATTGGGTTAAAATTTATGTCAGTGTAACATGAGTATCTATGTGTTTTGATAAGGGTGTTGAATATTGAGAACTAGAAAACGTACTTGGCAGCGGTGCTGCATTAAAGTAATGATGGACCATCGTTTCTCTTTGATTGGTTCTTGCCATAATATGAATTCTAACAGTTGTCAAATAGGGCTGTCAGACTTCTGCACAACACAACTGATGATCCCAACCCCATTAAGAAGGCAAGAAATTCCACAAATGGCAACAAGACACAAATCATTTTAGGTGACTACATCATGAAGCTCATTGAGAGAAGGCCAAGGGTTTGCAGCACTGTCAACAAAGCAAAGAGTGGCTACTTTGAGGAATCTAAAATATGAAACATATCTAGAGTTATTTCACACTTTTTTTTGTTTACTACATAATTCCATATGTGTTCATTCATAGTTTTGATGTCTTCAGTGATAATCTACAATGTAAATAGTCATGAAAATAAAGAAAAAACATTAAATGAGAGGGTGTGAGAGGGTAATGTATGTTAGACTCTATTTCATCTAAGCTACTAAAAGAGGTGCTTTCAGAAGTCATAGAACCTCTTCTGAATATTATTAATTTGTCATTATCCTTAGAATATGTCCCCAAAACTTTCAAACTTATTAAGCCTCTCAGCTAGACCAAAACAACTTTATTAATTACAGACCTATCTCAAATCTCCCTTTACTGTCAAAAAATACTAGAAAAAGTAGTATCCTAACAATTACGTTCCTTCTTACGGAAAAATGGTATCTGTGAGACCATATCATAATACTGAGACTGCTCTTATTGGAGTTACAAATGACCTGCTTATATCATCCGAACGTGGTTGTATCTCTCTATTAGTGCTACTGGATCTTAGCACTGCATTTGACACTATTGACCACAACATTCTTTTGAATAGACTCGAAAATTATGTTGGCATTAGTGTAAGTGCATTGGCATGGTTTAAATTGTACTTATCTGACTGCCATCAATTAGTGGCAGTGAATGAAGAGGTATCATATCAATCACAAGTGCAGTATGGAGTACCTCAAGGCTAAGTACTAGGGCCATTACTTTTTACGCTTTACATGTTACCCTTAGGAGATATCACCAAGAAACATGGTGTTAGCTTACACAGTTATGCTGATGATACTCAGCTCTATATTTCTTAGTGGCCCGGTGAAACATACCAATTTGAAAAAATTAATGGAATGCATAATTAATATAAAAAACTGGATGACGAGTAATTTCTTACTGCTAAATTCTGAAAACCCCCCCCCCCAAAAAAAAACAAAGGTGTTAATTATTGGACCTAAAACCTTTGCATGTAATAACTTAAAACATTGTCTAATACTTAATGGCTCCTCTGTCAATTCTTCGTCATCAGTTAGGAACCTAGGTGTGCTATTTGATAGCAATCTTTCTTTCGAAAGCCACATTTCTAGCATTTGCAAAACCACATTTTTCTATCTCAAAAATATATCAAAACTACGACCTATGCTCAATGTCAAATGCAGAAACGTTAATTCATGCGTTCATGACAACTGTCACACCCTATTGGACTTTTGGTTGTGTTTTTTCCCTCATGTGCCCAGACGGAGAGCCTGAGCCCAACGCGAGCGACGAGCCATTGGCAAGTGGAGCGACAGTGCTGAGGATCACCCCGGAGCCTTAGCCCAACATGTCCGACTAGGTGTGAGAGCTGGCCACATCGCACATGACAATGGAAAATTATGTTTATGATCAAAGTTATACAACAATTTAAGTTACTTTTGGGTGCAATAACTTTTACATTGAATGTCAAGTCTCTGTTTTAGCAAAAAAAAAGGGTATGTGTCCAAAAAAAAGTACTAGGTAGGAGCTACATGACATAGACTAAATCGTTAACAACTCTGGTTCACCACAAACAAAGATAAAACCTTACAGTAATCTCACAAAATCACGTACAGGTGCATCTAAAAAAATTAGAATATCATGAAAAGCTAATTTTTTGTTTTTAACTTATTTCAAAAACTGAAACTTTCATATATTCTAGATTCATTACATGTAAAGTAAAATATTTCTAAAGTTTTTGTTGTTAGTTTGTTTTCATTTTTATGATTAGATCTTACAGCTCATAAATGTCAAAAATCAAGTATTGCAAAATATTAGAATATTTCCTAAGATCAATCAAAAAATGGATTTGCAAAACAGAAAAGTTCAAGTTCTTTAAAGTATGTTTATTTATGCATTTGATACTTGGTCAGAAGCATATATTACAGAAAATGACTTGCTCCTAGCACAAATTACAGAATCAGTGAAGTGTGGCATAAAATAGATCAGCCTATGGCACTGATGAGGCACTGTTGAGCCTTCACATCGTCTGTATAGTGATGGATCGACTGTTTCTCATCTTTCTCTTGAAAATATCCCATAGATACTCAATGGGGTTCAGGTCAGGCATGTTGGCTGGCCAATAAAGCACAGTAATATAATGGTCAGCAAACCACTTGGAAGTGGTTGTTGCACTGTGGGCAGGTGCTAAAGTCCTGCTGGAAAAGGAAATCAGCATCTTCATAAAGCTTGAAGCATACAGTGCTCCAAAATCTCCTGGTAGATGGCTGCATTGACTTTGCACTTGGTAACGCAATGGACCAACATCAGCAAGCGTCACGCACCCCAAATCATTACTGACTTCAGAAAGTTCACACTGGACTTCAAGCAGCGTGGATTCTGTGCCTCTCTGCGACCATCATTTCAACATGAAAATGAAAATTTGACTTTTATCTGATAAGAGGACTTTGCACCACTGGGCAACAGTCCAGATCTTTTTCTCCTTAGCCCAGGTAAGATGCTTCTGACGTTGTTTCTGTTTCATAGGTGGCTTGGTAGTCCTTTTCCTAAAGACGTCTGGGTGTGGTGACTCTTGATGTGCTGAATCTGGCTTCATTCTACTCCTTGTGAAGCTCTCTCAAGTGTTTGGATCAGCTTTACTTCACTGTATTCTCAAGCTTGCGGTCATCCCTGTTGCTTGTGCACCTTTGCCTACCCAATTTCTTTCTTCCAGTCAACTTTGCATTTAATATGCTTTGATACAGCACTCTGTAAACAGCCACCCCATTCAGTAATGACCTTCTGTGACTTACTCTCTTTGTGGAGGGTGTCAATGATTGTCTCCTGGATTATTGCCAAGTCAGCAGTCTTCCCCATTAGTGTGGCTTCAAAGAACAAGAAATACCCAGAATTTATACTGTAGGGATGGTCATTTAATGAAACTCAAATGTAAATATTCTATTATGTTGAGATACTGGATCTTTGATTTTCATCAGATGTACACTCTAATCATCAAAATTAAAACAAAAATTAAAATGTTTTTCATGATATTCTAATTTTTTGAGATGCACATGTATACCATAAGTATGTAATCATGTCAGTGCAATTTACACATGTACAATGCAATTAATTCATAGACCCAGAAAACATGGAGTTAGACACCAAAATTCCTTGGCTAGGTCAAATAATAAAGGAGTCAGGATCTTTTAAGGGCTTCCCGGCTTTCTTGGACGGCTGAGAAACCTTTTGTTAGAATTTGTTTTAGAGTTAGGTGGGTTTTTTTTTCATATATGCAGCCGCCTATAAGAGATTTATTCATCATATAGTGTAGCTTTACTGATTATAACACAAGTGTTTTTTAAAGTGCATAAACTCCAACTAGACTAGTCTAGTGATGCGTTTCTGTAGCTGCTTTTTAAAAGAACTAAGGAAATATAGCCTAAGCATTATTTTATCCAGCACTGCACAGCAATCTTTCCTTTGAAAGCCACATACCTAGCATTGGCAAAACGGCATTTTTCCATCTTAAAAACATATCGAAATTACGACCTATGCTCTCAATGTCAAATGCAGACATTTTAATTTACGTATTCATGACCTCTAGGTTTTTATTATTGTAATGTTTTATTGGGTTGTTGTTCTGCACGCTTAACAAACTCCAGCTGGTCCAAAATGCAGCAGCTAGTTCTTACTAGAACCAGAAAGTATGACCATATTAGCCCGGTTCTGTCAACACTGCACTGGCTCCCTGTTAAACATCGCATTGATTTTAAAATCTTGCTAATTACTTATAAAGCCCTCAATAGTTTAGCTCCTCAGTACTTGAGTGAGCTTTTATCACATTATAGTCCCTCACGTCCGCTGCTTTCTCAAAACTCTGGAAGTCTGATAATACCCAGAATATTAAAATCAACTGCAGGCGGCAGATAATTTTTTTATTTAGCACCCAAACTGGAACAATCTAGAAACACTCTGTCAGTTTAAATCTAGACTAAAGACCCATCTCTTTAACCTGGCTTACGCATAATACATTAACACATTTCTATAATTCAAATCTGTTAAAGGATTGTTAGGTTGATTGTTTGATTTGATTGAGTTTGTTTCTCCATTTCTGTCACCGATGGAGTTTTGGTTCCTTGCCACTGTCGCCTCTGGCTTGCTCAGTTGGAGACACTTATTTTCCAGCGATATTGTATACAAATTGAACTGAGCGGTATGATAACATCACTGAATTCAATGATTAACTTGCTTTAACTGAAAAATGGTAACTGTTTCCTTTTGCATTATTGATACACTACCTTCCTATTTGATACTGTAAAGCTGCTTTGACACAATCTGTATTGTAAAAAGCGCTATATAAATAAAGGTGACTTGACTTGACATTAGGATCACCGAGGTGGTAAAATGTGGTTTAGGCTGAAACAAACAAATATGATACATCAGAATCTGTATGTATAGTAAACATAAACATTCACCTCAGTAAAATCTGTATGCACGTTAATTAGAAATATGAGATAAAATGATGCTAAACATACGCACACAAGGCTGAATCCAGCTTCTTATTCGCAGCTTCTTACTGACGCTATCCGTTCTACTTTAAAAACATGATGCTTCTGATAAAGGTTTCTTAGGCTGCATTAATTAGGTCATCCGGAACCAGGAACACTTCCCATAACACCTGATGTACTCGTTACGTTCTAAGAAGAATGGCATCTATGCTAATATTGGTCTGTTTCATTCTTTTTCCAAGGTCAACGTAGCCACCAGATCCAGTCTGTATCCAGATCAGATGGTGGATCAGCTCCTAGAGACAACCTCTACAGCCCTAAATATCAGCGGAGACCACGTCAACTAGATGAGCCCCAGAGACAAATCCACAGTGAAGACACTGTCACCTAGACGGCCATTGGTGCAAGACCACAGGAACCTGAAGAGTCCTCTGCAAAATCTGACTTGCTGCAACATGAAACAAACTGCTGGCTTTGTCTGGCCAGGAGAACTGGCCCCCAACTGGGCCTGGGTTCTTCCAAGGTTTTTTTCTTCATTTTTTGTCACTAAAGGAGTTTTGGTTCCTTGCCACTGTTGCCTCTGGCTTGCTTAGTTGGGGACACTTAATTTCCAGTGATATCGTATACTATTTGAACTGAACTGAACTGAGCTGGATGACGACATCACTGAATGCAATGATGAACTGCCTTTAACTGAAAATTGATTGTTTACTAATGTTTTGCATTATTGACAAACTACTGTCCGATTTAATACTGTAAAGTTGCTGTGACACAACCTGTATGGTTAAAGGCGCTATATAAATAAAAGAAAAAAAAAAGCCTTTTCATGTCCGAAGAAATTTTAAATACAAAAATGTGACCAATGTGACCAGGGCTTTCATGACTCATGGCAGCAGCAGCCAATTTTATTTTCTTGGTTATGCTGAACATTAAGCCATTCCAATTCTGGCTCCAGAGCAGTCACTTTCATCCTTTAAATTATCTCTCCAGGTCTGTAAGGATCATGTGTCACAGGCTATGTGCTTTACAACTTTGGAGGAAACATTGGTTCCACAGTTGGGCATAGCATTAAGAGCATGTTGCCATCGAAAGATTTTCAAGACAGATGCCTCCCTTTTGAGGGGACCTTCACCTCTCTTGGCACATAAACTGCCTTGAGATCAGGGCTGTGTTTTTATCATTGATGCACTTCCTCCCTCAGTTAAGGGTCTACCATGTGTTGGTCCACATGACTGCTATTTCTGCTAGCCACATACCTTTAGATGGAGCCTCTACTGACTAGGTTGTGGTTCCAGATAGCTGAGGCCTATCTCCTATTCTAAGCTCCTTCCTGGGATCTAGCATTGGTCCTAGGAGCTCTAATGGATGCTTTCTATGAACCCTTGGAGTCAGTGTCAGAGAAGATGCTGACCCTAAAGGTAGCAATTAGCTCTGACCTTACTCATGAGAGTAGGAGACATGCAAATGCTGTTTACAGTCCCCCTTCCGCTTAGACTTTGCCCCAAGCATGATCAAGGCTATTCTGCACCCCAAGTCAGATTACATTCCTGAGATCCTGTTGGCCTTTAATTTGGCCATTTTTTCTGCAGGCTTTCTTTCCTCTTTCTTTGAGTCCCTGGATAAAGAAAGCCTTCATCTCTTACATCCAGTCCATGCTATGAGGATGTACATCTACCACTCTGGCCACTAGCAATAAGGGTAATGCCGTCACCAAGCAGCTCCTCTCTTACTGGATTACAGACGCTTTTACCCTTTTCTATGAGGCAAGTGGAATGGCTTTGCCTCTAGGGGTCAGGGTTCACAGGGTTCCATGTGTGGAATCATGCCAATCCCTGATTGGCTGTAAGGGGTATATAGTGTGGCGTATTAGCATAACCATAAAAGGGCATCTACATCATGGAATCCCAACTCTTCTTTGTCTCCAGGAAGCCTTTTGTTTGCATGTTTGTGAAAAGTTCTATGTGTGTGTCAGGAGATTAAAAAAAGAAGAAGAAAGAAATCAAGTCATAATTCTATCGTCATGTGTGAGAAAGAAAAAAGATGGTATCAGATAATTAAGATCATTTTTACACTTAACCCTCTAACTTAGAACTCAGGGGATACTTGACACACAAACATGAGAGATATATCTATAAAAAGCTTGAAGTGTCTACTTGAAGTAGGGGAAGTGTACCTATTGAGCCCACCAAAACAACACGTTCTCACTCCCAACTCATCACGTATTGATGCACAGGGTACCCCTTCAGCATCATTTTTCGATGTGCAGGGTCCTCCACTGCTTTAAATAAGAAACCCTTGGGATTAATAAGCTGACACGAAAGGCACATCGTCATAATTAAATTATATATTGGGTAATAATATTGCCGTTAGTGCATATTGGGATTTTTCAATTCATACAGTCCCAACAGTCTTATTTATATTACACTATTTACATTTATGAGCACGTAACCCAACCCCTGCCCCTACACCTACACCTTGTCAAGAAAACACAGATATAACAGGCAGATACAACTACAGTCACAATTTATTTAAAAAAAATATGAAAATTCCAAGTCTTCCGAGGCAAAACAATTGATTTGTGAGAGGAACAGACACGATCACCATCTCTGTCCACCGTAAAGCTCATCTTGTTTGCCACAGTCCGTGCACGAATTCAAAAAATGCAGCCAGAAGAAGCCTTATATCAGCCTTGGTTGTGAAATTCTATTGGCTCTTGTGTGTCTTGTGACCAATTGTGTCATGTTGTTGTGAAATGCCACTGGCTCTTGTGTGTCTTGTGACCGATTGCGTCATGCTAAAGTTTGTGAGTATCTTTTGAATTAAATGTGAGCGTGTTAATGGAGAGGGATCATTTTCAGTGATTAAAACATTATGTTTTACTCTCTTCTTCGCATAAAGATATTATATGGCTTCAGAAGACTTGGAATGCAACACAACCTGTTTGTAATGCTTTTATACTGCTTGTTTATAGTCAGTTTTTGCAATAAATTCCTGTGCCTGTTTTTTATATTGTTCAGAACTGAGATTTAGGGCCGGGATGGGATTAGGTCCTCCAGTTAAAGTATAAATGTATATAAAATTATTGATATATTTTACAAATGCACGCAAACCATTAAATTAAGACAAACAACTGTCCCCCCAATTCGCCAAGCGTCAAAATGTGACGAATATGTTTATGTGTTTTTCATAGATATTGACATGGTTTATAAGAAAAAAAAATGTTTAAATGCAAGATTTCTCTCTCATCTTTCTCACTGTAGAATGTAAAAGTAAGATATTGTAGCAATGAAAGCATGTATTTTATTATATTTTGACAACACTGAAGAAATTACACTTTGCTACAATGTAAAGTAGTGACTGCACAGCTTATATAACAGTGTTAATTTGCTGTCCCCTCAAAATAACTGAACACACAGCCATTAATGTCTAAACCGCTGGCCACAAAAGTGAATATACCCTAAAGTGAAAATGTCCTCTAAGGGGCGCTATGGGAAACAGTATAAAGTGGTGCCATGAGAACATGTCTTCTTTGTCTGACTGTTTAGTTTGTGTCTGTATGGTTAAGAGCAAGTGTGTTTAGCTCTTGAGGGAGTTGAATGCACTCGTTGCATTCATTGCTCGTTTCTTCCGAGAGACAAGCACCATTGATGCCTGCAATTTTCATGCAGCCTGCAGGCTGTGTCTGTGTGGTTAAGAGCAAGCACGTTCAGCTCTTTTGAGGGAGTTGAATGCGCTCGTTGCATTTATTGCTGGTTTCTTGCAAGAGACAAGCATGCTCTGATGCTCGCCATTTTCACACAGCTCGTGGACTGTGTGTGTTTGTAGCGCATGGGCAGAGCGTGTTGGCTTGGGAAAGTGCTGCGCTTTGCGGTTGCAGTGAGAATTTTATGTCCTTTGCCTGCATTTCGTGGTTCATGGGCAGAACATGGAAAAGAGCTGACGGGAAATCTCTTTCATTTTAGTGATTTCCTTATGAATTGTAGCCACAATATATTGCACTCTGGGCCTCACCTAACGTCCTGGCTGGGTGTTTGCTTCGAGAAGCTGCCCCAGCCAGGATGCACTACTCATGTCTCGCCTCAAGGGGTTTCCTGAGATTTGAGTCATCCACTTAACCATCATAAAAAAAGGAGAAAAAGCACATTCTTTGAGTTAGAGCTCCTATCACTGAGGCATAGAGGGGCTTCACTCCTTAACTCCACTCTGTGGTTCAATGGGTGGTCAGGCCCGAATGTATCTCCCTTACGGTAAAACCAGTAAATTGCCCCTCTGTGGAGTGGGCTTGAGTACACTGCTTTTCCAGAGGTACGAGTTTGGCTCTAGGAGCAATAGCTCTTCAGACATGTATGGTTATGGGGTCCTGTTGCTCTATGCTCTTTATCAAGATGTAGAGCATAGGACTACATCAGCTAACTAACAACTGACATTCTCCCCTTGGGTCCTGCTGGACTGTCCTTTTATCTGGCACTGCCTTCTGGTTGAGCTAGGGTGTGCTCCCCTCACTGCGAGGGTTAGCTATGCACCTCCGTTCCCAGTTTGAGTTGTAGAGCGCCACTCTAGGGAACTCTATATGCAACTGTACTGAGTTGTTAGGCATGTCCTATCGCCTCCTTGGTCAGTTGCCTCCAGGGGGGACCCTGTTGTTGTTGGAATGTGTGATCCCCTTCTTGCCTGGATCCCATTTCTAATGTCCCATTTGTGGTTAATCTGCTCCATTTCCATCTATGTGCTCTGAGTATGCTATAGACTGCTCCCCCAGAGTGCCACAGTCACACTCTAGGCTTGTCTAGTAAGCAGCCCCTATGACTCCTTATGGTGTTCCTAAATCCATGATATGGTAAGTGCGCATGCTAAGTCTCTGTGCACTTTCTAAAGTCCACACTGTGATAAGGCCGCACATCAAGCAATTTTCGTTCTTTATAAAATCCTGTATCGAAGGGGTTTACGCGCTGTGGCTTCATGCCCCTTCTTTGAGTTGGTCAGGCCCCGGTTTCACCTTGAGCCCACTCTACCTACAGAACTGACTTGAACAGGATGTTGCTACAGGTCTGTTGAGACAGTTCCTTCAGCTAGCTCATGCAGAGCAAGTGGTAGCCCCTGGGTGACAGGCCAAGACCTAGTTACTACCCCAGCTGCTTGGCCGTATCCCCTTAAAGGAGTCTATTCTTCTGATTCCAAGCCTTCAAGCTTTACCCGGGGTGCAGGAGGCCTGGCCCCTAAGGTAAGTATCTGTGGTAGGTAGCTCAGGCCTTTCGCCGAAGAGGATAATGTCAAAAGGAGCACGCTGTAGGTCGGGCAGCTGTCTCCCTTTCTCAGTTGAGAGCTGGGTGCTGTTCTACTTCAGCAATGTTGGTGACTGCTAGTCAGACCAGGCTTGTGACCATGATGATGAGTTGGTGACTCCTCATATGACAGATTTTTCTATGAGATGCAACATTTCCATCTAAGTGTGCACGCTAAGTCTCTGTGCACTTTCTAAAATTCATGCTGTGGTAAGGACACACATCAAGCTTTTTGCATTCTTTCTAAAATCCTGTATGGTAGGGATTACGGGCTATGGCTTTGTGCCCCTTCCTTGAGTTGGTCAGGTCCCGGTTTCACCTTGGGCCCCACTCTACCTGGGTATCCCCAGTGATACCAACTTGAAAAGGGTGTTGTTACCAAGGGTCTGTTGAGACAGTTCCTTCAGCCAGCTCATGCAGAGCAAGTGGTAGCCCCTGAGTGACAGGCTGAGGAATAAGCTTTGAATTACCTTAGAAGAATATGATGCAACGCACAGCTTGACTTTTTCTTATTTCTTATTAGGGCCCGAGCACCGCGGTGCGAGGACCCTATTGGAATTGCTCCGTTTCTTATTATTCTTCTTCTTCCGATTCTTCTTCTTCTTCTTCTTCTCCGAAATGAATCGCATTTTAGAGGGCCTAAACACGCTCGAAAACTCATGAAACTTTTAACGAACTCCTCCTACAGTTTTTATCGGATCATCTTCAGATTTGATGAGTGTGTTCATAAGGCCTTTGTGACGCTAAATTGCGAAGCTTTTGAGTTTTCGTCGAAGGGCGTGTCTCTGGCGGCCTCACAAACTTTGATGTTTCGCCATGAAACAGGAAGTTGCTGTAACTCAGGCAAACAATATCCAATCTGCCCCAAACTTCACACGTTTATTAACATTCATGTCCTGAACACATGTCCATGCCAATATTTAGTCATAGTCATAGCGCCACCTGCTGGCAACAGGAAGTAACATGTTTAACACTGTTATGGTCTCCTAGCAGCATATTAAAAAGCATCAGCAAGTGTAAAAAAGGCTAGCAACGTGTTATACACATTCTAAAACATGCTAGCAATACTTAGCTAAGTGCTAAAGGATGCTATTAATGCAATGAAACAGGAAGTTACTGTAACTCAGGCAGGCAGTGTCTGATCTGCACCAAACTTCACATGTATGATAAGAGTCCTGACTTGAACACATCTAAAGGCCAATACTCTGTTACAATCATAGCGCCACCTGCTGGAAACAGGAAATTGCTTTTTTAAACATGCAGTGTCCGATCTGTCCCAAACTTCACTTGTTTGATAAGAGTTCTGATTTGAACACATCTAAAGGCTAATACTCTGTTACAATCATAGCGCCACCTGCTGGAAACAGGAAATTGCTATTTTTACACATGCAGTGTCTGATCTGTCCCAAACTTCACTTGTTTGATAAGAGGCCTGACTTGAACACATCTAAAGGCCAATACTCTGTTACAATCATAGCGCCACCTGCTGGAAACAGGAAATTGCTATTTTTACACATGCAGTGTCCGATCTGCCCCAAACTTCACTTGTTTGATAAGAGGCCTGACTTGAACACATCTAAAGGCCAATACTCTGTTACAATCATAGCGCCACCTGCTGGAAACAGGAAATTGCTATTTTTACACATGCAATGTCCGATCTGCACCAAACTTCACAGGTTTGATAAGAGTCCTGACCTGAACACATATATGTGCCAATATACAGTTACAATCATAGCGCCACCTGCTGGTAACATGAAAATCACTCAATAACTCAACCATATAAGGTTCAATCTGCACCAAACTTCATATGTCTGATGACAGTGCCGACCTGAAGATATCTACATGACAATATCAAGTGATAGTGATAGCGCCACCATCTGGCAGCAGGAAGTTTGGTACATATAGAAGGAATATGTCAATCATTTTTTAATTTACCCCATTAAATGCATGAATTGGTCAATGTTTGCTGTGTTTCTAAAGCCACCGGTCGGCGGTGAGCCCGGGTGCGAGGGCCCTTTCATCGCTGCTTGTAGCTTTAATGTTTAATGTGTAATTGTGACAACCTTGAACACGTTTACTAGTTAAGATTTTCAAAACTATAATTCCAGACTAAAATGTTTAAAATCGAGTGAAACATTTTGAATATGATAGGCAGTTTATTAGGGCCCGAGCACCGCGGTGCGAGGACCCTATTGGAATTGCTCCGGTTCTTATTAGGGCCCGAGCACCGCGGTGCGAGGACCCTATTGGAATTGCTCCGTTTCTTATTATTCTTCTTCTTCTTCTCCGAAATGAATCGCATTTTAGAGGGCCTAAACACACTCGAAAACTCATGAAACTTTGCACACGCGTCAGGACTGGCGAAAATTTACATCTGATATGGGTTTCAGAAGTGGGTGTGGCAAAATGGCTCTGTAGCGTCACCTAGAAAACTTTAACGGAGTGCCCCTCGAGCTACGTTTCACGTACGTGTACGAAACTCGGTACATACGTGTATCACACCAATCCCTACAAAAAAGTCTCCTGGCACAACATCCCAAACCCAACAGGAAGTCCGTTATTTGTAATTTCCTGTACGGTTTTTGTGCAGTTTTTGCCATTTTCAGACCTCGTATTTTAACGAACTCCTCCTACAGTTTTTATCGGATCATCTTCAGATTTGGTGAGTGTGTTCATAAGGCCTTTGTGACGCTAAATTGCGAAGCTTTTGAGTTTTCGTCGAAGGGCGTGTCTCTGGCGGCCTCACAAACTTTGATGTTTCGCCATGAAACAGGAAGTTGCTTTAACTCAGGCAAACAATATCCAATCTGCCCCAAACTTCACACGTTTATTAACATTCATGTCCTGAACACATGTCCACGCCAATATTTAGTCAAAGTCATAGCGCCACCTGCTGGCAACAGGAAGTAACATGTTTAACACTGTTATGGTCTCCTAGCAGCATATTAAAAAGCATCAGCAAGTGTAAAAAAGGCTAGCAACGTGCTATACACATTCTAAAACATGCTAGCAATACTTAGCTAAGTGCTAAAGGATGCTATTAATGCAATGAAACAGGAAGTTACTGTAACTCAGGCAGGCAGTGTCTGATGTGCACCAAACTTCACATGTATGATAAGAGTCCTGACTTGAACACATCTAAAGGCCAATACTCTGTTACAATCATAGCGCCACCTGCTGGAAACAGGAAATTGCTATTTTTACACATGCAGTGTCTGATCTGCCCCAAACTTCACTTGTTTGATAAGAGGCCTGACTTGAACACATCTAAAGGCCAATACTCTGTTACAATCATAGCGCCACCTGCTGGAAACAGGAAATTGCTTTTTTAAACATGCAGTGTCCGATCTGTCCCAAACTTCACTTGTTTGATAAGAGTCCTGATTTGAACACATCTAAAGGCCAATACTCTGTTACAATCATAGCGCCAACTGCTGGAAACAGGAAATTGCTATTTTTACACATGCAGTGTCTGATCTGCCCCAAACTTCACTTGTTTGATAAGAGTCCTGACTTGAACACATCTAAAGGCCAATACTCTGTTACAATCATAGCGCCACCTGCTGGTAACATGAAAATCACTCAATAACCCAACCATACAAGGTTCAATCTGCACCAAACTTCATATGTCTGATGACAGTGCCGACCTGAAGATATCTACATGCCAATATCAAGTGATAGTGATAGCGCCACCATCTGGCAGCAAGAAGTTTGGTACATATAGAAGGAATATTTCAATCATTTTTTAATTTACCCCATTAAATGCATGAATTGGTCAATGTTTGCTGTGTTTCTAAAGCCACCGGTCGGCGGTGAGCCCGGGTGCGAGGGCCTTTTCATCGCTGCTTGCAGCTTTAATTATTCTTCTTCTTCCGATTCTTCTTCTTCTTCTCCGAAATGAATTGCATTTTAGAGGGCCTAAACACGCTCGAAAACTCATGAAACTGTGCACACGCGTCAGGACTGGCGAAAATTTACATCTGATATGGGTTTCAGAAGTGGGTGTGGGAAAATGGCTCTGTAGCGCCACCTAGAAAACTTTAACGGAGTGCCCCTCGAGCTACGTTTCACGTACGTGTACGAAACTCGGTACATACGTGTATCACACCAATCCCTACAAAAAAGTCTCCTGGCACAACATCCCAAACCCAACAGGAAGTCCGTTATTTGTAATTTCCTGTACGGTTTTTGTGCAGTTTTTGCCATTTTCAGACCTCGTATTTTAACAAACTCCTCCTACAGTTTTTATTGGATCATCTTCAGATTTGGTGAGTGTTTTCATAAGGCCTTTGTGACGCTAAATTGCGAAGCTTTTGAGTTTTCGTCGAAGGGCGTGTCTCTGGCGGCCTCACAAACTTTGATGTTTCGCCATGAAACAGGAAGTTGCTGTAACTCAGGCAAACAATATCCAATCTGCCCCAAACTTCACACGTTTATTAACATTCATGTCCTGAACACATGTCCATGCCAATATTTAGTCATAGTCATAGCGCCACCTGCCGGCAACAGGAAGTAACATGTTTAACACTGTTATGGTCTCCTAGCAGCATATTAAAAAGCATCAGCAAGTGTAAAAAAGGCTAGCAACGTGTTATACACATTCTAAAACATGCTAGCAATACTTAGCTAAGTGCTAAAGGATGCTATTAATGCAATGAAACAGGAAGTTACTGTAACTCAGGCAGGCAGTGTCTGATCTGCACCAAACTTCACATGTATGATAAGAGTCCTGACTTGAACACATCTAAAGGCCAATACTCTGTTACAATCATAGCGCCACCTGCTGGAAACAGGAAATTGCTATTTTTACACATGCAGTGTCTGATCTGCCCCAAACTTCACTTGTTTGATAAGAGGCCTGACTTGAACACATCTAAAGGCCAATACTCTGTTACAATCATAGCGCCACCTGCTGGAAACAGGAAATTGCTTTTTTTAAACATGCAGTGTCCGATCTGTCCCAAACTTCACTTGTTTGATAAGAGTCCTGATTTGAACACATCCAAAAGCCAATACTCTGTTACAATCATAGCGCCACCTGCTGGAAACAGGAAATTGCTATTTTTACACATGCAGTGTCTGATCTGCCCCAAACTTCACTTGTTTGATAAGAGTCCTGACTTGAACACATCTAAAGGCCAATACTCTGTTACAATCATAGCGCCACCTGCTGGTAACATGAAAATCACTCAATAACTCAACCATACAAGGTTCAATCTGCACCAAACTTCATATGTCTGATGACAGTGCCGACCTGAAGATATCTACATGCCAATATCAAGTGATAGTGATAGCGCCACCATCTGGCAGCAGGAAGTTTGGTACATATAGAAGGAATATTTCAATTATTTTTTAATTTACCCCATTAAATGCATGAATTGGTCAATGTTTGCTGTGTTTCTAAAGCCACCGGTCGGCAGTGAGCCCGGGTGCGAGGGCCCTTTCATCGCTGCTTGCAGCTTTAATTGTATCTAAATTTCTTATGACGTGAGGATGTTTTCATGATCTATATAATATAAAACAATACAATATAAAGGTAATGAGTGTATACACAGTCTAAGAATGTTTAGACCATGTTTATTATTAATACTCTGTTTCACAAATAGATGTTTATAACGTGCTAAACAATAATTAGTTTCTCAGATATAAAATGTCCTTTTTTACAATAGTACAAAGCATGCTTGAGTCTATGACTACAACCTTCAGTTTAATTTTGTGCCGATAGATGATAATATTGTATATAGTATTGATTAACTGCTCATCGTTGAACATTTTAAAACATTCCTCCACTGACTTTTGACTATTTGAGCTCTGAGAACTGAATAAGTGGAGTGTGTGCGAAAGAGAGCACTTCTGGGGTGTGTCAGTGTGATTCCGCCTATCCCTCATTCAACTTTAATTAACAACAAATTGTGACTCCCAGGAAAAACGGGACATCTGGTGACCCTATGCCTAACCCTTCAGGTGCTGAGGCCATTGTTTCAGGTTGCTAGTTCGAGTTTTGATAGCGCATTGATAGCACATTTTGAAAGACAACAGTTAGCCTATAGGATGTATAGTGAGGGAAAAAAATATTTGATCCCTTGCTGATTTTGTACGTTTGCCCACTGACAAAATAATTATCAGTCAAAGTACTCTCTTAAAGGGAGTGCTCTTAATCTCAGTTTGTTACCTGTATAAAAGACACCTGTCCACAGAAGCAATCAATCAATTAGATTCCAAACTCTCCACCATTGCCAATAATTCAGAGGAGAACTGGGTAAAAGTGTTGTGTTCTGTTCTTCCCTCGGGCTGTCCCTGTCATCTCGCATCTTTATGAAGATTGTGGAGGCTGCCCTTGCCCCTCTCAGGGAAGTTGGCATACACATTCTCGATATTAGCACACTCGTGGGAGTTAGTTTGTGCCCACAGGGATGTGGTAGTTAAGAGTATTTCTTTTCTCGGCGTGGAACTGTACTTGGTTGCTATGACTGCATGGCTCTCCCAGGATCATGTAAAGTTAGTGCTGAAGTGTGTGAGAGCACTCAAACACATAACACCAGCTCCTCTAACATATTTTCAGAGGCTCCAGGGACATATGGCATCCTCAGTTACACTGCTGGGCCTAATGCACATGAGACTGCTGCAGCACTGTCTTCATACCTGAGTCCCGAGATGGGCATGGCGCCAAGGCACACATCACGTGAATGTCACACCTCTGTGTCGCTGTACCTTCAGCCCCTAAAAAAACATTTAATTTTTATGGCACCTAAGCACAAGTGTCCAGATGTATCGCAATCACGACAGATGCATTGCTCTGAGAAGGGACCTCCTCTCCCAGGGGAAGGGCACAATCTGTCACTCGTGCCCAGATCTCTGAAACCTCCATCTCTGGTCCCTGGACTTGACTAGGAGGACTTCAGAGACCTTCCACCTGTGGTGGTAAACACCCTCATGCAGGCCAGGGCCCCCTCTACTAGGCGGCTGTACAACCTGAAATAGCGCATTTTTGTAAATTGGTATTTTTCCTAGGGTAAGGACACATGGAGATGTGGCAATGAATCAGTGCTGTCCTTCCTCCAAGGAGGCCTGGATAGGCACCTTTCTGCTTCAACACTTATGGTGTACGTGGCTGCGATTTCCACAAACCACAACACAGTGAAAGGCAGATTGGTGGGGAGGCACAATTTGGTTATTAGATTCCTCAGAGGTGTTCAGAGGTTGAACCCTCCCAGGCTGTGCCTCATCCCCTCTTGGGATCTATCTGTGGTCCTCCAGGTTCTACAGAGGGATCCATTTGAGCCCTTCAATCAGTCGATCTCAGTGCCCTTTCTATGAAGACAGACCCCCCTAACTGCGCTCACCTCTATTAAAAGAGTGGGAGACCTTTAAAGGGTTAGTTCACCCCCATGTCGTTCCAAACCCGTAGATCTTTGTTCGTCTTCAGAACACAATTTAAGATATTTTGGATGAAAACTGGGAGCTTTATGACTGTCCCATTGACTGCCAAGTAAATAACAATGTCAAGGCCCAGAAAAGTATGAAATACGTTGTCAAAACAGTCTTTCTGCCATCAGTGGTTCAACTACAATTTTATGAAGCTACGAGAATACTTTTTAAACAAAAATAATGACTTTATTTGTCTCCTCCGCATCACCATAGTGCCATTTTGTAGAGTATCCCTTGGACGCAAACAGCATATGCTGTGTACTGCGGCTGACAGAGAACAGCGTACGAGACCCAGAAAAGTACCAAGATGATCGACAAGGTAGTCAATGTGACATTCTGAGTTTTGGTAGTGCACCTCAGAATCCTCCCTATGTAGCACTCCCTGTGTGATGTCCATAGGTTGTTATTTACATGTTACCTCCCCTTTGGGTAGAATGTGATCTCCGTTGTGTCCTTCATACAATAGTTACAGTCCCAAAATTTGATACAGAGACTTCTCAGCCGTTTGTTATATTCTGTTTACTTTGAACTAGGAGGAAATGCTCCAGCTGAAGGACCTCTGCCTTTATGATGGCTCTCCTGGTTGGGAAAACAAGGTTTAAGTCTTGGGCATTAAAGGAGACAGGGAGAAGAGGTGCATTTGTTTAGAGATGTTGGCTTGTCAATATCTGCGCCCCCGTACACTGCGTGGTCTGGTGGTTGTGGCGTTTAGTTTTGGCCAGGGCCGTTTGAAGGAATTTGGGGGCCCCAAACAAAATGGACATGGAGGCCCCCCGCACGCACGCACGCAAAGGAACCACAGCATAGCCATACAGTTTAAATTCACTCACACTTTATATAAATAAAAAAGGTTTACAGTGCAAATACTGCTGTTGCATATACTGTGCATAAATAAAAAAAATGTTTAGAGTGCAAATACTGCTGTTGCTTATAAAGTGCATAAAATTTGAACATTTTCAACAATTGAACATTTGCAAAAAACACCACTGTACCATAAAATCAAATATACATTAAAAAAGTGCACAATAACTAAATCCAACATACTTAAAAACACACACACACATACATACTCACACTGTTAACAAACAATGAAATTATAATTAAATGTTTACTAATTATTAGTAGTGCTGTGAGTCAACTACCAATGCTTAAAAACATCCCAAGCTAATGTTTGATGCACAGAATTTATTGTGTGGTTTTCCTAAATAGATTATCACAGTGGAATAGTTAGTATAGCATGCTATGCCACTTTCATCAAAACCTATTACAAAGCTATAGCAATGTCATGTCATTAAATATGATAAACAGCGATTCTGGAACAGATCTGCGTCTTCCTTATCCCGTTAAAAAACATATTACAGTATGTAACCATAATCCGTCCGTTCAAAAAAAAAGTTGCTCTAACTGTTCGTTACAAGCAGCATTTGCTGTCAGGCAGGTAGCTTAGCTAACATACATAAACATATTTCTGCTAGCCTACCTGCTGCAAAATTGCACCATTTGTACAAGACAAGTAGAGCTATTTTATGTGTGTAATTTATCACTTACCACTGTCTTGTTTTTTCTTATCCTCCTCTTCCTTTCTCTTCTTTCTTTTTTGGCTTCCTGAAGCATAATTCCGCTTCATGACTGCCGAGGAAGTTTTGTATTTTGCCGGCAGCAGAGATCGCGTGGTTGGGTGGCTGCTGTCAGCGAGGGGGGCCCCCTTGAGGGGGATCCCGATAACAGTGTCATTGCACTTTACTGCATTCACTATCAATGGGGCGCTCACACAGTTTGTCGCTGCATTTTATTCTTAACCAGTCGTTGTCTTGGGGCCCCAGGCCAGCTCGGGGCCCCAAGCAATTGCTTGGTTTGCCTGCCTTGTCGCGACGGGCCTGGTTTTGGCACCCCTATGGTCGTACACTCGACACAATGTCAGAGTGAGCGACTGAAAGGGAACATCTTGGTTACGTATGGTAACCCTTGTTCCCTGATGGAGAGAACGGAGACATTGCCACAACTCCAAACTGCCTGGGTTGAGATGCTTCTCGACTCCTCAGAACAGAACAATTGAGCAGATGATGTACTGGCCTATTTATACTGGATATACTGGATATACTGGTATTTATACCGGGGTGTGGACAGCTATGCCAATTTCATTGGCCTTTTCTCAATGATGCCAGAGGTGTTTTGGCTCCCAAGAGTGACCCCTAGTGTTGCACACTCGACACAACATCTCCATTCCCTGCATCATGTAGCCCAGTTGTAATCAGACTTTAGCCATTACTAGAGGTGCTGGTCATATAATTAGAATATCATCAAAAAGTTGATTTATTTTTACTAATTTCACTAATAAAAAAGTGAAACTTGTATATTATATTCATTCATTACACACAGACTGATATATTTCAATTGTTTATTTCTTTTAATTTTGATGATTATAACTGACAACTAATGAAAATCCCAAATTCAGTATCTCAGAAAATTAGAATATTACTTAAGACCAATACAAAGAAAGGATTTTTAGAAATCTTAGCCAACTGAAAAGTATGAACGTGAAAAGTATGAGCATGTACAGCACTCAATACTTAGTTTGGGCTCCTTTTGCCTGAATTACTGCAGCAATGTGGCGTGGCATGGAATCGATCAGTCTGTGGCACTGCTCCGGTGTTATGAGAGCCCAGGCTGCTCTGATAGTGGCCTTCAGCTCTTCTGCATTGTTGGGTCTGGCATATCGCATCTTCCTCTTCACAATACCCCACAGATTTTACTACGGGGTTAAGGTCAGGCGAGTTTGCTGGCCAATTAAGAACAGGGATACCATGATCCTTAAACCAGGTACTGGTAGCTTTTTGGCACTGTGTGCAGGTGCCAAGTCCTATTGGAAAATGAAATCTGCATCTCCATAAAGTTGGTCAGCAGCAGGAAGCATGAAGTGCTCAAAACTTCCTGGTATAAGGCTGCGTTGACCTTGGACCTCAGAAAACACAGTGGACCAACACCAGCAGATGACATGGCACCCCAAACCATCAGTGACTGTAGAAACTTTACACTGGACCTCAAGCAACATGGATTCTGTGCCTCTCCTCTCTTCCTCCAGACTCTGGGACCCTGATTTCCAAAGGAAATGCAAAATTTACTTTCATCAGAGAACATAACTTTGGACCACTCAGCAGCAGTCCAGTCCTTTTTGTCTTTAGCCCAAGCGAGACGCTTCTGATGCTGTCTGTTGTTCAAGAGTGGCTTGACACAAGGAATGCTACAGCTGAAACCCATGTCTTGCATACGTCTGTGTGTAGTGGTTCTTGAAGCACTGACTCCAACTGCAGTCCACTCTTTGTGAATCTCCCCCACATTTTTGAATGGGTTTTGTTTCACAATCCTCTCCAGGGTGTGGTTATCCCTATTGCTTATACACTTTTTTCTACCACATCTTTTCCTTTCCTTCACCTCTCTATTAATGTGCTTGGACACAGAGCTCTGTGAACAGCCAGCCTCTTTTGCAATGACCTTTTGTGTCTTGCCCTCCTTGTGCAAGGTGTCAATGGTCATTGACAGCATGTCTCGTTTTTCATTCGTCATTTTCTAGAAATGTGCCTGTCAGCCATATTGAAGTAAATGAAAAACAATGTTTTTGCTACTCTTCCTCCCAATTTTGTTCAGTTTTGTCCAAAATCTCACCAGATGATCTTTGGACCGAGCTGCACAGAAATGACTGAACAGATTTTTGATATTCGCTACCGTTCGCAAGAAATACCTCTCCAAAGTCGACCGTGCCTGTGTTTGTTGGTCTATGCTAGTTAGCTTAGGTTGCTAGATTAGCATGCTAACCGGTTGCCATTTGTTCTAATGTGGCCCTACAGCTGTCAGATCAACCATAAAGTACTTTATTATTAAATTAGCTTAGCATGCTAATCTGTTTCAAATTCTAAATCATGCTTTTTCATGACCTCATTGTCACACCTAAACTTCTTCCAGAGCCTGTTGAATGTGTGTTTAGCTGAGTGGCGCACTCTGCTAAACCACTAGCTTAGAAACCTGAAGCCTGTTGTGTTGTGGGTTTGAAACCTGCATTGTGTAACTTTATAAAACTGTGTGTAAAGTTGTGCTGTTTTGATTCATTTATCATCCAGATGTGCATTATAAAAATCTGTATTGCTGCTGGATTAGAAATACATGTTTTTATCCTTGTTGCATTCATTTTCAACTGAACCTCTGTTCATGCTTAGTTCATTCTTGCCAATAACTGAACCGGCTGTTTTTCAAATTCATTCAGTTTCTGCTGTTTTTGTTCTTCCTGCTCTGCTCTGCATTGCAGCCCATCGTGGGCTTGGCCCCTGAATCGCTGCTTGCAGCTATATTTTACTGTTCATGATCACTAATAAGCTGACAACAAGTTCTAAGCTGTGTATTTTCTTCCACTGATGGCCATGGACAATACATGAATTGTTAGTTAAGTGGTAACTTAATAGTTGAATAGTAACTTAAGCTTCACAGATACCCTGCCCTGGGACAGGTTATGTTCTGGATAAGAGATCTTAAACTGAATTTCCCTAGTGAAAAATAAATATACTAAAATCTATTTAAAATAAATGTACATATTATGTACATAATAAAAATACCTTGCAATTGCAGTTATAGTATACTAAACTGGTATATTTAAAGTCTGCTAAAATGGAACAACAAATTTTGTACTTAATGCACTTTAATTGTGCTTTAAGTAGTGCTGAAGTCCAACTAAATATATACTTAAGTACATGTTAAGTGGAACTATTGGACATATATTTTAGATATTTTGCATTTAAAAAACGACATTATTCAAAGATCATACAATTCTTGTCAATAGTGACATTAAAATATTAATATTAAATTATGTGCATTGTGCACAAGTAGTACTTCAAATAAAGATTAATTAGAATTTTTAAATCAGTAAGTCTCAAGTGATATGTCAGTAAATATGTTAATAGACTTGAACTATACTTAGTATAAAATAAATGTATTTAAAATCTATTGCTTTTTAACTAGGGCAGCACCAATCAGCTGTGAGCAAAATGACACATGATGCAATAAAGTCACTCCACCAGTTTCTCTCACTTCAAATTAAAGGTCATTATTGTGTATTATTTACACATTATTTATATAATTATTATACATGTGAGCTTATACATGTTCAGGTTTCTGTCCTATATACTTTATCAACTATAAAAACTTCACAACTTACTGTATAGCAAGACATTTTGCTGCAAATATCTATCTTAAAGCAGTTGAATCGGAAACTGAATTTATTTGATTATTAATTTATATAGGTTCAATGCTACCATAAAGCTAGCATTTATATATATATATATATATATATATATATATATGTATTTATGTGAATCTAATTTAAAAAATGAATATTAATTATCTAAATAGAACTGGTTCCCCGTCTGTCGTTCACGTTCGACGTTGTGTCGAAGTGACGACTAGGGGTCGCTCTTGAGAGCCCGAATACCTCTGACAGCTTTGAGAAAAGGCCAATGAGAACTGGTATGCAGTATTTGCATAGCCTGCTCCGCCCCGGAGATCCGGGCATAAGAGGGGGGGGCTAGGCAACACTCATTGTTCTGTTTCTTCGGAGCCGAATGCAGCGTCTCTTCATTGAGAAGCAGCGTTACTCACCTCTCTCGTCGTTGGATCTACGGCACGGGCAGCGGTGTCTTCCTTCTCGAACGCAGTAGCAGTGAGAGTCCCCTGGGTGCTTCGACGGCGAATCTTGAAGAGCAGATTTCCTCTTAATAAAATCTAAAAGAGCAAATTACTCTAAAAGAGTGCAGACACGGTGGGTTTGTGTGTTTACTATGCCTTTCCTTCCGTGTCCTTCTGGTTGCGGCTTCTTTCTCTCCCAAAACGATCGGCACGAGCTCTGTCTTCAGTGTTTGAGTCGTGACCATGCTGAAGCGGCGTTCGGCGAGGGCGGATGTCCTGCTTGCGAGGACATGCCCCTCAGCACACTTCGTTCGCGAGTCGCGTTCTTTACTAAAAGACCGCGGCTCGCATCAACCGCTCCCGCGGCTCGTCCTTCTACTTCCAGGTACGAGGCTGCCGCAGCGCGTGTTGATGAAGAGCGAGAGAGCGCGAGCGTTTCGCCGGGTAATTCCCCGCGTCCCTCGCGCTCTGTGTGTCTGCTGGTCGAGCTTTCGGATGACTTTGAAAACTCGTCTCAGTACGGGTTGGATTGGTTATTCGGGGCTCCTGCGGGGGAGGAAGAAGTGTCTGCAGCATCGGAGAGTGGGCAGCCATCTGAAGCAGACGCGCTGTCTGAGGCACCCGCTGCGGGGGCGGGTTCTCAGTCAGTAGCAGACGCGGAAATGGCGGCCATGCTCGAACGGGCGGCCAAAGCAATCGGGATTGAGTGGAAGTCTCCGCCCCGTCCTGAGCGCTCACGGCTGGATGATTGGTATCTGGGTAACGACCGTGGTTCTCGGCCACGTTCTACCCCAGTTCCTTTCTTCCCGGAAGTGCATGAGGAACTGACTAAGTCGTGGAAGGCTCCTTTTTCAGCCAGAACGCGTCTTAGCGGTTCTTCCTCTCTCACCACCCTCGATGGAGGTCCAGCGAAGGGGTATACGGAGGTTCCCGCCGTGGAGCGTGCGATCGCGGTGCATCTTTGCCCGCAGACCGCCGCCACCTGGCGGGACCGCCCAAAACTCCCGTCCAGAGCATGTAAGGCTTCTTCCGCTCTCGTGGGGAAGGCTTATGCTGCTTCTGGACAAGCTGCGTCCGCCCTTCACGCTATGGCCGTCCTGCAGGTCTATCAGGCCAAGGTTCTTAGCGAGTTGCACGAGGGTGTTCCCAAACCAGAGCTTTTGCAGGATCTGCGCTCGGCGACTGACTATGCTCTACGAGCTACGAAGGTCACGGCGCAGGCTCTGGGGAGGGCGATGTCCACCATGGTGGTCCAGGAGCGCCACCTTTGGCTGAATCTGGCGGAAATAAAGGACGCTGAGAAGGTTCGCTTTCTTGATGCCCCCATTTCTCAGGCTGGTCTCTTTGGCGACACTGTCGAGGAATTTGCACAGCAGTTTTCTGCAGTGAAGAAACAGACGGAGGCTATCAAACACATCTTGCCTCGTCGGGCGCCGGCCCCACAGACCCTGTGCAAAGTCAGGGAGGACAGAGAACAGATCCTGCTGGTGGCCCCCTACTGGCCCAACAGGGTTTGGTTCTCAGAGCTGGTGCTCCTCTCCCCCGTTCCTCCCTGGCGCATTCCCCTGAGGAAGGACCTCCTTTCACAGGGGAAGGGCACGATGGAACCTCCACGTATGGTCCCTGGACGCGACCAGGAGGATTTCAGAGATCTCCCACTGGCAGTGGTAAACACTCTGTTGCAGTCGAGAGCTCCCTCCACGAGGCGGCTGTACGACCTCAGATGGTGCAAATTCACAAACTGGTGTTCCTCCCGGTGGGAGAACCCACGGAGATGTGGCATCCGAACGGTGCTTTCCTTCCTCCAAGGAGGACTGGATAGACACCTTTCTGCTTCAACACTTAAGATCCAGGTAGCCGCTATTACCGCTAACCACGACCTCGTGGAAGGTAGATCGGTTGGGAAGCACAATTTGGTTATACGATTCCTTAAAGGTGCACGCAGGCTGAACCCCGTCAGACCGCGCCTTGTCCCCTCTTGGGATCTGTCTGTGGTCCTCCGGGGCCTACAGTCAGATCCCTTTGAGCCGCTCCAGTCAGTCGAACTCAGTGCTCTCTCCCAAAAGACGGCTCTCCTGACTGCGCTCACATCGATCAAAAGAGTGGGAGACCTCCAAGCCCTCTCCGTCAGTGACTCGTGCCTCGAATTCGGGCCGGCTAACTCTCACGTTATCCTGAGACCCCGGCCCGGTTATGTGCCCAAAGTGCCCACCACTCCCTTCAGGGACCAGGTGGTCACTCTGCAAGCTATCCCTTCTCAGGAAGGCAACCCCAACCTCTCCTTGTTATGCCCAGTCCGTGCCCTGAGCATTTACTTGGAATGTACTGAAAGCTTCAGACGGTCGAGTCAGCTACACCTAACACGTTTGCCAGGTTCTACAATCTGCGTGTAGAACCAGTCTCTTCGGGAGTCCTGAATGCAAGCCCAGTAACTCCTGAAGCTGACACGGTGTAGAAGCTTGCTGAAGCGTCATTCCCCACGGGTGATGACGCTTCCCCAGTTCAGTAAGTTTCCTGGCGTGAACCCTGAACGACAATTTCCATCATGTTGCACCCGCAACGTAGCTATGTTCAGCGGAGGAACTAGCTATCAGAATCTAATATGAGGTTAGGTTGCCTCTTGTGAACTCTCATATTAGGTTGGTGCCCCACATGTAGTGGCTCCTAATGCGGCCCCATGTGTGTATCTCCACCTATACTCCCAGAGATGCGGTGTTTCCCTTAAGACAAAACTTGTCTCCGACCCTGAGCTCAGCAGTCTCTCCTCATGCAGAGCCTGCCTCAGGATCGTCCCCTTGTTGTGCTCCCCTAATGCGAGCCCTCAAGTGTATTCTCCACACGAATACCTCCCTCCGGGCAGGGTGTGGTCTCCGTAGTGCCAATCCCCCCCCCCGGGGAGGACGGACACTGGCCCAATGTTTTCCAAGATGTTCAACCAAAGGTGAGGAAAGGCTGGCTGAAGCTCTTGGGCATTGGAAGGTCACGTAGAGGTGAGTGACATTTATCTAACACGCAAGACCTGTTAATATTTGCACTCCATGCACTCGTGACGCGGTCCGCTGGTTGTGGCGTTTTCAACTGGGACCCCTAGTCGTCACTTCGACACAACGTCGAACGTGAACGACAGACGGGGAACGTCTTGGTTACGTATGGTAACCCTCAAGAGCGACCCCTAGTCGTCACTTCGACACAACGTCTCCGTTCCCTCCATCAGGGAACGAGGGTTACCATACGTAACCAAGACGTTTATGTGGTTTATGTATTAACAATGTATGTTTATATATACAAGTGGATTAACTTTATTGTGTCAGATATGTCGCATGTGCTTGCTAACAGCTGATTGGTGATAGCTGATCTGCAATCTCTGAAGCAAGTTAGCCATGTAGTGTAACAAAACAGAGATGGAAAGCAGAGTTTGCTCAAACTAAATGTAAACTTATTTGGGTAGCTATGGAATTTATTTTGTGCCAGTTAAAATGAACATAATTTTAAAAGAAACATATGAAAATATAAACTGAAACTGAATCAAATATTCTTGCAGGCAAAAATTGACCTAATTAATGCAGCCTAACAATCCTTTAATCAGAATGAGCTTTATTGCCAGGTATGTTTGCACATACTAGGAATTTGTTTTAGTCACAGAAGCTCCACAGTGCAACAGAATGACAATGACAAGAAAAGACACACAGATAATAAAAGAACAATATACAAATATACAGAAAAAGTGCAAAAAAGCAAATACTCAATATACAATTTAAATAAACTAAAATAGACAAATGTAAACAATTTATTATGTACAGGTGCAAATTAGAAATGAGAAATGTAAACAAGTATGTGTATTAAATAAATGAATGAATGTATAATAGTGTTGTTGTTCCATGTTGTTTTTCAAGTGTTCATGAGATGGATTGCTTGAGGGAAGAAACTGTTCCTGTGCCTGGTCGTTCTAGTGCTCAGGGCTCTGTAGCGTCCGCCAGATGGCAACAGTTCAAAGAGTGAGTGTGCGGGATGTGAGGGGTCCAGAGTGATTTTACTAGCCCTTTTGCGCACTCTGGACGGGTACAGATCTTGAAGAGTGGGGAGGGTTGTACCAATGATTCGCTCAGCACACCGGACTATCCGGCGTAGTCTTCTGAGGTCAGAACTGGTAGCTGAGCTGAACCAGACAGTAATTGAAGTGCACAGGACGGATTCGATGATGGCAGAGTAGAACTGTTTCAGCAGATCTTGTGGCAGGTTGAACTTCCTCAGTTGACGGAGGAAGTACAGCTTCTGCTGGGCCTTTTTCACAATGGAGTCAATGTGAATGTCCCACTTCAGGTCCTGAGAAATGTTGTTGCCTAGGAACCTGAATGACTCCACTGTTTTTACAGTGCTGTCCATGATGGTGAGTGGGGGGAGAGCAGGGGGCTTCCTCCTGAAGTCCATGATCATCTCCACTGTTTTGAGCGTGTTGAGCTCCAGGTTGTTGTGACTGCACCATTCAGACAGCTCTTTAACCTGTCTGTAAGCAGACTCATCACCGTTCTGAATGAGACCGATGAGTGTGGTGTCATCCGCAAACTTCAGGAGCTTGACAGAGGGGTCTTTAGAGATGCAGTCGTTGGTGTACAAGGAGAAGAGCAGTGGGGAGAGAACACAACCCTGAGGGGCGCCAGTGCTGATGGTGCGGGTGCTGGATGAGTATTTTCCCAGCCTCACTAGCTGCTGTCTGTCAGGAAGCTGGTAATCCACTGAAAGACAGAGGTGGGCACAGAGAGCTGAGTTAGTTTGGGCAGGAGGAGGTTTGGGATGATAGTGTTAAAGGCTGAGCTGAAGTCCACAAACAGGATCCTTACATAAGGATTTAACGGATTTGAATTATAGAAATGTGGTAATGTGTTATTTGTAAGCCAGGTTAAAGAGATGGGTCTTTAGTCTAGATTTAAACTGACAGAGTGTGTCTGCCTCCCGAACAAAGTTAGGTAGATTGTTCCAGAGTTTAGGCTCTAAATAAGAAAATGATCTGCCGCCTGCAGTTGATTTTGATATTCTGAGTATTATCAGATTGCCAGAGTTTTGAGAATGCAGCGGACGTGAGGGACTATAATGTGATAAGAGCTCACTATAGATTTTAAAATCTATACAATGTTTAATAGGGAACCAGTGCAGTGTTGACAGAACCGGGCTAATATGGTCATATTTTCTGATTCTAGTAAGAACCAGCTGGAGTTTGTGTATTAAGCATGCCGAACATCCACCCAATAAAGCATTACAATAATCTATCCTGGAGGTCATGAACGCATGAATGAACGTTTCTGCATTTGACATTGAGAGTATAGGTCGTAATTTCGATATGTTTTTAAGATGGAAAAAGGTAGGAACAGAAATGCTGTAGGTGACGTCAGACGCCGGAGACTTGGCGGGAAAACTGAATGAACAGCGAGAACAGCGAGGAAAATTTGGAAACACTCCAGGAATACATCGACTGGTGCTTCAACGTTATAGTCATGAAGAAGAACCAAATTGCATGTTCTCCAGCCAAAAGCGAGACGCCGGCTTCCAAAAGAAGTCGCCCGACAGACTCGCCTGAAACAACATCGCCGACAGGTAAAAGCTTTACCGACATTCTGAATTCAATCAACAAGCGGTTGTCCAGCTTTGACGCAAGGTTGTCCCTTGTCGAGATCATGCACCGTGAATTCAAATCCCTGAGGGAATCACTGGAATTCAGCCAGCAACAGGTGGAAACACTCGCTGCTGAAAACGCATCACTACGGGACTCGGTTAAGTCTCTAACTGAGAATATGACCCATCTAAGTGAAGAAAATCAAAAAATAAAAGAGACTGTCATCGATCTCCAGGCCCGTAAGCATGAGAGATAACCTGGTGTTTTCAGGCATTCCGGAATCTGCCGAGGAGGCAGAAACTATGATTAAAACCTTTATTAAGACATACCTGAAGCTTCCGGAAGACACCGTGGAAAACATCTGCCTCGAAAGAGTCCATCGGCTGGGAGCGAAGAAACCTGGAGCCCTGAGGCCGCGTCCTATTGTGGCCAAATTCGGATATTTTAAACAGAAGGAGCAAGTGAAAAGTCGCGGCAAGGAGCTGAAAGGAACAGACTTCAGCGTAAACGACCAGTTCCCCAAAGAGATCTTGGAGCGACGCAAAGTTCTGTTCCCAATCCGACGCAATTTCATCCAGAAGGGCTCCCGAGCTGTCATCGCCGTGGACCGACTATACGTGGGCGGACGGCTCTACCACGACCTCAGTACCACTCCCTGGTTATATTAACATCACTCCAGATAAGAATTCGTTATTATTATTATTATTATTATTATTATTATTTCCTCTTTCATCACTTGCTCCTACATTTACCTCTATTTATGTTAACTCGCTAATATAACACGATTTCATAACAAACACGATACCGTCAGTCTCCGCAGCGTTTAAATGTTGTTGCAATGTTTTCGTTTCTGTCAAGTTTTTACTTGCATCCCTCCCTACTTGTTTTTTTGTATGTCTTTCTCCTTTCTAACTCTTCTCATAGCACCGATCGCCTGCTTTCCGACTCACACACACACACACAACACCCTATATCTTTATATATCTGCACGGCACGACCAAGTACATATACATTCAGCGTCAACGCAACCACTCCGACTTTACAGCACACACAAACATGGCAAACATACTCGCACACAAACACATATAAGCCCGCGTATATCTCACTTAGTTGAGCATCACACGCAGCGTGCAGCATTAGCTACACACACACATCTATGGGCGCACTAAGGTTTATCACATGGAATGTGAATGGAGCTGGCTCCAGAGAAAAGAGGTTAAAAATATTTAGCCAGCTTAAAAAACTACAGGCAGACGTTGTTTTACTACAAGAGACTCATAGACCTGCCACAGCTATAGATGAATTTAAAACAACTGAGTTTCCTAATGTGTTCTCAGCCTGCTATAACTCTAGGCAAAGGGGGGTAGCAATTTTAATACATAAAAATATTAATTTTACAATTCTTAATACAGTTATAGATCCAGAAGGTAGATTCCTAATCATAAAATTATCTATATTCAACAAAACGTTATGTATTGTCAGTATATATGGTCCAAATGTTGATGACCCCTCTTTTTTTCATGCTTTTTTCACCGCAATCTCTGAACACCTAGATTGCGCACTTGTTCTTGGGGGAGACCTCAACTTTGGACTAAATAAAGAAATGGACAGGCTCAGTACAGCTGGAACTCAGCGCAATTGGGATTCCACAAATATAGTCAAACAGTACATGAGCGACTATGGACTTTGCGATGCATGGCGTTCTTTGCACCCCAACCGTAGGGAATATACTTTCTTCTCACATGTCCATCACTCTTACTCTCGGTTGGATTATTTCTTAGTCAGCAGCTCATTGCTGAGTGACATTTCAGACACAGAGATACACCCTATAGCTGTCAGCGATCATGCTCCTATATCTTTAACTTTAATAAATAAGAAGGCCACCCCGCCAAGTAAAAATTGGAGATTTAATACATCACTACTTAAAGATGAAGACTTTATTAAATATTTCAAGGAAGAATGGGCTTTATATTTAGAATACAATGACCTGCCTGGAACATCAGCATCTGTTCTCTGGGAAGCAGGCAAAGCTGTGATGAGAGGTAGAATAATCTCATTCTCATCACATAAAAAGAAAAAAGAAATTAAATGTATTCAAGAATTAGAAGAAACCATCAAATCCTTAGAAGAAGCCTATGTATCCTCCCAGGAACTGTCAGGGTTTTGCAGTAGCCTGTTATGTTTGTCTTGTGTTTTGTTGTCCTGGAGCACATGGCCTTTGTTTTGACAGCCTGCCGCTGTCTACTCCGCCCCTCTTGTTAACCCTAATTGTTTCACACTCCTGCACCTCATTTCAGTTAATTATCCTCCCTACTTATTCCCCTTGTGTTTTCTGTCCTTTGTCAGTCCGTTGTCTGAAGTTTGTTTGGTATGGCTCTGAGCTCCTGTTTGCTTTATTTTTCTGATCGGTTGTTTTTGATCAGTTTTGTTTGTCTAGTCTTGGTCCCAGTTCTGTCTTGTTAGTTTTGTTTTTTGCCATATTTTTACCCTTTTGTTTTTGTTTGTTAGTTTCCCCTTTTTCTACTTTTCTGCTTTCTGCCAGCTGGTTCTACCCCAGCCCTACTTCTCCTCTTGGATCTCTGCTCCTCTGCTCTCGTCTCTCCAGCTCAGATTGACCCGGCTCACTACTCTCCCCTCTCCGGCGATCTTCGGGATCCAGTACCTGTCACGGTCTTCTAGCGGGCGGATTCAGGAAGTAGTACTGGCGTGAGGCTTCGCAGCGACCGCTTTCTATCGGCTACCTTCCTATCTGCTCCACCGGTTGGGTCTGGTTCTTCCTTCGTCTCATCTCTTTGATGCTGCTGTTGAGCTGTCTACTTATTGACTCACCCCTTCTCTGCAGCCGGGATTGCTGGTCATCTGTTGAGTCTCCTGCCTGCTGCTCTGCCCTGTTTCTCCTTGTTGGACTGTTGCATTATACCCCCCAACTTTGTTCAATAAACATTTGTTTTCCTGCAATTGGGTCTGTCCTCACAGGAACAGGGAATGCTGCACAAAATACGTAAAGCAAAACTAGAATTAAATGAAATTATTAATAAAAAAACTAAATTCTTAGCACAAAGACTTCGCTGGCAAGAATTTGAACATGGTAACAAATCAGGTCAATTCCTAGCTAACCAGTTAAAAATAAATAAAGAAAAAACAACTATGTGTGCTATTAAAGACTTAACTGGGGACATAGTATATGACCCTGAAAGAATAAACAATATCTTCAGGGACTTTTACAAATCTTTATATTCACCACAGATTAACCCATCAAAAGCCGAAATTGACCAGTTCCTTGATAATATAACTCTTCCGAAATTATCAGGCAATGGCATTGGATTCTCCACTGACATCAGATGAACTTCAGGAAGCTCTGAACAGTATGCCTAATAAAAAGGCTCCAGGTCCAGATGGCTTTCCAGCAGAATTCTATAAAGAATTCTGGCCTATTCTGGCGCCAACATTCTACAGAATGTTACAGGAAACCAAGGATAATGGTAGACTTCCACCAAATATGAATTCTGCCAACATCAGTCTATTGTTAAAACCAGGCAAAGACCCGGTATTGCCTACTAGCTATCGTCCAATATCCCTTATTAATGTGGACATTAAAATAATCTGCAAAGCTCTCTCAAAAAGAATAGAGAACATAACCCCTCTCATAATTCATCCCGACCAAACTGGTTTCATAAAAGGGAGGCATTCCGCAGCAAATACAAGTATTATACAATACAACTATTCATGCAATAAAAACCTTCAAATTACAATATTGTCTCTAGATGCAGAAAAAGCTTTTGATAGGGTTAACTGGAACTTTCTATTTGCAGTTTTACACAAATTTGGTTTTGGAAACTCTTTCATAAACTGGTTAAAAATATTATATAACTCTCCAACAGCATGTGTCAGGACAAACGACCAAACATCGTCCAGCTTCTGTCTCAAGAGGGGCACCAGGCAAGGATGCCCTCTCTCCCCTTCACTGTTTGCAATTTTTATTGAACCACTAGCAGCAGCAATTAGACAGACTACAGTGATTAAAGGCATTAAATGCAAGAATGTAGAACATAAAGTCAGTCTTTACGCAGATGATGTGTTACTTTTCCTTCAGCATTCACAAACCACTCTCTCTGAGGTAATCACATTAATAAACTCTTTCGCAAAAGTCTCAGATTATTCAATAAACTGGTTAAAATCTACAGTTTTTCCAATTAATTGTTCTATCCAGAACTCTTCTACTCCACTGCAATCTGGAAATATTAAATATTTAGGTATTAATGTTTCACCTAGGCTGGCAGATCTAATTAAATGAAATCATATCCCACTTTTAAAGATGGTAGAAGAAGATCTAGCTAGATGGAAGTCTCTACCCATATCACTTATGGGAAGAGTCGCCTCAATAAAAATGATGGTTTTGCCAAGGATTAATTATTTATTTGCAATGATCCCTAGCAAACCATCACCTGACTGGTTTAGATCTCTGGACTCCTCCATCTCTAAATTCCTTTGGAAAGGTAAACCACTGCGTATTAGCTTAAAAACGTTGCAAAAGACCAAAGATAAAGGAGGACTAGATCTGCCTAACTTTCACCATTATTTCTTAGCCAACAGGCTTCAACACATTTTAGGGTGGTTAAAACACACCCTCTTCGATGAAATTTGGCTAGATGTAGAACAGGCATTATACAATAATATAGAAATTTGGGATCTGCCATTCATTAGCTCGAACATCAAACGACACGTATGCTTCAAAAGCATCAGTATCAGCTCTTCTCTGACAGCATGGTGTGAATTTCTAAAAATGACTGAGTCTTCACTAATCCCATGCAAACGTAATCTGTAACAACCCTGACATATTAAAAACAATAATGTGATAAACTTCACAGACTGGAGTAGAAAAGGTATTAAATACCTGGAACATATATTCGAAGGGACAGACTTTATTCCCTTTGACATATTAGTTAAACAATATGGGATCAATAAGAACAGATTTTTAGAATATCAACAAATTAAATCTATAATAAAAAAGAAATTTAAGCCTAATCATATTAAATTACAAATACCACCAAGTGTGGCAGATTTTCTAAGTCTCAAAACCCCCAAATTAGTGTCTAAAATATACAGGACACTTTCTAAAATAGATGAATCAGTATCGCTTCCTATTGCAAAATGGGAGGCAGATCTATCAGTCAGCTGGGACCAAATTTCTGGTCTCAGATATGTTCAAAAACCTTTGAACTGCTTAGGAATCCCGGTTTACAGTTAATACAGTATAAAATCCTGCATAGAGTACACTACACAGGTCATCGGATGTTCAGGATGGGTTTTACAGATTCTAACAACTGCTCACACTGTCAAGACAATACTCCTGACAATTATATCCACGCTTTATGGTTCTGTCCGCCTGTTCAGAGGTTCTGGTATGGGATTTGTGAAGACTTAACAAAGTGTCTTAAATGTTCAATTCCAGCTTCTCCGTCAGTCTGCCTGTTGGGTGACCTTGATGGTATCACTACAGAAGGTAACACAATCCTCATGGCTTTCACCGCCTTATAAATTGCCAAGAAGACGGTCCTCATGAACTGGAAAAATAAAAATAATCTTAATATCAACGAATATAGAGATCGCTTGTTGGACTATATTAATCTTGACACAGCTTCTGCTGCCACATTAGATCATTCTCTCTGGGCTCCATCACCTAGTGTGGGTGGGGGGGCCTGGCGACTGTGTTGCTCCGGGGTAGGTCCGGGGGGGGTTTGGGGTTCTGGGGGCGCTCTGCCTCCGGGCTGGGATTCCGGCTGGCCCTGGGGGGCTTGGGTCCTGGTGGGTGTGCCGCCGGGGGCGTGGGTGGATGCATGCACTTGGGCCCGGCCCTGGTGCGGGGCTTCCGATGCATCGGTGGGGCCGGGGGTGTCTTTGGCTGGTGGGGACGTCGTTACCATCTGTCAGTATTCACTCTGCATGGAGGGAGGGAGGGAGGGACCCAATAGGGGCGGAGGACTGGTTTAACCTGGGTGTCTATTGTCTTCGGTAGTCTGGGAGTTGACTGAATGATGGGGTGGGGGTAGTTTTTCCTCTGCTGTGGGGTCTGGTGGGCCACCCCGGGCTGCCGTGGGCCCTGGTCTAGATGGGCCTGGGCCCCCTGCCCGGGACGGGTTTGGGACAACGGGGGTGCCTATGGGGGTCAGTGGGGGAGCTGGCTCCAGTGGGGGGGGCACTTTGCCTCCTCCGATGTTTTCCTCCCCATCCCTAATGCTTCCCCTCTCCTGCCCCATCACACCAACATACAGGTAGGGTTTTTGGGGTGCGGGTGTGTCGCTGGGATGCAGGGGAGTTGGGACTCCTCTGTCTCCTCGTGGCCTCTCGCATCCCAATCATACATCATTACTTAGACACTCTCATTACTTACTGTCACATGACACATACATATAGGGCCTTGGGGGTGGGCACTCTGAACGGCGTCCAGAGGGTGGTCTGTTCATTCAGCCTTCCCTCTGGTGCCGATGCCCACTTCTCAATTTTAAGTTGCACATAGACATTGAGGGCTCTTGGGAGGGGCCGAGCTGACGTGTCTTAGTGTCTTGCCCCTCCCCTGTTTTAAAGCACTTTAGAACAACATACATCAACACTACATTTGAGCGGGTGAGGTGAAGCACGGGGTCTTCCTTTTTTTTTTTTTTTTTTCCTTACACCCCTGTTCTCTATTCTCTGTCCGGGGCTGGGGGCTGTGAGGAGGAGCTGGCCGTCCGGTCGGGGTCTGGGCTGGTGGTCTTCTCTGCTGCTGCAGGGACGGGGGTGGTCTTCCTGTCTCCACACCGGAGCGAAGGGGATTCAGCTCCGGGGTCTGGCGCTGACTGCCCTTTTGGGGGTAGTGGTGCCTGGTCCCAGGAGTATAGAGTACAAATGGGGAGTGTGAGTGTGGGTACAGTGTCCATTTTTTTTTTTTTTTTTTTTTTTTGCGTCTACATGTGGGTTGAGTGTGTGAGTTTTTGGTTGCGTGCATGAGGGTGGGATGCTTGTGTATGTGTGTTCATGTTTGTCTATGTCCATGTGTCAGGTCAGGCCTTTGACTCCGCCTCAACCATCATCGAGGGCCCACCCCACCACCATACCCTGCCGGTGGGGGATGCCCCCGGCCGCCGGTGCGTTGGTGGTTTCTGGCTCCGGGGCGGGATGCTCGGGTGGGCGCTGGCCCGCTCTCAATGGTATCTCGGTAGGGCCTGGCTTCGCTGGGCCCCTGCTGGGGGGTGGGGGGGCCCTTGGTTCTCCGGGCCCGGGCCGGTCTGCCCAGGTGTGGCCGACTGCCGGCGGGGCCTGCGGGCTTGCCGCCGTGGCCCCCTGGGGCGTCTGCATTGTGGCTGCCGGATGACCTCCTCCGGGCTCTCCTCTGCCTTTTTCTGGGTGGGGGCTGCGGTTATCCCTGCGGTGGCTCTCCTGGGGTTCCCGCGCCCTGGGGGGCCTCCGGATGTTTGGGGGCCCAGGTCTCCTTCGTGCCTACTTCATGCCTTGCGGGGCGGGGCTGTGGTTCCCCACTCACACAATCAAGCATTTACATGGAGGAACCTTATGAATACAAGCGCGTTCACACACACAGGTGTGCACACAGGTGTACACACAAGCATTCACATTGGTGTAAAAACAGGTGCTCACAGACACTCACTGTCCTAAAATGCTGTTGCTTCAAACATATTTTGTAATATTAGTTATGTGTGCTGTGCAATACCATTTAACATTTAGTATTTACTGTGATTCATACGGACATTGGATGTTATTGTAGTTTTTCTGCTGTTGTGTCTTTTGTTGTTTTCTCTCTTTGTCAGCTGGTATGGAAGCAGATTATCTGTTTTTGTTCTCTCTCTTTTTCTCTATCCTCTTTTTTTTCTTTTTTTTCTCTTTTCTTTTCTTCCTTCTTTCTCCTCTCCTGGTTTTCTCTATCCCCCGGTCTTGTCGGTCATAGTATGGTTAAATAAACATAAATATAAAAATTAATAAAAAAAAAAAAAAAAAAGGCTGTGAATGATGATAGCATAGCTACACATACACACTGTTATGTGTTATCTGTGTTACTGACAGGCCGGGAAAAAAAAAAAAAAAAAAAGATGGAAAAATCCTTGTTGGCAGTGGCTATTTACACTAACTCCACCCACCAATGTGTAATGGGGCTGGTCAACACTACGAAAGATGGCTGACAATCATCAAATCCAGTAGTGTAGAGGAAGCCTGCATTTAAATCTTTTTGACATGGACGACCCGGGTTCGATTCCACATAAACAAAGTTTTCTAAGGAAATAATCAATTTTTATGAATTCATATAACAAAAGTATGACAGTTGATCAGAAGTGATTGTTGATAGTCAAAACAGTTTAAATTATTAGTGTTTTTCTTATCTGTTTCACTTTAAAAGACACTGATTGCTAGCATCTATTGCTATTTACACTTAGTGTAAATAGTATCTAGCGATATTTGCACTTAGTGTAAATAGCATCTCTCGCTAAGAAAACATGCTATTTTCACTTAGTGTAAATAGCATCTAATGCTACAATGTAAAGTAGTGAGTGTACAGCTTGTATAATAAGCTGTCCCCTCAAAATAACTCAACACACAGCCATTAATGTCTAAACTGGTGTACTCACTTCTGTGAGATACTGTACACAAGTATCAAAGTTTAAGTCTAGGATGTAATTATGTTGTGACAGAAAAGACCAGAATCCAAAAAGACACACTGCATAGTATACATGTAATGCACAGCATTCTAATAATATACAATACTCTACAAAATGCACATGTAAATAATATGCAGAATATGTTTAAGCTACACCATATTAATGAGTATGTTATGTAATAGAGTGCAATATCAGTATTTACAGGGATAGTCCATCCAAAACATTCTCTCATTATTTACTCACCTTGCAATTACAGATGTATATGACTTTCTTTCTTCACATAAACACAAGTTTTGTAAGAACTAAAACTAAAACCAAAAACTAAGGGAGCTAAATTAAAACTTTAAAAGCATAAACGAAAACTGAAGGAGCATAATTGAAAATTCACGAAGTGTAAGTACAGATCAGCAAAACAAAGAGGAGAAAACATGTACTGTATTAAAAACTAATTTTAAAAAATTGCCTGCAATTTTTTTTTTTCAGTTACAAAGGCAATTTATTTAGTTTCAGTTTATTTATTTATTTATTTTCCATAGGTAGCCAGCTTTGAAATATGCTGCCTTCACATGATATCGCAATTACCATAAATACCATAAAGTTTTAAAAAATGAATGGCCTCTAAAATCATATTTATGATTGGGAAACTTGAGATAACTGTGATACACAAATACACAAAATTAAATTTCAGAGTTATGCAGCCCATAAGGTTTGAACATGATGGAAGGGACGAAGTGAGAAATAGGACATTTTCCAATAGCAAATGATAGCAGGCTCTCCCTCTTCCACAACACTCTGCTCTCTCTTCCCAGACTACTGATCATGTACATTGTTCTTCATTCACCTGCAATCAAAGATTGTACTTACACTCACTCCTTGTTGATTGACTCTTTTGATTCTCCTATTAGTCTGCCTTGTAAATCCTCCTTTGTTTCTCTCCAGCAATGCCCTGCAAACATGTCCTTGCAGGGCCCATGCTGGCTTTTTGCGTGCACAGTGGGCTAGGGCCAGCCCAAGCCAAACCTAAACAGGCCCAGTGTGGGCTTCCCAGGAGAGGCCCACAGCTTGGGCTCACCGCATAGCTGCACTAGCGGACTGTCCACATTAATCCTATGATGGTCCAGTGTGGGCCAGCCTGTTTGGGCCCAGAGCAAATTTTGTATCTTTTGGACCCATGCAAGTTTTGTGTAGGCAGCCCTGTAATGCTACTAGGAGAATACAAACAACATTGACATTGACCTTTTCAGAACCTGTTGGTTAATATAGGCCAGGGATCCACAAATATGGCTCACAAGCTCTACTTTCCCACAGAGTTTAGTTCTAACCTTAATCAACACACCTGAGCATGCTAATCAATGTCTTCAGGATCATTATAAAATCACAGGTGGGTGAGTTTGATCAAAGTTGGAGCTAAACTCTGCAGGAAAGTGGATCTCACAAGTCATATTTGAGATGTAACATGAGCCTGTTAATAAGAATTTTGAAAGCAGTTTTCTTCCTTATCACTAGGGGTGCTAGGGTGTTTTAGGTTTCCTTAAGTAAAGCCATGTGGGAAGAGGTGGGAAGAGAGAGTTAGCAATAACAAGCAGCTGTGTCCTGTTGGAAAACATGTAATTTCATTTCATGTTATGTCTTTTTTTTTTTTTTTTAATAAGTGTACATTACTGATATTTTTGCAGAGATGTTCCATGTTTGTAATGCAATCCTATGGCCTATGTTTGGATTGATACTAAGAGTTTAAGACTCTAAGAGTGTATTTGTATGCATTTTAGAAGGACTCTTATTGGTGAGGTCACCACATCATGCTCCAGTTTGAATATGAATTTAAAATTCTTTTTGACGTGGGACCGTAGTCTGGTCTAGTGTTTGACTGTTCCTGGTTAGGAAGAGTCTGGTGTTTGAAAGATGTGGCGTGTTTTCATTACAAGAGGTTGGATTATTCATTTGCTATCAGCCAACTTCAGCTATGGACAGTGTTTGAACATTGATGCACTACAGTCATGGCCAAAAGTTTTGGCAGTGACATAAATGTTGTGTTTTGCAAAGTTTACTGCTTCAGCATTTGTAGATTATTTTCCACATGTTTCTATGGTATACTGAAAAACAATGATAAGCATAAGTTTTAGAGGATTTTATTGGCAAAAAATTATAATGAGTCAATATTTACAATGTTGACCCTTGTTCTTCATAACCTTTGTAATTTGCTCTGGCATGCTGGATATTAGCTTCTGGGTCAAATCCTGACTGATGGTGATCCATTCTTGCCATATAAGTTCTCGGAGTTGACCACAATTTGTGGGGTTCTGCTTGTCCACTCGCCTTTTGAGGACTGACCACAGGTTCTCAATGGGGTTGAGATCCAGGGAGTTGCCTGGCCAAGGATCCAAAATTTCAAATGTCATGATCTTCGAGCCACTTCTTTATCACTCTTGCTTTGTGACATGGTGCTCCATCATGCTGAAAAATGCACAGATCATTACCAAATTGCTCGTGGATCATTGGAAGAAATTGCTCTTGCAGGACGGTTTGATACCATTCTTTATTCATGGCAGTGTTTTTTGGCAGAATTATGAGAGAGCCCACTCCCTTGGTTGAAAAGCAGCCCCACACATGGATGGTCTCAGGATGTTTCACAGCTGGCACGATGCAGGACTCATGGTAGCGTTCACCTTTTCTTCTCCGGACAATCGATTTTCCAGATGTCCCAAACAGTCAGAAGGGAGCTTCATTAGAGAAAATAACTTTGCGCCAGTCTTCTGCTGTCCAAGCCTTGTACTTCCTGCAGAATTTTAGTCTGTCCTTGATGTTTTTCTTGGAGAGAAGTGGCTTCTTGCAGCCCTTCTTGACACCAGTCCATTGTCCAAAAGTCTTTGCCTCACTGTGTGTGCAGATGCTAGACGGTCCCGGCACTTGCTGGACACTCTGGGACGTCCTGAAGACTTTTTCACTGCAGTTGAACCTCTTTCTTTAAAGTTTTTGATGATCCGGTAAATGGTTCTTTCAGGTGCAATATTGTTTGTAGCAATTTCCTTGCATGTGAGGCCATTTTGATGCAAAGATCTGATGGCTGCTCGTGTTTCTTTGGAGGTAACCATTGCTAACAAGAACACAGTGACTGGAAGCTCTTCTTCCCTTCTTTTATAGCAATCAGTCTGCTGTTACAATCTAATTGGCATGATAATGATTTCACCTGACTATAGTGCTCATTCACACTTTCACATGTGCTACTGATATTAGTCAATTATTGTTGGCAGATAATTTGTGTCAGGATCAAAAAACAGTGAAATTAGTTTTACTGTGCAAAGTTATTTTTTTTTTTTTATCATTATTATTATTATTATTATTATTTTTTTTTTTTTTTTTTGACCAATGAAGCTTTTAGCAATTATATAAAATGCAGCTGATCACTCTACACAATAAGCTGTTGTGGTGTTCATTCGCATTGTTTCTAGATTAAGCAGCAAAACTTTCAAAACACAAAATTTATGTCACTGCCAAAACTTTTGGCCATGACTGTAGATAAGACCTTTGCACACATCAACTTTCACATAATAAAAATCCTGTAATCTTACACTACTTTGTTTGCTTTCTTTTTTCTTTTTCTTTTTTTCTTTTTTTTTCTTTTTCTTTTGTGTATTTACATTGTTGGCTATATGTATTTGACATTTTTTGACAATACAGACATTAGTTATGTGGTGACTGCATCCATTTAACATGTATAGTAACTGTTTTCCCCGAAGACTTAAGCCATAGTAGCTAAAGAGTATTTAAAGTGAAACAGATGTATTGTAAAATAACAGCGTGGGCCTAGTGAGGACTTCCTGGGAGCTAAGTGAGGGCTGCTCATGCAGGGCCAGGCCAGTGCTAAGGGACCAGCGTTTTGCCAATGAGCAAAGGCCCTGCAATGGCAGCCCGCTGGGGGCCCTTAGGGTAGCCCTAAGTGGGCCTGTAAAGGGCTAGTGCAGACCTGTTTGCAGGGTGACTCTATTGTTGATATCCCATTGTGTGCATCCTTGCGTGGTTCGCCATCAAACTATACCCTGCAAAATGCATTCAGTTACTCTGAAGTCAAGAGTAAATGGGGAAATACCTAAATCTCTCAAACTATATGACACAATCATATTTCAAATCAGCAATAAATTCAAACTTGAATAGTATCAGAAACCTTGTTTCTTACTCTCAAATAATGCTAAAAGCTGTATATTCCAGGCTCGGCCAATGCCTGTGTGTTGTAGAGCATTTATAGCATTTATATGTCTGTAAGGGCTGTTCTGTGTGTTTGTATTTATAGCTGCTAGCAATTTACAGCCTATCGCTCCAATCACTACTTATGTGACTGCTTGAAAACCCAGGCACAACACAGTTTACACTCTGCTGCGTCAGGCAAGTCTTGAGCAAAGGCAGTCATGAGAGGTCTTGTACTTTTCCTCTCTTCTTTCCATTTCTCTTGCTGTCTTTCCAGCTGAACCGCCCAAGACTCTGATCCAAACAGCTGGCCAGAAACTAGCACACAGACAGTAAAAATTTTTACTGTTAACTCAGTCAACTTTGTATTTTATCTTAGAAATTCTGCGATTAATTATAGCCTTATGTTTTTTTTTTAACACACAAGAGGTAAATGACATTTTAAACTTTTTACTGAGGACATTTGTTGCCTTCTCTTGTTTTTCACAACTGTTTTACTATCCATAATACACCTGTATTTGATTCTTAATGAAACAGTCATTCCATTTCCAGTAATTTAAGATCCTCTTAAAAAGGCAGAAACAATTCCAGCTGAAACTCCTTCAACTGAAATGAACCTGAAGCAGAAAATAACTCTGTGCTGCCATCACGTGGTGAGACTGATACAAACAATGCATGAGATTAAATATTGTGCCACAGCAAGCAAGGAAGTCCACTGCTTTATAGCCAGAGGCCATATGATGTGCGCATTTTAGTGTCATGATCTAGCCAGGCCCGGTTCTACGGGGGCGCTAAAGGGTGCTAAGCACCCTCAAATGAAATCAATTTAGAGCAAGGCTTTAGTTTTAAGTTGACAGATTTCACAGGAAATTGGTTAATGACGTCACAGACTCCAATTTTTTAACTTGCAACTATGATCTAGCCAGGCTTGATTCTACGGGAGTGCTAGAGGGTGCTAAGCACTCTCAAACGAAATCAATAGCACACTTAGTTAAAGCTGTAATAATGTGAAATCATTGCAGATTTCCCTGCAAACATGTCATTGTAGGGCCCATGCTGGCTTTTTGCGTGCACAGTGGGCTAAACAGGCCCAGTGTGGGCTTCCCAGGAGAGACCTACAGCTTTGGGCCCACCACAGGCTCTCTGTGACCAGATCACACTAGTGCTCTGTCCACATTAATCCCATGATGGCCCACTGTGGGCCAGCCCATTTGGGCCCAGAACAAATTTTGTATCTTTTGGGCCCATGCAGGTTTTGTGTAGGCAGCCCTGTAATGCAACTAGGAGAATACAAACAACATTGACTGGCCATTCTTTTAGGCACTTAAACCAAAATAGACCTTTCCAGAACCTGTTGTTTCATATAGGCCAGGGATCCTCAAATCTGGCTCACGAGATCCACTTTCCTGCAGAGTTCAGCTCTAATCTTAATCAAACACACCTGAGCATGCTAATCAGTGTTTCCAGGATCATTATAAAATCACAAGTGGGTGAGTTTGATTAAAGTTGGAGCTAAACTCTCCAGGAAAGTGGATCTCACAAGCCATATTTGAGGTGTAAACAGACATAAGCCTGTTAATAAGAATTTTGTGGGCAGTTTTCTTCCTTAGGTGTGTTTGATCAGGGTTGGAAATATACTCTGTAGGAAGGTAGATCTACAGGAACGGGGTGGGACACCTGTCCTACAATCTTAAATTGTTTGCTTTCTTTTTTTTTTTTTTGTAAACTGGGGGCTCTTAGGCTAGCCCTAAGTGGGCCCGTAAAAGGCCAGTGCAAGCTTGTTTGCAGGGTTAGCAAACTATCCAGTGTGCGTTATGGTTTGCGCTCTGGAGAACGATTTCTATTTGAACATGTTTTTGCTGCGTTGAGCAATGTAGCAATCACAGACATATCTGTTGATTTCTTGAATCAATTAAGTTAGAAGGTAACGTTATTGTGTTCAGCACGAATCATCTCATTATAACAAAATAGACGCGATGTAAATAAGAGAGATCCAAACTTCATTGATTATAATGTATCTTTGTGCGATCGTGATGAATAAGATGAATGACAGCTTTTTTGTGTGTGTGTGTGTGTGTGTGTATGTATGTATGTATGTATATATATAAGAGTTCAGAAGCAAAACCAACTAAAAGCCGTCTCGGTTAAAAATGAGATGATACTGAGTGAATGCTCTCAACACATATTATACATCCATATAATATACGTCCATGAAGCTTTTACTTCAAATTCGCTAAAATCCCAATCAGAAGTAACAGTACTTGCATAGAAATCTATACATCGGAGCCTGATAAAAATGCATTTTTTAAAGAAAGATGTCAGATGGGTTTAGAGGCTTTTGCATCTGAACTCTTCATATATATTTTAGAGCACCCTCACTAATTTAAGAAGCACCCTCAGTGATTTGATTCTGCAGCCAGCCTTGGATCTAGCTGGAGGATATCTCAAGCTGAAAACATACTGTTTCTCTTTATGATGGCACTCTGATTGCCCTACCACTAGAGGGAGCAACACCTCACAATGACTGTAGACTTAGCAAGCTACTGATGGCCATATATTTGCTACATGTTTTTTTTTTTTTGGAGGGCTTAATGCATCAAACACTGCACTGTTTACTTCCTCACAAAAGCTACATATCACCTTTTTAAGCATTTTTCTTGTGAATATTGCTTGATGTGAGCCGTCAGTGACATAAAGGTGTTTGAATGGAATCCATGGCCTGCTGGAGGAGATAATATATAATGCACTGCAGAGTGAAAGATGTAGAAACAAGAATGATGTCTTTCAATTATTGTGTTGCTATGGCTGGAAAGGAAAAAAAAAAACACTCCTTGGAGGTTTATTAAATAAAGAAAAATACTGCCATCTGACCGTGTGCAAGACAGATTACAATGTGAAGGTCATCTCTATATTCTGCAGACGTATGAAGAGCAACATTTTAATATTGAAAGCTGGATAATTTTTTCTAGTGCCACCAGTTTGCAACATTAGTTCTTTGTAATAATCTATTCATATACTAGGTTTAGACCATCCTGCATCAAATAAAAAAATAACTTAATAAAACTTTAGGTTATTATAGGTTAACTATAGGTTAAAAAAATAACATGAACACAGTAGTCAGGTAGGGTAACCCTAAATTCTTCCCTTAAATGGCCCAGGCTAGAGTAAGGTTAAGCAACATCACACAAGCAAGAGTGCTGTTGTCAGCACTGCTGTGACTCAGCCATAGGCATGAGGCTGTAGGTAATTCTGTAAAGCTTAAATTAAGCACAACAGCACAATAGAATGTGAATTTTGATTATGCTTCCATTCAAATAAGTTAATATTAAGTAGCTTACTTCTCAGACAAAATTTGAATAAATTGACATTTTTCCTATCCAACCAAAATAGTTCCACAGCTTTACTCTGGAGACACAGACTTTTTAAAGGGGTCATCGGATGTGACATGCACTTTTACAAGTTGTTTGAACTGAAATGTATGTTAGCAGTGTTGTGTACACAACCACCCTATAATGATAAAGATCCAACCAGTGTTTTTTTTTTTTTTCTTTTTTTAATCTAGTTAAATCGTTTCCTCTTTCTCATATTGAGCCATTCTCAGATGCCTGTTGGTGTGGCATCACACTGACAGAGACCGCTCCCATGATAGTTGATTGACATGATTGTCTTACCTTAGACCTTAGATTATTACAGCTCTGAACTGTCCGACCTCTATTGTGCAGGAGTAGACAAGAATGTCTCTTAAGCGATTGAGATGTTCTGTTGTTGGATGTAATAATGAACAGTAGTCCTCATTTACTCCCGACATCTGAGCCTCTAAAGACAGAGGATTAACGTTACTTTCACTTTTAAAGGGAATGCGCCTGTCACAAACTGTACCGCTGTGGCTCCCTCTACTCCCCGCTAGAGGGAGCCTTCACATGTACCTTGGACCATTTACTCACTACATTTCCCATAACCCCTTTCTCATGGACTTCCTGTTACCTCTCACCTCTCACCCCTGTCGGCCATCTTGCCCGTTTCACAGTATAAATAAATAAAGTATAGACCGGTTTCTCCACAGTTTGGTTGCGAGGTTTTGACTAGTTTTCAACTCTGAGCGTTTATTTCTGGATTGCCTATTGTTGTTGACTCAGACTGTTTGTGTTGTGTGAACGTTCTCTGCCAGCCTTTTGACCCCTTGCTTCCATCTCTGGAATATCCCGTTTGATCGTCGCCTGCCTCGGACCCTTGTCTGGACTCTGACACCCCTTACTGGCTTTCCTATGTCACACCTGTTTGCAGATTGTCGACCCTGCCCTTCTGTTGTGATTTCATCTATTAAACTCGTTGCGTATGGATCCACTCGTCTCAGTCCCCTTTGTTACAGAAAACCTCGCCACCCTCGGATCCAGCAACTTTACCGCCACTACCCAGCTCACCATGGACCCCGTAGACCTACTTCTTCGTCTGAAGCAAGGTAACCTGTCTATTGAGAATTACGTTTACCAGTTTTGCGATCTCATTTTTCAAGTACCGTTGTACGATGATATTCTGTTTAAGGACTTGTTTATTTTTGGACTCAATGAACCCCTCAAGTCAAAACTAAGACTTGAGGGTCCACACACATCCCTTGTGCACCTTATGGACTTTGTTTTGTTGTGCGAGGGCTCAATGTTTACAATGGGTACTGTGGAGGGGGAATGCGACACCACGGCTATGTTGGTGGCAGGACGCTGTTGTGGGTCTGATGTTAGGCCGGCCATTCAGCTCACTCACAGAATGGCAATTGTATCCAACCACGATCACAAAATGGCGACCTCTGTGGCATCACCACACCTCACATCTACACCCCAAGGACTGATATCTAGCATTGAGGACCCACATCTGTGTTCTGTTAAAGCAGCCGGTCTACATAAGCCAACGCCCGCTAGCACCATGCCGGCCAGATCTACGCCCGCCGGATTAGCGCCTGCTAAAGCCAAGCCAGCCAAGCCAGCCAAGCCCTCTAAGGACAAGATGGCCGCCCTTCCAGAGTCAGCACCCGTCATGGCCGCCCTTCCAGAGTCAGCATCTGTCATGACCACTCTCAAGGCAAATCATCTCACAACTACACTCGACTGGTTGTCAGCACCTCCAGAGTCAAGCGTTGTCGTCGCAGCTGCCCCACCTCCAGAGTCAACTGCTGTCATCGCAGCTGCTCTGCCTCCAGTGCCAAGCGTCTTCGCAGCTGCTCCGCCTCCAGAGTCAGGTGTCTTCGCAGCTGCTCCGCCTCCAGAGTCAGGTGTCTTCGCAGCTGCTCCACCTCCAGAGTCAGGTGTCTTCGCAGCTGCTCCGCCTCCAGCATCAAGCGTCTCCGCAGCTGCTCCTCCCTCTGTGCCAACTCACATCATCGCAGCCGCTCCTCCTGTTGAACCAAACATCATCGTCACAGCTGCTCCTCCCACTAAGCCAAGTCAAGTCGTCGCAGTCGCTTCTCCAGAGCCAAGTGATGTTGCAATTGTCACTCCAGAGTCAAGTGATGTAGCAGCTGTTCCTCCAGAGTCAAGTGCTGTCACTCCAGAGTCAAGTGATGTAGCAGCTGCCCTGCCTCCAGTGTCAAGCGTCGTCATCACAGCTGCTCTGCCTCCAGAGTCAAGCGTCGTCGCAGCTGCCCCGCCTCCAGAGTCAAGCGTCGTCGCAGCTGCCCCGCCTCCAGAGTCAAGCGTTGTCGTCGCAGCTGCCCCGCCTCCAGAGTCAAGCGACTTCGCTCCTGCTCCGCCTCCAGAGTCAAGCGTCTTCGCAGCTGCTCCGCCTCCAGAGTCAAGCGTCGTCGCAGCTGCTCCGCCTCCAGAGTCACGCCAAGTCGTCGCAGCTGCTCCACCTCCAGAGTCAAGCCAAGTCGTCGCAGCTGCTCCGCCTCCAGAGTCAAGCCAAGTCGTCGCAGCTGCTCCGCCTCCAGAGTCAAGTCACGTCGTCGCTGCTGCTCCTCCCTCTGAGCCAAGTCAAGTCACAGCCACTGTTCCTGAGCCAAGACAAGTCACAGCCGCTGTTCCAGAGCCAAGTCGATCCGCTGTACCCGAACGGGCTTTCATGGAGGCCACACTCCTCCTGAGAGTTGCTCTATGGGTCGTCTGGGCCGCGTATACCACCACCGAGTCCTCAGAGGTGGCAGCTTTCGCTGCAGAACCTCTGAGGGTGGCTCCCCTGGAGGAGGTGGTCGAGACCACGGATCCTCGTGCAGAGGGGTGAGTCGCACCTGCTCCTTGCACGGTGGTAGCGCCCAGCAACCCACATCCCTCTAGTGAGCCCTCACCCAGTTCTGTTTCGGCCTCTGAGGTCTTCTATAAGCTGGGGGCCCTTATACCTTGGACTATTTACTCACTACATTTCCCATAACCCCTTTCTCATGGACTTCCTGTTACCTCTCACCCCTGTCGGCCATCTTTCCCATTTCACAGTATAAATAGTTCGGTTTCTCCACAGTTTGGTTGCGAGGTTTTGACTAATTTTCTATCAGCTCTGAGCGTTTATTTCTGGATTGCCTATTGTTGTCGACTTGGACTGTTTGTGTTGTGTGAACGTTCTCTGCCAGCCTTTTGACCCCTTGCTTCCCTCTCTGGAATATCCCTTTTGATCGTCGCCTCAGACCCTTGTCTGGACTCTGACACCCCTTACTGGCTTTCCTACGTCACACCTGTTTGCCGATTGTCGACCCTGCCTTTCTGTTGTGATTTCATCTATTAAACTCGTTGCGTATGGATCCACTCGTCTCAGTCCCCTTTGTTACAGCGCCAAACCTTCATCTACATAAATGCATTTTATTCATTACTTACCTTATTTTGTAATTTATTGTTGTTTGGTGTTGTTTTAGTTGATATTTCTTGTTATTATTCGTTTTATGTATAATGCTTTGACAATACTGTATGTAAACAATTATGCCAAAAAAGTACTTTAAATTGAAATTACATCAAAAGTTGAACTGAGAGAGAAAACAAGAGAGAGAAACTAATCGTGTGGTGGGTGATTGTGAATGCAGACTCTAAGGTAATTGCGAGGTTGGTCGGTAAATGGGAGAGATAAGGAGTTGTGAGCTAATACAGTGTCAAAAAGAGGAGTTTCCTTTTCCACAGCAGTATCAGTCTTTCCTTTCTTCTGCTGTCGAAGGCACAGTCTCTCTGTAAAGAGAGATGCTCATTCAGCCCCTGTGCTGATTACAACATCATCCTTTGCCACTGCCGAAAGAAAGAGAGAGAAAAACGAGAGAGAGGCTGATGCTGGGGAGGGCATGAGAGGAAAGTGATCATTAATGAGGGAATGGCAGATGCTCTAATCTGTCGAGTGGATTCATCCATCAGGATAATAACACCGCTGGCTCCACTCCACTCAGCCCTGTGTCTGTTACGGAGCAAGACAGACACACCTGCGGTTCTCTCAAGATTTATACTGCTCAACCTGATACAGTGCACTGAATATGGAGCATATATAGGATATTGTAGTCAGGCTTTCTGATGTCTGATGCAGTGGCGGCTGGTGCTTAATTTTTTTTTAAACAAACTGAATCACACTGTTAATGCAGGCAGCAGGACTGAAGCATGGAATAAGATACCGAATCAGTGAATTTGAGTTTGGGTGTTTTATCAGTAAAGTAATCGTTAAACATTTGTAATCATTAAAAAATACATTTATATATATATATATATATATATATATATATATATAAACACATAGACGAGACACAAGACTCACAATTTACTTAAAAAAAATAATAAAAAATAAAAAATAAAAAACAGACATGTCCATTGTGTAACTGCATCTTCTACACAAGCCATTGTGCTTGGACCCCGACAATCACCTCAAGTTAAACTGCATTGTTTAAGTTACTTTCTGTATAGTTGCTTCAGTGACAGGACTTTGAAATTACAAACAGGGAAAACGATAAAAGCCATGACTAACATTGCATCTAGCAAGCAAACTCCACCCAAGCTCTATGATTTGTATTTTTATTTCAACTTCAGAAAACCTTTTTTGTTATAGGGCTAGGTTAGTATTTATAACTAGTTTCATATTTTAGGTAGCTAAGTGAACATGTGAGTCTGCATGCTTTTGTGGTTAGTTAGTTCTAATGATATATATTAAACTTATTTTTAACATGTTGAAGGGTCTTGTTCCTTGGCCCAACTTGATAGGGGCGGCACCACCTATTGTCCAGCTGCCACTGGTCCAAAGGTGTTTAAAAAACAATTGTAGGGTGTGTTAAATATCATTATAGGTGTTGTTGTTAAGGTGTGTGTATTGTTATTCTTTAATGTGGTACAGATGAGTCCTCTGCACAATCTGACTTTGCTGCAACATGGTTGCTGGTTTGTCGGGCCAGAGGAGAGCCTGGTTTCTCCCAAGGTTTTTTTTCCATTTCTGTCACAATGGAGTTTTGGTTCCTTGCCACTGTCGCCTCGCTTGCTTAGTTGGGGACACTAAATTTCCAGCGATATTGTTGACTTGATTGCACAGATACTATTTGAACTGAACTGAGCTTGATTATGACATCACTGAATTCAATGATGAACTGAGTTTAACTGAAAATTGTGTTTTGTCCTTTTGCTTTATTGACACACTATTTTCCCATTTAATACTGTAAAGCTGTTGTGACACAATTGTTAAATACACTATATAAATAGAGGTGATTTGATCACAAAGATAAGTGTAGGTAGATGTCCTATTACTGGCTTTTTCTATAGACTGCTATGTGCAAGCTGTCTGCCATACTAGAATGGTCAAAGCAAGTCCGTGAACACTCGAGAACAAGTTAACTGTATGTCTGCAACCAGTTATATGCATTTATGTATATTCATCTATAGCCCATGTGCAATGTATACAAGCAAATAATTTTGCTAAACTAACACAATACAATAAGACAAACATTTAAAACGTAACATTTAAAAAGTAGGCCTACAATAGTTTTAAAACATATTAAAATATATAAAAAACACAAACCAAAACTGTACAAAAGGCCCGGTTGTCCCTAAGTCCAGAATGATTCTGACCAATCAGAGTGTTCAGTGCGGCTGCAGCATCACCACTGGAGGCGGAGCTAAATCAAAGGTCAGAGAGGACACAGTGCACATGAGAAGACGGAGAGTTCGGCGGCTGTATTCTAGTTTATTTTGAGTTTATGCTGGGTTATAGTGTGTGTACATGTGAAGTAAGTAATCACTGTATATATATTTTCTGTTATTGTTAAAGTATCAGCTGTTGTTCTCGTGCCGATTAAGGAGTAGCTGATTAGCATAGCACAGCCTGTTCTACTGCTCGATTCAGTGCATTTGTGTGTATTCCGGTGACATCTTTGTTGTGAGATACTCATAATGCTGTGCATTGTGTTATTAGTGCATATCAGCCTTATTATTGTGTGTGCCCATTATGCAATGGCTCTTGTTTGCACGTAATGATCATCCACTTAGTACATCTAGGCACATTAAGCTGCCATAATGCTGTACTCGCGTACTGATAGCACCCTCTTGTGGACATTTAGAGCAGAATCACCCATGTTATACAGGTCCTTCTCAAAAAATTAGCATATTGTGATAAAGTTCATTATTTTCTGTAATGTACTGATAAACATTAGACTTTCATATATTTTAGATTCATTACACACAACTGAAGTAGTTCAAGCCTTTTTTTTGTTTTAATATTGATGATTTTGGCATACAGCTCACGAAAACCCAAAATTCCTATCTCAAAAAATTAGCATATCATGAAAAGGTTCTCTAAACGAGCTATTAACCTAATCATCTGAATCAACTAATTAACTCTAAACACCTGCAAAAGATTCCTGAGGCTTTTAAAAACTCCCAGCCTGGTTCATTACTCAAAACCGCAATCATGGGTAAGACTGCCGACCTGACTGCTGTCCAGAAGGCCATCATTGACACCCTCAAGCAAGAGGGTAAGACACAGAAAGAAATTTCTGAACGAATAGGCTGTTCCCAGAGTGCTGTATCAAGGCACCTCAGTCGGAAGTCTGTGGGAAGGAAAAAGTGTGGCAGAAAACGCTGCACAACGAGAGGGGAAACTGCGGAAGCAGTGGACTGAGTCTGGAGTAGAAACATCCAGAGCCACCGTGTACAGGCGTGTGCAGGAAATGGGCTACAGGTGCCGCATTCCCCAGGTCAAGCCACTTTTGAACCAGAAACAGCGGCAGAAGCGCCTGACCTGGGCTACAGAGAAGCAGCACTGGACTGTTGCTCAGTGGTCCAAAGTACTTTTTTCGGATGAAAGCAAATTTTGCATGTCATTCGGAAATCAAGGTGCCAGAGTCTGGAGGAAGACTGGGGAGAGGGAAATGCCAAAATGCCTGAAGTCCAGTGTCAAGTACCCACAGTCAGTGATGGTCTGGGGTGCCATGTCAGCTGCTGGTGTTGGTCCACTGTGTTTTATCAAGGGCAGGGTCAATGCAGCTAGCTATCAGGAGATTTTGGAGCACTTCATGCTTCCATCTGCTGAAAAGCTTTATGGAGATGAAGATTTCATTTTTCAGCACGACCTGGCACCTGCTCACAGTGCCAAAACCACTGGTAAATGGTTTACTGACCATGGTATTACTGTGCTCAATTGGCCTGCCAACTCTCCTGACCTGAACCCCATAGAGAATTTGTGGGATATTGTGAAGAGAAAGTTGAGAGACGCAAGACCCAACACTCTGGATGAGCTTAAGGCCGCTATCGAAGCATCCTGGGCCTCCATAACACCTCAGCAGTGCCACAGGCTGATTGCCTCCATGCCACGCCGCATTGAAGCAATCATTTCTGCAAAAGGATACCCGACCAAGTATTGAGTGCATAACTGAACATAATTATTTGAAGGTTGACTTTTTTTGTATTAAAAACACTTTTCTTTTATTGGTCGGATGAAATATGCTAATTTTTTGAGATAGGAATTTTGGGTTTTCATGAGCTGTATGCCAAAATCATCAATATTAAAACAAAAAAAAAGGCTTGAACTACTTCAGTTGTGTGTAATGAATCTAAAATATATGAAAGTCTAATGTTTATCAGTACATTACAGAAAATAATGAACTTTATCACAATATGCTAATTTTTTGAGAAGGACCTGTATTGTTATATTTCCATTGTGTGCTGTTCAGTGTTATGTTTATTGTGGAACATTTGTATATTTATTTCATTAAGTTTATTTTTCCTGTTAATTCATTTCAAAAATCATACATGTATACCCAACGAGTCTTCAGTAATTCAGACATCAATCAAATCATTTGAGTGATCTCTTCAATTAAGACACCATCTTACTTAGTCCTGACAGACTGCCTACTGTGTTCCACACCCACCAAGTTATTACACTAACGAACCCTTCCGTTTCAAGTGGTCCTTTGAGACGAAGGCTGGTGAATCAAAGTAGAGAGATGACATCCCGTTCTGAGCCAGATCCTCCTGTTGTCCGACCTAGATGACAAAAAAGGCCTCCTGCACATCTAGCAGACAATCAAGTTCATGGATCAGGCTTTGTGAAGAGAATGCCATCAGCTACACGTCTGAATGAATCTGGAATAGAAGCAGCTGCACCTATGTCAGAGAATGCCTCACGATCGTCTTCTCCGAAGAGTCAGCCCTCATACGCAGATGATTTAGTTCTTTAAGATGTCTGGCCAAAGCCATTTGGAGACATGTCACCAGAGCGTGGTGAGCGCCACTTTGAAGTCCAGCAGTTGTCTGATCTAAAGTCTATGTGGTTTGAGATGAAGAGGGACAACGAAGAGCTTCGCAGCCACGTTCTACCAGAGATCCTGTCGGAGCCGCAAGGGCTTAAGGCATAGAATGCTTAGTTGAAGCAGGAGATTAAGCAGTTTAGCAGCAGTGTTGAGACTCCTCGTCAACCAGTAACACCAGTCACAGCCCCTCACACTTACGTGCCACCATCTGTCTGTAGTCGGTGAAGTTCTACAGTGTATGGTGATGCAGTTCCTCCACCCCGACCTGCCCAGTGCAAACAGCTGTCGAGACAGTTGGAAGACCTTAAACTTTCTCCCAGGACGCCACATGCTGATGAAAGTCAGCGGACCCACCCTCAGAGTTTATATGCCTACTCAGCCTAATCTGCAGGAGCAAGACAGTATGACACTGCAACGCCTGGTCCTAGACGCAGTCATATTCAGAGAGAGAGAGAATTCAGTCCACCCTCACATCCACAGTCGGTGCCTAGAATGGACATGCTGCACGCCCAAGAGCAGATATATCGAGGTCCTAAGCGAACTATACCCAGCCTCACAGCAGCTGACCCCAGACAGTTTTCTAGACTACGGATGGCATTAGAGAACATTCTGCCAGCAGACACGAGTGAGAGCTTCAAGTATCACACTCTGACTGATCATCTGGAGCTAGAAGAGGCCTTGCTAGTGGCGGACTAATACTGTAATTCAGTGAGACCATATACAGACACAATGCAAGCTCTTGTGAAGATGTATGGTCAGCCCCACAAGCTTGTCCTGCAGAGTATCGCTGAAGTACTGGAAGGCCCCAATCTCAAGCCAGGTGACGTGAAAACATTTAAGCTCTTTGCCCTTCGAGTGCTCCCATGAGTGAGTATGTTGGAGCAGTTGAGTTTAGAGGGACTAGGTGAATTAGAATGCGGTTCACATGTGTCCAGACTCCAAGGCAAGCTTCCCCATGAGTTTCAGATCAGCTTTAAGAAATACATCCACCCATGTAGGATCACAGTTCCCACCCTTCTTGACTTTGCAAACTGGTTGGAGTACGAGCTTCAGGTCCAAGATCTATGCTCCACCCCTACCTACCAGGAAGAGAAAAGGTCGTCATGACACCAAGCCTCCAGGCAGATCTACGAGCATCCTGCTGGGTGCTGAGAAGCCCACCGCTGAAAGCAAATGTAGAACAGCCGCTCCATAGTCCAGGTCCAGCTCAGTCAGGTACAGAGAGAAGTCACATGCCTACTGCCCTTATTGTGACAATGGTAGTCACTTCCTCAATGAACAGAAAGTGGCATGGATCCACAAAAACAACCGGTGCTGCGATGTGGCCGTAACCATCATGCATCCAGATGCACGCTAAAGGCTCTGTGCAAGACCTGCAACAGGAAGCACCTGCTTATATTGCACAATCTGAATGAACGAGCTGTGAATACCAGTGAGACTGAACCAAAGGATAACTCATGTCTTGTGAGTACCACAAAAGGGATTTTGTATACAGACCGTTCTGTTGGCAGCCGCAGAGTCCTCCTGAAAGTTAGTAAAGTCATCATTGTAAACATATGCAGTGTTGGATGACGGGTCAGAGACGACTATCCTCCTCCATGCTGCAGCTCAGCAAATAAACCTCAAGGGGCAGGCAGAAGATCTGATCCTGCGAACAGTGAAACAAGATCAGCAGGTCCTTCATGTGGTGGCTGTCTTCTTCACAGTATTACCTGTGTCTCACCCCCACAAGAAATACCTATCTGGTGGCTTCCTTACAGAAAAGATAGACATCTAGCTGGCCTCCCAATGCAGCAGATAGATAATGTGCAGCCCATGCTGTTAATCGGATCAGATTGCCCACATCTAATCACGCCTGTTGAACCAGTCTGGTTAGGCCCACCAGTGGGCCCAGCAGCAGTCAAAACCCACCATGGATGGACTCTTCAAGGTCCTACTCATGAGATTCGTCATGAGATCAACACCCACCAGTGTTTCTTCACTCCGTTCTCTCCAACACAGACTTGTTTGCTCATGTCGAGAGTCTATGGCAGGTGGAAGTGATTCCCTATCGCAGCGATAGGGTGGTGACACGATCAAAACTAGACCAAGAAGCCATCAGACTTCTGCAGGAGAAGACTGTGTGAGTGGAAGTAGAAGGTACAAGGATGCTGTTCTCCCTCAGCTCAGGAGTGTTGAGAGGAGACTGCTTAAGAACCCAGAGTAGGCATCCGCCTACCAGGCCGAGAAGCAGGAAGCAGGTTATGTGGCCAAGCTGCAACCAAGAGAGGTGGATAGCTCCACAAAGTCACGGTACATCCCGCACCATATGGTTTAGCACAACAACAAGAACTACAACTGTTCCTTCCAGTTTGAAGGCCACAGCCTTAATGAGTTCCTCCTACCAGGACCCACGCTAGATCCATCACTGCTAGCAGTCCTACTACTACTACAAGGCACTAACTTTACGTTCACCTACAACCCGCCAAGCGCCCCTCACTTCGGCGGTTGCTGGGAGAGGGAGATCCACTCCATTAAGGCAGCCCTCAGAGTGACTATTGGAGCCCAGACTGTTACCGAGGAAGTATTGAGGACTGTCCTGATTGAGGTGGAAGGCATCCTCAATTCAAAGCCCCTGGGATACAGCACCTCTGACACTGCTGATCTTGACCCGATCACCCCGTACTGCTTTCTGATTGGCCGTTGAGAAGCGTCCTTACCCCAAGTCATCTACCAAGAGTCAGAGATGCTGAATTGGCGACACTGGCGCCACAGCCAACTGCTTGCAGAGCACTTCTGGAGACATTTTTTGAAGTACTACTTACCAGATCTCCAAGCCCGCCAGAAGTGGAAGACTGAAAAGAAGACATTGGAAATCGGGGATGTAGTCTTGATTGTTGATCCCCAGCTTCCTTGGGCACTCTGGCCTGTAGGCAGAGTCATTCAGACATTCCCCGGTGCAGATGGTCGGGTCCAGACGGCCAGTGTAGACATCAAAGGGAGGACCTACACACGAGGTATCAACCAGATATCAGATATCAACCTTTGGTAGATGAGCGAATTCAGGGGGGCAGCTGTACAAAAGGCTGGGTTGTCCCTATGTCCCGAATAATTCTGACCAATCAGAGTCTTCACTGTGGCTGTAATGTCACCATGGGAGGCTGAGCTAAATCGAAGGTCAGAGGGGACACAGTGCATGTGAGAAGACGGAGGGTTCGGCAGCTGTATTCTAGTTTGTTAAGTGTTATTTAAAGACATTGATTTTGAGTTTATGCTGGGTTACAGTGGGCATACATGTGAAGTAAGTAATCACTGTATATATATTCTCTATTATTGTTAAATGATCAGCTGTTATTCTCATGCCGAATAAGGAGTAGCTGATTAGCATAGCATGCCTGTTCTACTGCTCGTTTCAGTGCATTTGCAAGTATTCCGGTGACGTCTTTGTTGTGAGATACTCGTATGTATATGCTGTGCATTGTGTTATTAGTGCATATTAGTCTTATTATTGTGTGTGCCCATTATGCAATGGTTCTTGTTTGCACATAACGATCATCCACTTAGTAAATGTCCAGTGTAGTGGACAGCACATTCCAGGGCCCAGTTTATGGCGGGGCCCCCTCTCTGACCACAATAGTGGACAAAGGTTTGCTACATTTTAAACTAAAGACCCATCTCTTTAACCTGGCATACACTTAACACATTTAAATATTTCTAATATTCAAATCCGTTACAGGATTGTTAGGCTGCATTAATTAGGTCAACCGGAACCGGGAACACTTCCCATAACACCTGATGCAAGAAAAATGTAATCTACGCTAATATTGTCTGTCTCCTGCTTATTCCGAGGTCAGATCCAGTATGAATCCTGAACAGTTGGCCACTGCAGTTTTCCTTGATCCAGTTTGTATCCAGATGGTGGGTGTGACGATCCCTGCACTCGTGTTTGGGAATGTCGTGACTGATTGACCCGCCTATGGCTCGGTCTGATGGGTGGCTCATTGAGTGCACCTGCCGCTGTGGTTAGGTGCACCTTTTAAAAGAGACCGCTGGAAGTGCGAGCGTGGGGACTTGGCTCGTGGCCTGTTTTTGAGTTATTTTCTTTGGGTTTGTTTGTCTCCCATTTTGGTTCTTTTTCTTGATTTGCTTTATGCATTCGTTTAACACTACAGCACATTACACATGCATTCAGACACTACGCACGACTCTGACAAAACTGATATTCTTCAACGTTAATGTTTGTTTTTCGTTGTACCCCTAGATTTTTGGCAATTTTGTTGTACTGAATAAAATTATTTTTGTCTTGAGTTTAGAATTTGCCGTGTGTCCTTTTTGTTGCCTCCCCACGAGCCAGGGGTCGTAACAGTGGGTCAGTACATATAGACCACCTCTACAGGTCTGTATGGGAGTATAAACTACTTGTTTATTGGTCAGAGGAGAACTGACCCCCTGACTGAGCCTGGTTTCTCCCAAGGTTTTTTTTTTCTCCATCAGTGTCACAGATGGAGTTTTGGTTCCTTGCCACTGTCGCCTATGGCTTGCTCAGTTGGGGAAAACTAAATTGGGGACAAACAATTTATTAATTTGGAACTATTGATTAATTTCCTCAAACTAAAATTGTTTAAAGTTTCTTTTGAATTATTGATATATTACTTTCCCATTTGATACTGTAAAGTTGCTTTGACACAATTTGTATTGTAAAAAGTGCTATATAAATAAAGCTGACTTGACTTGACTTGACATTTTGATTGGAGCTTGGTGGACTAACATAAGCAAACTGTCCAACGCAATCAGATAAAGATGCCAGGACAACTACCAGACACCTCTGAGAGGGCAAGAAGACGACCTTTGGTACAAAGCCCGGGAAAGACAGCAACCTTGAGACTGATTCCTAAGGTTTGTCTCTGTGATGGCCATAAAAATTCCTTAAGCTCCAGATGCGGCTAGATCCATCCAAATCCTTTCAAACCTTGAACTGATGCGAATCACAAGACACACATCTTATACTTATTCAGGGAAATAAGTTTCCCTTATCAGTCGGTCTCTTCGAGTCACGTCGGAGACCGACGGATTGAGATCCCAATACGTCGGTCTCCGACGTGACGTCTCCGTTCCCTCCTTCAGGGAACGAGGGTTACATACGTAACCGAGACGATTCTTACTGACAACGATGTCTAGTGCAACATCTTACACAAACTTAACTGTTACCTGACAAATAATTGCATGTATGAAAATTCGATCTTTTGCCATCATGTTTGGACTTAATGTGTTCGTAACATTGTCAAATATATTCTTGTGATTTGGAAAGTGAGAAATGCACCAGTAAAACTTTAGTTTTAGACACTTTTCTAACTTTGTGTTTGGACTATGCAAATAAATTCCACAAGAGGAAGGAAGGGTGTGCCACCCCATGTCAGTAACACCCTGGTTCTGAGTCCTGTGAGAGAAGGGACATACCCCAATTAACTCCTCCATTTCAAACACATTCTTTCTTGTGAAAGTTTAGCCAATTTCTTTAGGGATTAAAAATTAGCAGTTTCTCCACAACCAAAGGCTGCGCAATGTTGTGCCACCTATTTGATTTTATTTGTGAGTTATAACATACACCGCTCCAAGATGGCGGATTTGTCTGGAGCGGTAGAATGTGGCATACCTATGCATATATCTATAGTAAAGTACATCTTTAAATCTGAAGTATTTGAAAAAATAACAAGTTAATCACAAATAGACACTTTAAAATGTACTTTAAATTTAAGGTCTCATGTCATTTCAGAAATGTATTGATTACTAACGGCACATCAACTTTTAGATCTCAAATCCTCCCCACTGCACTGTTTAAGCTATTGCAGGGCTGTAAAAAATAGTTAAAAAAAAAATAAACTAACTAAATAAATAAATAAATGCTGAAGCTAATACCGTATTAAACATATGGTTTTGTGGTACAATTTAATTTTGTGGCCACTGTGGTTTTACGACAAATATAATTCTTCAGCTGCCCTCACCGTTGTGAAACCAAGTTTAATTTCCTTACACTTTATCATGTAATTCGACCTCCGGTTTCCTCTTGGTTAACCCGGGGACTCCTCCGATCTGTCACAGCTGCTCCGGGGCGCTGAGATAGAGGAGGAGAGTCGGGGTGAGGAGGGGTCTCTCCTCAGATCATGACATTAGCACAGTACACCCACCCCCTGCACCTGCTACGGCGTTTTTCTGACAGAAAACTCACCGTGAGCGGACGGGTCGGTCGAACTGAGGATCTTACTGGCCGTCACAGACCGTTGGCGATTCAAGCAAGCGAAAGAAGACAAATCTACAAAAAAGCGCGCCTTGCGTGCGTGAAGAAAGTGAAAGTGAGCATGTCGTCATCCACTGTGATCGGCAGGTGAGTGCAGCATTATTACCTATGAAAATACATAAGTGTTTAGCGAAAATAAGACATCGTCGAGCGGTGTATTGTTATGCAACTCTGAGCAACCAAATCGCCTTTTAAATTCTGTATTGGTGACATGATACACTGATGCTATTAGACGGTATTACCATGGTACTAGGCTGCTGCAGGCTACTGAGTAACTATATTAATATGCCATATTTAAATTGTACACCAATGTACTTTAAACTATGATACTTTTTTGTTAGAAACTTTTATGAGAAGATAATCTCACTGTTTTGCCACATAATGATTTTTTTTTTTAAACTATAAAAGTCTAGCACAGGGCCTATTTGCAGCAAACACCTTAAGTAGTAATCCTTGTAAGTAGCCTACATTATTATCAAGATTGTTTTAAGACATTTTATAACTGACGTTCTACTGCATTTCAGTTATATAATGTGCTATAAATTCTTATCCCTTATGAATATGATCCCTTATCCCTTATCTTAGCTTACAAAGATAGAGGTCATTATTAATCTGAATTACAGAAGGATGTATAAGCCAATGTAATGTGAAACCCCTTGGGTAATTTCTCCTGATATCTGATTTCTCATGGCAGTTACACTTTCATGTTTTTCTCCTTTTTTTTAAAGCTTAATTTCTCTATATAATCTTTCTGGTGTCCTCTCTCTCTTCTCTACGCACAGTAGAGCAATTTGTTTTAAATCAGTTAGCAGCTTTGGTAATACTTGTTTGCAGACTTGGGTGTTTTTTCTAGACGGATTCACTGAATATATTTTTTGAACCTATATTTTGCGTGTGTATGTACCTACAGTATGTAACCATATTTTTGGTATAAATTTGTACCCAGAAGTGAGCTGAAACCCTCCTTATGGGAAAAACCTTGTTTGTAAAACAACAAAATAAATTAAGATTTTGTAAAACTGTAAAACTTTTCTGTTATAAGTTAGTATTGATAACTAGTTGCATATTTTAGGTAGCTAAGTGAACGTGTCTGCGTGCTTTTGTGGTTTGTTAGTTCTGATGCTGTCATCTGTAGTGATGTCAGTGTGGTATGTCGTTTTATTTCTTCAAGAAATCAGCAAAAGACATTTAGCTAAACGTTATATGGCCAATAACATTTTTAGACATATTTGCACTTTGAAATTCACATGTGCTTCATGAACATGAAGACATTGGAGAGGTCACCCAGTAAACAAGTTAGTGGAAAAAGATCATTGTAAAAAATATTTTGCTAGGAAATTTAATAAAATGTTCTTCATGTAGTAACTGGTAAACTGGTTTTATTCAAATCCAATAAATAGCACATTGTTCATATACAATGTTTGTACATTTTCAACTAAAAGTATTTTAATAGTGATCAAAACTGTAACATTTATAAATGTGACAAACACACAGGTCTGTAAAAGTCATGGAAATGATTAGGTGCTTAAAAAGTCATGGACATTTCTATACTGAATGTTGTTCTCAGCTCTAAAATATTTATAAAAAGTCTTTGAAAGAGCAATCTTTAAAAAATATTTTTTATCCAATAATTATAAACAAATGGAAAAGTCTTTTAAATGCACTGCTTAAAAAGTGGGGGATTATCGATATAATGCAGCAAACAAAACGGTCTCTCTCAGCTATGATGAAGACTGCATGAGTGTCAGACAGGGACGAGTCTGTGTTCTTCCTGCAGGCTTGGTTCTAATTCGTTGTCTTGTTCTGATGCATTTTGTCCCAGCTACCTGGGAAAAGAAACCCCTTTGATGTTCCTCTCACTGAAAGAGATTTAAAGAAAGGGTTTTGCGGTATGCTAATACTCTTCAATTGACTTGTGAGTCTTTTCATTAACACTTTGCTTTGGCAGGATATCTTAGTGAAATTGAATAAAAGACTTAACTTTTCCGCGTCCTCTTTGCCTGACCAGCGGCACAGAGGCATTTGGAGTGTCTGGGATGCTCCGTGAATCTTATTAGAATGCAAGTGGCGTCTCAGCAAAACCAAGTTCAGCATTCTGGGGAGTGCGGCGGGATACTGAAGATGTTGAGCGTTAGGTGGTGATTAAACTCTCAGCCATGCAAAAGTAATGAGTCGGGAAATATATCAAAGGACGAAGCTTGAAGCTGTAATAGCCTGGAGTACGCCTACATTAATAATGTTGTTAATTTCTCCTGCTCCTTGCCCCAGTACCAATGTTATATTTTTTGCTTTCATGTATGGCTTTGTATCTGCTTCAAAGATTTTTAAATTCATCTTAATGTTTGTTAGTGCTAGAGGCTTTTTTTTAATTAAGTGCTCTGATGTGAAAGAGTTTCTGAAATCAATACACATTCAATAAATCCTTCATAGTAATTCCCTCAAGGGACCTCATTCATGAAACACATTTCAATTTACAATGTACAATTTCATGTATCCTGAGAATCACTGCTGTATCTGCTCAGTGCACTAATAGTTTACAGAACCCAGTAGCTCCTGGAAGAAACCAGTGTTCATGTGATTGCAGACTGCAGTCAGTAGGTGGCAAATGTTCCTCAGATTACAGAAGGTATCTGTTCTCTGAGAAGTGACTTCACATAAAACCAAACTCCTGCAACACTGTCAGATCACCGCTGAATATGCTAGTCAAGCTGGTGAAATAGAGTTATAGGTAAGGGTGAAGTAATACTGTATATCTTGATAATGCAGACTCTGTGTACTTTCTGTGTACATGTAGCAAGTTATTCCTTTGCCCTGAATACAGCTGTATACTCATAACAGGCAGTTACATTTCTGACATACAAAAAAAAAATACACACGTTGTTCTAAAGTGTTGTCATTTAATTTATTATGAACAGTATTTTAAATGCCTAGATAAAAGTAACAAAAAGAAGAATTATTTTATAGTCTGTTGTAAGTCTAAAGGCATTTGTGGCCTTGGGTATATAAAGGAAGGTTAAAGGAACAGCCATTAATAAACATTCTGTTCTCACATATTCGTTCTCAGTGCTCTAAATAGGTCAGTACTCAGCGCTGTACTGGCAATTATGCTTTCCACAGTACCAGGAATTATTCTTGTGTACCGGCACCTCTCATAAACTGACGGTACTGTGTTCTCAACAACAGTACTTTGACTAATATTTTTAGCCTTGCAAGCCTTATTTTTGACTCTCAGAAAACAGCTTTCTGTTATTCAGCATGGGGAATTTGCACAAACAGCTTGAAACCAGTGCAAAATTGGCATGAGGAAATTATTTGCTTTATGACTGGATTTTACTCCCGAACTATCAAAATAGAAATTAAAAGGAACTCACACTGTTACGTTTTATATTTGTACATGAAGTGTTGCTCCAACACTATGCCTTTTTATCACCAAAAAGGAAACATTTTCAAAAACAAAATTCTTAAAATATAAAGAAAAAAAGAAATTAAGACTTCTGCAATCCATTTAATAAAAAAAAATAATAATTTACAATATGGGATTAAAGGTCACAGATGTTTCTTCAGTGCATCAGTTCATTGCTTACCAAGTAATACACAATATGTGAGTATTATCAGGGGCTGTCAATTAAACAATCAAAATCAAAATCTTAATTTAAGACTATAGTAGACAAATTCTGTATTTGTCCAAATCCAAAACTTTTTTTTTTTTTTTGGTGAATTTATTACCTCAACAATCAATTCAATACACAAAACAAGTAAAGCTGTATCTATTGTACTCTCTCTTGCTCTCAAAAAAGAAAAAAATAAGTGATTATTTTGTTTATTACATTTTGGAATTTTGCAAACAAATTTAAAACAATGTTAAAATACTTATTTTTCTGTCCTAACTATACACAAACATATGGTTTATTTTACCAAATGCATTTAGAATTTTTCCCATTTCCAGAACCCATTTGCAACCCATTTTTAGGTTATATCCCATTGAGAACAACTGATGTAAATAAAGACCAGCAGCGTCTGTTAACCTTATGAAGTGTGTACAGAAAACACAACACCTGACTGCACACATGAGCATCTTAAGCCTTGAGTTATTAATGTCTTAATTACTGAGGCTTTAGCCAACACAATATCACATATAATGATACAAATAATTGGATAATTAAACCTTCATTAAACCTAGTTCATATAACTCCAGTAAATGGATAAGATGAGTCATAAAATGTTAGCAGGGTAAAAGAGAGCAAGAAAGAAAGAGAGAGAGTGAGATGAGTGAGAAAGAGAAAAGCAGAGATTATAGAAGAGTCTTTGATGGCAGACCGGGCTCTGGGAATCCTAGCGTGCCTTCAGGGGTAGAGCGCTCGCTCACCGCATCAATAATGGATGAAAGATATCTTGTTCATTGCAGGACTGAACCAAGCCGGCATACTGATTTCTAACCGTGAACCTTATGTAAAAATTGCATCAGTGGGTTTAATTTGCCTCATTAAAACCTGCATTCCTGAACACTGTCAGTTTTACAGAGGAAGCTGAAGGGCTCTATTTTTTACAATTTGTAGGAGGCTTGTTACTCTCAGTAAAAACAGAATGTAGGTTCATCTTGTGGGGTAAAACATTCTGCTATGGAGTAAGCAGTGCTGTATGATTATTTAAGAGATTAGAATGAAATTAGTGATGCCAGGAATAAAAATTGTGGGGCAAAAAATGAAAGCAAAATTCTGCACATACAGTATAGGTAAGAAACTGGAATCATCCCAAACAAAAATAAACTATTATTTTAAATTACATTGTTTTGAATCATAAAAATATAAATATAGTGATATTTAAATTATTATTAATTTAAAAAAATAAGGAATAAAATATATCTGTAGTATATTTCCATTCATATTTCCATTTTTTTAAGCACAACAGGGTGTCTAGGAATGCTGCGATAGACGTTGTATTCCTTTTGGTAGACATAAATTAGCTGAGTGTCAGCTGATACCAGTTTATAGATTTTCTTGCTTAAGGTCTGTAAGTTCTTACCTGAACTGTAAGTTACCATCCCTCAGCCGTTTATATTTTGTAGCTCAGGAGCTCATTTCCCTCCTTAATTTTAAATGTTTTTACTCTTTTTACTATTTGTATTTTTTTCTTTTTTTACTCTTTTCTTTTACATTTTTACTTTTCTAATTAGGTCCCATGCAAAGTTTGCTGGGAACTATGTCTTATGTCAACATCAGAAATCATTTTTAAGTATCTTAGACCAGTGGTTCCCAACCTGGGGGGTGCGACCCCCACTAGAGGTCGCCAAGCCCACTCTAATTTGGGGGTAGAAATGGTTACAGTTTGATCATAACTAAGATGAATGTCCCGACAGTTAGTAGATAACTTGTTACTATAGACCCACAACTGCTAAAGAATTGTGTTTATTTGGACGTAGAACATCTTTACGAGCACATCAAACAGGAGACTTTTCAGACGCGCACTCCAACTTCATTTCAGCACCAGACGCGAGTCAGAAACGAGCACAGAAATGGTACCGGTGATGAGAAGCTTCAGTAGATCATCATTGAACTGCCGTCAGATGAGATGTTTTCAAGCTATATGTCGGTAAAAACAAATCTCTTCAAGTGCACGCGCAAATGTGCCGGCACGCACTGTATTAGACCTATATTAAAGTGTTGTATCATATTTAAACCCAAATGAATCTAGTATGCAATGTTGTAGTTATGACGTAAGTTAAGACATGACGCTACAAAAAATTATCTTTATTTAATTTAGAATTTAGTGTTTGATAACTTTATTAAATTAGGCTATATGTTCTTGCTGAAGGGGCACATGACATTATTATAATATATAACATATAACATATAACAATATTATAATGTATAATTACAATATGACATTTATTATAATGTGTATTATTAAAATGGGTTCATGAGAAGATTGTTTTAAGTTCCCTTAAATTAGAAGGTTTTTTTAAGAGTAACAAATGTAAAATTGATAGCTTTCAATTATACTGTAATGTTGAATAGCTATAGTCAATGGTTAAATATTAGGGGGGAAAAAACATAGAGACATCAGATGGTATTAGTGGTACTTGCCTTCAGTCATTTAAAAATATGGCATTAAACAAATATTAAAAATATACTTTATATATGTTAATATATGTATATCTTAATATATGAACTTTCTACATTAATTTGAAGACTGAATGTGAAATTATTGCAATATAAAGGTATAATTAAACACTTTAATGTTAGGTGGGATTAATCATGATTAATCGCGATTCATTTCAGAAAAATTATGTTTTTTTTTTTTTATCGATTGACCACCCTTTTTTTTTTTTAATGGGGGTCGTTGAAAAAATGTAATGTTAAAATAGGGGTCCCCTGGAAAAAAAGGTTGGGAATCACTGCTTTAGACAAACTGTAAAAAAAGTACTTTAAATAAATGACACAGTCTTTTCACTTTTTCAGTGTTCTTGTCCAAAACACAGTCAGTCCAAGCATTATTCTATTTGTCAGCTATCTTGCACTGCAAAACTACAGTACTGACTTGTCCAAACACATGCAAATAAAGGCAGGCAATGCATTAATAGCATGTGAGGATTGTTGCAGCATACAAAGCTTCCTGTTAAATGTTCATCACACCTTTTACAAGTCTTAGATGGAAGACTCTAAGGCACTGCAATGGTGAGCTTCAAAGTATGATATGCAGACATTCATATGTGTTGCTTTGTGCCTTATGATTACTTTAACAGATGTTATTTGAAGGGCAACTCCGTTTTAAATGCAGATCTCATTTGCAATGCAGATATCTGAATAATCCTCTCGGTTACTAATACACCTTTGTCCGTTTTCATGTGTCTAGCACGTACAACTGCTTCTGCATATCAGAGGGACAAAACTCAGTCAGTCAAACAAAAACTGGTATTACTGAACTGGCATTATAACACAATTCATTATGCTCAGACTAGAGAAATAACATTAGTGACTATATGGGACTAAAGACTATATAAGGACCTTATAGAGATCATGAAATGGAGAATCAAAATGTTTTGATGAGTAGTTCATAGCTGGCTGTAAAGTATTTGCTGTACTGGGCTGTCCTAATGTTGTGGTCTATTGTAGTGAGTGTGCCCCTTTCTTCACTCCATAAATAATAATTTTCTTTAGATAGAAGTTAATTTCCACATAGCTAATATTTTAGTTTAATTAGACTGAACTTTATAAAGAAGGCGGTGCATTACTTCTTTAGCACCAATGTAAGATGAATCAACATTCACCTCTACACACAATGGCAAACTTAGGTCTGGAATCTGGATGCTTGAGGTTTGCTGCAGTTATAAAACTCTGGAATATATTAATATTACCTTTAATATAATTAATATTATTTTATTTAAATCAGTAATTATTATTAAATCAGACAATTTTATACATGAAAATCAGAATGACTGAAGATATTATATTTGGAGGGAAATGTTCCAATAGCTTTGCAGGCAAAGAGAAAATAAGAGGAAACATGATGTCAGTGACTTTTTGTCATGCATGAACACTGGCTATATATGGTATGTCTTCACTCATGTCTTCACACTTGTTAACACTCCGGTCTGTTGGTAACTAGATATTTGGCTTGTTTTAAAATATCGGCATCGACCGATAAGATTTTCTGTTTGGCCGATGCGTTTAAGGAGGGACTTTTATTTAGACAGCGCTGAGAACAGCAGCGCCTGAGCACAGAGTGCTCACATTATCACCTCTTGTTCGCTGTCGTTATACGTAAAAGTTCTAATATGGATAAAAGTCTGTCTAATAATCAGATAGAACTGTTAAACAAAGTAATTAAAATGTATACAGAAAAGTATTAAAATGATTGCTTTTGTATTATTAGTAATAAAAAGCCAAACATTATAATACTTTCTCATTTGCCGTCAACATTTAGCAAATACACATTCATTATTTAAACAAATCTTTGATTGACTAATGGACATTAAATTTTTTTACGAAACTTGCAAACTTAGTCGAATCCAGCTGTACGATCTTGTGAAGTGTACATTTGTATATTGCCTGATCGCGTGTTGGTCTCTGCGTGATGGTCAGTCCGTGTGAATTGAATACAGACAGGGGAAGATCAACAAACTTAAAACCTGTGATTTCATGCTGTGCTTTATCCATTTGCCCACTGTCATATTCATGTCATTTTCACTGTGTGCTGTATGTAAAATGAGAGTTACCTTTTTTTGAAAAGATTCCCAATGCACACAAACTTACCAGAATACTGAGTGCAACAAACTGTATAAGCCACTCCCAAGGTGTTTTTGCCTCCATATTTTGTTCCTTGCTAATTTCACCATTTGGCTTGATCACATGGGCTTAAAAAAACAGATTAAGTAAACTTTTAGAACATTTTATAAATTAAACAGTGCTTGAATCTATCAACAGAGGTTGTTGAAAAAGCCTAATGGCACTGTATTATCCTCTGTACAGCTGATTTACATTTGAAACTGAAGTTGATACTATAATTGAATCTGATCTTATATATAAATAAACGTTACTTATTGAATATTTTCCATGAAATTAACTCAAGGTTGTTACGATAATTTGTTACTGAAGTTTGTTATTATAGTTGAAATTTAAGGGGAAGTACCTGGTAATCATGACAAAAAATACAAGAATAAACAATTCATCTCACCCTTACATAAAACAACTAGTAGCATGGCTAGCATATTTCATTATAAACTGTACCTTCAGTAGTTCCATCTCAGTTTTCAGTCTTTCTTTGGCACAAAACAGTTGTCAACAGCTTGGAAGTGTGAAGACTGAGTGAAGACCGATGTAGGTTCCAGCTGCACAGTTGTTATTCTTTGTAATTCTGCATTCACTTTATTAAATGAGAGAAAACATAATTTCTTTAGATTTGAGAGGGGGTTTTCAGATACGTTATGTTCCTTTTGCTCTAAACATTGGGAACTCACTTGAAAAGGTTGAAACGGGGCTGTCCTTTATGTCTTGCACACATGGACATTGATTAATGATTTCGTGTTGGCGAAGTGCAAATTCAATTGCAAAAAAGTTGTGTTCATAATTGCTGTTCATTGTTGTTCTTATAAAAAAAAATCTGCAATTCTGCAACAACAATAATGTTAATAGAAATGTGTAATGTTAATAATTAAAATATCTAATTTATAAACAATCATTTATTATTTTTTCTGAAACACAAAATAACAAAGAACTAAGTTTAGGGCTTCCATAGAAACATAATCGCGCAGAATGACAGTTTAATCTTGTTAGCCCCTAACTGGATGTGTAATTATGAAGAATGAATAGATTCAAGGGATTTCGTTTAAATAAAATACATACACGGTTTCACTGTTGCTAGTGTGCCAGAGTTTACTGTAGATTAGTGCGGAACGTCCTGGCAGATCGCCGGGTCAGGTCCTCACAGATGTATAAAATTTAATTTGATGTTCGATTTTCAACCCTACGATGTTGTGCAACAAAACGCACTTATGTTCATGGATTATTATTCGTAAAATGCCAGCGTGAGGGATTGAAATGAAAAAGTACATTGGAGTGATGGAAACGCCGTGCACACTGTTCAATGGCAGCTAACGTTAACGTTAATCAGTGTAAAACATGATTTCCCATACTTTATGAGCATACTACATACCAATACGTGATGTGGATATTAGGCCACAAAATAAGAATTCCTGCAGCCATTAAACAGTGTTGCTCGTTCCGCATTAGTTAGGATAGTAATGTACAAAAAAATATTGGCTACATAAACTAATTAGCATCTTTATTTTTTCAAGAGCATTAACTTGCACTACCTCCAATCAGTTTTAAATAGCAGAACTTAACTAGTATTTTTTGATTGACGGCTATATTAGATAAAGTAGACAATTCAAACAATTTACAACTGTTTTTTTTTCATATATAAATTAAACAGTATTCCTTACCTTTGTGAAATTAACTGAAAAAGAGCAGCGATCAGCTTTGCCTTCAGGTTGTCAGTGGAAAAACTTCAGCGCATGCGTGCCTCGCGCTCATGAGCTGATTTAACAGGCGTGTTGTAACACAAAGCTTGTAAACTGAAAACAGCTAATTTCCATCAAGTTGGATTCATTCAATATTCTCTCTATTTGGAATTATTCAAAAAATGATAGCTAAATCCTTAACAACAGAATTGAGTAGGTTTTATTCCAGTCATTTTTTATTAATTTTATTTTTTAAATATTTTAAAAACCTAGAGATTAATTTTGTTAACAAAGTTTAGATAATAAATGTAATGAAATCTACCAACCTACAGAATGATTTTTTACAGTGTACGACATGTATGGCTTCAGAAGACTTGGAATACAACATAACTTGTTTGTAATGCTTTTATACTGCTTGTTTAGTGTCATTTTTTTCCAATAAATACCTGTGACTGTAATTATATTTGCCTGTTGCGTGTTTTATATTGTTCAGAAGTGGGTAGTGTAGTGAATTTTGCTTTCACCAACATAAGGCGGCGAAATAGATGAATACTTGCGTCACAGGTGACGTTATGATTTTTGGATCACGTGTCACTTAATGTGTGGTTATGAGTACATCACATAAGAAAGATTGGTGGGATCTCTAACTTGTAGAACCTCTCACTGTATTATCAACACAAGGAAGACAAAAGTGTAATAAAATACATTTTATTAACAAAAGATAGACACGAGTAATCAGCAACTACTAATTGAATACCATGAATGAAAAATTAATAAAGTGCATAAGATGCATAAAATACAAGTGATTCAGTTGGGTGTTGCTATGTCAGAGCTATGTTTTCTCATGGAAAGATAAACTGTTGCTACTCTGAAACAAATAAGGTGAAGAACCTTATTATACATCAAACAAATAAATGAGCTAAATATTTGTTATGTTAACTGCAATCAGCTATATAATATCTAATGTAAATTAGAAAAATCATATACTGATAATATACAACAATGCCAAGGTCTCTGGAAGAGGTTTGGAAGTGATATTTATGTTCTCTGTGGTTGACTGAGCAGTCCTGTGCCGGCAAATTCTTCCACTGGTTGTGTTGGTAGCAGTCAGTGGGAATAGGAGCAGGAATCTGCAGGAATCAGCCTTGAACATGAAGCTCTGCAGGATGCTGATCTCCTGGAGCACCAAAGGGTCCTAAGATCTGGAACACGCAGATGTGGCCCTGGTGTAGGTGCTGAAGGCTCTTAGCTTCGAACACGCAAGCAAAAGTACCTAAAGTGAAGGTCTGCTCGCCGGAGCTTAACCTTGTTGCAAATGTCTGTGTGTCTTCTGCCTCTCGGGGCTAGAGACTCAGAACTTGGTTGATCCACTTTGTCTCTCTTGGATGGAGACTTGGGACTTGCTGCATCTGTTGTTATCTCGCTGGACAAAGACTCTGAATGTAAAGTATCTCTTTCCTCACAGGCTCGAGGCTCAGAATGTAGCCGTATCTGTTGCTGCCTCAAAGCTGGAGACTCAAAGCGTGGAGCCTCTGTTTTTGCCTCTCTGGACAGTAGACTCAGAATGGTGTAGCTGTTATTGCCTCTTCCCTTACAAGACTCAGACTCAGTTCTTTGTTACTCTGCTAATGTCTCACCTTTGTAGGCCGGAGACTCAGAACAGTTTTGTCTGTTGCTGCCTTTCCTGTAGCGGGATGGAGACTCAGAACCAGGGTGTTACTGTTAGTGTCTCTCTGGACGGGAGGCTCAGAAAGTTGATGATCTGTTGGCGTCGCTTTCCATACAGGACTGCGACTCAGAACAGGTATCTGTTATTGTCTCAACTTTGCGGGGCTCAGGCTCAGAACAAGGAATGTCTTTTGGAAGGGTACCTTTATCCCTTTCCATTGAGGAGGAGATTGCAATTTGGTGCTTCTCCTTTTCCGTGCTGTGATTGGCTGGTTCCATCAGAGCGGGGAGTCATGGGGTGGCCCACCCTTCCTTCCTTCCTTCCTTCCTTCCTTCCTTCCTCTTGTGGAATTTATTTGCATAGTCCAAACACAAAGTGTCACTGAAGTTTTACCGGTGCATTTCTCACTTTCCAAACCACAACAAGAATACATATGACAATGTTACAAACACATGATGGCAAAAGATCGAACTGCCTTGCTTTTTTTTCCCAGTAACAGCTGATTTTGTGTAAGATGTTGCACTACACATCGCTGTCAGTGAGAATACTTATTTCCCTGCATAAGTATAAGATGTGTGTGTTGTGGTTCGCATCAGTTCAAGGTTTGAAAAGACTTGGAATAGATTTGGATGGATCTCCTTGATCTCTCTTTGTTTCACCCACTTCTGCTGCGTATGGAGATTACGGAATTTTTATGACACAGGGACAAACCTTAGGAATCATTCTCAAGGTGGATGGAGGGCAGAAACTGCATTTGGACCAATAGGAAGTTCTGTCCTTCCCAGGCTTTGTGCCGAAGGTCTTCTTCTTGCCCTCTAAGAAGTGTCTGGCAGTTGTCCTGGCATCTTTATCTGATGCCGTTGGACAGTTTGCTTATGTTAGTCCACCAAGCTCCAATCAAAATGTAACAAACCTTTGTCCATTGTTGTGGTCAGAGAGAAGGCCCCGCCATAAACTGGGCCTTGGAATGTGCTGTCCACTACAGTAGGTTTAGGGTAGGGGTCCCAGTCTGACAAAGCAAATTTTTTCAATTGCTAACAAGCGTTTACCAATACTTAAAGTACTTTTTCTAAATTCTTAACACAGCAACACACCTACCTCACACAATTAGCCAAATAGTTAATTTTCTGGCCAAAACCACATTTTGTTAAATTCAGACTATACATTTCAAAATGCTGAATACCTTTTTTCTACATATACTATCTCTATAAAAACACAGCAAACCTTATTCAAAACCAAGTCATACAGTCAAAACATTTAGCACTAGTTTCTATCCAACAGAAACATATAGTCAATCACAGCACAGTGATTGTCAAAATACTAACAGTTGGTGGCTTTACAAAAACTGCATTACTTGTCATGTTTCAGTTCTATCTGCATATAATAGATAATATAAAATCCATTGTTTTTGTTTGTTTGTTTGTTTGTTTGTTTGTTTTTTGTTTTTGTTTTTGTTTTTGTTTGCTTTGTTTTTTTTTTTTTTTTTTTTTAATTTAACCTTCAGTTTGTCTTCAACTGAAACCCACATTTTAAAAAGTGCTGAATGTGTTCTTTCTTGGCAACATACTATCTAAAACTGAATTGACTGATTACTTTACAGAAAAAGATAGGGTCCCCTATGCAGAAATTCAGTTGAAACCTTGATTGAAATTGCTTTCCACTGGGTAGGGGTTGGATATGGATGGTGCCCCCATGGTAGCTGATGGAACATATATATTCAGCATACATATATATATATATATATATATATATATATATATATATATAACAGCATATATTGTCTTTGGTTACAGTTTTGCCACAGAATATAAAGGGTAAAGGGTAACTGTGACCTTTTTATCTCACAATTCTGACTTCTATTCTTGGAATTGTGAGTTTACATCTTGCAATTCAGACTTTATCAGAATTGTGAGATAAAAAAAGTCACAATTACCCTTTATCCTTTTTTTCTCTCTCTGATTCTTTGTGTTGTTCTGCATCTACAAAACCAGTTCAAAGAGGTCTTTTTTTACGTTATGTTGATGTAATTGAAATAGCTTCAACACCTGACTATTCCTCCAACTGAGACTGGAATCAGCTATTTCTAAATATTTCATTGATCTGTTACTTAAATATGCTTATCAGTTGTTACAATATTTTATATTGAGATATTTTCAATCATTTTGAGCTGCTGTTGTTGCAGAAATAGAGACTTAAGCTTGTACGAAAAGAAAATGTTTGCATTTTAGAAACATGGTAATTGACTGCATATTGTGTGAAAACAACACAAATTGTATTAATGGTATGGTCACAACAGACAGATGTTGTGCTAATTGTGTTTTGAAAATGTAACTACAGATTGGATAAAAGTTTGTTAGCAATCGAAAAAAACTGTATTAGAGGTAGAGGTAACTTTTAAATATAAAATCCAAATATTTTTATTTATCCAACTTGTTCCTTTGCCCTTCCTTTTAGTTTCCATGGTGATTGATTAGCTCCTCCCTTTGTTACCTCATTATCTTGTCTATTTAAACATCTGTGTTTGCCATGGTTCTTTGTCTGGTGTTGTTCCTGTATGGCTGTTTTGTGTGCGCCCATGTCCTTCCTTGTCTTTTGCCCTGAGCCCATGCCTGGATTTTTGCTTTGTGTTTTTGTTTAATTAAACTTTTGCTGCATTTGGATCCTCTGCTTCTCCTTTCCTCAACCACACATTACAGAAGACTTCACCTTAACCGAATTCAGTGACTTTATTTCCACCTCTCAGCTCACCATGGACCCCGTAGACCTGCATCTGAAGCAAGGTAACCTATCCATTGAGGACTACGTTCATCAGTTTTGCGAACTCATTTTCCAGACGGCTTACTATGATGAGATATTGTTTATAGACTTGTGGACTCAATGAGCCACTCAAGTCAAGGCTTCGACTTGAGGGCTTCCATTCGTTCCTGATTGTGTTCTTGGACTATACTTTGTAGGGCTGGGCGATATATATATATATATATATATATATATATATATATATATATATATATATATATATATATATATATATATATATATATATATATATATATTATGCTTATCTCATCAGTAAAGCCGGTTCTTTGATTAGCGGTAAATCTCGATCACCTGTTTTCAAATGGAGCGTCAGGTAAAAACAGAGCCGTAGATCATTCATTGGAGCAGCTTTTCAGTGATCTACAGCTCTGTGCATTAACTGGCGCACCATTTGAAAACAGGTGATGGAGATTTACCGCTAATCAAAGAACCCGCTTTACGTCAGATGCGCATGAATATATCGATCGATATATATTGCCCAGCCCTAATACTTTGTGGTGCGAGGGCTCATTGTATGTTGTGGGTCTTGCGGAGGAGGAATATGACACCACAGAGATGGTAGCCGCGGGACAGTCTAGTTCATTTTACACCACGCCTATCTCACACCTCGCTCACAAGATGGCTGTCACGACTGAGCGCGATCACAAAATGGCGGCTCCAGCAACGCACTCTCTTGTGACCAGCGCACATCTCCAACGGACATCCAGCGTGGAGAACCTCCCACCGTTGCTGGCAGCTGATTTCTTGAGGCCAACACCTGACCACTATGGATCCAGCAGTAAGAATCATGCGTCTCCGTCAAGACATCATCATTTGGAGAATTATGTCAAGAACTTTGAGTTGGCTAATCTGGCAACAGTGGAGGAAATCACCCTCATGATTTTTTTCGGGGGGGGGGGACTAGCTGAGCCTCTCAGCTTGCTCATGCAGCTGCATGACCCTAGCTGGAGATTGGAATTTTACATCAACCTAGCATTGCAGCTGAGTGGCTCTGCTTTTATTCTCTGAGTTGCTGAAGAGCAGTGCGGTGCTCCCGCAATAGCCAACTCAGAGACTTTCTATAAGAAGGCTGCCATCTCTGAGCCTGTGCATGTCTCGGCCGCCCTTCCAGAGTCTGCTCCTGTCATGGCCGCCCTTCCAGAGTCTTGGCATGTCGCAGATGATCATCCAGAGCTTTGTCTCAACCTAGCTGCAGAGGCTGCCTATGAACTCTCTGCCCAGTCTTGGTGGGCTCTGCCCTGGTGGGTTCCTGCTCCATCCGCTCCGCCCTGGGGGGCATCTGTTCCATCTGCTCCTCTGTGGTGGTCTTCTGCTCTGCCGTGGAGGTCTTCTGTTCCATCTGCTCCACCGTGGAGGTCTTCTGTCCTGCTCTGGTGGTCTTCTGCTCCACCGTGGGGTATTTTTGGATCTTTCTGGCCTGCTGTGATGGTCCTCAGCTCCCCCTGTCATGCTGGCTCCACCCTGGCTCCCTGTTCTGCCGGTCCTGTCTCAGAACCTAGATCCTCCTCCCTTACATGGACCTGCCCCTCCTTCCCTCCCCATTCACCCTCAGCTCCATCTTACGCCTGGACTTGAACTTTTGGGTTTATTTGGAGTGTCTGGAAGCCACTCCTTTGAGGGGGGCTATGTCATGATTCTGGTCTGTGTTTCCCTGTCTTGGTTTTGTGGGCTCTTATTTTGAGTCGTTGTTGTTGTTGTTGTTGTTGTTGTTGTTGTTGTTGTTGTTGTTGTTGTTGTTGTTGTTCCCCACTGATTTTGCTTTCCTTTGCCCTTCCTTTTAGTTTCCTTGGTGATTTTAATTAGCTCCTCTCTTTGTTACCTTATTATCTTGTCTATTTAAACATCTGTGTTTGCCATGGTTCTGGCTATTTTGTCGCCCATGTCCTTCCTTGTCTTTCGCCCTGAGCCCATGCCTGGATTTACTTTGTTTTTGTTTAATTAAACTTTTGCTGCATTTGGATCAACTAATCATCGTAATAAATGTAATTTCAGTTCTACTTTCTGAGTATAAATTATCATATGCAGTAAAAGACCACCACAATCAAGCACTGTAAAAGGTTTTGCCACAAACTCTGACTGACTGGCTTCTCTTCAGACCTTAGAACTGTACATGAATTATGAGCTTCTAGAACACTTGACCTTGTCAGTGAACTACGGCTCTGTGTAGTAAACGCGGCTGCATGAATGAACACGTGAATGAGATTTACGACTAATCACAGAACCGGCATTACTGATGAGATACGTATGATAATTTGCGTCCAAATATCGCACAGCCCTAAACTAAAATAAACAACACAGTTCTTTCTTAGTCTTATTAAATGCAAACAATAAGTGCAGCCATAACCAAATTTTTACAGCATGATACAGAGCTATAGACAACTACACAACCTATTATAGCCTACATACTAATAACAATCTACATTATGTAGCCTAATTTGTGTGCATCAGGGAGTCGCTCTCAAAACGCAGGGTAATAAAATAACTTTTGGTGCATTTTACTTTTGGTTTTGAATTAACTATCATGCAAACTCTCTGCGGTGCTGAGTGTGCATTTTACAATACAAGACATTATTTTTGCCAGAATACAATAAATTCTGCAATAAAATCTGCAATAAATTCCCCTGTAATGTTTCTTATGGGCCAGTGATTGGCTTTTTTTCGTGCTGAAATAAATGTGAAATATTAAAAGAAATGGTCTAGCCAATCAGAGGCCCCTGTACATGTTGGGCACCTAGGCTGCAGCCTAGTCATGCCTGTGCGTTAATCCGGACTTGAATCGATAGTTGTTGATGCATGACACTAAGCACAGCTCCCTTGAAAGCTGACTATGCATGCTCCATTCCAAGGCACTTTACACTTAACTCATGAGTGTCGTTGGGTGTGATCATGGTGGAACACACTTTCTAAACATGCTTTTTTTCCAACACACATTCCACACAGACAAACGGCTTTCTGAAGACAATGAAGCTGAAGACTCATTCTCTAGGCACCCCTTTTGTTTTTAGCAGTCTTCCCCACAGCTGGTGACCTGCTTGACTGTTTTAGCTTTTGAGTTTTTCTGCTTTATGTGTTTTTATCAACAGTTTATTTCCATTTTTTTTTTCAATCATCCTTGACATTCCCAAATAACATGTTGTGCTATTTGAGACATCATTTTGTACATATCACAAACAGTACATTTGGATAGATTATACAAAATTTATAGGTGCATTCAAATCATAATCAAAGTTTGAGCTGGAGTATTAATGATATTTCACTCAGCAAACACCACTAATAAACAGATTGGAGATGTGATAGTAGTTTAGCTCTACTTTTCAGCACAATGGTAACCACAAAATTCAGTAACAGCAACTCTTCTAAATGTTTAGATTAACATGAACTACCAATATTTTCCCCTTTATTAAAAACACATAAAATAGCATTTAATCCCTAAATTTACTCTCCTATAAGGCAGTCAAATTAAAATCTAACTTGAAGCAGTGCATGCTGGTTAGACATTTTGTCCGACGTGAGATGGTGCCGAGTGTCACTATCCCGAGCAAAAAGTGTCCGACTTCACGGATCTGATTTCAACTCCACCGAACTCAAGTCGAACACGCCTAAAGCCTTGATTACAATGGCCTCCAACTTAGCTCATAATAGGTGCGTTCAACTTAACACAGCGCTACACAGCTCGATTAAATTCTGACTTGAAGCAGTGCATGCCAGTTAGAAATTTTGTCTGACTTGAGACGGCGCAGACGGCACGTGACTGCCACAAGTGGCATCAAAGTACCGAGTTAGCCATTCAAGACCAGCCGGCTAACTCAGCTGCAACAGTTTTTCAAGAGCGGCTGCACAAGCGTTCATGACGTAAACGCTTTTTCACGATTGGTCAGATTCATCGCATGACAACGATCACGTGTGTTTCGTGTTTGTTCTAACCTTTTTAATTCCAAAAATTGCCACAAATCTGTGTTTTTAGAACAGTATACACTTTTTTACTGTAGTCGCACGTTATCTGTAGTCAAGTTTATCATAACACACAAGGATAAAAGCATATATACCCCCAATTTATTAGTATTTAAATAGTATATGTTTATGCTGAATTATATTCTTGAACAGATGGCACTGTATTAAGCAGTATATAAAAGGTGTTTCTGTTGCTCATGAAAACGTTTCTGAACCATCTGTGTATTTGACAAATAGTGCATTTTATTCTCTTCATCTGTGATAGAGTATGCAAACACCGTGTAAGTGTCACTACCGAGAGCAGAAAGTGTCCGACCTGACGTGTACGTTTTAAACTCCGCCCCCGACTGCAACCGGCTTATCTCGTTGAATGCCGATTGTAGCAATGGTTCAAGTCGAACACACCTAATGCTTTTGAGAAATGCAGACCTGGGCAGTGCATCTGTATTTCCCAGCATGCTTTGAAAGGGACTACATTAGAAGCTTAAATTTAAATATTACAGTTTTTTTAAATTGCTAACATCTATTTGTCCAAACTGTAGTCCCATTTTCAAAACTCTAAACACAATTAGCACAACATCTGTCTGTTGTGCCCATATCATTAACATAATTTGTTTTGTTTTCACACAATATGCAGTCAATTACTATGTTTCTAAAATGCATACTTTTTTTGTCATACCCAGAATCAAAATCATGGGTCTTTTTAGTCATATTTACAAATGCTTAAACACAGCATGTCAGAAATGAAGACCCTAATGTTCCAAACCTTAAACACTGTATAAAGCCTTTACTTCTGCAACAACAGCAGCTCAAAATTAGCTTTCTATATAAAATATTGTAACAACTGATAAACATTGTAAAGTAACAGATCAATGAAATATTTAGAAATACCTGATCCCAGTCTCAGTTGACGCTGAAAAAAGGTTGAAAAAAGACCTCTTTGAATTGGTTTTGTGGATGCAGAACAACACAAAGAATCAGAGAGAGAAAAAAATAATGCCTGGGAGAGGGAGAGAAGTAGTTGTTAGAGGAGGAGTAGTTGGATCTCAAAAAGGGAGAAGAAGAGGTAAGGGAGAGGAGTAAGAATGTGTGCTGGACTGTGCATTTGTATGTTTGTTTTTTCCCCTTACACATGTGAGACCTATGAAAGCTTATTTCTGCCACATAATATAAAGGGTAAAGTGTAATTGTGACTTTTAATCTTACAATTCTGATATAGTCTGAATTTCAAGATGTAAACTCGCGATTTCAAGAATAGAAGTATTTTTTTATATTGTCATTTGCAGGTAGAACTGAAACATGACAAGTAATGCAAATTTTTGTAAAGCCATTAGCTATTAGTATTTTGACAGTCACTGTGCTGTGATTGACTATATGTTTCTTTTAGATAGTAACCAGTGCTAATGTTTTGACTGAATGACTCAATTTTAAATTGGATTTTTTGTGTTTTGATGTAGAAAAAGGTATTCAGCATTTTGAAATGTTGAGTTTGTATTTATTTAACAAAATTTGGTTTTGGCCAGAAACTGTTTGGCTAGTAGTGTGATGTAGGTGTGTTGCTGTGTTAAGAGTTTAGAAAAAGTACTTTAAGTATTGGTAAATGCTTGCTAGCAATTGTTTTTTAGTTAAGGGAGAGTTTCTGTTAATGTTTAATGTTCAGTTGTGTTGAACATTCAGAAGAGTTTCTTTTATAGAACGTTGTGGTTACCATTGTGCTAAAGAGTAGTGCTGTTAATTGTATTTTCACTTTGCTGCAACATAAAGTGTGTAGTGACCATAAATTGCAATTATTCTTTGAGCCAACTTTTGTTAGTTAGTGCAGTATAATGAGGAGTCAGTAGAGTTGGGATCCATATGCAACTTTATTAAAGCCAGTATCAAAAAAAAACAAAACAAAAAAAAAACAGTCAGATGTCAATCAACAGCATTAAGCACAACTGAGACAGAGCTGATTCATAGAGTCCAGACAGAAAGTCTGGGCAGGCGGCAAGCAATAAACAGTGTAAATCCACAAGACAGGCAAGGTCAAAAAGGCAGGCAGCAAGCAATTGGCAGAGAGATAACAATCCAGGTCAGCAACAGATAATCAAACAGGGAATACTAAAACTAACACTTGCAACTAAAAGTAAAGAAAAAAATACAATCACATCTACACATTCAAGATGTACAGTGCTGCCTGAAGGTTTGTGAACCTATTTCTGGATAAATATGACTCAAAACATCGTCAGATTTATATATAAGTCCTGAAAGTAGACGAAGAGAACCCAATCAAACAAGTAAGAGACAAATAATTTCTTTGTCTTTTATTTATTGAGAAAAATTATCCAGTGTTACATAACTGTGTGCATTGCAAAAGTATGTGAGTTATGTCAGTAACTGAAGGTAAAGTTTCTTGTAAATGCTGATTAGTCCTGCATAATAGCATGTAGGTTTTAGCCCATTCCTTAGTGCAGAACCACTTAAACTCTGTGATGTTGGTGGGTTTCCCCCTAACTGCTTGCTTAGTTCCTTCCACAACATTTTAATTGGATTAAGGTCTGGACTTTGACTCAGCCATTCCAAAACAATAACTTTGTTCATCTTTAAAGGTGCTGTATGTAAGTTTTTGACTCTACTAAAGCATAAAAATACCATAATATGTTTTCAGATATTTAAGAAACATGCTAAGTTAACATACTTGTTTATCTGAAAAACAATGCTACAGTTAGTTATTCTCTTTTGAAAATGTGCATTCCGTGTCGGAATCCCTATATCTGTTTTGTTTTGTGTAACCCGCCCACTGCCAGTTTACCCAATTGTATTTGCCAGTTGGCGGAAAACATAATGTATTTAATTTCAGTCATGGAAGCTGCTAAACGAAAGAAGTCAGAGTCAGAGATCGAACATTCTACCCATCCTAAAAAGTCTCGGCATCCATCCAGAAAAGTGTATTATCAACGGTATAATAAAAGCTGTATAAATATTGGAGATGAGTTTGAGAGATGGAGAGAGCTTAAACAGACAAAGGTTTCAAAACAAATGTTGAATTGGCTATTTTTGTCATTGGCAAGTAGGCTAAAGTTAGTTAGCTGATCTATACTGTGAATATTCCTATGAATAGGAATATTTTAAGTAAATGTAACATTCAGACAGTACTCGCGTTTACACTGTGTTTCGTGGTACCTCAGGCAGCGTGTATTCGAGCCAGTGTGGCCAACTAGTGCGGAGGTGCAGACGGATCATGGCTGTTTATCACATCGGTAACAACGGTGACAGAAAAATATGAAAACTACGAAATACAAATACAAAATTTTATTTTTATTTACCAATACAAATGCAACTGAATTAGTTGATGTGGTGAAATTATTATAACGTACATTGCTATACACTTCTTATATTCTTTTTTTAGCTATTGGGGTCTGTCTCAGGCTGCAGTGAGAAAGAACAAAAGGCTACTACTATTTAGACATGAATGTGAAACTATTTATTAATTTTCTTCAGCAATGTGTTGTCGTCGGGGAAAAAAAAAATAGTAACTCCAGAGTGTGGATTTGTGGAATAAAAGTCTTAGGTTTTCGGCATAACTGGCTTAACTGTCTGTGTATATTTTATGCATAAGTCATTGAGGCAGTCTCGTTTGAGAAAATGTTATATTTAGATTTCAAAGTGAGAAATAAATTATAGTATTTCACACCTCACAATGATAACAGTCTACTTGATTGCGATTAGAACTGGGCCGCCTCAATGTATGCGACCAACAAATGCGACCTTCGGAGGATGCAGCAGCAGAAATTTTTCAGGAATGGAATTTTTGAGAAAAGCGGGTTTAAAGTGAGACGTGTTTTACTTTCACTTTTATGGAGAGCTATCAGGAGCGCGATACGGCATTACTACACAAACAAACGTCTTTTTCCCCCGTTGTTTATCATGGGTATAGTCTCCGAACTTCTGATCACCCCTTGTGTTTTATATAGCGTGTTTTTATATAGCATGTTTAAATAGCACAAATAATGTACCTTGTAGTTGTAGGTAAAATTTAGAAACGCGAGCGCAGCACAACTGTTTGCGCACTGATTAGCCTATATAACAGACTGTCATCGGACTCCTCTTTAGTAACTTCTTCATTCGATCCTTCATCTCTGGATGTGAAATGGTAAAATATAACATTTAAGGCACAGACATCACCAGAATTAATCAGTTTGAGACTAGTTAGATCATTTGAGTGAGCAGCTTCCTGCAACTGCGTTAATCTCTTGCGCGCCTCCATTTCACGGTATTAAAAAAAATAAATGAATAACACCAATTAATTTTAATCAATTGACAGCCCTAGAAATGACTGTTTGAAATTGAAATTGTTTCGCTGTTAAATGTTTGAGCTGTTAAAAGTTTAAGTGGAGACAGAACAGGAAAAAAGCATTTGGTTTTATTTATTTATTTATTTTGCACTAGCAAAGCCTATTTGTGTAAGGGTCATGCACTACAAATCAGAAGGCACTTAAGTTAATTTATGATTTGTTGTCTGAAACAAAGAAATACAAGTATCTGTAACATGAAATGCATCATATTTGTTTAATTCCATTATACTGCATCGAATCGTGTTGAATCGAATCGAAATCGGATCGCACTGCATCGTAACAGGGGTGTATTGTATCGCATTGCATCGCTAGCTGCTTCATGTATCTTTAAAGTATCGTATCGTTGGCTATGCATCGAGATGCGTATCGCATTGGCCTCAGTTATGGAGATGCACATCCCTAATGGAAAGTATTCAGACCCCCTTAAATTTTTCACTCTTTGTTATATTGCAGCCATTTGCTAAAATCATTTAAGTTCATTTTTTTCCTCATTAATGTTCACACAGCACCCTATATTGACAGAAAAACACAGAATTGTTGACATTTTTGCAGATTTATTAAAAAAGAAAAACTGAAATATCACATGGTCCTAAGTATTCAGACCCTTTGCTCAGTATTTAGTAGAAGCACCCTTTTGATCTAATACAGCCATGAGTCTTTTTGGGAAAGATGCAACAAGTTTTTCACACCTGGATTTGGGGATCCTCTGCCATTTCTCCTTGCAGATCCTCTCCAGTTCTGTCAGGTTGGATGGACAGCCATTTTCAGGTCTCTCCAGAGATGCTCAATTGGGTTTAAGTCAGGGCTCTGGCTGGGCCATTCAAGTTGTTGTGAAGCCACTCCTTCGTTATTTTAGCTGTGTGCTTAGGGTCATTGTCTTGTTGGAAGGTGAACCTTCGGCCCAGTCTGAGGTCCTGAGCACTCTGGAGAAGGTTTTCATCCAGGATATCCCTGTACTTGGCCGCATTCATCTTTCCCATGATTGCAAAAAGTCGTCCTGTCCCTGCAGCTGAAAAACACCCCCACAGCATGGTGCTACCACCACCATGCTTCACTGTTGGGACTGTATTGGACAGGTGATGAGCAGTGCCTGGTTTTCTGTAACCTTGGCCAGATCTGTGTCTTGCCACAATTCTGTCTCTGAGCTCTTCAGGCCGTTCCTCTGACCTCATGATTCTCATTTGCTCTGACATGCACTGTGAGCTGTAAGGTCTTTCCTAATCAAGTCCAATCAGTATAATCAAACACAGCTGGACTCAAATGAATGTGTAGAACCATCTCAAGGATGATCAGAAGAAATGGACAGCACCTGAGTGAAATATATGAGCGTCACAGCAAAGAGTCTGAATACTTAGGACCATGTGATATTTCAGTTTTTCTTTTTTAATAAATCTGCAAAAATGTCAACAATTCTGTGTTTTTCTGTCAATATGGGGTGCTGTGTGTACATTAATGAGGAAAAAAAAAGAACTTAAATGATTTTAGCAAATGGCTGCAATATAACAAAGAATGAAAAGGGGGGTCTGAATACTTACCGTACCCACTGTATTACACATTCTGCTTTGGAGTGATCTTTGTTGGTTGACCACATCTCGGGAAGGTGTTTTTGAATTTCCTCCATTTGTACACAATCTATCTGACTGTGGATTTGTAGAGTCTGTCTTTAGAGATGGTTTTGTAACCTTTTCTAGCCTGATGAGCAACATCATCTCTTTATTCGAGGTCTTCAGTAATCTCCTTCGTGACATGATTGACTTCTACAAACATGACCAGACTTTAATAGATCCCTGTTCTTTGAATAAAACAGGTTATATATTGACATTTGATAATCATTGCACTGACTGAAAACACATCTGCACAGATGGGCAAACTTTCAAGCAGCACTGTATTTTGCAAGTTGTATATCACATAACATGAGCTAAACAGCCTCAAAACCTCTGCAAATACAGGAGACATGTTTAATCCATTGGACTTCTCTGTGGGAGACACATACAAAGAGGTTACTTATTTTCTCTCAGTAGATCATCTAGCATCTGATAGAGCACACTTTTCAAACTAAATATTTCACAAAGAAACTTTTGTTAGGTTTGAAATGGTAAAAGGGAAAAAGGTTTTGCACTCTTTGTGGCTGTCAAACATGATAAAAACATGTGGTTGCTCGGGGTCACCTATGTGAATGTGAGAAGGACTAAATTTATAAATCCATGGAAAACCACGAAAAGATCAGTTGATTTAAAGTCTTTGCAGAATGACTCAGTTCTGAGAAAAGCTCCTGCAGCATCTGTTTGCAGGGGACACTTGCTTTGTCATATATATTTTCTAAAGCAATCCAAATGCTTTTTGGTACTACTGCATAACACTTGTAACTGTATTACCTTTTTTATGCCCCCCAAAAAAAAAATGCATGGGAGAAGGCTATTTTATAAGCCTGTGTTGCTGCTGTTTTGGGTAAAAATGCAACAGCAGCTTTTTTTAGTCATGATACATTAATTTCTCTAATGTATCTCATGCTGTTTTACACAGCGAGTGTTTTAAGGCTGTAAAATCAGGTTAGCTGCTGTAGGCTCTTGCTGGGAGCTTGAGTGATGATTCACCTCTTGCTGAACCTCAGGAATAAGTTGATGCCAATGTGGCTGTTGGCATCATTCAGCATTAGGCCATGCCAAGCATTTGTACCTCTCCGCCGAATCTGGCGAAGGCTTTCCTTTGGCCCATACATTCCCCAAAGAAGATCACCAAAAAAGATGGGCAGTACTAAATCCTCTTCACAGTGGAGCAATGGCAACAATGGTCATAAATGGTCTTTAGACAACATGTCCAGATGAGACGTCATATGGCACTGTAACTCTTTGATTTTTCATTATTTTATGATTAAATTATTTAGGCTGCAGGATGAGAACTAGTGGTCCACCATCGTTTCACCTTCCTCACGTCTTGTTTGGTTAATTGACTAGTCCATCTCAATGGACAGGTTTGTTCAGCTAGCAGAATTTTGTTACAAGAACATTCTATAAATATTCAGTATTGATTCTGGAAACATAAAAAAAAAAAGCTTTCTTGATCTTACAGGAACGTTTTTAAAAGTTATGATGTTCCTCAAATGTTCTTTCAACTAAATTTTGATTTAAAATTCAACATTCTAAGAATGTTGATTCGTAACATTCCAAGAACATAAAAATCCAGTTTCCTTAATGTTAGTAGAACAATGTTAATGTTATTTGAAGGTTAGTAAGATGTTCCTGAAGCATTCTGTCAATCATTCAAACAGAGAAATAAGAACACAAACTACAGCTTTCTTTAGCCACAGCCTTAGATGAACTAAAGATAAAAAACATTGAATCTCTCAAGATCTGATTAAACAACTCCACATACAGCATTACCAGCTTCATTTACAGTATTACTAACCAGACTTACTTTATTTCTGTCAGACGTCTACAGCAGTTCTTATTAAGAATTAACAGAGGTTTAGATGTTGGTCTTGTTTCGGTTAAGATCATCATCATCATCATCATGAAGATCAGCGTTTACTGTAGTTGTGTGTCAGGATAGACGAGCAGACCCAATTGCAGGAAAACAATGTTTATTGAACAAAGTTGGGGGGTATAATGCAACAGTCCAACAAGGAGAAACAGGGCAGAGCAGCAGGCAGGAGACTCAATGGATGACCAGCAATCCCGGCTGCAGAGGAGGGGTGAGATAGACAGCTCAACAGCAACATCAATGAGAAGAGACGAAGGAAGAACCAGACCCAACTGGTGGAGCGGATAGGAAGGTAGCCGATAGAAAGCGGTCGCTGCAAAGCCTCACGCTAGTACTACTTCCTGCATCCGCCCGCTAGAAGACCGTGACAGGTACTGGATCCCGAAGATTGCCGGAGAGGGGAGAGTAGTGAGCCGGGTCAATCTGAGCTGGAGAGATGAGAGCAGAGATCCAAGAAGAGAAGTAGGGCTGGGGTAGAACCAGCTGGCAGAAAGCAGAAAAATAGAAAAAGGGGAAACTAACAAACAAAAACAAAAGGGTAAAAAAATAAGACAAAAAACAAAACTAACTAGACAGAACTGGAACCAGGACTGGACAAACAAAAACTGATCAAAAACAACCGAACAGAAAAATAAAGCAAACAGGACATCAGAACTATACCAAACAAACTTCAGACAACGGACTGACAAAGGACAGAAAACACAAGGGGAATAAGTAGGGAGGATAATTAACTGAAATGAGGTGCAGGAGTGTGAAGCAATTAGGGTTAACAAGAGGGGCGGAGTAGACAGCGAAGCACATGGCAGGCTGTCAAAACAAAGGCCATGTGCTCCAGGACAACAAAACACAAGACAAACATAACAGGCTACTGCAAAACCCTGACAGTTGTGCTCTTGACCCTTGTCTTTTCTTAATTTGCTAGTTTTGCAGCAATTGCAGGTGTTTTCAGGAGATATTTCTGTGTTGCTAAAGCAGATCAACATGTGTGCTTTATTAACAGGCAAATAACTGTATTAAAATGTGGTTGAAACAACTGTCTTTTCTGTTGCTTTGCTTGTTTTTGCAGTTGAAATGTTGTTTGAGTAGGAAGTAATAAACTCAAATGTAAATAATAATAATAATAAAAATAGTCTAAAGCTATCTAAAAGTTTAATACAACACACTTAGACATCATACTAACCTCAACAATGGTGAGCAAAAAAAATAAAAAAAATAAATGCAGCAATGCATTTGCCATTTGCAGTGCCATGAAGCAAGTTACCATTGTAACTACCATTGTACCATTGTTTCATATGCCGAGTGTGACTGTATAAATGACACAAAACATTGAGCAAAAAGTTAACAATAACAGTATTTATGCTACAAATCACTTATTTTCACACTGATTGAGTTTTACATCTCTCAGTAACATCTCGAATCCTTAAGTTCAAGTTCAAGTTCAAGTTGAGCTTTATTGTCATTCCGCTACATGCGTGGACATACAATGGAATGAAATGTTGTGCCCCGCAGGACCACAGTGCTACATAAATAAACAAATATAAACATACAACACCAGACGTAGTAACAATTTTTAAACCTATACATAGCTAACCTGCTGAAAGTGGTAATCTAACTATGCATATACTAAAAATAATTGACAATACATCAATACACATAACATAATACAGACTACATATGTACTTTACATAATAACTGTGCATGGTATTGTGCAAAAGAGGTATTTAAGGTTAAGAACCAAATAGTGCAATTTGATTTGTGGTGCACTGACAAGCAAACATTTGTTAAGTCCTTATTAAGTCCTTGTAACATGAAGTGTTAATAAGAAAGTGTCTGGTACATATAGAGAGAAAAGAGTGTTTCTACAGATGGTTTGTCCAGCCCACTCACCTGTGTGTAGCACACTCAGAATTGCAGTGTTTTGAGTTTTTCAACAGCCTGGGGGGAAAAAGCTGTCGAGTAGTCTAGCAGAATGGGCTCTGATGCTCCTGTACCATCTTCCTGATGGCAAAAGCTGGAAGAGACCATGGAAGGGATGTGTGGTGTCCTTCACGATTCTGGTGGCTTCACGACACTGATGATCTTTGCAGCTGTGTTCACTGTCCACTGGAGGGTCTTGCGGTCAGCAGCACTGCAGTTCCCGTACCAGACAGTGATGCAGCTGGTCACATGCTCTCAATGGTGCCCCTGTAGAATGTGGTGAGGATGGGTGGAGGGAGACTTGCTCTTTTAATGATTTTGACGCAGAAAGCAGAGTCACTGTTATGCTTTCTTGGAGAGTGATGAAGTGTTGGTGGTCTAGGTGAAGTCTTCTGTTATGTGCACCCCCAGGAATTTAGTGGTACTGACTCTCTCCACAGTTGAGCTGTCAACGGTCAGTGGGGGGTGGTCAACAGAATTCCTCCTGAAGTCCATCACAACCTCCTTTGTCTTACTCACATTGAGGGTTGTTTGCATCACACCATTCAACCAGTTGTGCCACTTTCTTTCTGTAGGGTGTTTCATCATTGTTGCTGTTGAGACCTACCACGATTGTGTCATCAGCGAACTGAGCACACAGCCCTGTGGGGCACCTGTGTTCAGTGTGATAGTGCTGGAGGTGTTGCGGCTGACATAGACTGACTGAGATCTTCCAGTTAAAAAGTCTGAAATCCAAATGTTAAGAGAGGTGTTAAGGCCCAGAATGTTTCGTTTGTTGCTGAGCTGTTGTATGATTATTGTATTGAATGCTGACATCCACGGCATTCTGGTTTGCACGTGTGGTGATGGTCTTGGTGACTGTCACATCATCAATGCAATTTTTGATGTGAGCAGTCACTGTTTCAGTGTACTAATGCAGGTCTGTGTGGTTGTTGTAGGTGGTCGCCTCTCTGAACATGTTCCAGTCTGTGCACTGAAAGCAGTCCTGTAGTGTAGAGGTAACATCATCTGGTTATAATGTGATCTGTTTTTGAACCGGTTTGGCAAGTTTCAGAAGTGGCCTGTATGCCACTATGGGATTAGCATAACAGAGATGTGGTCCAAGTATCTGAGGTGAGGGCGGGGTCCAGCTTTATACGCATTTTTTTCTGTTGTGTAAACCAAGTGAGGAGTGTTGGTAGAACTTTGGCAAAACAGTCTTTAAGTTTGCGTGATTAAAGTCACCGGCTATGATTAAAAAGCCATCGGGGTTATTTGTTTGTTGTTCGCTGATGGCGCTGTACAGCTCGCAAAGTGCGTCCTTAGCGTTTGCACACGGCGGAATGTAAATCACGACAGTAACAATGGCCGTGAACTCCCGCGGCAGATAGAACGGTCGACACTTCACAAACATAAATTCCACCAGCGACTAACAGTGTTTTGACACTAACACAGCATTGTTACACCATTCCTTGTTGATATAAACGCACAGGCCTCCCCTGCGAGTCTTACCAGGCAGTGCTGTATCTTTGTCCGCTCTGTAGCAGGATAGCCCATGCAGCTGAATGGTGGAGTCCGTGGTGTTGTTGTTTAGCCATGTTTCAGTGAAAACAAACACACAACAATTCCTTTCCTCATGCAGTGTAGAGCGACTGAATTGAATTAAGTCCAGTTTATTTTCCAGCAACGATGGATCATTCACGTTAACGGGGAAAACATGGGGGAAGAAACGTCTCGGTTACGAAGGTAACCCTCGTTCCCTGAAGGAGGGAACAGAGACGTTACGTCAATGATGTAATAATGGTGATCGGCTTCGAGACCCTATCACCTCTGAGCTTAAGAGAAAAAGCCAATGAGAATTGGCGAGTAGAATTTGCATGCAGCGCTACTCCCCCGGACATACGGGTATATAAGATGGCAGCGTGCATCCACTCATTCAGATTTGCTGAGGAGCCGAGCCGCAACACGGCTTCAGCGCAGTCCGGGATTGTGGCAAGAGGACGTAACGTCTCCGTTCCCTCCTTCGGGAACGAGGGTTACCTTTGTAACCGAGACGTTCCCCCTCAGTCGTTCTCTAGGACGTTACGTCAATGACGTAATAATGGGGACCTCTGGAAAACGCCACAATCCTGAACTGCGTTACGCAGCCGAGACCCAATGCCGGCAGGCAAGCATGTCGGAACAAGGGGTTCAATGTGTAACCGCCCCAACGCCTTGTAGACCACGTGGTGGCCGACCAGGGGTGCCAGATTCTGAAGCAGCCGTTGGGGGCGGAGAACAATGACAGTAAGTCATGTGGGAATGTAAAAGGAAGTCTAACTAGACTGGGGAAACACGGAAGGTTCTGTGGAGATACTGAGACTTTATGCCACAACCGGAGGGGGGTAAAGGAGGCCTGGCATGGAGAACCCAGAGTTCACTAAGGGGAACAACTGGGAAAAAATAGTGCACGGATCCATGAGGAATGGCGCAGCAAGCCGACAAACATCTCCATCTCCAGGTAGCCCGTGTCAGGGCTGCTTCGCAGACTTGCGGGTGGATTTAGTGGGCCGCTGAGGAATGGGCTGCTGGATATTTTTATGTTCTTGGAATGTTACAAACCAATGTTCATAGAATGTTAAATTTTAAATCAAAATGAAGTTGAAAGAACATTTGAGGAACATCATCATACCTTTTAAAAATCATGTAACATCAAGAAAACTGGCCATTTTTTATGTTCTCAGAACCAACACTGAATATTTGGAGAATGTTCTTATAACAAAATTCTGTTAGCTGGGCCCTTGTAAATACTTCAAACAGTCGTTTCTGTGGAAAGGAGGAAAAAACTGCAAACCACATGTGGAACTCATAAATGTTAATTAGCCCAGATCTCTCTGCCTTCAGGAAAGCTGTATTCCCAATTCCAGGAAATATTCCTAATATTTCCATCTTCTTCTATTGCCTTTTATAGTTTTTTTATGATCACTATGACAATGTTTTCAGTATTTTTAACAATTTTCTTTAACACAGTTAGCACAACATCCATCTGTGTAGGTTATACAATTAACACGTTTCTTGTTGCTTTGACGCAAAATGCATACAGCTAACTCAATTTTAAAATGATTAAACTTTTACACACAAGCTCAGCCAAGACCAATTGCTTTCACACTGTATGTCAGATAGCATCATGTTGTAAAACTAACTTATAGGCTAAAGTCAAAGTGAACAGCTGTTCATATTGTGAATTGAAACACAAATATGTCCCCTGTATTTTATTCCACTGCTAATGAGAAACAGCTGATTAAAGTTATGCAAATATATAAATTACAGCTGACACTCAGGTTTGAAGGTTTTTTCAATCGCACCATATGTGACCTGGACCACAAAACCAGTCTTAAGTGGCACGGGTGTATTTGTAGCAATAGTTAAAAATACATTGTATGGTTCAAAATTATCCATTTTTCTTTTATACCAAAAATAATTAGGATATTAAATTTTTATTCAGTTGCTTACAAGCATTGTTAAATACTGAAGCCACATTTTCAAAACTGTTCACAGAAATCTGTGCTAAACAAACTGTGAATCTTTTTTCATGGCGTCCAGACATAATGCAATCAATAACCACATTTCTCAAAATCCATGAACACACTGTCAGTCATACTTCACAACCATACAAAGCACTATACATTTTCAAATTTAGCATTTTTCAAATGCTAACTTGTTTTCAAAACTGATAAAAGCACATTCAAACAGAATGATGGCAAATTGTCAATTTTTGCAAGAATTACATTTAAATAAACGGATAAAATGGCATGACAAACAAACATGCACACATTCATATTCACACTTACAGTCTCCAGTTCACCTGTCCTGTGTGTCTTTGAATTGTGAGAGAAACACAGAGAACTCCACAGTTCTGGAGCAGCTGGGACTCTGATACTGCACATACAGTACCTCATTATACTGTGCTGCTGACAGTTTGCGTGTATGTGTGTGTAATTATTGCTTCATTAATTTATTATTTATTAATAATATTTTTTTATTTTATATTTTTTTCTCAACTGTTTTATGTTTTTTTTTTTTGTGTTTGTTTTGTTTTTTGTTTTTTTTCCACAAGCAAATTTTATAAACATTGATGGGTTTTTGTTTTTTGACATGTAAAGAAATGGGGGGTAAATGCTGCTTTTCTCATTCATTCTTTGTGTTGTAATACAGTCAGTAAAATGAAAAGATGTTATTCTTATCCTATAATGAAATACGTACGTGATAAATCATTCAAACTTTAAAGATTAAAATTCATAGTTTATGTAATATTCATTTTTTTTTTTTTTTAATCTGTGTTATGAGTAGCTATGTTTCCATCCAAAGATGCAAATTTAACTTATGCGCAAAACTGGAATATCACATAAAACATTTGCGAATAAAGCACCGCTTCCATCCAACGAGCCAAAGAGAACAAATTGTTACTTCCTGATAAACTGGCACTAAATATCAATAAGAAAAGTAGGAGAAGCCACTGAATATAATAATTGTCATATATAATAAATTACTTGCGGCTCCGAGTGAGCAGATGAAAAACAATAAATGCGGTCACTGCTTTTGGAGGTGGATACCTGCTGTTTGGGAATGCAGACGATACAGAAATACTTTAATGACAGACTAGGCATTTGAGAATGACCAAAACAACATTTCTGATGCCGTGCAACAAGATCGGTCCACTGGCTAGTGAAGTTATCCCGTCCCATCGTGCAGTCACATGGCTTTTTTACAGTTTTTTTCAGTTGCTAACAAGCATTGTTCAATACTGTTCACACATGCAGTGACACAGAAGTCTATGCGGACCAAACTGTGAATCATTTTTCATTGCTTTCAGACAAAATGCATGCGGTTACCACATTTTTTAAAAATCCATAAACACTTTTGTCATTCATACTCTAAAATCTGCAAAACACTATATACTAAATGCTAACACACTGCTTTCAAAACTGATAAAAGCACATTCAAATTACAGTTTTTATTTCAACATTGTTCAATACTGATGACACATTTTCAAAACAGTTCACACAGACTGCATTACATGTTTCTTGGCCAAACAGTTAAGCTCACCTCCAAACTCACTCAGACCAAAAAAACACTTCATATATGTCTCAAAATAAGCTTGTTTGTTTCACCATAACACTGGCAATGATTCTCATTCAAAAAACATAAATTTCATTCATAACACACTGATCTAAACACTAACAATGGGGAGCATTGCATGAACTATGAACTTTTATCTTTGAAGTTTTTGAAGACAGATTTGTCACATAAGTATTTCATTATAGGATAAGAATAACATATTTTCATTTTACTGACTATATTACAGCACAAAGAATGAATGAGAACCCTATTACAGTTTTTTTCAGTTGCTAACATACTTTTGTCCAATCTGTAGTTACATTTTCAAAACTCTAAACACAATTAGCACAACATCTGTCTGTTGTGACCATACCAGTAACACAATTTGTGTTGTTTTCACACAATATGCAGTCAATTACCATGTTTCTAAAATGCAAACATTTTCTTTTCATGCAAGCTTACCCAAAACCAAAATCATGGGTCTTTTTAGTCTTATTTGCAAATGCTTTAACACAGCATGTCAGAAATGAAGACCTAATGTTCCAAACCTTAAATACAGTATAAAGCCTCTATTTCTGCAACAACAGCAGCTCAAAATAATTGAAAATATCTCTATATAAAATACTGTAACAACTGATAAGCATATTTAAATAACATATCAATGAAATATTTAGAAATAGCTGATTCCAGTCTCATTTGGAGGAATAGTCAGGTGTTGAAGCTATTTTCATTACAACAACATAGAGTAAAAAGAACTCTTTGAATTGATTTTGTGGATGCAATGGATTCAATTGTAATTCAATTTCTATTATCTATTATATGCTGGTAGAATTGAATGCAGTTTTAAAGCCATCAGCTGTTAGTATTTTGACAATCACTGTACTATGATTGACTATATGTTTCTGTTGGATAGAAACTAGTGCTACAGTTTTGACCGAATGACTCGGTTATGAATAAGGTTTGCTGTGTTTTTATAGAGTTAGTATAAGTAGAAAAAGGTATTAAGCATTTTGAAATGTAGTTTGAATTTATTTAACAAAATGCAGTTTTGGACAGAAAATTAACTATTTGGATAATTGTGTGATGTAGGTGTGTTGCTTTGTTAAGAGTTTAGAAAAAGTACTTTAAGTATTGGTAAACGCTTGTTAGCAATTGAAAAAAAAAAAACTGTAATTGTACCATTTCTTTAGATACCAAAAACAAAAACCCATCAACATTTACAAAATGTACTCTTATTTTTCACAGATTTTTCACAAATTTACTTGTGGGAAAAAAAATAAAATTATATATATATATATATATATATATATATAAATAATAATAATAATAATAATAATAATAATAATAATAATAATAATATTATTATATATATAAAGTTATAAAAATATAAAAAGAAAATGTTGGTTTTCTCTGGGTTTCCTTCCTTTCTCTGCCACTCTTTTTCCCCCACCAATGTGTCTTCCCTGATCCATGTTTCTAAACAAAATCATTCCAAAGCAATTCATTTATCAAAAAAGAAAGAAAGAAAGAAAGAAAGAAAGAAAGATAGAAATAATACTAAAAATATGACATCTGGCTTGGCTTTCAGCTGGAATTGCATTTAGTTGTGTTTGTAATAATTATTATTCAATTTTATAATACATTTTCTTGTAAGATTTTATATTTCAAATATATTTCCTGCAGAAATGGACAGTTTGCCATTGTTCGGATTTGAATGTGCTTTTATCAGTTTTGAAAGCAGCGTGTTAGCATTTGAAAAATGTGCTGAAAATGTATAGTGTTTTTCAGGTTGTGGAGTATTAATGACAAAAGTGAAAGTGTTTGTGGATTTTGAAAAATGTGGTCCAGTCTGATTCCAGTCTCAATTGGAAGAATAGACAGGTGAACAGTTTTCATTACATCAGCAGAGAGAAAAAAAGACCTCTTTGAATTGGTTTTGCGGATGCAGAACAACAAAGAATCGGAGAGAGAAAAAAATGCATGGGAGAGGAAGATAAATAGTTGTAGGAAGTAGAAGATGTAGTTGGATTAGAAAAAGGGAGAAGAAGAGGTAGAGGAGAGGAGTAAGAATTTGTGTTGGACTGTGCATTTTCGTGTTTGTTTTTTCCCCTTACACACCTATGAAAGCTTATCTCTTTCATGGAATATAAAGGGTAAAGGGTAATTGTGACTTGTTTTATCTCACAATTCTAATAAAGTCTGAATTGCAAGAATAGAAGTAAGAATTGTGAGATAAAAAGGTTACAGTTACCCTTTACCCTTTATATTCTGTGGCAAAATTGTAACCAAAGACATATGTTGGCATTTTTGTTAATCACTGGCATCAGCTAGCATGGGGGCGCCATCCATATCCAACCCCTACCCATTGGAAAGCAATTTCAATCATGGTTCCAACTGAAATTCTGCATAGGTTACCCTATCTTTTTCGATTGTACTTTCTGTAAAGTAATGACGCAATTCAGTTTTAGATAGTATGTTGCCAAGAAAGAACACATTCAACACTTTAAAATGTAAAATGGGTTTCAGTTCAAGGCAAACTGAATTAAAATAAAACAAAACGATGGATTTTATATTATCTATTATTTCTGTTGGATAGAAACTAGTGTTAAAGTTTTGACCCAATGACTTAGTTTTGAATAAGGTGTGTTTTTATAGATTTAGTATATGTAGTAAAAAGTTTAAAGCATTTGAAATGTAGAGTTTGAATTTGTGATAACAAAATGTGGTTTTGGACAGAAAATTGTGTGAAGAGTTTAGAAAAGTACCTGAACTATTGATAAATGCTTTTTAGCAATTGAAAAAAAAAAAAAAAAAAAACCTGTAATTATTGCTTCAGGAATTTATTCTTTTTCTGAATGAGAATTGTTGCCAGTGTTATGGTAAAACAAGCTTATTTTGAGACATTTGGCTTCTATTTTTGGAATAATAATTTGATTTTGAGACATGTTTGCAGTGTTTTGGTAGATGTAGTGTATTGTGTTGTTATTGTAATTTGAAAATTAGTGTTGAAGTTTAGTTTGCAATTTGTTATTTTGAGCATGAAATTAACCATTTTGTCAGTTGTTTGTTGTAGGTCTGTTGGTGTGTTAAGAGTTTAGGGAAATTGTCAGAAGTAGTGAAAAAATTGCCATAGCAATCGTACAAAAAAAACTGTAAATAAAAGATGACAAATTATTAAAGAAATTGTCAGCTACAGTGCATTACCATTTTTCTAATTTCTATCTGGTACGGTATATCCACATTTATGTAAATCTTTACTGTACCAAACATAGTTGGAGCTTGGGCTGCAAAAAGAATCTAGATTTCACCTAATCAAGAGTACAGTTATGGCTGGTGTGATTAACTAAACATTAAAAATATCAGCTGCTACACAGCTAGTTTCTAAGGCAACATCCTAACTGTCATGGAACCTCTTACAGTTTTTTTCAATTGCTAACATACTTTTGTCCAATCTGTAGTTACATTTTCAAAACTCTAAACACAATTAGCACAATATCCGTCTCAGTATATATTAGGAATAGTCAGGTGTTGAAGCTACTTCCATTACATCAACATAGAGTAAAAAAGACCTCTTTGAATTGGTTTTGTGGACCTGGGAGAGGGAGAGAGAGAAATCGTTGTAGTTGGATTAGAAAAAGGGAGAAGAAGAGGTAGGGGAGAGGAGTAAGAATGTGCGTTGGACTATGCATTTTTATGTTTGTTTTTTCCCCTGTGCAATGACTAAATGTTTCTGTTGGATAGAAAGTAGTGCTAAAGATTTGACCGAAAACCCTCGGAAAAGGTTTGCTGTGTTTTTATAGAGTTAGTATATGTAGAAAAAGGTATTAAGCATTTTGAAATGTAGAGTTTGAATTTATTTAACAAAATGTGGTTTTGGAGAGAAAATTAACTATTTGGCTAATTGTGTGATGTAGGTGTTGAGAGTTTAGAAAAAGTAGTTTAAGTATTGGTAAACGTTTGTTAGCAATTTAAAAAAACTGTGATTTAATATGTATTATTAACTATTTTTATTGATTTTTTTTTTTTTTTGGTACTGAATAAAATACATGTATGTAGATTTGGGTGTAATTGGCAGGGACATGCCCTATTAATGTTAAGTGAACAACAATCTCTACCAGTATTTCTGTTGAAGTTTTGACTGAATGCAGTTCTGCAGGTAATATAATAATTGTATGCCCCCATTTTTTTATGTACCTCTTTAGACAGTTACAAGACAATCTGTCTAGCATGTGATGGTGTGCACGTTTAGCCTTTAGAAATGCCTGACACAATCACTATTGCGTAAACAGCTTCAGGCATAAACAGTGTAATGTGGACTTACAATGGCCGCTGCATGCACGTTCATTAAGTGTACAAGACAGCAGCATGTCCCATTCATCATTTTAGCTTTCATAAGGGACCAGGATTGGGAACCATTGCATTTCGAGAAGTAAGAACTTGCGGTCTTGGCTGCCTTTATTTCAGTCCTCCACTTACTGCAGCCAATTATCCTTGTCTATTTTCAAAGGCAAGATGTTCAGCATCTCAAATGAGCTTACATTGTAAAAGTGAACATACGCAGTTGTTGCTTTAATGAGGTATTTCTGTCTGATTCTACCTGTAAATTATAGTCTTGTTGTTATAACCTACTTCAAACAGGGTTGTTACATAAAACAAGAAAATGTTGTTTTAACTTGAGTGCATTACATTGACCCAACATAATCTCCTTGTTGCCGATTAACAAATTGAGCTTCAATTAAAGAAAAAAAAATAATAATTAAAAAAAAAAAAAATATATATATATATATATAATAATAATAATAATAATAATAATAATAATAATAATAATAATACTAATTTAAGATTACTACACACTTAATGTCGCAGCAAAGTGAAATCATGATTACAGTTTTTCTCAATTGATTTGGCACTTTTCTCCAATGCAATGTACTTGTTCTCAAAACAATTAGCACAGCCATTCAAACACAAAATGATCTTAACCAAACAGTTACATTTTACTGCAAAATGAAGCACTGCAATGTATTCTAGTAATGCATTTATTAAAAGTAAATTTTTACATCAAATCTATAGGTGTGTTCTCTATTGATTATAAAACACATTTAGCTGTAGATGCACAAATATGCTGATGAAAATATGTTTATTGCAGTTCTTCAACAAGGAATTTTGTTTTATATATATTGTGTATATCTAAACAAAATAAAAAATTGTTATCCAGCACCTGCTATCACCCATGAGAAAAATAAATAAATAAATAAATAATGCCCCTTTAAACTTAAAATCAGTTTATGCCACTTTTAGCAGCAATAACTGCAAACAAACTTTTCTGATAACTACAGATCAGTCTTTTACAGCACAGTGGTATATATTTTGCACCTTCTCTCCTTCCACCCTGCTGTCCACTTTCTCTATGTCCATGTCTTCTTACAGTTTCACCTCTTCCACTATACCAGTGCCCTCCTCCCTACTCATCTTTTCACATTTTCACCCTTTCCTTCTCCTCTCCTCTTATCTCACACCTTCCTCTCTGCTTATCTCTTTCTACCAGTTACAATCTTCTTCTCTCTCATTACACTCCTTTCTCTACCCACTCAACCACCTTACAAACTTACACCTCTTTCTTTACCCTTCCCCGTTTTAATTTTATTCATACTTTTATTTTATTATTATTATTATTATTATTATTATTATGTATATTCGTTCTTGCTCTTTGTATACTTTCCCTTTGATTATTACTCTAAAGAAATTGTGCTAAATGTGTAAACAATTAGAAAAACTGCATTTCATGATTTCATGTGTTGTGTGTATACTTAACCAAATAGTTATCCGTTTAGGGCCAATCGAAAATATACCATGTTCATTTGATAGAATGACAAATGACAGAATCCAGTTTTGTTTGGTTAGTTTGTTTAGTGTTTGGACAAATGGTACACAAATGTTTGTGATTTGTGTAAAACCTTTTTTCAAATATTTTAAAGTATTGGTTGGTTTCATTAACTATTGTGAAAACATTTGAAAGGTTTGTGTACATTGTTTTGAGAAAATTATTTGAATGATTTGTAACTTGTAAAATTAATGAAAACGTACAATCTATTTAAGACAATTACGAAGTGTTTCGCTCGTTGTTTTGAGAACAGTGACCTGCGTTTGGAGAAATGCGTTAAATCGATTGAGAAAAACTGTAACAGCGCTACTCTTCAGCACAATGGTAACCACAACATTCAATAACAGAAACTCCTCTAAATGGCCAACATAACTGAACATAAAACATTAACATAAACTACCAACATCTTTCTCTTTACTGAAAAACACTAAATTTACTCTCCCAATGCAGTCCTTTGCAAAGCATGCTGGGAACTACAGATCTACCGCTCAGAGCTGCATTTCCCAAAAGCATTGTGAGCTAAGTTGATCGTATAGACCACTGGTGGCAGTATTGTTATCCTTACCTTCATTAATAATAGGCTACTTAAAGATGACATTAAACACATTTATATACACTCACCGGCCACTTTATTAGGTACACCTTACTAGTACCAGGTTGGACCCCCTTTTGCCTGCAGAACTGCCTTAATCCGTCGTGGCATAGATTCAACAAGGTACTGGAAACATTCCTCAGAGATTTTGGTCCATATTGACATGATAGCATCACGCAGTTGCTGCAGATTTGTCGGCTGCACATCCATGATGCGAATGGAGGCCATTTGAGTACAGTGAACTTATTGTCATGTTCAAGAAACCAGTCTGAGATGATTCGTGCTTTATGACATGGCGCGTTATCCTGCTGGAAGTAGCCATCAGAAGATGAGTACACTGTGGTCATAAAGGGATGGACATGGTCAGCAACAGTACTCAGGTAGGCTGTGGCGTTGACACGATGCTCAATTGGTACTATTGGGCCCAAAGTGTGCCAAGAAAATATCCCCCACACAATTACACCACCACCACCAGCCTGAACCGTTGATACAAGGCAGGATGGATCCATGCTTTCGTGTTGTTGACGCCAAATTCTGACCCTACCATCCGAATGTCGCAGCAGAAATCGAGACTCATCAGACCAGGCAACGTTTTTCCAATCTTCTATTGTCCAATTTTGGTGAGCCTGTTCCTGTTCTTAGCTGACAGGAGTGGCACCTGGTGTGGTCTTCTGCTGCTGTAGCCCATCCGCCTCAAGGTTCGACGTGTTGTGCGTTCAGAGATGCTCTTCTGCATACCTCGGTTGTAACGAGTGGTTATTTGAGTTACTGTTACCTTTCTATCAGCTCGAACCAGTCTGGCCATTCTCCTCTGACCTCTGGCATCAACAAGTCATTTGCGCCCACAGAACTGCCGCTCAATGTATATATTCTTTTTTTCGGACCATTCTCTGTAAACCCTAGAGATGGTTGTGCGTGAAAATCCCAGTAGATCAGCAGTTTCTGAAATACTCAGACCAGCCTGTCTGGCACCAACAACCATGCCACATTCAAAGTCACTTAAATCACCTTTCTTCCCCATTCTGATGCTGGGTTTGAACTGCAGCAGATCGTCTTGACCATGTCTACATGCCTAAATGCATTGAGTTGCTGCCATATGATTGGCTGATTAGAAATTTGCATTAACGAGCAGTTGGACAGGTGTACCTAATAAAGTGGTCGGTGAGCATATATATATATATATATATAATTGTCATTATTAATATATCTCTTTATTTAGTTTTTTACATTAATTTGGAAATTCAATGTAAAATTCTGACTATGATTTAAATATGTTATATTAATTTGTATTTACTCACAATTAATTGCAGATAAAATGTTTAAGTATTTAGCTCGAAATAATGAAATTACCAAAATAATGTCCTTCTGCAAAAAGTGGCTAGAGGGCCAAATCTTCTGTGCTTGTTGCCTGGCCTCAAAATAAAGTTAAAAGCATGCATTTATGGTGTATTGTGCGGTATATTACTGCTATCATCAGTGGTGTATCCAGCCTCTTTATTGTTTTAAAGATATTTCCGTGCAGTCACACTGTGCCTGATTGGGCCTTTGATTCCCTGCTTAGAGCCCTGGGATAATGGGACCAACTTGTCTGCAACAAAAATCCATACTGGGGATTTAGACTTCACAACAGCAGGGATCTGGAACGTGGTGCTTTTCAAGCGTGGTTTGATTTCTCATCATCTGAGGAAGTGTTTTTCCAGAGGACTGGGAGCAGCCAGCCTGACTTGTTCACGGCAGGATTTTAAATGCGCTCTGACGCTGTCTTTGGCATATTGGAGGAGTGATTCTCATTGTGAGAGCTCTATGTTTTTAGCAGCTCTTCAAAGGCCTCTGCTCAAGGGTGAATGATGGAAGAGTATGTGACTCTTATACACAAGAGAAAAGTGATCTTCAAACACTTTGTTCTCTCTCTGAGCAGCAGATGCTCTCATGAATATTAAAATTAGTTTATGTCAAACATTTAAACTAGCCATTACTGTTAAAATCTTATGCATTTACAGTTTTTTTATTATTATTGTTTAATTTGGCTATTGATTATTTGACTATTTTTACAAGTGGTACATTTTTTAAAGATTCTAGACATTCTTTAAAAATCTGATCTCATGCTATTATTACAGTTAAACATATTTTATTAGTTGTTAAACATATTCTTTTATTTTAATTTTTTTTTTTTTTTTTACAATCACTACACTGTAAAATCCAATACTTTACTTTACTTGGATATAATTAGTTATCTTAGTTGTTATAGGTTTTATTAAGTTACAGCAAATTTCAAGACCAATAAAACAATTTACTTACTGCTTTGAGTGACGCTAAAAATATTCAAGTAGCCATAAAGGAACCAATCACATTAATACACCAGTGAGAGGCAGCAGCAGTGCGCTAATATGTTGCTAATGAACAACAAAACAACAGAAGAATCATTAAGAAAGGTTAGAGCATGTGCAACAAATGCAATTTTGTCAAGAAAAATAAAAGCATTTTTGAGGTGGGGGCAATTCTTAATATACTTTTCACTCATCTTTCTTTAGTTGCATTCACTCATTTCCCAAAGTCTTTTTAAATGTTGACATGTCAATACAACTGAAAAAATCATATAAACTGACTTAAACATTCTGAAATGAATGTTGATTTACCTCATTATAACTTTCTTTCTATTGATGCAGCAATACAACATGAAATCATATTAAAAATCAGCAAAAATAAATAATAAATAGCTTGCTTTTAAAGGTGATCTACACTCTAATTAAATCATTAAATGGTTTACAATTACATTTATCATAAATGTTTTGTGAAGCTTTTATGGGTGACATAATCCTGTAGTATTTTTGACAATATTTTGCAATTTAGTAAGCTTGAGTCACCCACAGACTTCAACATTTAGCATACTAAACAATTGTAACAATTAAATCTGATTTGTTTTTGTTAATTGTAACAATAGCTATTTTATTTGCTTTTTTTGTTGTGTTACTACTGACACAAAACAGCAAATGAAATTAGTGGCAAAAACAACAGTAAAACTAAGCAATTGCATAGTTTGTTCATGCCACAGTGCACTCTGGGAGTCAGTAATTCTGAGTATCTATACTAAGTCAACCGTAAACCTTAAGTAAATAAATTACCCCCTACAGATTTTTTTTTTACTAGAACTCTTGTGTAAATAAACTATACTAGGGCTGGTAAGTGATAAAAAAAAAAAAAAAATCTAATTAATTACATGATGTGGCGATTAATTAATTTAATTAATCACAAATTAATTGCATATCAGATTTGCCTGAGAAATTACTCCCAAAAGATAATTTAAAGTCACTGTTGCGTAATGCATCAAACAGACGTTACAAAAAGTAGCTTTAGGAATTAATATTTAGTTTGATTCAACATAACGTTTATTACATGTACTCTTTTGGACTATGAGGGTGAGTAAGTTATAAAAAAATAATAATAATTTTTGTGTGGGTGAACTATAGCTTGAATATTTTTTTATTTTTTTATTTTGATTACTATGAAAATATTAAATTATTTATTTAATGAAATTATACTCTCTAAATAATAAACTAAAACTGCCAATAGGTGATGGTAAATGTCTTAATGATTAAGTAATCGCTGATTCATTCAGGAGTGAATTAAATGGTTCAGTTTATGAATGGTCCGTTGGGCTTCTTCGACTTGAAGCGGATCATCACCATGAGACCGATCAGTGTGTGTGACATCAAAGTGCATGCTTTTGATTCGCTCTCGCTGTACTTTGATGTCACCGATCAGTCTGTGCAGCACGACTTCAAATCCAACAAGCCTAATGGTTCAACCAATTTGTTCAAAACGAAGATTAAGAAATTAAATGCAGGTGTGTGTTGCTCGAAGACGAACAGTTCTGCTTTGTCTTTATATTTTCGTTGGCAAAATTGAGCAAAACAGACAACATTGTGTCTAAATTAACACACTATTAACTTTTTATTTATTGAACTGTTATGTAAGATCAGTTTCACATTTGCAATAGTGTGATATTGCACTTATTGCTATATGATGTAAATATGAGACAAAAACTCAAACGGGCATTTTTGGCCCATATCTTGAATTTTAGGGACATTCTAACTATGTTCTCAATTGTTGCACTGCCTCATATTTGTCATCAATCAACTGGATAGATAGATGTCAATGATACAAATAAATCCAGGCACAGGAGCTTTTTATTGTAAACTGATCAGTTGTATGTCTTAAGCAGCATACTGGTTAGCAACAAAATAGGATAAACACAGGCACACAGTGTTATTTGGCCAGTACATTCTGCTATGCTCACGTAAATTTCTTCTCAACTTACAATGATTTTCTCTGTTGTAAATGATGGATTGTGACCTTACATTTTCCCTTTTGGCATCTCTCAAACAGTGAGCAATGGACGTGGAACATCAACCAATGATCTTTTTTACATCCAGCACAAGGAGCATCACAGACTGAATTATTCAGTTTGTTTCCATCAATGCTGGTTTTCTCATCAACACTGTGTTCTCAGGGGTTTTTACCTGGCATGCTATGAAATGTACCAAACAAATGCTTTGTTTGGATTCTCGGTCTAGATTCAGCTGTAAGGTTTCATAGAAATTTCAAATGAAGGTTTTTTTTTTTTTCTCCCTAAAATGGACAGACCAGTGAGAATCTGTGCTCATGTGTTTTGACAAAAATATAAATGCATAGAAATTATAATGAATTACATTGGAGACATCAAACAAACATACTTCAGAATATAAATCAATAAGTTGCAGTCACTCAGAATGCATTCATTTAAAGTGAAAGGGATAGCTCTGCCAAAAAATAAAACTATTATCATTTAATCATGTCATTCCAAACCTACACTGAAAACCCTAAAAAGTTGACTTAACTCAACTGATCGAGTAAAGTTGTTTTCTCAATTTGGCTGGGTGTCGTAAAACTTGCATGTTTAAGTTCACTCAACTTAGTGCTCTTGTATACTCTACTTAAATTGTAAAGTTCTCTTGATTTTCTTGTTCATATACACTCACCTAAAGGATTATTAGGAACACCTGTTCAATTTCTCATTAATGCAATTATCTAATCAACCAATCACATGGCAGTTGCTTCAATGCATTTAGGGGTGTGGTCCTGGTCAAGACAATCTCCTGAACTCCAAACTGAATGTCAGAATGGGAAAGAAAGGTGATTTAAGCAATTTTGAGCGTGGCATGGTTGTTGGTGCCAGACGGGCCGGTCTGAGTATTTCACAATCTGCTCAATTACTGGGATTTTCACGCACAACCATTTCTAGGGTTTACAAAGAATAGTGTGAAAAGGGAAAAACATCCAGTATGCGGCATTCCTGTGGGCGAAAATGCCTTGTTGATGCTAGAGGTCAGAGGAGAATGGGCCGACTAATTCAAGCTGATAGAAGACCAACTTTGACTGAAATAACCACTCGTTACAACCGAGGTATGCAGCAAAGCATTTGTGAAGCCACAACACGCACAACCTTGAGGCGGATGGGCTACAACAGCATAAGACCCCACCGGGTACCACTCATCTCCACTACAAATAGGAAAAAGAGGCTACAATTTGCACGAGCTCACCAAAATTGGACAGTTGAAGACTGGAAAAATGTTGCCTGGTCTGATGAGTCTCGATTTCTGTTGAGACATTCAAATGGTAGAGTCAGAATTTGGCGTAAACAGAATGAGAACATGGATCCATCATGCCTTGTTACCACTGTGCAGGCTGGTGGTGGTGGTGTAATGGTGTGGGGGATGTTTTCTTGGCACACTTTTTCAAATGTCATGGCCTACCTGAGCATTGTTTCTGACCATGTCCATCCCTTTATGTCCACCATGTACCCATCCTCTAATGGCTAGTTCCAGCAGGATAATGCACCATGTCACAAAGCTCGAATCATTTCAAATTGGTTTCTTGAACATGACAATGAGTTCACTGTACTAGAATGGCCCCCACAGTCACCAGATCTCAACCCAATAGAACATCTTTGGGATGTGGTGGAACGGGAGCTTTGTGCCCTGGATGTGCATCCCACAAATCTCCATCAACTGCAAGATGCTATCCTATCAATATGGGCCAACATTTCTAAAGAATGCTTTCAGCACCTTGTTGAATCAATGCCACGTAGAATTAAGGCAGTTCTGAAGGCGAAAGGGGGTCAAACACCGTATTAGTATTGTGTTCCTAATAATCCTTTAGGTGAGTGTATTGTACTTAAATAATATTGGGGACATATTCATTTCATATGTATTTAGATACACTATAGTTAGTGTAGGTTAGCTTGTAATAAGGTGTGCAAGATAAAAAATAATATCAACAATACATACTCAATATTATCTGATTGCACTCCTTGCATTAGTAAATGTTTTAGAAAGAAAAAATTGAAATAACCAGAGAAAACTAATACTTACAGTTTTTCTCGATTGCTTAAACACGTTTGAAACTATGCCTCGTATTCTCAGAACAGTAAACACAAATCCATAACGTCTCACCCAATTCCCCAAACATCCTATTTTCAGGTCAAAATGAAGCTCTACACCAGTGTTAATTTTGACAGCAAATTTTCATTTAGTTTTAGTCATAACCTTTTGACTAAAATGCCATTTAGTTTTAGCCATGTTTTAATCTGAATTGTTTTTAGTTTTAGTCTAGTTTTAGTCAATGAAATATCATAAGAATTTAGTTGACTAAATCTGCAATAAATTTAGTTGGCTGAAACTTAATGGGTTTAGTTACAGTGCAATGTATTTATTAAGATTTTCTCTAAAATGTCCAAACTCATTATATAGGTTTGATATTAAGGTTCCCTTATCAGTCGGTCTCACAGAGTCACGTCGGAGACCGATGGATTGGGATCACGCTTAGGGAGACGGATCTACTTTGTGTGTATTAGAACACGCCAATGCAAATTGGCATGCGCTGATTGTGTCCAGCTGCAGCTCATCACAACGTGAGTATATAGAGGCGGCTGGTGCAGTGCATAGTCAGCTTTTCGCTTCGGAGCCGACTTCTCACTGGAGTGTGTCAGAAGCAAACTTCAAACCTCTTCGTTCTTTTGTGTTGTTGGCATGGCGTTTCAGCGGCTTTGGTCCCCGTGTCGAGTGGATGAGCACACATTAGGCTGCACTACCCTCCTTTTGTGTGCCGCGGCCATCTCCCCTGGGCGCTTTAGCATAAAAGAGCAAATCTAAAAGAGTGCTACACGGGTGGCCGTCTTTTTAAAGACGCAGGCGTTCACGAAATGCCCTTCCACCCGTGCGTTTCTGGATGCAGTCGTTACCTGGCACCGGGCGATGGTCACGATCGCTGCCTCACGTGTCTGGGGGTGGTGGACGCTGAGGCAGCTTTCGTGGACGAGTCATGTTCTCTCTGTGGGAAGATGACCATCTCGGAGCTGCGGACCAGACTCCGTTTCCTGCAAAGGGGCGGAGTGCCAGTTCCCCTGCCCAGATCCAGCATTCCTCCTGGCAAACGTCGCGGGGATGTTGTTTCTGGCAGGAAGCTGACTGGTCTTACGGTGACAGTGAGGAGCCCTCGGGGGCTCCTCCTTCCACCGGCACTCCCAAGCCAGTGGAGCTTCCATAGAGGTACCACTCGTATCCTTTGGAGCTCCCCCCCGACGACCGGATGTCGATCGCGGCATCGGATGGGGAGCCAGAACTCTTCGGGGAGGATGATCTTGGTGCAGCGCCATCCTCTAGGCGGTCGTCTGTACCAGATACGGACCCTGAGATGATGGCTACGCTTGCCCGGGCCGCCGAGAACGTCGGGCTTGAATGGAACACTCCATCAAGTCCCGAAGCTTCTCGGTTGGACGATTGGTATCTCGGGGTGGCTTGCGCCGGTTCTCGGCGTCCCACCCCAGTGCCTTTCTTTCCTTTCTGAAGGACCTGTGCGAGGGTGGTCGCGACCCAGAAGTTCTCAAAGAGCTTCATATCACCACAGACCTCACGCTAAGTGCGCCGAAGGTAACCGCGCGGTCTCTGGGTCGTGCCATGTCCACTATGGTGGTCCAGGAACGCCATCTCTGGCTGTGTCTGGCGGACATGAAGGAAACGGACAAGGTCCGGTTCCTGAATGCTCCGATCTCCCAGACCAGCCTCTTCGGCGATGCAGAGGAGAACTTTGCCCAGCAGTTCTCCGCTGCCCAGAAGCAGTCTGAGACGATAAAACATATCCTGCCCCGGCGTGCAGCTGCTCAGCTGCTGCCTCCACCCGGCCGCCGGCTGCAGCGCCTCAGCCTGCTTGTCGCCGAGGGTGGCCCCCTGCTTCTGCCCCCGCTCCACCGCAACCAACGCAGCAGCGGCGCCGTGGAGCCGGTCGCAGGGTGCCCCCCCAGCCCGTCCAGGCTCCCACCAGGACCATTGGGAAGCGAAAGAGCAAGAGACCCTGAGACGGGCGACCCAGAGATGGAGGAGACAGCTCTTCGGAAGATGGTGAACGCACCACTCCCTCCCCCGGAGGAGGGCCGGGTGGAGAATCTTTTGTTTCTTTGTTCCACGCCACTGGTTTCACAGCCAGTGGTGCCCAAAATCTCGACAAAAGAGCAGTTTCCTATATCTTTGGGTCCTCAGGGGGGTCGGACAGTGATGCGTGGGCCAATCCCGGATGTCGCTCGCCCTCCCCTCTCGCCAGCAAGCAGCTGGGGATGGTCAGAGAGTGTGGAAGAAGGAAGCACTACTCCCGTCCCAGCTGCCAGAACGCAGGTATGTGTCTCTCACACACACTACACAGACACTCAGACCCCGCTTCGGACCGGCACAGAGACGCCTGAGCGGGGTCCCTGCGTTCCATCTCGCTGCCCCACTGTGGGTACGTCAGTGACTCCGTTGGTGCCTCTCGTACGGAATCTGGAAGCCTGGTCAGGTCTTCCCAGTCCGTCGCGTTGGCTCCTCCGGACCATCAGACTTGGCTATGCGATTCAGTTCGCCCGGCGCCCTCCCAAGTTCAGCGGCATCCGCTTCACCTCAGTCAGGGCTGCGGGTGCTCCTGTTCTGCGGGCAGAGATTGCTACCTTACTGGCGAAGGATGCGATAGAGCCGGTCCCTCCAGCCGATATGAAGTCGGGGTTCTACAGCCCCTATTTCATAGTACCCAAGAAAGGAGGTGGGTTACGGCCGATCTTGGATCTGCGCGTCCTGAACCGAGCACTGCACAGGCACCCGTTCAAGATGCTAACGCAGAAATGCATCTTCGGATGTGTCCGTCCCCAAGATTGGTTTGCAGCGATCGACAGACCATTTCTGCGGTTCGCGTTCGAAGGACGAGCATATCAGTACAAAGTCCTTCCCTTCGGGCTGTCCCTGTCCCCCCGTGTCTTCACGAAAGTCACGGAGGCTGCCCTGCTTCCCCTCAGAGAGCAGGGCGTTCGCATCCTCAAATACCTCGACTACTGGCTTATATTGGCACAGTCTCGAGACCAGTTGTGCAAGCACAGGGACATGGTGTTAGCTCACCTCAGCCAGTTGGGACTTCGGGTCAACTGGGAAAAGAGCAAACTCTTGCCAAGGCAGAGGATCTCTTTTCTCAGGATGGAACTGGACTCGTGCCCAGTCGGTGTTGAACTGCTTGAATACGTTCAAGAGCAGGATGGCGGTCCCACTGAAACAATTTCAGAGGCTCCTGGGGCATATGGCAGCAGCAGCAGCGGTCACCCCGCTAGGGCTGCTCCATATGAGACCGCTTCAACATTGGCTCCACAGCCGAGTCCCGAGGAGGGCGTGGCAGCGTGGCACTCACTGGGTCAAAGTAACGCCGGCCTGCCGCCAAACCTTCAACCCGTGGTCAGACCTTGCCTTTCTTCGGGCCGGAGTGCCCCTAGAGCAGGTCTCCAGGCATGCTGTGGTACACACGGATGCCTCCACCACCGGCTGGGGGGCCACGTACGACGGGCAGAATGTGTCAGGGGTTTGGACGGGCCCTCAACTACACTGGCACATCAACTGCCTAGTTGCTTGCAGTACGCCTTGCCTTGCTTCGTCTCAAAGGGCGCTTGCGAGGCAAGCACTGTGACCGTTGCGTACATCAACCGCCAAGGTGGTCTGCGCTCCCGTCGCATGTCGCAACTCTCCCGTCTCCTCCTCCTCTGGAGTCAGAAGCATCTGAGGTCGCTTCGTGCTGTTCACATTCCGGGCCTGCTCAACCGCACAGCCGACGAGCTGTCGTGAGCTGCTCTTCCCGGAGAATGGCGACTCCATCCCCAGACGGTTCAGCTGATTTGGAGACGTTAGGGGGAGGCTCAGGTAGACCTGTTCGCTTCTCCCGAGACGTCCCATTGCCAGTTGTTCTACTCCCTGACCGAAGGAACACTCAGCTCGGACGCACTGGCACTCAGCTGGCTGCGGGGCCTGCGCAAATATGCGTTCCCCCCAGTGAGCCTTATCGCACAGACACTGTGCAAGATCAGGGAGGACAAGGAGCAGGTCCTGCTAGTAGCACCATACTGGCCCAACCGGACCTGGTTCCCAGAACTTATGCTCCTCATGACACCCCCTCCCTGGCGTATTCCTCTGAGGAAAGATCTACTGACTCAGAGACGGGGCACCTTATGACACCCGCGACTAGACCTCTGGAAATTGCACGTCTGGTCCCGGGACGCGGAGGATCTAGGTGATCTACCCCAAGGAGTGGTAGACACCATCACTTTGGCGAGAGCTGAATCCACGAGACATGCTTACGCCTTGAAGTGGAACCTGTTCGTCGATTGGTGTTTCTCTCACGAAGAGGACCCCCGGAGATGCAGAAGATGTCAGAGTCGTGCTATCCTTCTTGCAGCAAGGGTTGGAGCGAAGGCTGTCTCCCTCCACCCTCAAAGTCTACGTGGCTGCCATCGCTGCACACCACGACCCCACAGATGGGAAGTGACCTGGTCATCAGGTTCCTTAGGGGGGCGAGAAAGTTAAATCCTCCTAGGCCCCCCTCCATACCTTCTTGGGACCTGTCCCTGGTGCTTACAGCACTACAACAGGCCCCATTCGAGCCTTTGCAGGCAGTCGAGCTAAAGTTCCTTTCAATGAAAGCTCTGCTCCTGCTAGCATTGGCCTCCATCAAGAGGTTAGGGGACCTGCAAGCATTTTCGGTCGACGAATCGTGCCTAGAGTTCGGGCCGGCAGATTCCTAGGTAATCCTGAGGCCCCGGCCTGGCTATGTGCCCAAGGTTCCCACTACTCCCTTCAGGGATCAGGTGGTGAGCCTACAAGCACTGCCCCCGGAGGAGGCAGACCCAGCTCTAGCTTTGCTTTGTCCCGTCCGAGCCTTAAGATGCTACGTTGACCGAACACAAAGCTTCAGGACCTCAGACCAGCTCTTTGTCTGTCACAGAGGCCGGCAGAAGGGGAATGCCGTCTCCAAGCAGAGGATGGCCCACTGGATAGTGGATGCCATCACCCTGGCTTATCAAGCACAGGGTGTGCCCTGCCCGCTCAAGGTACAGGTGCACTCATCTAGAAGTGTCGCTTCGTCCTGGGCGTTAGCACGTGGCACCTTGCTGGCAGATATTTGTAGAGCTGCGGGCTGGGCGACCCCTAACACGTTCGCTAGATTCTATAGCCTTCATGTAGAGCCAGTATCCTCCTGTGTTCTCACCTCAAACGGGTAGAAGCACTGAGTGGGCCTGGCTCGGGTCGGCTTGTTAAACTGCTCCAGAGTGTCCAACAGTAGACCCTGTTGAGCTCCTCTGTCCCCTCGGTGCCAACGTGGTGGAGCGTTCGGCGCCAGGCCCTTACTCGATGAATCCTTGAGAACCGGTCAGAGCTAAGGGCCCATATGAAAGACCTAAAATGGATCCCATATGTGTATTTTCCACGGTAAAGCCTTCAAGCCTGTGTTCCCCAGCAAGAAATTGCCTCTAGAGGATGCAAATCACCTCAGTATTCCATATATTCCTGAAAAATATAATAATTAGATATATGTGTAAATGCTTCCAACCCCTGTGGGAGGATGAGGCTCCGCATGTCCCAGTGCTCCAGCCTCACTGCGAGAGGGTAGTGCTAAGGTATACAGTGACTGGTATTCTTGTTGCGAGGCCCCACTTAAACCATAAAGGGGGCGTAGAGGTTCGCTCAGGACACTGGAGGAGGACAATAGCTGTGGCGTTTTCCATAGGGATCCCAATCCAACGGTCTCCGACGTGACTCGGAGAGACCGACTGATAAGGGAACGTCTCGGTTATGTATGTAACCCTTGTTCCCTGAAGGAGGGAACGGAGACATCACGTCCCGTCGCCATGGCTGCTGTACCGCCGCTGTACTGCCGAGCCCGACTCGGCTCCTCAGCGAAAAGCTGACTATGCGCTGCACCAGCCGCCTCTATATACTCACGTTGTGATGAGCTGCAGCTGGACACAATCAGCGCATGCCAATTTGCATTGGCGTGTTCTAATATACACGAAGTAGATCGGTCTCCCTAAGCGTGATCCCAATCCGTCGGTCTCCGATGTGACGTCTCCGTTCCCTCCTTCAGGGAACGAGGGTTACATACGTAACCGAGACGTTTTATCATGAAAACCACACAATTTAACTGCAGTGATACATAACATGCCTTAATATTATAGTGAAATAATACCACTTTTCATAAAGACATGCTTTCTGTGTGTTTGCACTCAGAAAACAAGACAGAATTGAGTTCTATTTTGCGTCGTCAAATTTATCCATATGTCTGCTCTTCTCCCACTCTTTGACATTTCTGAACGTTTTATAAGATGTGCAGCAAGTGTATTTAAGCTCGTGTCCGGCCGGTTTGTCCGCATCTAACCTCCTACTACGCAAAGATTTTTCTGAATGAATCTCTTTCCAAATCGTCCCTCCCTAACTTTTCATCTCGTTTTTATTTGTTGACGAAAATGCCAGTAGATTTTTGTCATAGTTTTTGTCATTCAAGAAGAATTTTAGTTTGTTATTGTTTCGTTTTTGTCTGTAAAAAAAAATGTTGTTGATGAAGTTAATGACGAAAATTATTCGTCAACAAAATTAACACTGCTCTACACTCAAAACCTTTCACTCTTGCTGGAAAACCAAACACTGGCCTCAGATATCACACACAAGCCCTCAAACACACACACACACACACACACACACACTACAACACAGTTTTACACACTAATGAGATCAATTTAAAACAATACTATAAAAAAACTGGTAGTAAGTGTTGCTTGTGCCCAAAAAAAAGTAACAAAAAAACATGATGAACACAAAAATACATGTATTTGCAAGTGTTTTATTCCTTAATTTACAGTTTTTTTACAGTTACAGTTTTTTCTACAGTTTTTTTCTACAAATTGCTAACATACTTTTGTCCAATCTGTAGTTATATTTTCAAAACTCTAAACACAAATAGCACAACATCGGTCTGCTGTGACCGTACAATTAACACAATTTGTGTTGTTTTCACACAAAATCCAGTCAATTACCATGTTTCTAAAATGCAAACATTTTCTTTTTGTACAAGCTTACCCTAAACCAAAATCATGGGTCTTTTTAGTCTTTTTTGCAAATGCTTAAACACAGCATGTCAGAAATTAAAACCTAATGTTCCAAACCTTAAATACAGTATAAAGCCTTTATTTCTGCAACAACAGCAGCTCAAAATGATTGAAAATATCCTTATTTGAAATATTGGAACAACTGATAAGCATATTTAGGTAACAGATCAATGAAATATTTAAAAATAGCTGATTCCAGTCTCAGTTGAAGGAATAGACAGTGTTGAAGCTATTTTCATTACATCAACATAGAGTAAAAAAGACCTCTTTGAATTGGTTTTGTGGATGCAGAACAACGCAAAGAATCAGAAAGAGAGAAAATGCCTAGGAGAGAGAGAGAAATGGTTGTAGGAGGTAGAGGAGTAGTTGGATTAGAAAAAGGGAGAAGAAGAGGAAGGGGGAGGAGTAAGAATATGTGTTGAACTTTGCAGTTTTATGTTAGTTTTTTTCCCTTACACATATGGAATATAAAGGGTGAAGGGTAATTGTGACTTTTTTTTATCTTATAGTACTGATAAAGTCTGAATTGCAAGATGTAAATTCACAATTCCAAGAATACCCTTTACCTTTTATATTCCGTGGCAAAATTGTAATCAAAGACTATGTATGTTGGAATTTTTGTTGATCACTGGCATCACCTACCATGGGGACACCATCCATATCCAACCATCACCCCTGGAAAGCAATTTCAATCAAGGTTCCAACTGAATTTCTGCATAGGTTACCCTATCTTTTTCTATTGTGCATTCTGTAAAGTAATGAGTCAACTCAAAGTTTTAGATATACAGTACTGTGCAAAAGTTATAGGCCACTAGTATTTTCACCAACAAAAAATTATTTTAAGTCAGCTATTTCTATTTTTTGCTGTAGTGTGTCAGTATGAAATATCAGTTTACATTTCCAATTATTCATTTTGCCATTAATTGTAATAATCCAGTAAGATTTTTGTTTGCACAAGGAGTCTCCACAGGACACCAGACAGTGCTCCACACAGAGATCTGATCTTATCATCATCATCCAGTCTGTCTGGAATGACATGAAGTAACAGAACTGAGACAGATTAAATTCAGAAAAACTGTTGCAACATCTCAAAGATGCTTCAAGAAACCCACCTGCAAAGCTACAATACAAGGTTTTAGGCACTTGTGTGAAGAAAAAAAAAAAAAAAAAGTAAAATGAGGATGCTGTCAAAAATAATGACATAAGTAGATTTTATTTGTCAATTAACTTCTAGTAACTAAATGAAATGAACATTTGGTGTGACCATCTTTTTCAATTTAAAGTAGCTTTTGCCCTAGGTGCAGTTGCGCATAGTTTTTCAGATGGCTTTGCAGGTAGGTTTCTTGAAGCATCTTAGAGACATTGCCGCAGTTCTTCTGGATTTAGTCTGTCTCAGTTTGTTCTGTTTCTTCATATCATTCCAGACAGATGATGATGATGATGATGATGATGATGAGATCAGATGTCTGTGTGGAGCACTGGCTGTTGTCAGACTCCTTGTACAAACAAAAATCTCACTGGATTATTACAATTAATGGCAAATGTCTGAAATAAATGAATGTCTGAAAATGTAAACTGATGTTTCCTACTGACACACTATACCAAAAGATGGAAATAACTGACTTTAAACCATTTTTTTTCTTGGTGAAAATTCTAGTGGCCTAAAACTTTTGCACTTTTAATTCAATTTTCTATTATCTATTATATGCAGGTAGAATTGAATGCAGTTTTTGTAAAGCCATCAGCTGTTAGTATTGTGATGATCACTGTGCTATGATTGACTATATGTTTCTGTTGGATAGAAACTGCTAAAGTTTTGACAGAATGATGTTTGAATAAGGTTTTGAATAAGGTTTGTTGTGTTTTTATAGAGTTAGTATAAGTAGAAAAAGGTATTAAGAATTTTGAAATGTAGAGTTTGAATTTATTTAACAAAATGCAGTTTTGGACAGAAAATTAACTATTTGGCTAATTGTGTGATGTAGGTGTGTTGCTGTGTTAAGAGTTTAGAAAAAGTACTTTAGTAGTATTGGTAAATGCTTGTTACCAATTGAAAAAAACTGTAATGTATTTTACAGTTTTTCTCATTTGCTAAAACACTAAACCTCATTCTCTGAACTAAATTCTCAATAGCCTAAACCAATTTGTCAAATAAATCACTCTTTCTGTAAAACCTTAAACAAGTTCAGGCAGTTTAGACACTGTTTGCAGATCTCATGCACTCTTTTTGCAAAACTCTAAACACATTCTCACTCAATTAGACACAATTTGCTCTTTGATGAACTTGTAATGCAAAAGCCAGAAAGCCAAGAAAGCAAAAGTTAAGCACAACTGCAACATGGCTGTCATTGTTTACACACAATAATTCAAAAAGCTACACACCTGTTTCTAAATATTTAAATATACGAAATATAAGCCAGTTGGCATGGGTGTATCTGGCAATTTGAGAGGTACAATTGCAAATATGAGGTGGAGGAAGAGGAGGACGAAAAAGAGCAAAACCAAGAACAGTCTTTTCAGATGAAATTAGAGCTACTGTAATAGACCATGTTCTTGTGCATGGAATGACAGGGACAGCACAAAGAGCCTGATATTAGCAGATTGTCTGTGGCCACCAAAATCAGTTGGAAAGTTCAAAAGAAGAATGGAAAATAACTTTTTTTCCCACAGTATTTTTTATAGACTGTATTTTGGTCATTTCAATATATTCTTATCTAGAACTGTAAGATTACCACACCAAAAGGTTTTCTTTTTTTTTGTTTTGTTTTTTTTGGCTAATGTAGATGCTTTGACCTAGCTCTAAGATGTGTGATCTTTTTTTACAAGATTATGTATATATATATATACATAATCTTGAAAGCTGCTCTCCTTTTCTCTAAACTGTGAACACAAAACCTAATTTTCAAGCTACATTCACAAAACCTCAGACTCTTCTTGCAAAACCAAACTTTCACCTCAAAACAGTTCAATCTGTGCTCAAAAATGAACTATGTTGTCAAATCGTGCCCTGAGTCAATCAAAATTAAAAACACTACTGAGCAGTCACTAAACACTACGTAGAAAAATATAAAACACAATGCTCAGGACATGAAGCTGGAGAAATAAAAGTTTATTGTTCACTGTAGGCTAAATGCATGTTGCAAAACAAAGAAAACCTGTGCATTTAGCACTTGTACAAAAAGACAAAACAGAAATCTTGTGCATTTACACGTAGCACTTGTAAAAACAAACAGAAATCTTATGCGTTTGCCACTTGTGTACAGTAAGCCCATGTAAAAATAAAGTACAAAAATATACAAATAAGTGCATTACTCAGCCACAGCATCATGTCTCCGTACTGGGTCAGGCCACAGGACTTCATCCACATCACAGGCCACATTTTGTCTGGCCAGGCAACGGGCGAAAAAAAAAACCTTGGCATGCCGTATCCAGGCTTGGCATGCCTCCACACCTATGTCACCACAGGCAAGTTCCATGGCTTGCAGGAGATTTACCCTGGTGTAAGGTTGGCGTTCATATACCTTCCACCGCCATGAGGAGAAGAATTCCTCAATGGGGTTTAGGAAAGGGGAGTACGGTGGAAGGCAAAGATTGATAAAACCTTGGTTCATATTGAACCACTCTCTAACCTGGAGGGCTCTGTGAAAACTCACATTGTCCCAAACAACAACATAGATGGGATGCTCATCCTGCTGCCTTAACAGAGCATCTCGCATGTGATTGAGGAAAATGAGGAGCTGGTGAGTGTTGTAGGGCCCCAGGTTGGCATGATGGTGGACAACCCCATGATTGCTGATGGCAGCACATAATGTGACATTGCCACCACGCTGCCCAGGAACACCAACAATGGCCCGATGGCCAATCACATTACGGCCTCTCCTTCTCCTTTTGGTGAGATTAAACCCAGCTTCATCCATGTAGATGTATTCATGGGGTCTTTCCATTGCATCCAGTTGAAAAACCCTCTGTAGAAATAGATATAGTTTTGTAAGTGATACAGAAAAAGTGATTTTGGCCACTACAGTAAATCACTACTTAGAGTAATCAACATTGAATGTGTCTGGATATATGCCAACCTGTACATACTGGAATCTTTGCTCTTTGACTCTGTCGGAGTTGCGATCAAAGGGCACTCTGTATAGCTGTTTCATGCGCAGTCTGTTGCGCTTGAGGACACGATCAACAGTAGAGAGGCTGACACTGTTGATACCCTCAAAATTTACATGGTCCTCAATGATCTTCTGCTGAATTTCACTCAGTTTAATGGCATTGTTCTCACAGACCATATCAACAATTAGGGTCTCTTGGTGTGGGAAAAACATACCTGTCCTCCCACCCCCATGTGGCAGTCTTTCAATTCTACAAAAAGAGAACATGGAGTTACAAAAAATATACATGGAATACTAGGCCTACAAACAGTTAGACCAACCATCCATTACAATACTACAGTACATTGGTACAATGATGTAGTGAAACATATATTTACTTACAGTATACTGTGGTACAGTATATAGAGCTAAAATAATTATTTTCTCACATTCACTTGCATTGACGGTTTTTCAATCTAGAGGTCCAGTGGGGTTTTACGGATGGGCGGGACTTACCAGCTCTATAGTATGTCATACAGTAATTGCTGTCAACATTTACATACTGTACTATAATGTCAAATAAAGGTATTTACCTGTGCTCTTCTCTAAATCTTCGGATTATGGTGGACACAGTGAATCTACTGATGTTTGGTTGTACCCTTTGTCCAGCCTCCCTCATGCTCATACCATGGACAAGAACATGGTCAATCACAGCAGCTCTGATTTCATCAGATATTACTAGGGATGTAACGGTATCAAAACTTCACGGTACGGTAATACCTCGGTATATTTATTGAATCATTTACAGGAAAAACAAAACAAATTGAAAAAAGTGCCACAAGTGTTTATTAAACAATGTAGCCTACATGAACACTGATATCAATGACGCACAAATTAGCCATGTATCTAACTGTAGAGGCCTGAAATGGGTCAAATGACCTAAAACTCCCGTTTATAACCTGGACCATGCATGACAAAGGTCAAAAATCACATTTTATATATGATTATCTATGCTACTACCAACCTCATAGATTAGATATTAGTTTTAAAGTGCACAAAAAACTGTGAAATCCATTTAAAACAGGAACTTTAGTGCAGTTTTCAATTTTAATAAAAAAATAGGGTGTAGTATTTTAGCAATTGAGAAAAACTGTATTTATTTTTTTTTATTATTTTCCTTTTTTGGGGATATTCACCACACTTAGGGGTGATTTCTTTTGAGTGTGTTTATGTTTTTTGAGTGTGTGTGTATGATTATGCCAGAAGAGTCAGGGGTTCAGTGAATTTAGTTTGAACATTTGGATTTGTGTTTAAGGTTTTGAGAAAATGAGTGATGGTTTCAAAAAATGTGTTTTAGCAATTCAGAAAAACTGTAATGTACTGTAGAGAACAGTACAAAACAGCAAACAACAACAAAATAATTATTCTGCCCCAGCATCCCATCTTCTGGGACAGGCCAAAGAACCTCTTCAACATTACAGGCAGCAGGGGTAAAATCTTCTTGCATGCCTGATCCAAGCCTGGCAAGCATCAACTAAAATATATCAGACTGCTTGTCTTCTTGCCTTTGGCCTTCCTCTTTCTCTTCCATGTTGTTGTCGTTGTCCTTTTTCTTCTCTTCCTCTTCCTCTTCATCGTTCTCCTTCTCCTCTTCCTCTTTGTATTCCTCCTCCACCTCCTCCTCTTCCTCTTTGACCTATTCTTTCATTTCTCAGTGGATCCATTGTTCCAAAACTCAAAGAACTGATTCGGCCCCTTTTATCTATTTGTTGAAGAATCTGACTGACGTGTGTTCAATTTTGATGCTTAGTGTTTTCACCTGGGTAACTGTTTGCTAATTGAGCTCAAACTGTAGTGACTTGAGTGAACAATTTTGAATACTAGTGCTTTCTAAATGAGCACATTGTGTAAGCACTGAGAAATGTAAGGATTTGTATGTAGAGTTTTGCAGAAACAGTTCACCAAATTTGACTCATGTGTCAAAGCAGGGAATAGTGTTTATAGTTCAGAAAAATGGGTGTGCTTTTTGAAAAATGGTGTCATAGTTTTGAAATTTTAGTTCAAAAGCCTGGTTATAGTGTTTTAGCAATTGAGAAAAACTGTAAGAAATCTAGGGTCAAGAACTTAACTAAAGCAATCACTGATCTCCATGGTGACTACAAACTTTAGTAAACTTGTACTTTTCACCAAAACATTAACGTCTAAACCTCAAAGCCTCAACAAAACTTTTGGTAACACTTAGGGAACACTTATTTACTATTAACTACGACTTTTCCCTAAATAAGTTCCTAATTTGCTGTTAGTAAGGTAATTTTTAAGTTTAGGTATTAGGTAGGTTACACTTAAAATTAAGTGTTACCAAACTTTTGTGTTACAGTTTTTTTGCGATCACTATGACCATTTTTTTAATACGCACCAACACACCTACAACACACAATTGACAGAACAATTAATTTCAAGCTCAAAATCACACAATGCAAACTTGCACACTTTTGCACACCTCAAATGAGTGTGCAAACTAAACTTCAACACAAATTATTTTTAAATAACAATAATACACTAACACAATACACTACATCTACCATAACAATCTGCAAATCTGATTATTATCCCAAAACACTAACATTTGTTCTCTTCCAACAGGAACATTTAGTCAATCATATCATAAATCATATCACAATATCATAAAAACACTAACATCAAATGGAATTACAGAAACTGCAGTTTTAGATGTCATTTCTGAACTTACAGTATTACAGAAGCCAAAGAAGAAGAATAAAAAGAAATGTCATCTAATCTGTTCTGTCTTCTGTGTTTGGTCACATGTTCTCATCCACATCACACCTGATATCTTCTCTGGCAAGGCATCTTGGGAAGAATGTTTTGATATGCCTTATCCACCTCTGGTATTGTCCAGCTGTGATGTCTTGGCATGCAGCATCCATTGCATCCTGGAGGGACATTTGGCCCTGTGGACTATGGTCAAAAACCTTCTCTCCAGGCTCAGAAAAACTCCTCAGTGGGGTTGAGGAAAGGGAAGTAAGGGGCATTACTTCAAAGAAAAGAGACATTATTCTCAAGTAGGTGTCAATCCAGGCCCTACCTGCCGTGGGAATGGTGGAATGCCACATTGTTCCATGTGATCACATACAGTATCTCACAGAAGTGAGTACAGCCCTCACATTTTTGTAAATATTTTATTATATCTTTTCATATGACAACACTGAAGAAATGACACTTTGCTACAATGTACAGTAGTGAGTGTACAGCTTGTATAACAGTGCTTTTGCTGTCCCCTCAAAATAACTCAACACACAGCCATTAATGTCTAAACCGCTGGCCACAAAAATGAGTACACCCCTAAGTGAAAATGTCCAAACTGGGCCCAATTAGCCATTTTCTCTCACCGGTGTCATGTGACTCGTTAGTGTTATAAGGTCTCAGGTGTGAATGGGGAGCAGGTGTGTTAAATTTGGTGTTATCGCTCTCACTCTCCCATACTGGTCACTGAAAGTTCAACATGGCACCTCATGGCAAAGAACTCTCTGAGGATCTGAAAAATAGAATTGTTGCTCTACATAAAGATGGCGTAGGCCAGGAGTCGGCAATCTATGGCATGCATGCCAACAGTGGCACACAGAGGGACAATCACTGGCACGCAAGCAATATAGGAAAAACTTCACAACATCATACATTTTGAGCTAAACATTCCTCATTGTCAAACAGCCTGTTAGGAGTCATAAATACTGTTAAAGTGTGAGAATTAACTAGTCTACAGATGTGCGTGGTTTCGCACGACTGCACTTCAGATCAGCGATCCAACTGCGCTTATCAGCAACAAATTAATTTAGATGGCCGATCAAATTAAAGGAGGCGGGGTTTACTGTTCCAAGAAGCAGAGCGCGAATTCCAGCGCAGAGAGCAAGGTAAGATGGGAGCTGCAAATCATTTAATATTAGTCAACTGTTTTACGATAGAAATGTTTAATGACCACGAGGTCGGGGGTATTGGCACAGTGGTTAACCAAAAAAATTTAAAACGGCACTCTATGCCCAAAAGGTTGCTAACCCCTGGCATAGGCTATAAGAAGATTGCTAAGACCCTGAAACTGAGCTGCAGCACGGTGACCAAGACCATACAGCAGTTTAACAGGACAGGTTCCACTCAGAACAGGCCACACCATGGTCAACCAAAAAAGTTGAGTGCACGTGCATGTCATATTCAGAGGTTGTGTTTGGGAAATAGATGTATGAGTGCTGCCAGCATTGCTGCAGAGGTTGAACGGGTGGGGGGTCAGCTTGTCAGTGCTCAGCAAATTTACACTGTTATGCAAGCTGTACACTCACTACTTTACATTGTAGCAAAGTGTAATTTCTTCAGTGTTGTCACATGAAAAGATATAATGAAATATTCACAAAAATGTGTGGGGTGTACTCAATTCTGAGATACTGTAAGTAAAGGTGCTGAGATCTTAAGAGATTTTTATTTATTTATTTATTTATTTTTCCAGACAAAATGAAAAGAGACCAGCCTTTTGTAATTATCTACTAATCAGTGCATTAGTTCTCTTGCTGCCAGGCAGAACTGCTTGCACAGCCAATTACATTGAATAAAGACCAAAATGAGCTGTTTTAATAAATTTTGAGTTGACAACACTTGTGAAATGTTAAGTTCTTTTTAAATTTGTAACCTTTTTTTTAATTATTTGTTATAATGGTATGACACCTAGTAACTTTTGCAGCACTTTCCATGTGAACACAAAAATGTGGAATTGATTCAAATAGATTTACATAAAAACACCTTTTTGCTGATTCATAAGCCTTTTTAATAGTGAGGAAAAGTCAAATGTCACTAGTGGGTTGTCAAAGTATTTCACAATATAAAGTGAGGACATTTAGCGCTCACATGTATAGTCAAACAAGTCACAAACACGTTTACAGAGTGAGTTTGAGGCTGTTTACCCATAACTTGAACCACAAGACTCAACTAAGAGGTTGAAATCAGATCATAGCCTGATGAATTAAGTTCTAATTAACCATTCCTGTTAATTTTGTTACATTTTTATTAAATTGTAGTTTTGGAATTAGATTATGGGTAACAAAATGCTTTTTCTGTCCACAGTCAGGTTAGGATTTTTTCCTGCTACTGGTAAGCATGCTAAGCCAGTACTACCTGTGGCCACTTGCCTGGCCATTCGAACCAAGCTTCTTCAACTGCTGCCTGATCTTCCCATTGGCATCAATGAGCGGCTTATGAAGCCTAGTATTGTAAGTTTTGTACTACCAACAATAGGCACATAACAATCAGCAGTTTTTACGTCCCTACACTGACCAATCGAGCGATGTAAAGGAAAATTTTCTAGTTAGTAATTATTGGTGACTTCAATGCAAGAGTGGGGTATGACCACAGCAGTTGGAAAGGTAAAGGTCCTTCTCAAAAAATTAGCATATTGTGATAAAGTTCATTATTTTCTGTAATGTACTGATAAACATTAGACTTTCATATATTTTAGATTCATTACACACAACTCAAAGTAGTTCAAGCCTTTTATTGTTTTAATATTGATGATTTTGGCATACAGCTCATGAAAACCCAAAATTCCTATCTCAAAAAATTAGCATATCATGAAAAGGTTCTCTAAACGAGCTATTAACCTAATCATCTGAATCAACTAATTAACTCTAAACACCTGCAAAAGATTCCTGAGGCTTTTAAAAACTCCCAGCCTGGTTCATTACTCAAAACCGCAATCATGGGTAAGACTGCCGACCTGACTGCTGTCCAGAAGGCCATCATTGACACCCTCAAGCAAGAGGTCTGTGGGAAGGAAAAAGTGTGGCAGAAAATGCTGCACAACGAGAAGAGGTGACCGGACCCTGAGGAAGATTGTGGAGAAGGACCGATTCCAGACCTTGGGGGACCTGCGGAAGCAGTGGACTGAGTCTGGAGTAGAAACATCCAGAGCCACCGTGTACAGGCGTGTGCAGGAAATGGGCTACAGGTGCCGCATTCCCCAGGTCAAGCCACTTTTGAACCAGAAACAGCGGCAGAAGCGCCTGACCTGGGCTACAGAGAAGCAGCACTGGACTGTTGCTCAGTGGTCCAAAGTACTTTTTTCGGATGAAAGCAAATTTTGCATGTCATTCGGAAATCAAGGTGCCAGAGTCTGGAGGAAGACTGGGGAGAGGGAAATGCCAAAATGCCTGAAGTCCAGTGTCAAGTACCCACAGTCAGTGATGGTCTGGGGTGCCATGTCAGTTGCTGGTGTTGGTCCACTGTGTTTTATCAAGGGCAGGGTCAATGCAGCTAGCTATCAGGAGATTTTGGAGCACTTCATGCTTCCATCTGCTGAAAAGCTTTATGGAGATGAAGATTTCATTTTTCAGCACGACCTGGCACCTGCTCACAGTGCCAAAACCACTGGTAAATGGTTTACTGACCATGGTTTTACTGTGCTCAATTGGCCTGCCAACTCTCCTGACCTGAACCCCATAGAGAATCTGTGGGATATTGTGAAGAGAAAGTTGAGAGACGCAAGACCCAACACTCTGGATGAGCTTAAGGCCGCTATCGAAGCATCCTGGGCCTCCATAACACCTCAGCAGTGCCACAGGCTGATTGCCTCCATGCCACGCCGCATTGAAGCAGTCATTTCTGCAAAAGGATTCCCGACCAAGTATTGAGTGCATAACTGAACATAATTATTTGAAGGTTGACTTTTTTTGTATTAAAAACACTTTTCTTTTATTGGTCGGATGAAATATGCTAATTTTTTGAGATAGGAATTTTGGGTTTTCATGAGCTGTATGCCAAAATCATCAATATTAAAACAATAAAAGGCTTGAACTACTTCGAGTTGTGTGTAATGAATCTAAAATATATGAAAGTCTAATGTTTATCAGTACATTACAGAAAATAATGAACTTTATCACAATATGCTAATTTTTTGAGTAGGACCTGTATGTTGGGCTCTCATGGACTTGGCAGGATGAATAGCAATAAATTATTGCTGTTGATGCTGTGCACAGAAAATTACCTCACAATTACCAGCACCCTATTCAGAATGGCTAACAAATACAAGGCGTCATGGATGCACCCTAGATCCAAGCAGAGGCATATTATTGTTCCGTGCTGATACTACTCATACTGCGTCGCTAGATGCTATGGGAAACAGTCATTTTTCTCCTTGACTGAAGCCTTTTTTCAATCATGCAGTGAAACTGCACAGCCATTGGTTCGTGCAGTGCCTTACAAACGAACCAATGAATCGGCAGCGGTGCTGAGCGATCCCATGGCGACAAAGCCATGGCTATATAAGTGGCCATTTCACCACAGGATCCTCAGATTTCTTCTCCTGGAACTGAAAGTCGCTTGCTATTGACACGCCTCGCTGTAGACGAAAGCTGATTCAGCAATCTGCGCCGCTCTACTTTTCCCACTCCGCATTTCCAGTCCGAGCCACTTTCAGCATCCGCTCAGCCATCAGCTCGTTCTCTGCTGCTATCCAGTGAGTCATAAAGAGCAAATTTCTAAAGAGCAAATTTCCAGCGTCGTTGTTGCAAATGACGCACTACGAGTGTGGCTCATTCAGTACGATGCAGAAGGGCAGTGAGTGCACACTCACTGAGACAGAATGCTCTCTCTGAAGTATTTGTCTCGCTCTTCTCTGCTCGCAGGCCGCAGCCCTGCTCTCCTGTTTCTCCTCTCTCAGTAAAGCTTGGAGAAAGAAACAGTGGAGTCAGGGAACTAAGCAACCACGATTGAGCGATCTTACACTGGCGACAGCTATCCAGTGAGTCTGTGTGCTCGCTCTTCCCACTGCACTTTGATCTGCTGGTCTGTCTTATAAGTGAGAATCAGTGCTCCTTGGAGGAAGCAACAGCAAGCTCATGGACTGAGCAACCAGGCTTGAGCATTTCATGCCACCCTGCGAGCTTCACTAGATCTTCCAGGTTGTGTTACTCCTCTATTACTGGCAGCTTTGCTTTGTGTGTGCTTTCATTACTGAGCAGTCTGTCCCTATTTTGCTCGCAAGAGGCAGCCCGCCTCCCCCCGCTCTCACGTTACTCTCCTCCTATTTACCAATTTAGAACCAACAAAGCCCCCACGTGCGTCACTCTCCATGCAGCATGCCCCTGGGAATGGTCAGCAGACGAAAGGTGCTCTCGACAGATGCTTCCAACTTGGGATGGAGAGCTCTGTGTGAGGGCAGACCTACTTTCGGCCATTGGTCGAAAGAGGAACAAGGACTCCACATTAAATGCTTGCAAATGCTAGCAGTATGTTGAGCCTGCCAGTTCTCCCTGCCAGACCTAAGGGGACACCATGTGCTGATTCGCTCAGACAACATGTCTGTGGTGTCCTACATAAATCACCAGGGCAGGGCACACATTCCGGGCAGGCTGAACCAGGGTGCGGACATGTTATTATGGAGCAGCGTCCCCTTATAAGAGTGTATGCTCCATCTGCAGAATTCAGAGGATTTGGGAGATCTTTGGCAAGGCCGAAGTAGACCTCTTCGCCTCAAAAGTCACCTCTCATTGCCCAATTTATTATTCGAAGGACAGGGATGCGTTGGCCCACGACTGGCCCAACCTCCACCTTTTTGCCTTTCCCCCAATCACTCTGATTCTCCAGGTAATCAGATGAGTCAGGGAGCAGAAGAGCAGGGTGCTCCTGGTGTCTCCCCTTTGGTGGAACCAACATTGGTTGTCGGCACTGAAGCAGCTGCTTGCAGCAGCCCCTTTGCCCATTTCTCTGAGACAGGACCTCCTCTCTCAAGCAAACAAGACAATATGGCACCCCAGACTGTTTTGCTCCTAGCACTGGCATTGGTCAAGCATGTAAGGGACCTGCAGGCACTTTCTGTAAGCCCTGCCTGCCTGGAATTCATCCTGGTCATCCTGAAGCCAAGGCTTGGATATACGCCTATGGTGCTCTCCACTCCGTTCAGAGGACAGGTGATTGCACTCTTTGCACTCCCTCAAAGTCAAAGTCAAAGTCAAAGTCTGCTTTATTGTCAATTCTGCTATATATACAGTACATACATACAGAGAATTGAAATTGCGTTACTCTCAAACCCTAGATACATACAGGTAACATTAACAATAACATAAGAAGTAAAATACAATTACGTACAAAATAAATAAATAATATATATAAAAATACAAATTTTTCAGTAAGAGTGAAGTAAAAATAAATAAATAAATAAATAAAGTGGCATTAATTATAGAGATAAAGTGACTTATGAAGATAAAGTGACAATGGCAGATAACAGTGCAAACCAGACAAATAGTCAGTGCAATTATGGTGTAGTGCAAGAGCCCAGAGGAAGACCAGGAGTTGTCATTGCTCTGCCCTGTCAATGCCCCATTGCAGTATGGGCTCACTCCACTAGAGGCATCTAGTGGAGTAGGCATGGTCTAGCAGGGTGTCCATCACAGAGATTTGTGTGGCAGCAGGCTGGGCCTCACCGTCCACTTTTGCTAGGTTTTATAACCTGGATGTCCCGGCCTTACAGACCCAGAGTCCTTTCCACTTAGACAGGCATACACTTGCCATCTAGAACCAGTTTGAAGGTGGAGTTCTTGACCATGGCACATTCAAGCTCCCTGAGTCAGTTACTTGTGCACTCTTGGCCCCTGAGGTGTCTAGACTGTACGAGTTTTATGGACTGATCACTCAGACCAGGCATAACCTTGCTGAGCTTTGCCTGTTATTGCCTTGAAAAAATCTTATTATGCTTCTCTATGACAATTACACGCTTATGGGAGTATACATTTTAGTCGTTCCTTTACCTTAGCACAGCACATAGTTCCCATAGCGTCTAGCAATGCAGTACGCGTGTATTGGCAGGGAACTTACTTGGATATTAACGTAACCTTTGTTCTATTAGATATGGAAATGAGAACTACATTGCTAGCCGTGCTAGGTAGCTGCACGACTCAGTTGCCGCTTCAGTCGAAGTAACCTGAGGATCCTGTGGCAAAATACCTGCTTATATAGCCTGCTTATATACAGCTTGTTTCAAGCAAAAAATGCACTTAATTTTGACTTGTTTTTTTTTTTTTTTTTAATGAAAACAATAAAATTATTTTTACTTGTCTAGAAAATCCTTCTTGATTTAAAAATTTTTAGATATTTTGGCTGGAAACAAGACAAAAAATCCAAGTAAAAATTGTTTTGCAATGTAGCTGTAGAAGGATTAAATTGCCATCAACTAATCTGTTTGTCCAGCAAACATTCAGGGTCATTTCATATCAATGATATTTTCTAGGCCACAGCAAATAACTTTCTTGGTATTGCATTTAAGCATGTAGCTTGAATCAGAATCTTAAAAGAGACAAAATCCACAAGCAGTGACAGAATTAGAAACTCATGGAATTTGTGCACAAGAGGACTAACACATAACTAATCTAAACAAACAAACATACAATCACTCATACATGGGGGAAGGGCAAGTGAGACTGGATGAATGAAGCCATTAGAGAAGCAAGAAAATGCAGCTATGGAAAAAAGAGTCAGTTAACCACCTGAATGAAATCAGCGTCGTTTTAAATGGGGTCTACAGCTTATACTAAACCTCTGTTTCATTTAGTTAAATGTACAATACTTGCATTGCTTTAGTTGTTGATGAGTGTCAGGATGCAGTCTCGGATGAAAGTCTTGATGGTTTCAAGGTTTGGACTTGCGATCACGTTCTTCTGGTTTTGAAAAGTGGTAAACTCCAAAGATGTTCTGACTCTGTGATGGTTGGGAGTTTCTTCCCAGGTGGAAAGTGAAGAAGAACAAAGAGACAAACAAAGACTTGAAATCTGACGATCTTTGGTGAATGGCATATTCTTAGGGGTCCAACAGAGTTCTAGCTCATCCTCTTAGGATCTAAAAGATCCTCTGACTGATTGACTGAGTGACTGAGTGACTGAATGTCTGTCTGACTGAACGACTGTGACTGACTTAGAGGCGGGTCACTGAAGCCTTTTAAGTTCTGTGGACATCAGACCTCCGGGGGGTCAGAGAGCCAATGGTGACTTTCACTTTTGGAGGGAAAGATTACGACTCTTTGTCTTAGAGCATGGTATTTTGCATATGTAAGGATTCTTAGAACACTAATATGTTGCACAGTTATCAACATATAATATACACCATCTTTTAGATCATCAAAATACGAATTCAAAGAGACCAATGTGTGGTGATACTACATAGTGCTCTATCATAACACATAAATAAAACAGTATACAATACAAAAGAAAATATCCAAGAGCAGTAATAATACACATGATCACCTGAGGATCTGAATGTGTTCATTCACAGAAAGGTTTGTCTGTGAAATAAGGAAAGAAGCAATTTCCTATGGAAGTATGTGTCTGTTTTAGAGAGCATTAAGTAGGAGGAGATCCTCTCTACATACTTTTAGGTCAAAAAAGTTCATTTGGTCTTGCCTGAATTGATTTGGTAAATCTAATGAACAACTGTGTGTCTGATTGGTCCAAATACTACAGGTATCCAACTTTAAGAAAAAGGGCAGCAAGGCTGACTGCGGAAACTATAGAGGTATCTCACTTCTGTCAGTTGCTAGGAAGATTCTTGCAAGGATCTCAGACTTCATCTCAAAAAGGTCTCTACCAGAGGCTCAGTGTGGGCTTAGACCTGGCCGTAGCACTGTCGATATGATCTTCACAGTTAGGCAGATTCAAGAAAAAATGCATTGAGCAGCATATGGATCGTTATGCCATTTTTAGTGACCTTACAAAGGCCTTAGATACTGTGAATAGAGAAGCACTGTCGATTAAGTTTGGGTGCCCCAGAAAGTTCACAAACCTGATCCGCCTGAAATGCCACATTTATGACGACGGAACGGCTGATTTTGGATGCACTTTTTGCAGATGATTGCGCTCTTATGGCGTACCCAGAGGCCTTTTTCCAGCCTACACCTCTACCTACAATTACCATTGAGGGAACAGAACTGAGGACAGTTGAACATTTCAAATACCTTGGTAGCTTTATTTCTTCTGATGGGTCACTAGACAAAAAGATTTCAACACGCATCAGAAAAGCCAGCCAATCCATCGGTCGCCTGCGCACAAGAGTCATGAACCACAGAATCATCAAGAAGTCTACCAAGATCAAGGTGTATAAGCCAGTTGTGCTTACCAGTCTTCTTTATGGCTGTGAAACTTGGACACTGTATAGAAAGCACCTAAAATAGCTTGAGCAATTCCACCAAAGGTCTCTAAGGTCAATTATGTGCATCAAATGATAGGACAGAGTGACAGATCTGGAGGTTCTGGTCAGCAGTGAGGCAATTACGAAGGCCTAGCTTTACTGGACAGGACATACGAATGGACAGTTCCCACATCCCTCAGCAGATTCTTTATGGAACTTTAGAAATAGTTCTAAAGTTAGAAACAGTCTGAAATATATTGACTTTTCTGTGCACTGAAAAAAATAATATGCTAGATTTACTTAAAAATATAGTGCATCATTTTTGCAAGCCTCTTTTTAAGCATTTTTCACATTGAATTTAAAGCAGTATTACCTAAAAATCTTTAGTTGGTGATGCTTAAATGTTTGAGTATCCTAGCAAATGGTTTTGCTCAAATTTATTGGTTGGTGTAACACAATATTTTAAGCAGTTTTTATTTACAAATTTTTATTAAGTTATTTCTACCATTAAAGTTTTGTTTACCTAATTATACAAATTTAAGCTCATTTAGATTTATTTTTTTTTAGTTTTTCAACTTTAAAATACCAAGTAACTTATCAGTTAACTTACAATTAGCTATACATTACAAGGGATGGAAGAAACAACAACAGACAACTCTGTATTAAAGTACTCTTTATTAGACAAATGCATCTTAAAACATTTTTAGCTGTTCAACAATTCACAGCATTAATAGAAACATCTGTATTATTTCTTCTAAAACTGCGTTCCAAGTGTATGTTAAAGTACTGTGCAAAAGTGTGTTTGTCAAACATTCACTCAACTCACTCAAACCAATTGCACACTTTTTCAAAAACATCAACATAAAAGTTTACAACTAAATTAAGTACATGTAAGTTGATGCTTATTTGTAAATCTTTTTTGTAACAAATAATAAGCATCAACATACTTTTTAACTTTTGTGGTGTTGTGTGTTTGAGTGAAATTTAGGTTTCTAGAATTTAGTTGCATGTTAGTATGTTTGAAATGGTGTGCAATGGTGCTAGTGTTATGGTAAGATGCGTTAAGATGCACAGTATGCTGTGGTGAACAGTTAAACATGCATTTAACAAAAAAAGACTGAAAACGTACATTACTAAACAACAGTAACCGTAACAAATAGGCATCAACATTTTTTTTCCTTTGTAGTGTTGTATGCTTGTGTGTTTGAGTGCAATTTAGGGTTGTAAACTTTTATGTTGGTGTTTTGAAAAAGTGTGCAATGGTTTGAGGGAGTTGCGTTAAGGCGTATGCTTTGTTGTCAAGTGCCTGGTAAACAGTTTTTAACACAGCATCTTGTTCTTCAAAGTTAGAATCTTAGGAGACAGTTTTGCACTGTCTAGTTCAAACAGAATTTTCTGAAAAAAACTCAAACGTATACTTCAGTGGCTTGGGGTAACTCAGGTTTACAGAGTACATCAGGCCAAGAAGGGCAACACATGCATTTGCAACACTGGACAATGCTCCCAGAACTTCAACACCTTCTAAGACCATTCCTGCCTCTAAAGAACTCCCATCTGGAGAGCCCCCTCTGGTCACAATTTTCAGTGTGTGTGGTCCATTTCCCCATTAGTATCCTGAAACAAAACAATAAAACAAAATGTATATTGTGCATTATTTCTTCATAAATGGAAACAAGTCAGGCACAGCTGATAAAAACAAACAAACCAAAAAAACTAAAGGACAAAGTCAGAACGTAGAAATATCATAGCTTCTTAGATGGATGGACGGTACACAGACCTTTATTCCTGAATGGTGAACTATTCACCTGCATAATTATACATGATTTGTTTTTTTTTTGTTTTTTTTTAAGCCGCTAACTTGCACAGTTTCAGTTCAAAATATTCTTTACTGTCCTACTGAAGAAAAAAAAAGTCACCCACATCTTGGATGACCTAAGGGTGATTAAATAAACAGCAGATTTTCATTTTTTGTTGAATTCTCTCTTTGAGATGACTAAATCACTCAAACATAAAAAATATTGTTTGTCTCTCTAGATTGAAATTTGACTTTTTTTTTTTTTTTTTTTTTTTACATACATAATTGTATTTTCAGGTTTGCACTTCAAACTTGCTACAAAAGTAATTTGAAAGTGAACCACACAAAATTATCTACATTCACTAACCAGGTAATATGCAATCAGACTTTCAGGGTTCTCACACAGGTATACAGTCAGACAGCGTATCACCACCTCCCTGAAAATGTCCAAACTGTGATCCTGAGTGCGAATATAAAAAAAAAAAAAGTGATATTAAAATACATTGCATGGTAATGACAGTGAACATCTAAGGTTTAAATGCTAAAACAGGTAAGCAGGATTTTCAATAAACAATACCTGGTCCAGCAATTTCATCACATCACAGATTTTTGTGCAAAATAAATGGAAGAGCTGTTCCGTGTAATTGTCTAAATTTTTAAGCCGTCAATCTTTGAATTCTTCTTTGATCTTTGAAGAAAGAGAATCAACAATTTGTATATTACTGCATTTTTAATGAAATGGACAAACAAATAAAAAAACTTCACATTACAAAAAACCTCTGAGAAAGTGTGTTCAAAAGTCTAAAGTACCAACATTAGTACCAGTCGGTACTGAAATGTTTAAAATGTGACTATACCAGCGTTTCCCACAAAGGTCTTACCTTGACTCTATCAAAGTCAGATGATCCACATTTATTTAGTTTCATTCACAAAATGCCTATCAAATAAAAAAATATTTTATATATATACAGGTCCTTCTCAAAAAATTAGCATATTGTGATGAAGTTCATTATTTTCTGTAATGTACTGATAAACATTAGACTTTCATATATTTTAGATTCATTACACACAACTGAAGTAGTTCAAGCCTTTTTTTTTGTTTTAATATTGATGATTTTGGCATACAGCTCATGAAAACCCCAAATTCCTATCTCAAAAAATTAGCATATCATGAAAAGGTTCTCTAAACGAGCTATTAACCTAATCATCTGAATCAACTAATTAACTCTAAATACCTGCAAAAGATTCCTGAGGCTTTTAAAAACTCCCAGCCTGGTTCATTACTCAAAACCGCAATCATGGGTAAGACTGCCGACCTGACTGCTGTCCAGAAGGCCATCATTGACACCCTCAAGCAAGAGGGTAAGACACAGAAAGAAATTTCTGAACGAATAGGCTGTTCCCAGAGTGCTGTATCAAGGCACCTCAGTGGGAAGTCTGTGGGAAGGAAAAAGTGTGGCAGAAAACGCTGCACAACGAGAGGGGGACCTGCGGAAGCAGTGGACTGAGTCTGGAGTAGAAACATCCAGAGCCACCGTGTACAGGCGTGTGCAGGAAATGGGCTACAGGTGCCGCATTCCCCAGGTCAAGCCACTTTTGAACCAGAAACAGCGGCAGAAGCGCCTGACCTGGGCTACAGAGAAGTAGCACTGGACTGTTGCTCAGTGGTCCAAAGTACTTTTTTCGGATGAAAGCAAATTTTGCATGTCATTCGGAAATCAAGGTGCCAGAGTCTGGAGGAAGACTGGGGAGAGGGAAATGCCAAAATGCCTGAAGTCCAGTGTCAAGTACCCACAGTCAGTGATGGTCTGGGGTGCCATGTCAGCTGCTGGTGTTGGTCCACTGTGTTTTATCAAGGGCAGGGTCAATGCAGCTAGCTATCAGGAGATTTTGGAGCACTTCATGCTTCCATCTGCTGAAAAGCTTTATGGAGATGAAGATTTCATTTTTCAGCACGACCTGGCACCTGCTCACAGTGCCAAAACCACTGGTAAATGGTTTACTGACCATGGTATTACTGTGCTCAATTGGCCTGCCAACTCTCCTGACCTGAACCCCATAGAGAATCTGTGGGATATTGTGAAGAGAAAGTTGAGAGACGCAAGACCCAACACTCTAGATGAGCTTAAGGCCGCTATCGAAGCATCCTGGGCCTCCATAACACCTCAGCAGTGCCACAGGCTGATTGCCTCCATGCCACGCCGCATTGAAGCAGTCATTTCTGCAAAAGGATTCCCAACCAAGTATTGAGTGCATAACTGAACATAATTATTTGAAGGTTGACTTTTTTGTATTAAAAACACTTTTCTTTTATTGGTCGGATGAAATATGCTAATTTTTTGAGATAGGAATTTTGGGTTTTCATGAGCTGTATGCCAAAATCATCAATATTAAAACAAAAAAAAAAGGCTTGAACTACTTCAGTTGTGTGTAATGAATCTAAAATATATGAAAGTCTAATGTTTATCAGTACATTACAGAAAATAATGAACTTTATCACAATATGCTAATTTTTTTAGAAGGACCTGTATATATATATATATATATATATATATATATATATATAATAAATACTGGCCTATAAGTTAAAAGAGCTCATATGCCAAGTCTCTATTATAACCTGGTCTCTGTAGATATGGCCTGGGTACTTCCTTTAGTCTTTGGTATGTTTTTTACCTGTTTTATTCCCCTGCCTTTTCAGGTCATCATAGTTCATCTTCCTTCACAATGTGATATATCATTAATGTCATTAACACAAATAGTGTGGCATGAGCTACATACAGTTGACCTCTGAGTGAACCCTGAGTAAAGGACATGGGTTTACACCCTTGCGCTCAGTGGCTAATGCTAATGAATGTCAGTGTTTGCTTTCCAGAGCATTTATAAAAAAGAATGCACATTTAAAAGCACTGGAGAAGCAGCTCTTATGAAGCAGACAAATTGCTGATGGGCACACTGGGCTGGTGGAGAGCCTGTTGGAAAAACCTGACATCTGATGAAGAGTGATTATTGTCTATAGAGCCTATAGAGTAGATTTATATTTGCTCTTTCTGTTCAATCTGTGTCTCTTATATTTGAGGGTTCTTACATATAACACACACACACACACACACACACACACACACACACACACAAGCACAACAGTACTAGTGAGCACAACATCAGTCTATGTGGGCTAAACTGTATATCATTTATCATTGCTTTGGCCAAAACTATATGTACCTACATGCCAGTTTGCTCATTTTCTCTTGTCAAAACTGTTAAACTTCAAACATACAAATTATAAAACATAATACTTTATATAATACATAATATTGAAATCTATTATAATAAGATTTTAATAGTGTGTTTGTTGGTTGATAATCTGGAATTATGGAAGAATAATTTATTCTGAGACATAGACAGTATGAAAAAAAAACTCCTTATCTATACAAAATAGTACCAGTCCTTTCATCATGTAAAACTCAAACTGAGGTGAGAACTGTTACTGTTACTGTTACTGTGTTGTGTTGCATAGACCAGATCTCATTAGAAAATGATAATTAGCTATTTTATTAGATGGTTGTTTCATATGGAGTTTGTACTGTCTAATATGTATGAAAACAGAATTTTTAAGAAAAAGCATAAAGCTTCACCCTTAAAGGCATAGTTCATCCAAAGATTTTGTCATCATTTACTCACCCTCATGTTGTTCCAAACATGTATGAGTTTCTTTCTTATGTTGCCCAAGTGAAAAGGAAATATATTTAAATAGTGCTTTTTTGGGCATATTTAAAGCTGCAGTCCGTAAGTTTTGCCTCTTTGTCGCCATCTCTGTCTGAACACCTGCAACTGCAGTTAATTGCACAATTATCTTCCATACGTGGGTTGTGCTCCGGCACGGCTCCAGCGCGGATGAATCGAATGTGTCGGTAGCTGTCAGTCAACGCACCTTTGTGGATTTTCACTGTATTTAGGAATCACAGATTCAAATATGGCCCAAATAAGAATTTTCATCGTATATTGTCTTTTAAGAGTAAGTCAACCACTCAATTTAAAAACATTATTATAAGCTAACCGTTGTGAATTGGGCTAAAGTAAGGAGATAGTTTTGAACACTGGCTGATTATATACTTGCTCAGAAATTTATTTTGTATAATTTTGAACCAAAAAAGTTATGGACTGCAGCTTTAATATATTTAAATCACATTGTATTAAATGCATATTAAATGTATTATGTGTATCATGTAAGTGTTATAGTTGTTATAAGACAGACAATGTCACTACTACTTTGACTGTATACACAATTCTTAAGTTACTAGATATCTAGCAATAGTATCATGTTACAGTGGTTAACGTCAGTATTGTAAATAGCAAATAAAAACCTACCATCATCTTCTGCAGGCAGTTTCTTCATCTGTTTGTGCCTGTTTTGACTTTTGAATTGAAAAGCTTGGCTCTGATTAGTCAAATTGAATGTAGCTGCGCTGGAAAAAAAAAAGAACGCTTTACACTTTGTGTCAAAAATATGACTTGCACTGACAAGTAACAGAAATGAAATAACGTACCAATCTTAACTAGAGTTACAAAGTAATAAGGATCCAAAAGCCACACATCATACATTTGAAGAAGCTTGGTAAAAAATATAAAGACATAATACCGGTACTGAGCTTTCTATTTAATTTATTAGATAATTAATAGTTAAAGTTGATTTACCAAAACTGTTCATGTTTCAACTGGTTACTGCTGCATGTTTTAGTTAAACTGCAAAAAAATAAATCCATATGAATCGAGTGGATTTCTCCAAGTCCTCTGAAGAGATTGCTCTATAATTTAACAGCTTAAATTTAGACTTCTATTCAAGACATGTAGGCACAAACATCAGAACTGGTAAACAGAAGCTCAGATGTGCAGCTAGTGAACCAATCAGAGTCTCTCAACGGCTTTGGAACCAATTAGGTTTACTCATTTGTATTATGTGTATTGTTTGAATTTAAACACAAGAAAATATGTAGGGATGTTAAGTACATCATGAGAAAATGTATTTATGATGCACTTCAAATAATATGATGCTGAAATTCTATTTTTAGTAGTTTGTTGCTATTACAATTAGCAGATCATGGTCAGCCTTTTACATATTCTTTTACAAGTACAAACAAGTAAAACATTTTCTTTTTCACCTGGGTGAACATAAAAGAAGATATTTTGAAGAATGCTGGTAATGATTCTTACCAAATTTCCTCAAAATTCTTCAAAATATCTTCTTTTGTGTTCAACAAAAAAAAGAAAAAAGACACTTATAAAGGTTTGGAAGAACATGAGGGTGAGTAAATGATGACAAAATGTTTAGATGAACTATTCCCTTAACCCCTCCCTAAACTTAACAATCATTGGGACATGAGCAGATCTTTCATAAACATATACAAATTCATAGTAATTAGCCACCAGCTTGCCAAAATGTAAAATAGTTACGAATTGTAATGAGTTTGTGCTGGTTGTACTTTAGGCTCAGGGGTGCCATTAGGGGGGGGGGGGGGGGGGGGGTAAGGACAATTCCAAGGGCCCGAGGATAGAGGGAGGCCCCCTGAGGGAGGGAACGTGATTTCTACCAAGGGGCCAAACACACCGTATGTCACAAATCGTGCCGCTGCTGCTCCCTCTCACCATTAGAGGGAGCCTTCACTGATACACACAGAACTGGTTCATGAACTCCATTTCCCATAACCCCTTTCCCATGAACTTCCTGTGCCCTCTCACCTCTCACCCCTGTCGGCCATCTTGCTTTCACCCTTGCACACCTGCTAATCATTACACCTCATTACACACAGTATAAAAGCCATTCACACACACACCCGTTCGCGAAGTCTTGTATTGCCCAGGCCTACAATAAAGTTGCATTTGGATCCCCAATCCGCTGTGTCAGTCGTTACAGAAGACTTTGCCATAACCGGATCCAGCAATGTTATTCCCACCACCTAGCTCACCATGGATCCAGTCGACCAATTACTTCGTTTAAGGCAAGGCAGTATGTCAATTGAGGACTATGTCAGCGTGTTTTGTGACCTCATTGACCAGGTATCCTATTATGATGAGTTTTTGTTTGTGGAACTGTTTTACTTTGGACTGAATGAACCCCTCAAGTCTCGGATGAGACTTGAGGGCCCACGTACATCCCTCATCCACTTTCTGGACTACGCTTTGTGGTGTGAGGGCTCGTCATTCACTGTGGGTTGCGCGGAGGAGGAGTACGACACCACAGTAATGGCGACCGTGGGGCATGGTAGTTTTTTTGATGCAAAACCAATACCACAGCCTGCACATGACAAGATGGCCGCCCGTCCAGAGTCAGCACCTGTCATGGCCGCCCGTCCGGAGTCAGCACCTGTCATGGCCGCCCGTCCGGAGTCAGCACCTGTCATGGCCGCCCATCCGGAGTCAGCACCTGTCATGGCCGCCCATCCGGAGTCAGCACCTGTCATGGCCGCCCTTCCAGAGTCAAATTCGGTCGCAGCTCTCCTTCCAGTATCAAGTCCTGTCACAGCGGCCACTGTCAAGTCAAGTCTCTCATGTCACTACAACACTCAACCGGCTGGATAACATCCTTGCTGCACTCCGCAGTTACAACAAGCCGCAGCTCCGCCTCCCATGCCAAGTCAAGTCACTGCAGTTCCCTCCGAGCCAAGTCAAGTCACAGCTGTTCCTCCAGAGCCAAGTCAAGTCACAGCTGTTCCTCCAGAGCCAAGTCAAGTCACAGCTGTTCCTCCAGAGCCAAGTCAATACACAGCTGTTCCTCCAATGGCAAGTCAAGACACAGCTGTTCCTCCAAAGCTAAATTATGCCACAGCTTCTCCCCTCGAGTCAAGTATCACAGCTGCCGCTCCAGAATCAGGCCACGTCGCAGCTGTCACTCCCAAGCCAAGTCAAGTCCCTGTTATTGTTCCTGAAACAAGTCACTTGGCCACAGAGCCTGAGCCAAGACACTCCCTACCTGCAGTTCCAGAACTGGCTTTCACTGAAGCCACACTTCTCCTGAGAGTTGCTCTATGGGTGGTCTGGGCCGTGTATACCACCACCAAGTCTTCGGAGGTGGCGGCTCACGCTGTAGAACCTCAGAGGGTGGCTTCCCCAGAGGTGGTGGCTGAGGCCACGGATCCTCAAACTGAGGGGATAGCCACACCTGCTCCCTGCACGGTGGTAGCGCCCAGCAGTCCATATCACTCTAAGGAGCTCTCACCCTGTCCCAATTCAGCTGCTGGGGCTTGCTGCAATCCTGTTCTGCCCTGGAGGGCTCCTGTCCTGTCTGCTCCGCCCTGGGGGGCTTCCGTGCCGCCCTGGAGGGTTCTAGTCCTGCCCGATCCGCCCTGGAGGGCGTCTGATTCGTCTGCGCCGCCCTGGAGGGTGCCTGCTCCACCCGATCCGTCCTGGAGGGAGTCTGATTCGTCTGCTCTGCCCTGGAGAGTGCCTGCTCCGCCTGATCCGCCCTGGTGGGCGTCTGACTCGCCCGATCCGCCCTGGAGGGTGCCTGCTCCGCCCGATCCGCCCTGGAGGGTGCCTGACTCGTCGTCTCCGCTGGTCCCGTCCAGCCCTCCTTCGTCTCCGCTGGTCCCGTCCAGCCCTCCTTCGTGTCCGCTGGTTCCGTCCAGTCCTCCTTCGTCTCTGCTGGTCCCGTCCAGCCCGGAAGGTGCTCACAAAACTCCAGTGTCTGCCCCATCTTGGTGGCCCTCTGAGCATTCTTGGCAGCTCTGTTAGCTCGGCTGCATTCCAGCTTCTCCTGAACTTTTTGCCCCTCCGAACTCTGTCTGCCTGCATGGACCTGGTCCACCCTCCCGCACCCTGCCCCACTTCTGCACTCTTGGTTATAGATGGACTGTTATGAGCGTCTGGAAGCTGGGGGGGGGGGCTCTGTCACAAATCGTGCCGCTGCTGCTCCCTCTCACCATTAGAGGGAGCCTTCACTGATACACACAGAACTGGTTCCCCTAACCATAACCTGAACTCCATTTCCCATAACCCCTTTCCCATGAACTTCCTGTGCCCTCTCACCTCTCACCCCTGTCGGCCATCTTGCTTTCACCCTTGCAAACCTGCTAATCATTACACCTCATTACACACAGTATAAAAGCCATTCTCACACACACAGCCGTTCGCGAAGTCTTGTATTGCCCAGGCCTACAATAAAGTTGCATTTGGATCCCCAATCCGCTGTGTCAGTCGTTGCACCGTAACTGTAGATGCTGATTTAGCTAGGATCTGTACTTACCTTTCTAATGCTGTGAATGTTCATGGAAAGTTCTGTTTACAAATAATATCAGATGTCTGTGACCAAGTCTTAATTACCAATGACCTTTGACCCTTAGAACATAACACCACTCTGCTTACTCATCAAAATTAATTAAACTAAACACTTAGACATATTCTATCCCTCCACAGGGGTGATTACATTTTATCATGCTGTGAGTAAAAAGGTGAGCAGCTGTTTAAAAGATAAATAGACTGTGCCGGTGTAGGTGGCCATTATAAAAGTGTATTTAAAGACACACAACAGTCTGACAATTAAACTGTTTCATAATCACATTTGCAGCTAGAACTTCAATTTAAATATAATTAAATAATTTTAAACATGTAAATTTCTAATTCAAATAATATTTATTAATTAGTGGTTAAAAACATTTTACCTTGTTATATAGCTTATAAACATCTTGATCTTTTCTCATTATTATGATTTGTTTTTATCTATTTTAATTATTGCTTTACTGAGTAGTAAAACAATTATAGATCTTCCTCAGTCTGAAATAGCCACTCCCCAGGGGCTCAGTGCTTTAGTGAAGGGTGTTCAATTGCGCCATTTGTCTTTGCTAATGATTTGTGTTCCATTTAAATGACCATTAGCATGAGCAGTTTGCACACAAACACACTTCAGAGAGATGAATGAGTCGAGATGTCAGATAAGATCAATAGTGGGGGGGTGGTACTGCTCTTTCTAATCAATTACTGCTTTGCAATTGATACATTTTATATTTTTTTCATTTTACATGTCTGATAGATTTTCCCTCCCACCATCATGCAGGGATGTGTAAATGAGGGATGTAAGATCACTGTAGATTCTTATGGCATCTGTGCCCACTGAGGCAGACAGTAAATCATGTGTGGGACAAGTAATGAATGGTTTTACTTTTGCTATTGAGGGACTCAGAAGCTCAGTGCAAAGACAAATGCTGTTTTAGTAATAATAACTGATAAATGGCTGTGTGTGTTTGTGTTTGCCTACTTAACCCTATTTTAGGTACAAATTTGTACCCAGAAGTGAGCTACGCCTGACAAAACCTGTAAAATGCTAAAAATAAAGTGCTGGTAAGGTTTTGTTTGTTTGTTTGTTTTTTAACTGTGAAAATTCACAATGTCTTCTGTAAGGGTTAAGCCCAAAGTGTTCTTCAGTTTTGACGCGAACAACGTGAATGTTGTTCAGTGTCTGTGCTATTTCTTTCTAGAAGTTATTAAATAAAAATGTCTGTACTCATTTAAATTATACCTGCATGTTTCTCTTAATCCCCTCACACAAGCACTCATAAACTCATATTGTTGTTGCTGTCTCCAGTAGTTTGTTGTTGTTACATCTCATTGATTTCATTTTCGAATGTGAAACAGCAGGCCTTTGCATGGTTGCCACCTGGTGGACAAACTAATTAGTGAAAAAACAAAACTCGAAGCCCATGTGCTTGCTGATGTGCGATAAAAAAAAAAAATTGTATGCACTATTCTGATGATGAAATCTGTGTCACACACATCTGTATTTATATGTTAATGTACATGTAAAATCCAAAGTACACTCAAAAAAGCATCTTTCTTCATTGATGGACATTCAGAAGTAGCTGTATATCCTGACTAAATAAAACCATTTGCAAGCAACAAGTAAAACTCCAATGTTTTAATTATATTATAGATATTTTACCATTGCATGATTACTTTTTGAAGGACTCTAAAAAGCATGCATCTAATTTTTTTTCCGTTTTCATGTATTTCATGCTGCAGGGTGAATAATTACTAGTTAATGGTTTGAGAAGGGTGTGTTGTTGTGGTTCCATCGCCAATTCAGTGTCTGCATTATAACTTTATCCTGTGATGCCAGAGTAATTAGTCACCTGACATTTACAGTAGGTTTCTCCGAGCTCTTCAACCCTGCTCCTGGGGACCCACTGTCCCTCATAGTTTATTTTCAACATGCTTCAGCACACCTGTATGTGTATTTTCAAGCAATCTCGAAGAACCTTTTAACTATATTATATTACACTATATTACAATCAAATCCTATTCTAATCAGGACAAAATATATATATTTGGAATTGGTCTAAGACTCCTAAATAGATATTTTACCACTGTTGTTTGTTACAAATTATGTAGGAACAGTAATAGCTTAATGACAGTAATGACAAGAGTGCACCTCAAAAATCTACATTATAAAAGGAGTTATCACCAAAATAATTTTTTGTTGCCTTTTTTCCTATCATGTTTTAGAAATTATCATAAATTATCAATCAATTTAAATTTAAAACACTTAAATTTCATCCTTTAAAACCCATTTTAAAATCTGACAATGCATTACCATGGAAATGGTACTTTAAAATCATATTAGAAAATGTATTTGTTCATGAATTATAACAATTTAAGTTTGGATAGTGGATAAGTTTCACGTCTATGTTCAAAAATGGGGGTGACAGTTAAAGGGTTAATTAGCTGCTTCAGGTGTTGGATTACGGTTGGAACTAAACTCAGCAGGACAGCAGGGTTCAAGAACTCTGTATTAGAGACATCTTTGACCATAAAGCACTGAAATAACACAAAGACTAACAATGTGAATTGAAAGTTTAACATACTACTGTGTGTTTGGGTGATGTAGATTACATCTGAATGTGTCTGTCTGCCTGGTTTCATTCCTTACCACACAGTATACTATCCTGTATTACATAAAGGTGACAGTGCAGACGGGATGAGAGGTGTATTTATAGAAAAAGAGGAATGGAAGATATCAGCTTGACACTGAAACCCTCCCACACCACCCTACACCTGTCTTCCTGTAAAAACCAGACCCTCTCAAGGATTTCTCTGGCTGGCTGTGCCTTCTTTGCATGTCCAATGGGATGCAGGTGAACAGCAGGAAGCACTTTTTACAGTTCTGGCCTCTGATTGGCTCAGGGCTGGACAGGAGGACATTGATCTAGGTGCTGCACATATGGAAGCAAGCTCTCTCAGTATGTGTGGAGAGGTATTTTACAAGCTGTTTGGATTATGGTGAATAGAAGAAAAAAAATGCGCAGAAGGTGTATACTGTTTATTTTGGTCTGCAAAAAGAGTGAATCTCATGAGAGTGAATCCATTGCTAAAACATGCCACAGTAATACAAAGTATGGATGCTTTCACACTAGCACTTTCAGTGTGCACCCAGACTTGTTTGATGACAGAATTTGCCAGAATTGATGTGAATGCTGTTGACTGAATGAATGTCCGAAATCACAAACTCCACCTAAAAGTCCACCTAAAAAAGTAATATTGCTTACCTTATTGCATGTTTCGCGGTAGTTTCAAAATTAAATGTCAAGTGAATGGCGCTAAAATGCATTCAATACAAGACTGGCACATTTTTTATAACATTAGTACAGGTGCGTATTGTGGTGGTTCCGAATTAAAATATCCAATGAATGTCACTAAAAGGTTAATGCTCTATTGTGTTGGAAAATACCCCTACACCAGACCCAACACAAAACCTACCCGATAGTGTTAACGAATGCAAAATTGATATAAAAACATTCACTGATGCAACCATGGTACTTTAACGTACTTACATGCAGGTTTGAGCCATTTTGTCGAGCTGTAGTTTCACAGGATTTGTACCGGAGCGCTTCACCTCAGCTTCACAAGTGCAGCACTGTATTTCATGAGCTACCAAGCAAACCTGCTGCATTAGAAAACCCATACATATGAAGCTGTATATGTGACACTAATGTTCAAAAGTATCTTATTTCTAATCTTGCAGCATGTTAAAATTGTTTTGAAGTCATACCACTACATTCTGCAAGGATCTGTGCGAAAATTAGGCTTAATCAAAACTCTGGGCCTATAAATCATAATTTGTGTGAATTAATAAAAGTTGTAATTTTACTACCTCAAGCGTTCATTTCAACTGTAAACTGCAGCGATTCATATGTATAGGTAGGTAGAGCAAGTGTGAAAGCACCCTATTCTGTAATTTTCACTTGTTTTTGTGTTTATCTTCTTCAGTACTAGTTATGTAGTTTTATTTTAGTTTCATGCAGTGCTGTAGTTCTCAGAAATCAAAGCATAGTTACCGTATGTTTGTGGATATCTAGTTCACTTGCAAATAAATTGCTTCAAACTAAACCAGTGATTAGAGAGGTTTTTTTTCTAAGTGGATTGATTCACTGATTCCCTGACTTTTGGAAGTTGTGTTGCATCATTTATAGCAGGTGAATCTTTTAACATTTTTGAGTGCACTATGCAGTCACTGGGTGGTATGTAGATATACCATCTGATCCTAAAAGTGTGGAATGCCAAAATATCATGGATTTTGATCAAATTGAGCTGTCCTAGCCTTGCAAAGACATTGTTTGTTTGTTGTTTTATTCCTCCTGACTAAACAAGGAGTTGCACTAGTGGATTATTCAAGTGCCAGATTGATAGGTCGAGATAATATACCAAAAAAGTGGTGACGTAAGCTGAGCCTAGAGTCTAATAGACACACCAGCTTTTTCGCTTGTCTTTGATGGGTCGTTCTTTAATCCAAAGGTCTTCAACCCTGCTCTTGGGGACCCAGTCTCCTGGAATGTTTATTTCCAGCCTGCTTCAGCACACTTTCCTGCAATTTTCAAAAAGTCTTAAAGGAGCTTGATTGTCTGCTTTGATGTGTGTTTGATTAGGGTTGTAGCTAAACTTTTCAGGATAGTGTGTCCCTAGGTACAGGGTTGAAGACCTCTGCTTTAATTGATTTCCACGCTGTTAAGGGCAGTACAAGAGCAGTGAATTATCATCCTCACAAGCTGTAACAGGGTGTTGAAATTTTGGATCGGTTTGCCAACTTGATTTGGTGAGATTTTGCTTGATATATTGATAAAACTTTGTGCTTCTCAGCAGTGTTGGGGAAAGTTTCTTTTAAAAGTAATGCATTACAATATTGCGTTACTCCCTAAAAAAGTAACTAATTACGTTACTTAGTTACTTTTTATGGAAATTAATGTGTTACATTACTTTTGCATTGCATTTTAAATCTGGGGGGCTTGCTTGTTTGTTTTGATTCTTAGCAAATGTAAAAGCCCTTAAAATGAAATTAAGTGAATAAGCCTAAGGCTAAAGGAAAATTAAATTCACGCCAGTAAAGTAGAACTGTAGAAAAATAAATTAAATAATAATAAAAATAATAAATAAATAATAAACACTCTTCAGCAATGAGAAGAAAAAGCTCAAATGTTAGTTAATATAAAGTAAGTTTTTTGCTTATTAGTACACTGCAAAAAATGCTTTTCTTTCTTGATTTAAGAATTTTTTTATATTTTGGCTGGAAACAAGACAAAAAATATAAGTAAGAAAAGTATTTTTGCAGTGTACGGTTGTATTGCATCAACAAAGGTCAGCAGCAAAGTCACTGGTTAATAACATGGGATTAAATACATAAAGGATACTTTTTTTATATATATATATATATATATATACTAGTTGATGGTCCTCGCTTACTTTATCACTTATATGCAATTCTGCAAAACATTGTGCTATTCTGTGGCTACTGTTTTTTCATTCATTTCTGATACGTTAACTGTATATGGATTTGGTGAAACACTTCATGCTCCTCAGTGCTATATGGTATCTAGTGTTTTCCTGTGTTGGTATAGTGACTTTTCCCTGCTGTTTATTATTTTTTATACCAATTCTGTGAAGCACCTCGTGCTTCTCGGTGCCATCCAGAGGCTAGTATTTTGTCACACTGATACATTGGCAGTTCCCCGCTGACTTTATCACTTAAAAAAGGATTTTGTAAAACACTTGTGCTTTTAAGGATTGTCCATACAGTGATAAAGGATCCAGTTAATTAAGCTCTCTCTCTGTCACGCCCCTGGACTGTTTTTGTTGTGTTTTCTTCCCCATGTGCTCTGTGACCTAGTTTCTGTTGATTGGTGATTTAGTTCAGGTGTGTCTCGTTACCTACCCTTTATAAGTTCTGTCCTGTGCTGTGCTTTTCGTCCGGTCTTCGACCTCACTGCATCATTGTGAACGTGTGTGTGTAATCCTCCTGTTTGGAATCCTTCTTTGTAAACAATTAAAAAACTGTGTATCTTCATCTTCGTGAGCCTGCGTGTTCTCTACACACCCGAAGTGTGACAGACGACCGGACCTACACAGTAAAGCGTCATGTTTCCCCGTCATTTCTTTTCCGTTTTGAATCAGTTTTTATTTTCTGTTTTTGCCGTCATGGACCCAGTGTATGGCCCCGAGTTTCTCCCCCTCACGCTGGAGCAGGGGGAGAAATCGCTCGAGGACCATACCAAACTGTTCATTTCCATCGCGAACTATTCCAGCTATCAGCTGTTGTCCGAAGATGGTCCTCGAGCGGACTTCGCCGCCTTCGTGGAGTGGACACTGGCGAGAAACAGATCCCCCCTCGTCGTCTGCCCTGAGGAAAATCTCGCCAGTGCCACTCCGGACCCAGAGCCCAGCCCACCATCTCCCCGCTGCGCGGAGCCACAGCCCGAGCCCACCGCTGACGGAGAGCCAGAGCCCAAAGCGACCAACAAGCCATCGCCAGTGAGCGCGACAGTGCGGAGGATCGCCTCGGAGCCCGAGCCCAGAGAGTCAGACCAGGTGCGTGAGCCGGCTACAGAGCACGCCACGGTGGAGAACGCCACGGACAGCGAGAGCGCGGAGTGGAGCTCCGCCCACTGCACCAAGGCTGAGGGTGAGCTGATTATATATCTGGGGCTGCTTGAAATGGAAAATGAACTAATAGACTGGGAAACTGAACTGGAGTTAGATCCTGCCCCTTTCCTTCCTCCTTCGTCTCGGCTGGTCCCGTCCAGCCCTCCTTCGTTTCCGCTGGTCCCGTCCAGCCCCCCTTCGTCTCCACTGGTCCCGTCCAGCCCTCCTTCGTCTCCGCTGGTCCCGTCCAGGCCTCCTTCGTCTCCGCTGGTCCCGTCCAGCCCAGAAGGGGCTCCCCAAACTCCAGTGCCCGCTCCACAAGAGTTCTAGACTTGAAACATCCAAAACATGTTCCTGAAATTCTTTCCTTTCAGATGTTATGTGCAACTCTTGGGGTTTGCTCCACCTTAGACCTCTCCAGCAGTGGAACAACAGTTTGCAGTTGAACCCTGTCAGACGTCTTCATTGTTTGATTGTGGTCTCATGCAGTTGTATCATTTCTTTTTTTCCCATGCTTTTATAACTGTTGGTGGATAGGCCATGCCAGCTTCCCCTTCGGAAAGACCTGGTGTCACAGATGGACGGTGCAGTTTGGCACCTGGATCCAACCCGTCTGCAGCTTTGGGTTTAGCCTCTGAGTATGACTGTCTCTTAACTGATTGTGAGCCTACTTTTGTTCACACCATAACCAGTGCTAGAGCTGCATTCACACTGGAAAATTTTCGCATAATGGTGTGAGAAGTGTGGGCTAGATCCTACATACTGTGATGTTCCATAAGTTCTGCTTTTTTTTTTTGCTTTTTTTTTTTTTTGCAGCATTTTTTGAATTCAGGCAAAGCAGCATTTCTGTGCTTTATGTACTGGTTAATGGTTCTTGTCTTGGTTTTCATACTCTTTTGTGCAATTTTTGAAAGGTGTGAGATGGTTAAGAGCAGCTCGTAAACCCCATTTACCTGTATGGCATTTGCCAATTGTTCTTGATTTAGTCTATCTGCCACCATTTGAGCCTTTGCAGACAGCTGACCTGAAATGGATTTTTAACTGTTTTTTTTTTGGCAACTGCTACTGCTAAGCTTGTAAGTGAGTTACATGCTTTGTCCGTTATGCATGCATTGGTTGCGGGATGGTTCTGATCTTGTTCTCTGGCCAAATCCAATTTTTACCTAAAATGCTGCTTCTGCAGTTTTTAAATCAGTCAATCAAATTGGCAGCTTTTCAGTCAGCACCACCGTGAGACCAGTCAGGGGATCACTTTTTGTGTCCTGTGCAAGCCCTGCAGTGCTATGTGGCTGCTGTTTATCTTAGGAGCACAGATTTTGTTTGTTATAGTGGTGCACGGAATGGGACTGCTGTATCAATGCAAAGATTGTCAAATTGAAATGTGGAGGTTATCACTATGGAAACCTTTGCCAACTGGCATCTCTTGTCATTCTACTAAGGCTGTGTCTACATCTTGGGCTACTTTCAGAGGAATCTCTATGGTGGATATCTGTGCTGTTGCTACTTGCACTTCCCCATGTACTTTTGCCTGCATCTACAAGCTCAACATTGCTACCACTCATGCTGTGAGTTTAGCAGTTCTTCAGGAGCAACCTTGCACATTTTTTAGGTGAGTGGCATTCCTTGAGACTATAGCCACTTTTCCACTATCGGGCTGAATGGTTCTTTGCTTAACCATGTCATGATATGGTTTCATTTTGCTGATAACAGAGCTCTTTGGTTCTCTTTTGGTCAAGAACGGTATGTAATCATGCCATGCAGTGCCAGACTCACATGGAAATACAACAGGAAACGTACCTGACAGTTCTAAGAACCGTTCGGCCTGATAGTGGAAAAGCAGCTTATGTTGATAGGAGTCATCCACTAGTGCTTAAGCACTGCCTCTGGCAGTTAGTAGGAATAAAACAGAACACTAGTTATGCATGTAACTGTGGCTTTATAAATTCTGAATGAGTTATTTGTCACTCAGAAGGTGCAAGAAAGGCGTACAGAGACTAAAGGCTAAGCAAGTTTGTCTTTTCTACTTAAGGCTCAGCTTATGTCACCACATGACTTTTTAGGTAGGGCCCTATGATTTCCGTGATGCGTAAAACGCGGACAGAATCGCAGAATCCAGTCATAAAAACGGAATGTATTATTAAACGCGGAATGTCACGGAATTTGTCAAAGTTTGGAAGAACTAATCAAAAGTACGTCATCAAGCTAAATCAAATCGCGTTTTGAACTATGTGTAAATATTAAGTTACAAAAAGACTATTTACATACGAATCCTGGATGTTCGCTTGTTTCTGTTTTTACGAATGGAGCAGATGCGCAAGTTTGTTTACTATACATTAGGCTTGTTTGAGATGTGACTCGCCTTGCCTGAAATGTAGGCGAGAGTAGGCGGCTGCAGTCAGGGGAGGAGTGAAATAAATTCAGTCAAGACAAGGACAGTTTTGAGCTCTGGAAGCGGAACAGATACCAACGAGATCCAAGGCAGATATTGCGTCATAACACACACGTGCTGTGTTGCTGATAAACATGATATAATTTAAATTCTGTTGTTTTTATATGAAAATAAATATGATGAACAAGACACTCAACGTGCTTGCTATTTATTTTCATATGAAAGACATATGTATCATCATTTTTTACTTTAATACAAACGTGTATTTTAGATTTTTATAGAAATGTTGTAGCAATCACATATTTTACACAGAGATCGCGTTGCTATAGTGTTTGGGAATATTCATGCATAATTCAAGCAGATTACCACATAATATTAGATTAAAAATAAAACATTATAGTAAAGAACGGCAACATCACAGTTGTCTGAACCAATGAGCATTAAGCTGTGTCGTCAGCCACTCGTTTCCTATAGTGACGCATGCGTATCGTTCGCGTGATTTCAGCATCTGACGTCTCAACAAATGAGGACATAAATACCTGAACAACATTTATTTTTAATATTTAGAATGTACTTAATGACACTACTACTACTGTTGAAAAATTAATGAAACATTCTTTTTTAAAGAAATAATTACACAATATTTCTTTAATTTTCATTAATTAAAAGATACATTAAATTATTTTGCATGTCTTCTGTTAAAATAAATACACAACACAGAATAAAAAATAAAAAATCACAAAGGTTTTGTAAGAATAAATAACAGTTATGTATTTAAATAATTAGACCACAATAATAATACCAGAATTTGGTAACAATAAAATACAATATTTCATAGGACTCTAAACATGTCATTTTTGTTAACCTTTAATAAATGTATGTTAAATTGTATAGGTTTTGTGATTTTAATAAATTAGACATGCTTTTTTGATTAATAACATTTTATTTAACCATTAAAAAGGAGTCCAGCAAAAATTAAAATGAAAAAAAAAAAAACGGAATCCAGAAAAAATAAAATGGAAAAAAAGGAATTCGGAAAAAATAAAATGGAATTTGGGAAAAAATAAAATGGATTTCATAGGGCCCTACTTTTTAGGTATATTATCATCTACTGTATCATCTACTAGTTCTTAAAAATTAAGAATTTACAGAACCACAGTAACATACGTAACTAGTACTTTCTTTATTAAACCAAAGGAACATTCTTACCTGTAATAAGTCATATAGGAGGTCATATAGGATGTTGCTGTAAATTTCAGCTTGTTAGGTAAAGAAGATTACATTTTTTCTTCTGAATGAGCATTGATGAGCAAATCCTTTAGAATTGTCCTTTTAAATGAAAAGGCAAAAAGTGTCCTCTAAGATAGACATTTTGAGGACATAACAACAAATTACAAAATAGACAGTATATAATATAGGTAACCCTCAGGCGAGGGGAGCATTGCTACACTCAACCAGGACAGGTAGCTCTCAAGCTGCTAGTCGACTGGTAATACTGCCATGGAGCGAGATATCTTGAGCTTCACAGGGTGGCAAGCTCTTAGGAAACCCCTCCGCAGAGAGGGGAGCATAGCCGTACAGAGCCAGAGAGGCCTGAGAATGAGAGACCTAGCTATAACCAACCAGTGGATTAGGCTTTCTGTCTCGACAAAAGCCTGAAGAAATGACCTGGTTCCTCAGAGCCAGCATTCCTAGAGGGGCTTTCGCAAAAACACCTCAAAATCAGACCCACTCCACAGAGGGGTGACAGAAAAACCACTAGTGGATAGCTAAAAGGAAGCCCCTCGGGGCGGGTTCTCAGAGACAGGCCTCCAAGGCGTGGTGTCCCACCAGGGATGGATAGGAACAGGTTCCTAACTCCTGAAAGACAGGGAGGAACACCTGATCCACCAGGGGTGACGAGCTCTTAAAAAACCCTTCCGCGGAGAGGGGAGCATGCCATACCCTACCGAAGAGGCCTGAGAAAGGGACCAAGATATTCCACTCGACATGCCTGCATAGAAGCAGCATCCCCTGCCCTCAAGCTGTAGGGGGTAGTATCGAGGGACATTGGTTATAACCAACCCAAAGTGGATCATGCTTTGTCTCTACAGAAGCATGGACTTCTGACTCGACCAGACCCCGCAGAGTCTAGAAGAGCCAGAAGCCTGGAGAAATGTCGCTCCTCGGAGGCAACAGTTCAGGAGGAGTTTTCGCAAAAACACCTCATAATCAAACCCACTCCGCAGAGGGATGATTATAAATCCACTAGAGAAGGCTGGGTGGCTAGAAGACGGGCCTCTAAGGCAGGGTGTCCTGCCAGCGATGTCCAGGTGCATTCTATGAAGAAAGACATCCAGAAAGCTTACCTAAACAAAGGACTACGAGTCCTAGGATACCATGTTTTAATAGGGGACCTGGAAGCCAGGAGGTTCCGCAGGGATCTGAGAAAGAGTAAACGAGCAAGCCAAAACCGTAGTCAGCAGACCAGAGGGGGATACTCGTTGAGGACCTACCGAGAAGTAAATAAAGCACAACAGAAAAAGGTCCCCAAAACATAGCAAAGTAGGCAGGACACACAAAAAAGGGTTGTACTCACCCGCCCAAAAACAGGCAGTTCCTTGGAGCAACATTAAATGATGCATCTACCTGCATAGAGGGACCACAGCAGTTCAGGGGTTGCAGTCATGTACCAGGGGCCCAGTAATCAGGGAGACCATCTTCAAGTGCTTTAGCAGCAGACTCCAGAGGCAAGGGTCCCATATCCCACAGAGAGAGACTGACGAGGCTCTAAACCTGAAACATAGGAAGAACACAACAACAGCCATACATACTGCAACACCAGGCTCACCATGAAGGGGAGACAGCACTGTCTAAATAAGGGGTATACCTAGACAGTCACTGAACTTAACACGTAGATATCCTCAGATAGCTATGAGTATAGGAAGGACTACCTGAGTACAGAGAGTGGGCTGTGAAAAGAGATGGCAATTTAAACCCTAGGAAGGGGAGCGATCACCAAACTAGCTCATAGCTTCCCTCAGAAAGCTATGCACTAGGAAAGGGGACCTCTGCAGTTGCCAAGACCACCAGTAGTGGGCTGTCTAATTATAAACCCTAAGGGGAAGACAGCACTATCCAGGCAGAGCTCAAAATGCTTGCTACTTAAACCCTAAAGAGGGGAGCAATCCCTGAACTAGCACATAGCTATCCTCAGACAGCTACATATTCAGAAAAGGGCTAGTAACACACAGCTAGCCGCAGATAGCCATATTCAAGCAGCCCCTCCTGTAATAACAGTGACTAAAATATAACCATCCTCAGATGGATATAATAGAGAGGTCCCCAATCAGTCCCACAATAGGCTAATGAGCACTCCACCGGGCCAGCTCTGGAGAGATTCCCACAGGAAACACCTCCTAAGCCCCCCAAGTGAAGCCCATCAGCCAACCTCATCTGAAATCCCCGCAAATTCACCCTCTTTCGTGCCTCAGCAACGGCAAGATGCGAATTGCAGGGAGCAGATAGTTGCCTTTCCTTCCTCAAAAATGCACACAACAGCCCCAACCGGGGATATTGCGTGCATGTGGGATATGTCGTTAAAGAGAGTGTGTATCATCAAGTGTCAAAAAATGAGAAGACACGGATTAAAACACACTTCTAAAACATCTGGCTTGTGCTTGCCAAAAGAAGAGGTAAGAATAGATAAAGCTCACCAAAGATGCATGCCTTCAAACAAAGTAATCACTGAAGACGAAGAAGAGAATGATGTGTTCTACCGGCGGCCTTTTATGCTATGGTCGTGCCTGGTAGTGACGCGCCGGCGGCGACGAGTCGTGCAGAGAGTGACGTCATAGGCTGTCGCCGGCCACCGCTTGTAGTTTTGGATGTATGCTTCAGACACGAGTCACGCTGACAGCATTCCCCTAGCGCCCCCTAGAGGACGCAGTTCGATGTTCCCTTGAGAGGGAAGCTAATTTGTGTGTATTTAGAGTGAGTGACATGACGTGTGGCCAAGTATGGTGACCCATACTCGGAATTTGTGCTCTGCATTTAACCCATCCAAGCGCACGCACGCACGCACGCACGCACGGTGAACATACCAGAGACACCAGGAGCCTGTGGCAGGGGATTCAGATCATCACGGACTACAAGCCCCGCCGCGGACCTGTGACAGCACCACCCCAATGCTGAACGAGCTGAACGCTTTCTTTGCTCGCTTTGAAGCACACAACAGCACCACTGCACAGAAGACTCCACCCCCTCCTGACGACCAGATGTTGACTCTGTCCACAGACAGCGTGAGAAGATCCCTCAGCAGGATCAACGCACACAAAGCTCCTGGTCCTGACAACATCCCTGGACGTGTTCTGAGAGACTGTGCAGCGGAACTCACTGATGTCTTCACAGACATCTTCAACATCTCCCTGAGTCAGGCTGTTGTTCCCACATGCTTCAAAGCTACCACAATCATCCCAGTACCGAAGAAATCATCTCCAACCTGCTTCAATGACTATCGCCCAGTCGCACTTACTCCCATCTTCATGAAGTGCTTCGAGCGACTAGTCATGCAGCACATCAAGTCTGTCCTCCCCCCCTCCCTGGACCCCTACCAGTTTGCATATCGGTCAAACCGCTCGACCAATGATGCCGTCTCCACTGCCCTCCACTCTGCACTCACACATCTGGACAAAAAAGACTCTTATGTCAGAATGCTGTTCATAGACTTCAGTTCAGCATTCAACACAATCATCCCTCAACAGCTCACTCATAAACTGTCTCAGCTGGGACTCAACACATCGCTGTGCAACTGGCTGTTGGACTTCCTGACCGGGAGACCTCAGGCAGTACGGGTCGGCAGCAACACATCCAGCACCATCATTCTGAACACTGGGGCCCCTCAAGGATGTGTGCTTAGCCCCCTCCTCTTCACTCTGCTGACCCATGACTGCACACCGACACACAACAGCAACCTCTTCATCAAGTTTGCGGATGACACGACTGTGGTTGGTCTCATTAGCAACCGTGATGAGACAAACTACAGGAGTGAAGTGAGCCGCCTGGCCAGATGGTGTGGTGACAACAATCTCTCTCTGAATGTAGAGAAGACGAAGGAGATTGTTGTTGACTTCAGGAGAGTGCACTCTCAGCATGCTCCTCTGTCCATCAACGGTGCGACCGTGGAAAGAGTGAGTAGCACTAAGTTCCTGGGTGTGCACATCACAGAAGACCTCTCCTGGACTGCCAACACCACAGCACTGACCAAAAAAGCACAGCAGCGACTCTACTTTCTTCGCAAACTGAGAAGAGCCAGAGCCCCAACCCCCATCATGTGCACCTTCTACAGAGGCACCATCGAGAGCATCCTGACCAGCTGCATCACTGTGTGGTATGGCACCTGCAACGCATCCTGTCGTATGACACTTCAGCGCATAGTGAGAGCAGCTGAGAAGATCGTTGATGTCCCTCTCCCCTCCCTCCAGGACATCTACGACACCCATCTTACCCGAAAAGCCCTCAGCATTGCTGGTGACCCCACCCACCCGTCACACAGCCTCTTCAGTCTGCTGCCATCAGGGAGGAGACTGCGCAGTCTTCAGGCCAGGACCAGCAGATTGAAAGACAGCTTCATCCATCAGGCTGTCAGGACGCTGAACTCCCTCTTTCTGCCCCATTTACCTGACCTCTGAGACACCCAACACCCCCCCACGATTCACTACCTCATCCATCTACCTCATACATGTCTGACTCTCTGAGCACTGGTCTCTACATACACAGACTATTAAGCTCTTGCACTACACCATAATTGCACTGACTATTTGTCTGGTTTGCACTGTTATCTGCCGTTGTCACTTTATCTTCACAAGTCACTTTATCTCTCAAACATTTCTATAATTAATGCCACTTTATTTTTTTACTTGACTCTTACTGAAAATTTTTATTTTATATATATATTTATTTATTCTGTACGTAATTGTAATTTACTTCTTATGTTATTGTTAATGTTACCTGTATGTATCTAGGGTTTGAGAGTAACGCAATTTCAATTCTCTGTATGTATGTACTGTATATATAGCAGAATTGACAATAAAGCAGACTTTGACTTGACTTTGACATACACCCGGAGCAGTGGGCAACCATATTGCTATCGATGCGGCGCCCAGGGAGCAGTTTGGGGGTTCGGTGCCTTGCTCAAGGGTCTCACCTCAGTCGTGGTATTGAGGGTGGAGAGGGTGCTGATTAATCACTCACCCCACCGACAATCCCTGCCAGACCTGGGACTCGAACCTGCAGACTTTTGGTTACAAGTCCGACTCCCTAACCCTAAAATTTATGTATTTTTAAGTGTCTTAACAGCTCTATCAAAACAGTGAGACAGCTCAGCTCATTGCTTCTGTAAACTAAAAGTTGATCAAACTTATTTATTTGTTTATTTACATGAACTGCTGGGCTGTAGGTATTTTACTGTAGAAGGTTAGTAACTCTGACAGTGGAAGTGAAATGTTCAATCTCTGTTACAAGCCATGAGGATCCGGAGATGTCATTACTACAGGCATATTCGTAAGTTTCCGTTGTTGTTTGCAATGGGCTGTAGTTCAGTGTTACCACAGTACATTTACAGCTATTTTCAGTAATAACATTGATAGATTAGTTGTTTGTTAGTAATATGTTTGTAGAGAAATTGAGTTGTAAGTGGTGCAAGTCAAGCATCACTATTTCTATTGCTCATAATGTTAGGGCTTTTTTTAAAATCACAAATCCTAAATATTAATCTTTGTTGTGTAACTACAAAAATCTAATGATTTATTGAATTATGGGGCTAATTTAAAAGCTCATTATCATCAAATGTTTCTAAAATGTTTACGTTCCAAGGCAAACAGACATTTTAGGATAGTTTGTGGCTTAAAAGTCCTCTTTACTGCTCTTTTGAGTATACAGGAAAGTCAAGGTTTATTTGCTTACTGTTTTTTACATGCTGGCGACATACCAACTGTAAATAAATAAATAATATTTATATCTTTAATTAAGTTGCACAATTATTGTGGATACTTGTGGGTTTTATAAATTTTCACCTCATATTTTCCTTTGTTAATACCTTTCTGTAACTGAATTTAACTCGATGCACAAATCAAACTTTTATTTTGTAGTAATCAAGATTGTCCAAAAAGCTTGACATGTATTTGAACCCTGAACCCTGAATTGGTCATAAGCCAGAACACATTAATGTGTCTTTCATAAAAATCTCTGACTTCTCCCATTACTCATGTGGGTCCATTACTGCAGAATCTTCAATCTCTGCATTTGGGAAAAAAATAAATAAATAAATTCTCTCACCTCTAACGCTTTCTGTATCTGTCTTTGTCAAACGTTCTGCTCCAGAGTCTCCATAGGTGCTGAAAGATTAATAATGCTCATTCTTTCCTTTCTAGATGACTTACCTAATGTTTTGACTTCCTGACACTGCAAAGCTGTTTTTTAATGACCTCTGTCAACACAAACATGAACAATGAGCTCATCGTTATGGTGGAAATGTTGATCATGATACTGAAATGAGCAGGATTTCCTTTCCTTGATATTCTGCAAATATTAACTAGTTTGTTGGACCAGATTTAGCTTCACAACGTGTGTGGTCTAAGTACCAAGAATGCCTAATGATTTCTGCTTTTTCATCGAACAGCTTTGTATCTTGATAGTATTCTGTGTGTAAACAATCGTTTCATTTGTTTTCATTTCTCTTTAATTTTAGCTCCATTCCCACTTAAACACACATGAACTAAGGTAGTCAAGGTCTTCAGGATTGCTAGAATCTTCCATGCAGGTATAATGGGACAAGATGTAGCTAAATTCTGCAGGGCATTGGATGTTTAGGAGAAAAATGTATAGGAGAAAAATCTGAGACAAAGACGATATGATACGTCAATAAAAACTGTTAGATCCTATTTACTCCCACACTCCACAATTCTGATTAACAATGAAGAAATTATTTTTATCATGTGGCTTTGTTTCATCTCTCCAGAGTGATTAAATGAGCTACCACTGGGCAATAACATATTCCTCCAGATAAGGCAAATTTTTTGAACTTTGAGCCAAGTAAGGCAACTTTTTTCAACTAAGGTAAAAAAAAAAATGTATACAGTAGCCCATTAGCAACAATGTCAACAGCTATAAGTATAAAAGTAAAACATAACAAAAATATGTTACTAAATATTCAAACTATAGAGACAACACAACATTACCAAAGTGGTAAAAGAGATTAAGGATTTAATTATATCATCCCATAGTAGCTTCTTAGTGACTTCTTTAAAAAAAAAAAAAATAAACTCACTTTTTCTTATTTTGGGGTCTGGAAGCAGTTATGGACATTGTATTTGATTCAAAGAAAAAAAAGAAAAGAAAAATTTGACTTTTAATTTAATTCAATAAAAGACTTTTTTGAATATTTTTAAGCTTAAATATATCTCCCAAAAAATGATGTCATTATTTATTCACTATCATTCCAAACCCACAGGTTTTTTTTACCCCTTATTTAAAAGATTACAGTGATTAACAGCTCATTGGAGGGGATGATTATGAATCCAGAATAAAGTTTGGTCTGTTTCTCAAAGAGAGCTATAGCATGACTTTATGGGAGATTTGTGATTTTTATGATACTTTAATTGTGCTTTTACATGCTTATTGAAGCTTGAAAGCCTCAGCCCATATTCAGTGCAAGTGCAAAAAATTAAGTGATCAGTACAACTGTTCAGAATTTCTCTTATCATGTTCCAAGGAAAAACAAAAGTCATTTAGTTTTAGAACAGCATGAGGCCAAGTAAATAAGAATTAAAATTTTGAATTAGTGTTCCTTTAAGTTCCATTAAGCCTAAGTTAGCAATATAAGTGCAAATTGCTGTTCTCTATAGCCACACTAATGACAGTTGTTTTTTATCAATATTAAACAATGCACCATAATAGTAATAATGCAGCATTAAAGTTCTTCTCTTTCAGTTTACACCGTCTGTTGTTGACATAAAAACAGATGCCCAAGGGTACGTCCATGTGGCACACCGCAGCATCCACCACTAGAAATCTATTGTCAACCTGCCTGAGGTTTATGCATATATACGACACACACTCCAAATCACGAGCCCAGGCCATTCAGTTTATATGAAGGTGTTGAAAAGCATAAAGCAGCTGCTCACCTGGGTTTGGGCACTTTGACGACTGGCGTCTTAATATTTCAGGAGCGCAGTGAAAGCGCCAGGCACAGCACTTTTTGGACGAGCTATTTCCACTGCAGGCAGCTGGAGAGGAGCTTTACTGCAGCTTAATTAGAGAGGGAAGCCGTTATCAGAGCGGCAGGCAGGGAAACGAGTGCCAGGTGCTGGATCTGAATGTTTCATCATGGGCCCAGGCGAGAGACGCAGCAGCCCAATGGAAGTGTCAAACACAATGGAGAATGAGCAACACGTTCAGCAGCCACTAAACTGGGGTTTGCAATAAGTGAATGGGTTGGTGGGTAAAGTAGGATTAGGAAGTCAAAGTGTGTGTGTGCCTTAGTATATGTGTTTGACGTTATGAAGGGTTTCAAAATAATATTATGTAGACAGTTTTTTTGCTGAATCTAAAAAGAATTCCCCCTATTTGTGGGGAAGGTGCCACTATAAGGATTGTATCCAGCCAACAAAAAAAATGTATCAGTAACAATTCATATGTACTTTTGGTAATTTCATGACTCACTAATGTCAACATAACTGCACCATCACAGGCATATAATTTTATCACAAGTTCCTACCATTTCCTTTATGGAGCCATAGTACACAAACACCCAATTTTTTATTCCATTTACTTTATTCACACCAAAAAACAGCTTGTGTGTTTTATTTTGTTTTTGACTGTGTATGCAACTGTAGCAATATTTATATACAATTTATATATATATATATATATATATATATAATATTTTTTTTTTTCATTTATACAGCAGTTCTTTCTGGTCCTTGAATCTGATTGGCTGATAAGAGTTAATAAAGATAACGTCTATTAAAAAATTTGCTTCAGTGTTTTCAGAGATGTGAGGTACAGGGTGTAGAGCAGCCTTACTAGAGGTCTGCACTGGCTTTAAACTGAAGCCCAAACCCTGCCTGTACCCGAGATCATCTGACCCGACCCGACCCAAACCTGAGCGGCACTGTTAAATTTAGAGCCCGAAACCGAAGTTTTTTTTACAATGAATAAGCTATATTTCGTGATTACGTGCAATGGCCAGTAAACAAATACAAAGAAACAGTTTTATTATGGCTCACGGCCAATTCAACATACAAGGCAAAAAAAGCACTTACCAGTTATGAAATTTGGCTTTCTTTTTTATTATCAACAGAGCATGCGTTTATCAATGCCATGTGCACTATAGTTGACTCAATGGACTGATTAGAAGAGATCGCACTTAGCTTTGTTGACCTAGCTTGTCTAACAGGACGCAGATTTGAGGGAACCACTCCTCTGTGCTTTTTCTGTCTCGTAATCCCATGCAATGATGTGGAAGTAACTGGAAAAATGGGTATCAAACAGGAAGGCCATGATTGGCCGCTGATCTAGTTCAATTGTGTAGAATCCTCAGTTTCTTAAGCTTCACTAAAACTCCGGCCCATCTGCCTCTTCTCCTACGACGTCGATCTCGATCTACAATTCTGTCAGCTTTAAATCAGAATAATCATGCTGCATATACTTTAACCTTAGCTACAAACCTGAGTCTGACCCGAACCCGAAGCCTTTCATTACAGTTTTTTTTCAATTGCTAACAAGCTTTTGTCCAATCTGCAGTTATATTTTCAAAACTCTAAACACAATTAGCACAACATCGGTCTGTTGTGACCATACCATTAACACAATTTGTGTTGTTTTCACACAATATCCAGTCAATTACCATGTTTCTAAAATGCAAACATTTTCTTTTTGTACAAGCTTACCCACAACCAAAATCATGGGTCTTTTTAGTCTTTTTTGCAAATGCTTAAACACAGCATGTCAGGAATGAAGATCTAATGTTCCAAACCTTAAATACAGTATAAATCTCAAAATGATTGAAAATATCTTTATTTAAAATATTGTAACAACTGATAAGCATATTTAGGTAACAGATCAATGAAATATTTAAAAATAGCTGATTCCAGTCTCAGTTGGAGGAATAGACAGGTGTTGAAGCTATTTCCATTACATCAATATAGAGTAAAAAAGACCTCTATGAATTGGTTTTGTGGATGCAGAACAACACAAAGAATCAGAAAGAGAGAAAATGCCTGGGAGCGAGAGAGAAACACTTGTAGGAGGTAGAGGAGTAGTTGGATTAGAAAAAGGGAGAAGAAGAGGTAGGGAGAGAAGTAAGAATATGTGTTGAACTTTGCAGTTTTATGTTGTTGTTTACCTTACACAGGTGTAACCTATGAAAGCTTATTTTTGCCATGGAATATGAAGGGTAAAGGGTAATTGTGACTTTTTTTCTCACAATACTGATAAAGTCTGAATTGCAATATGTAAACTCACAATTCCAAGAATACCCTTTATATTCTGTGGCAAAATTGTAAACAAAGACTATGTATGTTGGAATTTTTGTTGATCACTGTATCAGCTACCATGGGGGCACCATCCATATCCAACCATCACCCACTGGAAAGCAATTTCAATCAAGGTTCCAACTGAATTTCTGCATAGGTTACCCTATCTTTTTCTATGGTACATTCTGTAAAGTAATGAGTCAACTCAAAGTTTTAGATATATGTTGACAAGAAAGAACACATTCAACACTTTAAAATGTAAAATGTTTCCTATTATCTATCATATATTATGCAGGTAGAATTGAATGCAGTTTTTGTAAAGCCATCAGCTGTTAGTATTTTGACGATCACTGTACTATGACTGACTATATGTTTCTGTTGGACAGAAACTAGTGCTAAAGTTTTGACCGAATGATTCAGTTTTGAATAAGGTTTGCTGTGTTTTTATAGAGTTAGTATAAGTAGAAAAAGGTATTAAGCATTTTGAAATGTAGAGTTTGAATTTATTTATCAAAATGCAGTTTTGGACAGAAAATTAACTATTTGGCTAATTGTGTGATGTAGGTGTGTTGCTGTGTTAAGAGTTTAGAAAAAGTACTTTAAGTATTGGTAAAAAACTGTAAATATTAACCCGAAACCAAACCTGAATTTCGGGACCCGACGGGCTCGTGTCGGGTCGGGTAGCAGACCTCTAAGCCTTACCTCTGCCAGATCTTCTGGAATTTGTTACTGGCTCTGATGTCTCCATAGTGGTTAAACTGTGGTAAATCTAATGGTCAGTCTTTAGTTTAATCTATTATTTGTTTCAGTGCAAATAGTTTGGGCTAAGGGTAAAATCTCATCACGTTATATTTGTTAACTTAAATGCTGTATATTCAAGCAAAGAATGAATGCTTTGCACTTGCTCAATCCTGCTATCTCTAATTAAACTCCACGTAATACACTGCTTTTAAAGTACAAATAAGCTTTTAATGAAGTAACTCAATGTTCCTTCATTACTAGTTCTAAAGTGATGTTTTCAAATTAGCTAAGCTGTTAAACTGTCAAACTGAGATTTGAATCCATGGCAGAAGAAAGTAGTTCTTCACAAAAGAGGGATTTAAATGCAATACCACTTTTGTAGCCATAAGATATGAATGTATATTGGCATGCTATGATTACACTGTGAGACAGCCATATCTCATGGCTACGAGTGAGATATTGCTCACACTGGTGTTCTACGGCAGTAGTTGTCAATTCTAGTCCTGGAGCCCCCTGCTCTGCATATTTTGTATGTCTCTCTTATTTAACACACCAGACTGAGAACCACTGTTCTATGAGATTCAGATCTGGACTCATTGCTGGCAATTTTAGAACTCTCCACCGCTTTGTTTGTAACCATTTCTGAGTGCTTTTTGAAGTGTGTTTTGGGTCATTCTCTTGCTGGAAGACCCATGACCTCTGGTGGAGATGCAGCTTTCTGACACTGGCCAATAGGATTGTGGTTTTGTCACATAAGTTTTGGCAAACTCCAGTCTTGCTTTTTTTATGCCTTTGTGTCAGCAGTGGTGTCCTACCATAGCGTCCCTTTTCATTTAGATGATGACGGATAGTGCGAGCTGACACTGCTTTACCCTGTGTCTGCAGATCAGCTTAAATTTGTTTGGAAGTTAATCTAGGTTTATAGGTAGATAACTTCTTTATCCACCGTTCAAACAATTCTTTGTTGTAATTTTTCATACATGTTGCTCAGCGTCCACTCTGCTACCGTGCCATGGGCTGTAAACCTCTTGATGATATTGCGTACAGTGTTTGTCTAAATACAAATTACAGTAGCATCACATGCTTGAAAAGCAATTATTTCTTACAATTTTGACGAGGTGCCATTAATTTTGTCCAATCCATTTTTGAGTTATGTGTGAAATTTTATCAAGTTTGACTTTTCTTCTCTGTTGTTGTTGTTGTTCCAGTGCAAGCAAAAACAATAAACACACAAATACTAAAATATTTGCAATTGGAACAATTTTCTGAGAGAAGTGTTGCATTTTCTGACAGAATCGCAAAGGTGCCGATATTTTTGGCTAAGACTGAGCATCTTTACTTTATTCACTAGGACATGCAGTTTAAAAATGTTACCCACAAAATGAAAATCAATTACATGTACAATTACTAAACATACATTAAAAAAAAAAAAAAAGTGAAAAAGTGAAACTGACATGATGTGTGGCCAAGTATGGTGACCCATACTCAGAATTTGTGCTCTGCATTTAACCCATCCAAGTGCACACACAGAGTAGTGAACACACACACACGGTGAACATACACCCGGAGCAGTGGGCAGCCATATTGCTATCACTGCAGCGCCCGGGGAGCAACCTTTCGATTACAAGTCCGACTGCCTAACCATTAGGCCACGGCTGCCCCCCATTAGTGTCTCGTTGTAAAACTTCTTCCACATTCTTCAAGATTCTTCTTGATTTGTTTTTTATTTCCACAACATGAAATCCTGCAGATATGTTCTGATTGGCTGTGATTGTGTTTTTCACCATCATACTTTTGTTTAGGACACAGTGTTGTATAGTGAGACATCATTCAGAACCCTTTTTATTTCTATAAATATGACACTTCCAAAACATGTGACTGATCACATGACAGGCAGACACAGATTTATTTAAAGACATACAAGGGTTTTATTATAAGTTATAAAAAAGCTTTAAATCAAGAACGGACAATGAACTCTTTTAGCATTTTAACAAAACATTGTGATAAACAATACATTTGAACTGAAGACCATTGCTATTATATATTTATGTTCTTAACACTATGAGTTTATGTGTAGCTGCTATTTGTGCAGTAAATATTACTAGCAAACAGGCTTGAATCAATTATTCAAGCTAACACAAGGAGTACAAAAGCAGGCGCAACAAGCCCCCAGCGAGCAAAATGCATGGAAAATTAGGTCAGTTTCATAACATTTTCACAGGAGCCTGCTGCCGCAACCGCCACTGATACATAAAAAATACTCAGATGTCAGAAAAACAAATCTATAGTCACATCAAATGAATGCATCAGCACCGCCAAGGGTCTGAAATGTTATGCCTAAAGTCTTGGTCTAGAATAATGACTTTTACATAAACATACAATCTGAATTGACTGAAATGCAGGAAGAAACTGCTGTGTTTAATCATAGTAATAGCAGACTCTTTCATCACCTCTGATCATATTTTTTCAATTTCTTCTCATATGTGTCTTTTTTCATGATTGTCACAGTCTATTCTCTGAAATATGTGTTATGACTAAAATCTATATCACAATATGATGCAGTTTATATCATAATAAATGTATTACAAAATTGTTTTTGTATTTTTCTTTATTGAAAGTGGCAGAACTACTGATAAAGAGAAAATAAATAAATTAATTAATATAGATTTCTAAAAGCATCCATAACATAGTGGTTTATTCAAGTCATATCCAGTCTTTAGTGTCACATGATCATTCAGAAATCACACTAACATGCTGATTTTTCTTATTATTATCAGTGTTGTTTTGTTTGATATTTATGCAGAAACCATGATATACCATTCGCAATTAAACTAATAACATTCTACATGATCATGATTTGTTTGAGAAATTTTATGCTCTGTATTTTCACTTTCCTCCATATATCGTATGTAAATAATATAAAGAAGCCCTGCTGATTGATGGCTATGCAAATTAGTCTACTACAGTACGAATGGTTTGACAAAATCTCTGACATATTTCCAACTTTATACTTTATATACCACCCAACCCCACTGACAAAGCTGTCAAAACATTTCACTGTGGCTGAATAGTATTACATCACTAATACTATCTGATTTGAAGGCTCATTGTTCCTTCTTCTCTTCTGGAAAAGTCTTCAACATTCAGAACCTTGGAGATCCGAGGTATAAAAGAGCAGGCCAAGCTACAATTGGGACTACCTGCCTCTCTCCTCTGGTCTTTATAATGCTCATTCTTCAATACGTCTGGACTTATGTGTCCACCGCTGAGTTGGGAATGTTGAGAGCGGTAAGCCCTTGGAGGAAAGGACTCTGCCCAGCTTTTAAGACTTTAATGAACCTTTGAAAGGTGGGATCAGAAGAGTAGAGCCCAGGGGCTTATCAAAAAGAGGAGGATTTCAGCATGATCATCTGTCTCAAAGCTGTGGATCTTCTGCAGTCCAAAACAGCCACTGTCTGCTGTACCCACATACTCACTTGAACAGCTCACAGTCATTTCTATGAAAGTCATAATACAGATTATTGTGCAGGATATAAAAAATAAAAAAAATATATAAAAAAATATTGGTTTACTATGGCTGTGGGTTTTAGGGCCATGGGCTATGTTTGAAACCATAATGTACCGTAGCAGATACAAAGCTTCTGTGAAACAAGTTATGTCAGCATTATGTCAACTGTGATTATGAGTTGTCATTTGTGAATTTGTAAAAACTCACAGTTTAGAAAATAGGAATTGTTTTCTCACTTGACCATCATGGCAACCTGTTAGCAACTTAAATGTGGTCATAAGCAACATACCATCATAAATGTTTCCATAGAACCTGTTCTTCTCAGAATAGAAGCTCAACATTTTCATCTTGGAATTATGATAATTTTACTACACACTACTGCACAGGTTGGGATCCCCTTCCTTGGAAGGAGTGGCTTGCTGGGTGACTTTGGACACTTATCTGGACTGGGGTCTCAAGACCACGTGAGAGTTGTCGGCCCAGATTCCAGGCACGAGTCATAGATGAAGTGGGCTTGGGGGGTTTCCCACTCTATGAGCGTAGTAAGGGAGGCTGTCCTTGAAGGGAGGGCACTGAAGTCGACTGACTGAAGGCTCAGAGGATCTTGTTGTAGGCCCCAGAGGACCATAGGCAGATCCAAGAGGGCGGTGAGATGCAGGCTAATCGGGTTAGCCATCTAGCACCTCCGAGAAATCAGATAACCAAAACAAGCTTCTCCACCGATCTGCCTACTACCAGGTCATGGTGAGCAGATAGAGCAGCTTCCGGAACCTTGAGAGAGAAGCAGAAAGGTGCCTGCCAAGGCCTCTTTGGCGGAAGGGTAGGCTTGAATTGATGCCCCTACTCCGAGGGTTCCCTTGGGAAGAAGATCTGCTTGCAATTTTTGCGTCAACTGGGGTCAAGCTGCCTCCTTTCTGGACTGAAAAAAGTTGGGTGTACCACCACTGGTAGGTCTCTGAAATTCCCCTGGTTGCATCCAGGGACCATGGATGGAGGTTTCCGAGACCTGGGCACAGATTGTGCCAGATAGGAGATGGTGGGCTGGTTGTGACGTGTGAGAGGAGGGAACTCCGCCCTGGTGGCAGGTGAACGCTGCAGTCGCTGTGTTGTTTTTGGGCCCTGAAGAAGTTTTGACATGCCCTGACATTTGTGCATTTTTCAGTATCTTAAAAACATATTACTGGCGAAAGTCAGATGATATTGTAATCCGCACAAACTGGGCTACAATAATATGCAAGCAACATGAATGTACATGTTTGTGTTTTTGAGAAAACAATGTTTATGCGTGGTTAGTGAAAAACAAAAAAATTAAAGTGACTGAAATACGGCCAAGAAACACATACAGAAAATTTGTTCACAAGACTTTTGACAACTGGATGTGGTAGGCTACAGTTTTTTCTACAAAATGATATGAAAATCATCTCATTCACTCGTTCAAAGAAAACAATATATTGATGTAAATTTACCAAAGCACGTTTTGTGATGGAAAGACAATATGCAAGAGAATGACAATAGTCATGAATATTTAGTGATTCACACCTGAGAGACACAAAGAGCCCACCCTAATGGCCCATCAACGACACTGTGACTGTCAGGTAAGAAACAATGTGAGAAGATTCAAAGAATGGAGTTTTAGATTATTTGTATTTTATTTACAACACAGTATAATCAAAACATACATAATGAAGGTCAAAGACACATTATTGAGCACCCTGATCTACAGATATGAACAGACTTTGTGTCATTTCCGTTTTTTTTTTTTCTGAATTCTGTTCTACAAGTGAAATAAGTAAATCATACCTGACATTTAAGTGCTTGCAAAACTCATCATCAGTAGCCAAGAAACTTGTTTTGCGCTAGAATATCAGTGTAGTTGAACATCTGAAGTTGTATCTGAGTTTTATATATGAGAAACAAATTATTGTTTAGCATGTTAAACTTCTATTCACGATCAGAGTATTACTAATAAACATGGTCTAAACATACACTCAGTATAAACACTCATAGGCTATTTTTTATTTTATTTATTTCATTTTGCGATAAATAAATAAAATACATATACAAATATGATCTTATAGTCATAAACACAAGCATGTTTTTTTATGCAATACATGCAGTCTAAACATTCTTAGTCTATCATTCAGTGTTACAGTGTAAACACTATTACTTTTATACAGTGTTGAGCAGTAACGCATTACTGTAACGCAGTTACTTTTGACAGTAACTAATACTCTAATGCGTTATTTTTTAAATAAAGTAACTCAGTTACCGTTACAATATGGTGCGTTTGTCCGTTACTTTTTTAATTCATTCATTTTGGCTGAAGTGCTACCTACCAGTGATGCGCGGGTTGGATTTTTTGAAATTATTTGGCCGGTCCCAGCCCACCCCGCACCACTGTAACTATATTTACCACCCGCCCCGCACCCGCAATCATTAAATATACATAATAGGCATTTTAATGTAAATGAAAACAGCCTTTATTTCAGCCTGAAAGTGCATGGAATCATTGCCCTGTAAACTGGCAACAACATGAATATGAACCATAAATAAGGTCATATTAATAACAAGATAACATTAAACATTTTCAACATTCACAAAGCAGCGTTTGTATTCATCTAATAGGCTAAAAAAAAATTCAGATTTGTATAGGTCTACAGTTCAGGCACGTAGCTACGAGTTCGACCTGAATCCATCTTTTCCCCCTTCTCCCAGAATAGCGTATGCCTACTACTACTGTTTCAGCTATTAAAATAGTTACATTTTGTATATAATGGGAAAGTGATTATATTTCGTTTCGTTTTTTCATTGAGTTAATTTAGAAAAACTTTTGGAGCATTTTTGTGTTCGTTAAATATAAGTTTTTTGTTTTTTTTAAGTAACGAACAGCAACCAGCGGAAGACTGTTCATAGTCTGATCAATTTGCATTCTCAAATTCATCACGACTTGCATGAAATAAAATCTATAGATCTAAAACTGTTAAAGTAGCTATGAAACAATATTGGTTTAAACGTTAAACCTAGATAAATGTGCGCTAGGTGCATATGGTTTTTGGAGAGGGGAAGCTGAAACCGCTATGCAGTACATGGAGTCGCCAGCGCGATCTTTTACATCTTTTTCAGCAAATGCCTCACAAACATGATAAATATTTAAATATAAAGCTTTAAATTATTACTAAACAAAATCGAATAAATCGGGGGGAAAAACTCTTTCTAGTTGCGTCCGAAAAGGAGATTGCGAGTCAGGGTTTTTGCGACACTATTTCAGAATACACTAGTTTATTAATGGATCATTTAAACATCTCCTAACTGTTTTCCTCAAACACATTCATTGTTAATTATTTTTGCCGGCGCTTTGTGGCAAGATGTTGTGTTGCGTCTTTCAGATGCGGTGTTGCCACCTTGCTCATGATTTTCTTAGCATTACATAATGCTTTCGATGACAAACGGATTTACGCTCTGATTAAACGGTGGTGTGTATTCAATACTTTCAGTTTCTGCTGGCCTGACTTAAATAAAACAGAGTTTAAAAATTGCTTTGTATTTAAGTCAGTTTTGTGTTTGTATAGACCATAACGCACAAAAGGGCAAAAAAGTAACTAAAAAGTTACTTTTGACAGTAACGTGTTACTTTTTGTTGTAAGTAATCAACAAAGTAATTGAGTTACTTTTTGACTGAAGTAACTAGTAACTGTAACTAGTTACTATTTCATAGTAACTAGCACAACACTGCTTTTATAACAATATTTTATAACAATAAAAAACATCCTTGCATCGTGAGACATTTAGATGCAATGAATTGAAACGTACATCATAACGTTTCACTTGTTGATGTAGTCAGCAATTATAGTTTGGAAAAAGTCTAACTAGTAAAATGTATACAACTTAGTCTGTCACAGTAACACAATAACAGCGAAAGAAAGACTTGCATGTAAATGTAGAATTTATTCTCTGTTGAATCTGCTGTGCATCACATCGCGTTCTTCTTCTGATGAGGTAAATATAAGATTTATTCCTCACAGCAGGTCTTCTTTCAGAAACGAACAGTAGTCCAAACGAACTTGACAAAGTCTTGCTGCTTTGTTGACGGTGATGTGGGCATTTAACTCCCTGCGCTTGGCACGTGGCCAATTGTTATATGAAAGCTAAACTAACTTATGGGCGTTAAATAATTAAAGATAATCAGCTCCAAGGGGATAGACTGGACATGGCGTTGGTTTTATATAGATTACTTTATCACAGAATATTTGTTTTCGATAACATTTATTTTGTTTAAGAGTAGAAATATCAAGCTTTCTCCAGGTATATGTATAATGTCTCTGTGTGCTGTTTTCGCCGAGTATTTGATCATTTAAGTGATGCGTTTCAAAATGAAGATCAGGGAGACCAAGTGCGGCACACAGCACTCCCTATTTATTTTCTTTATTTGTCAAAAGCTAATATTGTTATTATGTGTTTGTACAAATAAAAGTAGACCCTTTACAGATTTGATTGATGTATTGATCTTATCTGTATGATCAAAACTGACGGAGTAATTTACATTTATATAGGGGGCTTTTAAAAAAAATGCACCAAAACGTGCCGGCGCGTTCTTCGACCCCAGAGGGTTAAAGGAAGTTGCAGAGAGGGATACCCATCCTTTAGACTCTCCAACAGACCTCGTGGAAGCCATCTCGACATACCAGGAGTGGGGACATTGTGGCTGGTTGGGGCGAAAAAACACTGTGGCTGGAGGTGATAAGCTCAGAAGACCACCAAATGTTTTGACCACCAAATTCGTCAGATAGAACATGACCAGAGGATCACCTGAACCCAGGAGAGTCTGGATGATGAATCCGGTGCTGCCAACCCTGTGGCGACACAGGGAATGTGTTCATGTTTTCATGAAACGTGGCTTGCCATCTTGCGGAGGGCCAGGAAACTGAGAAAATATCCCAGGTAGAAGGAATGGTAAGACCAAATCGTGGTGATGCCCCGGAGCGCTAAATTAGGCAGGATCCCCTTTTTGTCCCCCTAATGGGAGAGGATCCGGGTAGGTAGTGAGCTTTCTATTCATGGGAGGTAAGTCACAGGGACGCGTCAAACCCGTCGTGCGCCCCTGTCGCCCAGAGGACGGGTTGGTGATGCCACCTTTCTGCGAAATAACCAAGCAGGCCAGACCTGACAGTAGGAGGAACACTGGAGGTCTGCTTCTTCGCCATGGGGAGTTACTGTAACTTTCCATGGTGTCACCCAAAAGAGAAATGGGGTGCTGAGAACCGAAAAACTTCCAAACACGCCATATCTCAGCCAGGTTAAGCCACTGGTGGCACTCCTGGACCACCGTGGTGGACATCGCTCTACCCAGAGCCTGCGTTGCGACATTCGATGCTCGGAAGCATAGACGGAACTGAACGCAGTTCCTGCGGTACTCTGAGGCGAGATCTTATAACACCTTTGTCTGGCAGCTAGCAGGATGGCAAAGGTGTGCATGGTGGACACAGCCTGTCCAGAAGCCGTGAAAACCCCCTCACGCTCTGAATGAAAGTCTAAGTGGTCCCACCAGGGGCGGCGCACCATGGTTGCAACTTTTTGTACTGAAGCACCAACCCACCTGGGGAATCCACGAAGAAGCTGGAAGCCGTGGAAGCCGTGGACAGAAAGGCATTTTGTAAAAAAAACTGTCCATCCGTGTCAGCTCTTCTTAGCGAAATTGCTTTTAGGAGGAAATGCTCTTTTAGAGATTGTCGTCGAAGCACCCAGGAGTACTGTCACTACAATCAGCAAGGCTTAAGAAGGGAGAGACCACTGCCCATGCCATAGATCCAATGACGAAGAGCTGAGTGGTGCTGCTTCTCACAGAGAGATGCTGTATTCGGCTCCGAAGAAATAGAATGAATGAGCAGACGATAGCCACCCCCTCTTATAACCGGATGGCGGGGGCGGTGCTGGCTATGCAAATTCTGCACACCAATTCTCATTGGCCTTTTCTAAAAGCTGTCAACATTGAACGTGAATGACATATAGGGAACTAATTTAACCTTTTCCAAAGCCCATATTTACATACTCTGGTCTCATGAGACCAAGTCAATAATTTCAGATCTAACAGCATCTAAAATGTTCTGGTGTTGCTAGAGGAGGAGTACAGTGAGAAGTCCCTGGTTCCCACAGTGATATTCAGTTGTAGTAAAGCTCTTATATAAAGCTCTGTATGAGTGCTGAAGGTATGAGGAAGTTGTGCTTTATCAATGTTCAATCATCCATTCACACACCACTGTGTGATGTAATACAAAAGCCTAAAACAGAAGATGCTACCCTCTCCCCATTCCCTGAGTTGTTGCCCATTTTTTCAACATGACAATGAAGATATTTATTCTTCTAAAGTGAAAATCCTTTAGTGGACATGTATTTTACCCAGTCTTATCACTCTTGAGCAGCTGTGGTGGATTCTGTAGAGACAAGCTGAGCAACACTACCCATGAAAGACCAGGGCATTTAAAGAGGTTGTTCTCCAGGAGCTAAACAGGACAGATGTGGAAATTTGTCATGAACTTGTACAGTCAGTGCCAAGAAGGGTCAGAGCAGTATACCTTATGTTATGGAGGACATGCTAAGTACTAGAATATTATACATTTACTGAATTAAATCTAGGGTGTATTCATTTCTGCAATCCTTCATTTAAACAAAATTGGCTAATGTACTTTCTTTACAGAAAATATTGGCATATATTTATTTGGTTTTGTTAAGTAGGTTTATTTCAATTTTGCCATCTTTGTAATCATTAAGAAAGTATATATTTTATATTTATTCAGAGGGGGTTACTACTACTGGGTTTATAATCTGTTTTATATTCAAGATTTTGATACTTTTAGGTATCTTAAATATTTAAAATATTGAATACCTTACGTCTGGCTTGTGATACAGAGATTTGCGGCCATCATTCTGTGATTTTGAGAAGTTTTTGTTGTTTTGTTACTCAAAAGATTTCACATGGCCACGTAAGAGATATTCCAGCAAATTGTCTTGTAGCACTTGAGGTTTTTTAGAGATATTTTTAAGGTCATCCTGTCCCTGTTTCTGCCCAGAGTAGAGCACAATATAGACCTAATTGTCGTTCAAAGATAAGAAATACTGGAATAAGATGGTACTTCGAGAGCTTTTAGCAGTAGCTGCATCAGCTCTGAACATTATGTTCTATACATCACTGTACTGCACACTCGCATTAACCCTCAATATTAGCCCCATTTTTAAAACAACAAGAGCTCCTGTTTATTGTTCCTATGTACTGTGACCTTGTGGATGAATTGTGTGGCCTTTAAAAACTTCATACACATGCACAGATCCACAATTGCAACAGTGACTGAGACTGCTGGTCAATAAAGTGAGGACTTCAATTTACCTGTTTCAATGTGCTACATTTATTTTAATGGCACAGCACATTGTATGACATTGAACATTTTGGGGAAAATTGTGAAAAGGGTTTATAGAATTCTTTAAATGTAACTGATAAGTAATGTCTAATTCACAAACCGCTTGTGTAGATGATGAAGTTGTACAATGCCCATGTCTCTTTTCAAATATGAGTATTTAAGTTTTTCTGCACGGCAGTTTTATTTTATATTACTATATTACAATAGATAAACAATGTTTGAAATAATGTCTTCATTTGAATTGGACTGCACTACATTCAGTCACATGACTTGACAATTAAGTTTTAATTGTTGTTACGATATATATAAATAACAGTATTTTAAAGATTAGATTAGACTTTATCTATTAAACATAAACTTAATCTATTAAAACATTTACTCAGATTTAAAACTGAGATGTAAAAGGATTAGTTATCCTTCTTCTGAATGTCTTGTCCATGTCTACCAAGTTTTGTAAAATTTGTGAAGTTGTGAAGACACTGCATTCACAAGGTATAGGCCAATTAGTCATTATGAGCCACACCCACAAACTATTTTTCGCTATTTCACGCTATTTTTCACTTTTTCAACTCTAGTTAGTGTATAATGTTGGGGTTTGAGCATAAGAAAAGATCTTCAAAGTTACAAAGCTTGAAGTACACTGAGATATTCTCTTTAAAGATGACGTATCTTGAAAATCTGACTTTTTACGTGTTTAAGTGCAATAATCGGGTCCCCAGTGTATCTTCCAACCCAGAAAATGTGAAAAAAATAAATAAATTATTTACAGTATATTAAGGCTGATTTATACTTATGAGTCTGACCTACGGTGTAACCTTTATGCCGTAGGTTATGCGCCAGTTTTCATTTATACTTCTGCATTGTTGTCTGCATCGACATGCAGTACACATGCAGACCACTAGTCAACAGTGTCCACGGACATGTTGCTTATGTAACCCACAATACCAAGGCAAAAGCCGATTTTTGGAGAGGCATGCTACTTGATCAAAACCAAGCAAGATGTTTAGCAGGTACGAGCTGTAGAGGCACAATCATTTTCTGGAAAGGGGGCGGGGAGAAGCAGCTAATTTGCATTTAAAGAGAAATGCATGAAAACAGCGTGTTTCTGCTTCCACTCAAACTAGGCATTTTATCTGTGGGGTATTTTGAGCTGAAACTTTGCCTGATACTTATATATTGTAAAAAGGGGCATAATAGGTATTCTTTCAGAGAAAACACTTTTCAGGAACTACAACAAATGGCTCATTTGGACTACAGAGCACTTCTTCCAAATATTGTGAAGTCACAATGTTACTCATTTAAATAACTCTCACCAACGGCATATGTCAAAAAGGGGTGAGGCCTGTTTGTGCTGCGTTAGAGACCATAGACCAGGGGTGTCCAAACTACGGCCCGTGGGCCATCTGTGGCCCACTATCAGTCCTGTGGCCGCCCGCGAGGGATTTTTAAAAAATTATACGAATCTGCAGAGGTAGGAGAAGTACGACGTTTTCATTCGACCCATGAGGCAGTTGTTTCATATTGGAAGATTTGATGCAATATCAGTAGAATCTAATAGGTGGCACTGTAGCTTGTAGTGCGGTATAAAAATACGGGAAAAACTGCAACGCGCAATACGGCGGAATAGTTCCGCCTTCTAAATGAAAGAGCTAATCTATGGAGTGATATTGCGGATAATTTTCAAAAGGAATTGCAAATGTTTTTTGTAATTGTTTTTTCCATATGTGGACGCATAAATTGTGCCATAATTCAAACGCAAATGCAAGTATTGCATTATCGTTTGCGTTTTCGCTTTCGCGAATGCACAGTGACTGCCAAATTTCAAATGAAAATGCAAAGTCCATTTGCAGCTGCATTTCCTATGACTTACGAGTAATGACCCTGTCATATTTAAATAGCAATGTCAATTTCCACGTTAGCCTTTTCACTTTCTCTGCGTCGCGATTGTAGTCGGCCAAAACTGAAATGCAATCGCAATTCACTTTGCATTTGAATTTCCGAGACAAGGAAGCCTGTCAATCAGCGTCAGGGGTGGGTCTATAGAGCGCATTTAGGCCACGCCCACACCGGGGAGAAAACTATCCAACGCTCTACATTGACTCCTTGTCATTTTTGACTTATAACAAAGAACAGTGTCTAAAAGCTGCCATGTAACTAGGTGTACAGTAAACAAGCTAAAAAAACTCTACGTTTTTATAAGCTGCCGACCCCAAAAAACGTTTAGGACACAAAAGTATAAAAAATACACGTGAGTTTGAGATTGACAGCATAACTGTACCAACCAAAGCACCGATCTCATTGCGCATGCTAGTTTTGTCATTCTTGGGTAAAGTATCTTCAAAGTGTTTTGTTATAGGCTAATTAACTCCCAGAACAAACAGCAGGCACTGAAAACAAGATAACATGGCTGCATTTCGTCTGCGCGCTCTGAAGCTCTTATTTTCTTTCATATAATCTACAGTGCTGTCTCCTACTGCAGCAAATAATTTTTTTCTTTGTGATATTTAGCGATTTTGTTCTCTTCATCTCACTGGATGGAAACAGTGCTTTATTTGCAAATTATTTAAATTTATTTCGTAACTTTGGATGTAAACATATTGGCCATGGAGGACGGGCACGCACTGCGCAATGAGGATTCACACCGCGTCACATCATCCACTTACAGAGGAAAACAGAATACAACATATAAAGTAATAAAATAAATAGTCCTAAAGTTTTTGTTTTTATTGTGAGTGTACACAAATAAAAGATGAACCTTTTACAGTTACATATAATGTCTTATTCTTATCTATATGATCAAAATGATAAATTATAGTATTTTAAGTTGGTTCTGCGTACTATAAAGGGGGGGAAATCTATGCAATCGCGCCGGAGCCTCTTGTCGTGGGAAATATTTGTATTTGTGCCTAATGAGAGATGCATAGGTGCATTCGTTACATAGAGAACATAGAGCGTTGGATAGTTTTCTCCCTGGTGTGGGTGTGGCCTAAATGCACTCTATAGACCCACCCCTGACGCTGATTGACAGGCTTCCGTGTCTCGGAAATTCAAATGCAAAGTGAATTTCAATTGCATTTCAGTTTCAGTTCGACGCAGAGAAAGTGAAAAGGCTAACGTGGAAATTGAGATTGCTATTTAAATATGACAGGGTCATTACTCATAAGTCATAGGAAATGCAGCTGCAAATGGACTTTGCATTTTCATTTGAAATTTGGCAGTCACTGTGCGTTTGCGAAAGCGAAAACGCAAACGATAATGCAAGACTTGCATTTGCGTTAGAATTATGGCACAATTTATGCGTCCACATATGGAAAAAACAATTACAAAAAACATTTGCAATTCCTTTTGAAAATTGTCCGCAATTTCACTCCATACTAATCGCTGAGTAGGAGAACAAATGCAAATGCCAAATGCCTCCTGCTATTTCGTGGGGAAATCATGGAAATAATTTGTCGTTGTATCTTGCAAAGATATGCTTTCTTCTTCATCACATTTTTATGAAAATGGATACAGTACTGTATTTTCTGCATTATAAATCGTGTTTTTTTATCATCTGAAACATTCTGCGATTTCCAAGGCGACTTATAAAGTGATCAAGGTCAAGCGCAATGGTAAAAATAGAACTGCTGTTGTTGGCGCCGATAGCTTTGTGGGCAGTGCGCTGACATATAGTGCTGTTGTGCTACGGGCGTCTCGAGTTCGAATCCTGGCTCGAGGACCTTTCCCGACCCTACCCCCTTCTCTCTCTCCCACTTCACTTCCTGTCAGTAATGATCTGTCCTGTGGTAATAAAGCCAAAAAGAAAAAATCTAAAAAAAAAAAAAAAATAGAACCGCTATGTATGTACAAGTATATGTAAAGACAGTACAGTTGTGAGTGTTAATTTAGAATTAAAAAAAAAAAAAAATCGAAGCTTCATTTGTCATAAGCATATTATACGGCCCCTCACTTAATGTGGAAAACCTGATGTGGCCCTGGAGCCAAAAAGTTTGCCCACCCCTGCCATAGACTGTTAAAAAAAAATAATAATAAAACTGCTGCCTTTTAAACAATTTTGTTCCTGTGTAGTTGCTGTTATTGTGATAGTATTCCTTACATTTAATTAAGATTTAGAATCACTTCATGCCATTAACAGTTGATAAAAAGATTTTAGAAAGGATGCCTTGCCTACAACATTATCCTAAAAATGTAATTTTATGTTCACTATAAAATAACAAATATATAACTTATTTGGCTATAAATCAGCATTAAAATGTTCTTGGCTCTCATACTCACATTTGTCTGTTTGATTTAATGTTTTTTTGTTATTTTTGGCAGCAGTCATTGAGCATGTATCTTCAGTCATCTGTGACATCAGCTGTCCTGCCTTTGTTTCCGTGTTCGATTTCACCTCTAAATCATATTCTAAAACCACACAATTCCTTTTGTTCTTTCTTCCTCATTCTTCATGTTTCCTCCCGAGCACACCCACCCACTGCCATTCAGTGCACCACTGTGCCATCTGTCAGCATAGACACTGGTAAAAAAAATGTATTCTAACTCTGTTTCGGCAAGGGGAATAAATGGAGTGTGTCATGGTCGACCGAAGTTTTGGCAGAAAACACAAATTTCGCTGTGACATGCATGCATCATTCTCTGCTCTCTCTCTCTCTGGTGGTATGGGTTTGTTGTGTCTAGTGGTGCTGTGTGACAGTAGGTGGGAGAAGGAAACAGAAATAGTGCTCTGCGCTTAGAGACAGGAAAAGTAGAATATTCCTGTCCAGTATTTCAGCTCTGTTTGTAGTGTCCCAACTTATTGAGAAAAAAAACAGATGTGTCAGTATATTACATCCATGCAATTGGTCTTAAAGGGACAGCAGCCTAATTAAATACCTGTGTCATTAATGTTAATTAAATAAGTTTATTTAATTTGTGTTAATTTGAAAAAAAAATTCACATATCGTAGTCATATTATCCACACATAGCCCACCCATCCTATATTTCATCATAAAAATTCTGCTCACCCTAAGACTAAGGCAGTCAGTTGACTCTCTCATATAAAGTCTATTTTCATAGAGATAAAATATGCATGTAGACTTTTTATTGAAACAAACCTGCATGATATCACATATCAGAATGATTTTGGTGAAAAGTGAGAGGAGCCGGTAAGCATATATATACATCGCCTAGCGGTCTGTTGAAGTCAGCATGGAATTAAAATGGACTCTATTTGCTTTTCTTACATGTTAGGTCATGACCGCATGACTATGATGAAAAGTCAAGAGGTACATGCACTGATATTTATTGTATTATCAGTGCATGTGTATTTATTGATTTATTGTGGGGGGGGGGCTATTTTTTGGCCTGCAGACGCAGTAGGGAGGTGGGTGCCACTTTTATTTTTACCAACCTTGCTTTTCTCCTGGTTTGATGGGACAGTAAGGGAGTTAAGGAAGAGACGTGTTGTTCATTTGACTTTTTTTTTTGTTATAGGCAAGTTAGATTCCTTTACCCTCAGGTAGTTTTCTCCTTTTGTTTGTTATTTTGGCTTTAACCCCCTCCTGAAGCCAGAAGCGTCTTATCTTTCCTTTTCCTTTGAATTATCCATACCGTTTATCTTTTTTTCTGTTCCTAACTAAGAAATTCATCTGGAGTGCGGAGTGTGCCAATGCTTTTACTGCAGCAAAGGACATTATGTGTAATGCCCCTGTACTTACTGCCCCAAACTTCACTCGTCCTTTTAAATTGGAAATAGATGCCAGTGCAACTGGAGTAGGAGCAATTCTCCTCCAGGAAGATGCTTCTGGAGTAGACCACCCAGTGTGTTATTTCTCCAGGAAACTTACCAAATGTCAGCAAAATTACAGCACCATAGAGAAGGAGACTTTAGCTCTCCTCATGGCTTTGCAACATTTTGAAGTTTACGTTGGAGGTAGTTGTACCCGGTGTTAGTTTATACCGACCACAATCCTCTGACATTCTTATCTCGAATGTGCAATCATAATCAACGCCTGATGCGTTGGTCTCTCATTTATTTGCCCAGTTTTTTTTTCTTTTTAATATGTTGCTCCTCTGTTACCCCTAGACCAGATTGGGGATGTAACATATTTTGGGGGCTGAGTTCAATTCTGGCCTGATGTCACTAAAGTCACTAAAAAGTGTTTTTGTTTTTATTCACAACAGAGATTAAAGAAACATTGTTGAAAATGGCTTGGAAACATCTGATCTTTGGACAAATTACAAAAAGTCAAGCCTAAACGTTAACTCTTATGTTGACACTGAAATCCGATACACAGTCCAATGTTTTGCTATCCTGAAGTCATCTTTAAACTCCCCATCTAATGTTAAGATGACTAGAACTTAAATGGTTTTGTCAGATTTCCAAGTGAACAGGTTTGTTTTTACAGCCTTATTATATGGTTTAAGTTACTTTGATGGCAGTCACAAAAAACACCTTTGTGTATTTCTTTGAATAAAATAATAATAGTAATAATAATAATAATAATATTTAAAACAAAACTGCAATGAGGAAGAGGCAACAGATGTAGCTATTAAATAACAAAACCAGTGTTATAACTAATATGACAGTAAAGTATGAAGGTAAAACAGTATCAAAACTCGAGAGCTTGTTGATCTGAATGTGAGAACTTGTCATAGTAATATTCGTATTTGTAAGTTGAAATTAACACTCACAGCTCTGATGTGAAAAGCTGAATCTATCGATTTGCACGCATGGACAATGATCAAAACACCCGTGTTTTTAAGTCATTCTACACATTTGTAGCTATTAATCTGCAACTATGACTTAAAAACATGGGTGTTTCGATCATTGTCCATGCGTGCAAATCGAAAGATTCAGCTTTTCACATCAGAGCTGTGAGTGTAAATTTCAACTTACAAATACGAATATTACTATGACAAGTTCTCACATTCAGATCAACAAGCTCTCGAGTTTTGATACTGTTTTACCTTCATAGTAAAGCAATTCACAACATAATTCAATTTTATACAATAAATCAGAAAAACACTGCTGTTCAAAATGCCACACTCATTTAGCAATTACCTACAAACAGTGATCATATGTGAAAGCACTTATCAGCTGATATGTTCACTTAGAAATCAATGCAATGTTTTGATAAAGAAAAAAATTGCCCTTTTGCATTTCCATTTGTAGCGCAAATATCATAATACTAACACATCCAGTGACAAGTCACTGTGGTCTCTTCACACCAGATGTCACACAGCTACAGCATTTGAACAGGTTCTCTCTGCAAACAGACTGCACTCACAATGAAATGAATAAAGCACATAATCAGTTTAAATTTTACAATGAAAATAATAAACCATTTTAACGTGATTAAAAATACTGTACATGTTGAGTGACTAATAGACTTTACCATAAAATACAGTTATTTATTCACACAGAGTTTCTTTTTTTCTCTCTCACTCTCTTTTTTCAAGATCTGAGGAAAACAGTATCCATTACTGATCATGCAAAATGATATTCACAGTCAAATTAAACCCTTTTTAACATGAAATGAGGCAAATAATCAGTATTCAAGGTTATCATTGTCATGGTTTGTATATTATTGTTTCCAGCTGTAATGTTGCAGAAATAGAAACTGTTTCTGAATTCACTGTTTCCCATTGTGTATCACTGTAGCAGCTGGTTAGGAGAAAAACTTTGATTAACATGGGAAAAATGCCTTTCATCTTGTTGTGGCAATGCAGTGCACCTGGCTAGGACACGGTGTTACAGTGTTAGTACATTTGCACTGAAAGCTGAGCATTAATAACCTCAGTCACATTCTCCATAATGCACTCAAATCACACTGGGTTTCATTCTACCTACCTATTCCAAATATACAGTGACCTCAAAGGTTTGTTCCTTTTCCAGTATGACATATGTATCGTGATAATGAGCAAATGCTGCTAATGCGTAGAAAACCTTTTTTTTTTTTTTCAGTTTCCAGTGTCCCACTGCAGGCTGCAGAAAAACACATGTGCTCTGTGTGGAAAACAGAGTGTGCTGAAATGAGACAAGTGTGAAATAGAGCCCTTCACCCTGTGCATGCTGGAGAAAGAGAGAGAAAAAGATGAACCGTGGAGGAAGAGAGTGTGTGAAATGTTAATGATGGCACATGGTGAGCACGAGTGCTGAAACATCTGTATTAAGCATCGCTGTGTTTGGCAGCAAGCTCGACCTTGGCAAGATGAATAAGATGCTCAAGCAGCTCAAGCTTTGATCAGCTCCTCTGATTTACATACCGCAAATATGGCTGCCACTTCTTTCTCTCTGTGTCTATCTGTCTTTCTGTCCATGATTCTCTTCGTCTGGCTTTCCTTCTGTCAGTCTCTCTCAGATTATGTTTTAATGGCTCCGCTGTCATGCTCATTTTTATGCTTCTAAATGAGTACCGCATACCACTAAGCTTTGGCTTTTCTCTTTCCTCTAATCTTCAGACACTGATTATAAATAAAGTCAGAATAACCACTCAGTCACCAAATATGACCACTTCTCTGCTTCATCATTTGGTTATAGGGGATATTTCCAGCTGTGGTTGCTAATTAATTGCAATGTGTCATTTAGATGGCCAGTCATCTATTTATTTATTTACTACTATTTATTGTAGTGTTCTTTTGAACATGCATCAGCACATTTTTTGTATAGCTGGTCATGTTTTTTTGTTTGTTTTGTTTTGTTTTTTTAATGTGGCCAATATCAGGTTTCCATTTTGAATAGATGATGGTTCTGAACTGGTCATATGGTCATACAGAAGCAAACATGGAGGGCATAAAGTAAACAATTATGCGTTTATTTATTGTGTGATCTGCCGCAGAAGCCAGCAAAATTATGCACAGGCAACATTAAAAACAAAGACAAGGATGTGACAACCCTGTTGAAAAAAATCAGCATAGGCTGGTTAGGAAGGAAAGGAAAGGATGTGACATGTAAGCAAGCATGGTGACCCAAACTCAGAATTTGTGCTTTACATTTAACCCACCCAAGTGCACACGCACATGGAGCAGTGGGCAGCCATATTGCTATCGCTGCAGTTTGGGGTTCAGTGCCTTGCTCAAGGGTCTCACCTCAGTCGTGGTATTGAGGGTGGAGAGAATGCTGATCATTCACTCCCCCCACCGAACTCACAACCTTTCGGTTACAAGTCTGACTCCCTAACCATTAGGCCACGGCTGTTAGGTATGTTTTGAAGCATGTCTGGTAGTTAGAGCTGGTTTAAGCTGGTCCTTAGCTGGTCATGCGCTGGTCCTAAGCAACTAGCTCCTACTCAGGACCAGCACATGACTAGCATAACGATTCGGCTGCCTCCCCCTTAATTTTGTTTTCAAATTCATCTAAACAAACAGAAAAAGGCACATAAAGCAATTTTTTTTAAATAACAAGGCCCTTCAAAGAGAGAGAGATATTTCTTCAGCATACCATAGCACAACATATTTGAACATCATATGCATAGAAGCACAACAGAATGTAACAGAGAATTCTAGGGTCTCTAGTTATTTTTGTTTAAGAAAATTAACATATTGACTTTCTCAGGGAGCAGGTGTGAATGCAAGAAGTGTCCCTCTCTGTTTTAGACTTTCTTGTTTTAGACCTCTCTGTTTGGGACATGATAAAAAAAAAAACTTTTTTTTAACATGTAGAATTATTTATAGTGATAGACCAATAAGAATCTAACAGACGTTCATTCATTCATCACTCATTGTACCTTACCTTTAGCATCATAATTATTTTACCCGCGCCGGACAGAGACTGAGACAGTTCATGAAATTAGCTTGAAATCAGTTTATACAGAAGTACATGGAGATAAAACAATGCAAGTATTAATAACAGTATTGTTTGTCCTGAAGCTTATCAGTAGTCTGGTATCGACACAATGACGCACCAGTCCAAAAAAATACTGGTTCTTGATTCCCATCCAAAGAAATCGAGTTCCACGGGGGCTCCCCTGGACCGTGGGGCCCCACGCCTCTCCTCAGGAGATCAGTCTGGGTCCAGGAAGGGAGCGTTGAGATTAGGAGTTCCGCACCCAAGAGACGGCTAGGGGCCAGGATGATGGGCCGTCGATTCCCTCCCTGGTAGTGCCGTGGGCCAGGGAGGACGAAACGGCAGATGGTGCCCCGAACCTGGGAGGGGAGTGCATACGGCCACCGGACTCCGCCCATTACCTGGACCCTTCCTCTACAAACACTGCCCCTCCTTAATGGAACCCCGAGCACAACGAGGACACCAGATCCCCTGTTTATTTTGGACATCTTTATTTTTCCCCCTTTTTGGACACTTTATTTTGTATTTTGTTTAATAAAAGCCTCTCTGAGGCCTGACGCCCCCACTTTGTTCCTCCCACCACACTAGCTCATGACCAGACTAGCTTAAACCAGCTCAAACCAGCAGCCATGCCTAAAAACATACCTTACCAGCATGTTTTTTTTTTTTTCAACAGGGAAAAGAGAGCAGTTTTGAAACAAATCCTCATTTTACTTATATATAGAGTTGACATTGTAATACTTATGAGTTCTGGCACATCACTGTACTTCCACTGAATACCTTTTGCAACTGTCTTGATAACTATGGGTATGTAAAATCTTTGAAGTGACTCCGATGAGCACAGAAAAGTGACAAATGTTGATCTAATGTGAAATAAAAGTTGCATGAATTCTGATATGACTGTTCACATTGTGGTCGCATTGCAAAACAATGTAAACCTGTGTCAGATTTAGTACCTAGAACGGCAACGAATTACATAAAATCCAAAAAATCATATAATACACAATACATTGTTGTGCTTACTGTGTGAAAAGTTTTGAAAAGTATTAAGAAATTGGTCCTAGTGATTGTACAAAACAGTAAGTAGGACTTATAAATATATTTGTAAATATAAAAAATAAGGTTTAATGTAATTTATGTTTGATGTAGTGAATAGCAATAATAGCAATTTAATACATTTAAAATGTATATTATACTTTTAAGATAAGACGTTTTAACCTTGTGATGTCAGGATGAGTTCATTTACTTTATCATTTCATGTTTCATAAATCTTGTGGTCTGTGTGTGGTCATGTAATAGTCAGTAGTGCTCTACATGTTAATTTCTCCTAGAAAACAGAATATGAACAATAGTGTTACTGAAGAGAATATTTGGATAGATATTTTAACTTTACACAATAAAAGAAATCTTATTAGATTTAATAAAAAAATAGGCAGTTATTAAAATGATGGCAAAAAATAAGGTATTGTATTGTAAATTTCAGTTAATTACTTCACATTACATTTACAGCTAAAATATTGTAAGACTTCAAATTCAAAAATACCCTGTACGTCCAAAACCCAAGATATATATGTGGTATATAAGTGTATTTTTATTTATTATTATTGTTATTATTATTATTATTATTATTATTATTATTATTATTATTTTATCTTGCCCTCTACCATAGTTGTCACATCTATGGTCTACATTCTGACATGGCACCTTAAGACAAATAATGCCAGGTTTGACATCAGTGATGTTAAATATTGGTTTCCACATGTCTTGTCTTGTGACTGATTTGAATACTTTAAATTACACTTACTATGATTTGACAGGTAGCACCACAAAACAATGTTTAAAATATAACACAAAAGGTGAATTTCATCTACCTGGAAAAGGACTTTCTTTTAGTGTATGTAAGCATGTTGTATAAATATATTTGGCTATAATGTTGCATCTTGGTGTTTTTCCAGCATCCTGTGCCAGTGATACTGTCCACACCCATTAAATAATCCAGAATAATTATTTTTTTGATAAAGGATAATTCAAGGATAATGGGAAGTAGGTCTTTCATATGATTCTTCAGTTTTTTCTTCTACATTTGATATTATCCACAAGGGGCTTATGACTTCAGTCTTCCTGCTGTATTGTACATGACGTGTCCATGGTGAGTGCCAGCTATTCTCCAGTAGCTACTGTGTAGAATCTGTGTTTATTTGACAAATGGAGCTCCTCTCCTTCTGCATTATGATAATCTCCTCCCTGCTGTTTTCTGTTTGCTTTGGCATTGAGCTGAAGCTTTATTCCTGTGGGCTGGAGCTTGTATTGTGCGTTCATGGTGTTTTCTAAAAGAGAGTAAAACAGCGAGAAGAAAAACAGCACATAAAGTGGTATAGCACGCAGAGGAGCACTCAGACGTTCCTGTGACCCAATGCATAACAGTTATTAAGACTCTGTCTTTGCATTTCACATTCACGCTTGTGCACGCAGATGTTTCCAAAGCGCATTGCCCCATCGTTTGATCATAACAGATTTACCTCGCTGCATCGCTTAATGTTCTTTTCCTCTTCTAATGGAATCAGATGGAATGGAGGCGTTTTCCATTTTAGTATTCCCGTGGTCACAGCATTTGTGAGCATATCTTGTTTGAAGGTATTGGCCCAGTTTTCAGGAGCATGTTTTTGTTAAAAACTGCCCATTGACCCTGAAGTGCATTTTAGAATTCTCAGCAAAAATAATAGTAATAATAATAATTTAATTACCCACACACAAACAATGACAAAAGCACACATATTGACACTGATGAGCACAACTGAGCAGGGCTAGTCTTGCTAAGGAAAACACATTGACCTATCCAATATCCATCTAATTGCACAGACTTTCAGATCAGTTGAATGATCCAACAAATACGACACAAGGGCTATTAGTTTAAACAAACCCTTAACACTTGGCATTAATCTTCAACACAGCTATTTGTGCTGCAGACATGATTGATAACTCATCTTGTTGAGCTACTATTACTTTTTTCTTTCTAGTTTCCATGTGAGTGGTCAAATTCACTTCTTAGTGAGATATTAACAAACACTTATCTTTTTTTAACAATGCTAATGATAAAATTTCTTGGAAAAGGTTTTAGCAAGTTACTGACAGATTGTCTGTTAAAATGCTTCTGCTTTAAAAACACTACTACAGCCACCAAAATACACTTTCAGTACATTTCAGCAAAATTACGGATTTTTGTGAGTTGTGTTCCTGTGATTATGTGTAATTCAAAGGCTTATTTTTGTGCAATAAAAGGTTATTGTCATGTGGAGACACACAGGCAAGCAGTGACAGGAAAAACAAAACAAAATAAAACATGACCATTACAATTATAGATATTTAGCTTATTTATTTCTTAAATATTTTTAGTTACTACACATGGCCTATGTAATACAGGACATCTCTGTCCTACTAAAAGAATATGCACATTTTTTTCTTCTCTTTCTGGTCATCTGGTCTGGTCCTCACCATACAGATTTGTAGATGTTTAGCACACCTTGTAATGATGTGAATTAAGTGGCTTTAAAGTTATTAGATAAACAAATGCAATCAAATAATGCTTATTTTGCTTTGGAGAGTTCATAATATGCTGTAAGCTCTGTTAAATAACAAAAAGTAATAAAATGTCCATTCACCTGCTTACCATCCATGCATTATCTTATCAGTAAATTTCAATCAACTAAAGTACTTCCTACTGCCGCTGTTAAATTATCAACATAATAATCATTTTGCTATGCAGACTGCTGCTAATATTCATTCTTACATTGCATTTTAATTTACTACACAACATAGACACTCAGAGGCTGTGTTCAAAATCACACCCTATACCCTCATTCACTATTCCTTACAATAGTTTACTTAACCAAGTGAATAAAAGGAAGTAAGTGAATTCAGACCCTGATGAACACCAGATGATAACAAGCAGAATCACTGAAGGACAGAGAAACAAGAACAGAATAAAAAGAGAAACAAGCAGAAACGCAAGAACAACTGACTTCCAGCTTCAGCTTTAAGACACATTCATACTTTCAAGTGTGAAACCAGTTTAGTTTTACTGAAAATTACAACAGTTTTCTAGAAAATAATAAAGTTTGTATTTACCATTGTTGAGGTCAGTGTTTGCTTTAGTTGTACCCTTCAACCTTGACTCTTATCATGAGATACTTTCTGTCAGCTGTAACTGTTCAAAAAGCACATTTCTTACAGCAAGAAAGAAACTGTATCAGGTGTACTGTTGCCAGTAGTTTACTGTAAAATCAAGTAAAAACAGCAACACACTGTAAAACCTAACAGTGAAAAAATTATTAGATCTCAATAAAAGGTTAGTAAAAGCTGAAATTAAGTGTTATTCTATGTGTTTTTACACACAATGATATAGGAGAGTTTCTTTTTGTCTGTTTTGTAAGGTTACTGTTACTGTGCTGAAGAGTAGAACCTGTGCTTCAGTCCAGGTGAAGCCCAAGAAACACTGATAAATGTTTCACATTGTTTTATTTAAAGATAGTTAAGCTGTGTAGTTGCTTATGCAGTGAAAATCTCTCAGCTAGCTCCAATTTCACATGTGTGGGTGCTGTGGTTAAATTGCTGTTATATGCAAGAAATTTTAATTGTTTTGTTTCTTTCAATTATTTTTGCTTTTAAAAATATTATTTCTAAGTAGACTGAAATTAAATATGTGCAAAGTATTAATATGTGCATGTTAAAAATATTAGTTTTTAAACTTAATTGACAGTTGGCTATCGGAAGTCGGTTTCTAAAATCCAATTAGTTAACATGAGTTTTAGTTTATTGTAAATTTATGTGTACTCCTGGCGCATGTACTATGCACTCAGAGAGAGCTAACTCATAAAAGGGGCACATCTTTATTTGTGTCGTTTACACTTGGGTGTCAGCGATAGTGAAGTTAATGAAAGTCTTTGTTTAATGATAGTTTAAAGATAATGATTCATGAATTCGTTAATATATATATATATATATATATATATATATATATATATATATATATATATATATATAAAGATGGCACTATTAGTAATAAATTAGTTCAGATTAGTAGCCCATGAACATTGCAGAATAATAATAGGGCACTTTAAAACTTGAAATTTCATTTATTCATTGGGCTTACAGTTATTCTAATACTTCATGAAGTATAGCAGCAGTATTCATAGCTATTCAGATCGCAAAATTTAATAGCAGCAGTTTGCATGGCTAATTCAAATGCAGTGTTAGGAATAATATTAGCAGCAGTCTGCATAGCATCAATTATTTGCTAATACAGCAGTGGCAGTAGAAATTACTTTGTCACACCAAATGAAGTGATAATGCATGGATGTAAGTGAACTTTTAGGGCTTCTTTTGCTTGTTCTGTAGGGCTATAGCAGATTGTGTACTATAAAGTGATTGTGTAAGGTTGTTTAAAAAAGGGGGCTTATAGTAATTTGTACCTTGTGCATTGTAGCAGCAGTATGCGTAGTATTCAGATCACATGTAGCAAATTAATAACAGCAGCATGCAGAGCAATTTTGGATGCAACATTAATTGTAGTACTAGCAGCAGCACACTTGGCAAGTTAAACTATTGTCACTAGCATAGTGGCGGCAGCAGAAAGTACTTTACTTGCATGAAATTTCAATGAAAACATATGGGGGTAAGTAAAATTTTAAAAGTGAGCATTTTTATTACTAGCATTAATAGTAATAAAATTAATAGCAACGGCATGCATAGCAAAATCAGACGCTATGTTAAAAATAATATTAGCAGCAGTCCACAAGGTAGACCAATTACGTTATTAACTAGCAGCCACGGCAGAAAGTGCTTAGTCGCAGGAAATTTCAGTGATACGGGTATGCTAACGCGTGGATGGTAAGTGAACTCTTTAGGTGAATATGCTAAAAGTAATTTTGTTACCTTTGCTTATTCAACAGGGCTACAGCAGATTTTGTGAACTCTCCAAAGGGAAATAAGCCTTTTGATTGCATTTATTTTAATGAAGGCAATATAGCATTTCCAAGCAGCAGTATACATAGCAAATCAGATCACAGCGTTGGCAAATTTTAGCACGCATAGCAAATTCAGATTCAAGTTTAGAAATTTTATTAGCAGCCGCATACATGGCAAGTCAAATTGTTATTGTTAAAATAGCAGCGGTGGCAGAAGTGCTTTAGTTCTATGAAATTTCAGTAATATATCATGCTTCGTAAATTAACTCTTTAAAGTGCAATAGGCATTAAGTTACTTTTGTTTATCGATAGGGTTTACAGCTGATTCGTGCAGAAGCAGTAGTTTATGCTTAAATTCAGATTAAATATTAGAACCACAGCAGCTTGCGCAGTAAATTCATACTACCTATGTAATTTGTTCACAATTACTATAAACGGCAACATTACGTACAGTTAAATCTCATGGCAACATGGCAATAATCTTACAGCATAGTAGCATGCAGAGCAGACACTGTGTCAAAATAAATCACTGTCTGAATTTGCTGAAGACCATTGTGGAATGAGCCATGCTTGTAGCTATGATTTGATGTTCAATGCAACTTACTGTTCTTAATAGGCATATTAATATTATAAACCATAAAATAAGTGAGCAGCTGCTTTTATCCAGAGTTATTTCTGGGCACATCAATGGGTGTACAGCGATTATGATTTCACTCAATATCTGTTATTAATGCTTATTAATGGATTAAAGGAAAGTATTTCCATTCCAATAAATAAATTACAACTCTTGAATGACTAAACTGTATGCTCAGGCCACCTGAGCCTGAGCCAGGTGGTTGCTGGGCGTTGCTTCATCTATCAGCCTATGTGATTCCTGTTTGTTAATGATACACATAGTGCGTGTTTCTACCTAGGTAAGTTTGAGCTATTGGCTCAGACACACATAGTTATTTAGGTCATTAGTTAAATAACCCTAAGGGTACAGCACCCAGGTACACATTTCTAAGTCACTAGTTAATTTATCTGGGCTTCACTAGCCCAGAAATACATTTAATTTAAGTCACTAGTTTAAGCTATCTGGTACACACAAACGATCAGGTACACACAGCGTAGTCCACTAGTGTTATACCATTCGGCAAACCCGGCTCAGGCTCACATAGATAGCAAACATGCGGCCTCATGGCTCTCCGGAGCAGCAGCAGTACAGATGTCTTGGCAATAGATCTGCTGTTCTGGGAGGTTTATCTTTCTATCTCTCTTTTGCCTTATAGGGATGATTTCAAGCATTTTATCATAAAAAAGCAGTATGCTTCATGCTACAGCAGTATACATATTTCAGCTGTTTTGCTTGTCCCTCTTCCAGCCTTGTTGGGGGGTTATTTTATATGCTATTTGTGCAGCAGCAGTATGTCTTAAATAGTCACAGCACCGTATCGCGATATGCTTTGGCAATAGCAAGTTCCTGTACTTGCTTGCAACAGCAGCAGCAATAACTACAGCAATAACCAACAGCAGCAGCAATTCAGCAGCAGTGTAGCAGATCTATTCCACCAAGACCAAATACATTAACATTGTCATAACCATTACCATGCTAAACCTTTCCGAGAGTTGTCATAACCAGTGTTGTGCTAGTTACTAAGAAATAGTAACTAGTTACAGTTACTAGTTACTTCAGTCAAAAAGTAACTCAATTACTTTGTTGATTACTTACAACAAAAAGTAACACGTTACTGTCAAAAGTAACTTTTTAGTTACTTTTTTAAAGAACGTTCTTTAATGTTTCCGTTAATGCCCTTTTGTGCGTTATGGTCTATACAAACACAAAACTGACTTAAATACAAAGCAATTTTTAAAAACTATTTTATTTAAGTCAGGCCATCAGAAACTGAAAGTATTTAATACACACCACCGTTTAATCAGAGTGTAAATCTGTTTGTCATCGAAAGCATTATGTAACGCTAAGAAAATCATGAGCAAGGTGGCAACACCGCATCTGAAAGACGCAACACAACATCTTGCCACAAAGCGCCGGCAAAAATAATTAACAAAGAATGTGTTTGAGGAAAACAGTTAGGAGATGTTTAAATGTTCCATTAATAAACTAGTGTATTCTGAAATAGTGTCACAAAAACCCTGACTTGCAATCTCCTTTTCGGACGCAACTAGAAAGAGTTTTCCCCCCAATTTATTTGATTTCGTTTAGTAGGGGAGACCAGGGGCAATTGTAACAGGGGGCAATTGTAACACACTCAATTCCTCCAATCAGAAATAAGCTAGAGTGATGACGCTTAATCTGCATATACGCAGTAGGATTATCTCTCTGCCTGTGGAAAAGGAGCGCAATCTTTGTACCTCAGCAGAAGTTTTGACCAAAAGTCTGATTTTCAGGTATAAAAGTAAATTTTTGATTGTAAATAATTTTCCTTCTGCTGTCTAAAGTTTAGCTGCCTGCAAAATTTAAATAACATATATTTTATCTTTAGGTTATTGATAAAAAAAATTAACATAAACAACCTATGCTAATATAGGCGTGGCTAGCATACAAAATTTGATCATAGCTGCAACATTGTGACTCGGGGGCAATTGTAACACAATATTACAATTGCCCCCGAGTCACATGGTTCAATGTAAGCACCTTGTTTGTCTGTGTTGATGCACTTTTCTGTTAGAAAATGAACATATTTCACTAAATGTAAATTATAGTTATGGAAATTATATGATCACACTCTTATTGTGACGATAGCCCCAGAGACGAGACAGGAGGCGTGCGGATCCATATGCAGACTTTTATTAGAATACATACTCATAGTCAGGCAGGCGGGAGGTCAGACAGGGGCGAGCGGGAGCAAGACAGTAAATCCAACAGAATAGTTAGTGTCCGAGCGAACGGGTCCGTGGGCTGGCAGCAATCAGAGGGGATAATCCAAAAGACGAAGCGGGGGTCGATAGGCGGGCGGAGAACGATCAGGAAACCAGGAAACTACGAGGGGTCGACAACGGGGAAAACTAGGACTAGGGAAACGCTCAGAAATAACGGCCGGGGCAAGTTATGACTTCGCAAAAGTGGAACAGAAATGACGCTCTATTTATACAGGAAGTGACAGTGGGGTAGAGGTGAGAGGTGACGAACGGGGCATGAGAGAGGGGTTATGGGAAATGGAGTCTCTACAGAGTCTATACAGAAACACAGTGGAGAGGTGGCTCCCTCTAGAGGGGAGAAAAGGGAGCCACAACGGTACAGTTCGTGACACTTATCTGTCATTGTTTATGGAAATGTTTAGTGTTAACAATAAATAGTATAGCTTTTGAATCTTTATAAAAATACAATGAATGTTATTTCTACATGATCACATTGTTATTGTTAATATGTCAATGATTTATACCATATCATTAAATTTTGGTTATGAGTAAATATGAGTAAAATATATATTTAAATAATTAAAAGCTAGTTTCCACTAAAATAGTTGCCTTGTCTTCTGCAAAATTAAAAACAGACTTTTGCTTTTTGAATGCTTATGATGCCAGACATCTAAAAGAGGTTGAATCATATACAAAAAAAATAATAATAATGTTATTAAATACTACAGCAGTAAAGTGATTACTTTGAGGTAGGTTTTTATTTGACATACATTGGATTAATTTGACTTATATTTCAGTGTTACAATTGCCCCCAAACACTCTGACTTCTTGCATTTAGTTTAATATTATAGTCTTCTCCTTATTAGTGAAAATATATAAATTGTTTTATTTATTAGTGCACCTATATCTGTTTCTTGTATCAGAAAATGACTAGTTTATTTCAAGTAGTCTGTGAGTTATGAAGGAAAATGTAAAAAATGTTACAATTGCCCCCAGTCTCCCCTAATAATTTAAAGCTTTATATTTAAATATTTATCATGTATGTGAGACATTTGCTGAAAAAGATGCAAAAGATCGCGCTGGCGACTCCATGTACTGCATAGCTGTTTCAGCTTCCCCTCTCCAAAAACCATATGCACCTAGCGCACATTTATCTAGGTTTAACGTTTAAACCAATATTGTTTCATAGCTACTTTAACAGTTTTAGATCTATAGATTTTATTTCATGCAAGTCGTGATGAATTTGAGAATGCAAATTGATCAGATTATGAACAGTCTTCCACTGGTTGCTGTGAAAAAACTTATATAACGAACACAAAAATGCTCCAAAAGTTTTTCTAAATTAACTTAATGAAAAAACGAAACGAAATATAATCACTTTGCCAATACATACAAAATGTAACTATTTTAATAGCTGAAACAGTAGTAGTAGGCATACGCTATTCTGGGAGAAGGGGGAAAAGATGGATTCAGGTCGAACTCGTAGCTACGCGCCTGAACTGTAGACCTATACAAATCTGAAATATTTTTTTAGCTTATTAGATGAATACAAACGCTGCTTTGTGAATGTTAAAAATGTTTATCGTTATCTTGTAATTAATATGACCTTATTTATGGTTCATATTCATGTTGTTGCCAGTTTACAGGGCACTGATTCCATGCACTTTCAGGCTGAAATAAAGGCTGTTTTCATTTACATTAAAATGCCTAGTATGTATATTTAATGATCGCGGGTGCGGGGCGGGTGGTAAATATAGTTACAGTGATGCGGGGCGGGCTGGGACCGGCCAAATAATTTAAAAAAAACCAACCCGCGCATCACTGGTAGGCAGCACTTCAGCCAAAATGAATGAATTAAAAAAGTAACGGACAAACTGACTGGTAGAATTCACTTGGGCATTTGGTAGCGCGCTTTCAGAGTTCCTCTGAAACCCTCCTCCTTCCCTAGCTGCACCTGTATAGATCTGCTACGGGGTTATTTATATGCTATTTGTGCAGCAGCAGTATGTCTTAAATATTCACAGCACCGTATCGCCATATGCTTTGGCAGTAGCAAGTTCCTGTACTTGCTTGCAACAGCAGCAGCAATAATCTACAACTACAGCAATAACCAACAGCAGCAGCAATTCAGCAGCAGTGTAGCAGATCTATTCCGCCAAGACCAAATACATTAACATTGTCATAACCATTACCATGCTAAACCTTTCAGAGAGTTGTCATGACAGAACTAACTTTTGGTAGTTTGAATGTAAAACATCATCTTGAATTCATTGTAAATTACAAATTCATTGTTATAGGCCTGTACATATGACAGAAAAAAAAGTTTTGGTGAATCTCAATGATCTCAGTCTGTTTCTGAGATCATAAAAAATGAAAACGAGATGCCCCCCCAATTAAGATTTTCTGGCGACAGCCCTGATGCAGCGTTTCATTCTCTGTCTGGGAACCATAGTTACATGCATAACCAGAGATGTCTTCCCTCTAGCAGACACTATGGGGAACAAAATGCCAGCTATTCCATGCCACGGGGCATGTCTGTCCACCTGGTGAGAGAACACCAAGGACGTGACAGACATGTACCTAGCCTTTCCTCAGAAAGGGGCTGCTCACATAGCTTGGCAGAAATGGGTAACCCAATTTTAGATTAAAGAGGGATATCCACACTTAGTTAAGAACATAGCTACACTAATAATACAAGGACCACAGATAGAGGCTATCTACTTTGAAACCCTAGCAGGGGGAATAGCGCAGTCTAGTTAGGGGCTCCAGGGGACCACTACTTAAAACCCTAGTTATGGGAGAAGTCACTGAGCTAGAAAATAGCTAACCTCTATTGTAAATAGCTATTGTCCAAAGGTCCTATTAAAAACAAAACAAAAAAATCACATGTACATAAGTATTCACAGCCTTCGCCATGTCACTCAAAATTGAGCTCAGGTGCATTCTGTTTCCAATGATCATCCTTGATATGTTTCTACTATTAGTCCACCTGTGGTCAATTCAGTTGATTGGTCATGATTTGGAAAGGCACACACCTGTCTATATAAGGTGCCACACTGCATGTCAGAGCACAAACCAAGCCATGAAGTCCAAGGAATTATCTATAGACCTCCGAGACAGGATTGTATCGAGGCACAGATCTGGGGAAAGGCACAGAAAAATTTCTGTAGAAATGAAGGTCCCAATTTTTGTTCCCTGTTATTTTGCTTTATTTAATGTTTGATTCATCACGGATTCCCTCTTACGTCATACTCGGGGGTTCCCTGTAGCTCTAACCACGCAAGTGTAGCGTATGGGCCAATCAGACAATGGTTCATTAGATTTACCTAAATCAGTTGTTTATTGAATTAACAAGTAAGCACAGACTTCCCCTCACCCAAACCAACACAGGGTGCCGCAAAGTCTTAGATGGGCCCGGTTACCATGGCAACCAGGACGCTTCTGGCAGACCAGATAAACTTTACGATCCAAAAGAATGTATGGAGGCTCTTCCCCCATCCTGACTCTGCCTAAAGCAAACATATTCTTCCACTGAAAGTGACTTATTGGGTTAATTCTTAGACAAACCTTTCTGTGACAACACACAAATAATCACGGATCACTGTGTATATTATGACCGTTCCTGCATGTAGTTTTGGGTATTGTATAACTGTTTTATGCATGTGCTATGATAGATTACTAGTCTAGTATAAAAACATGCATGCCGTGTTTGGTATCTTTGAATTCGTATTTTGATTATCTAAAAGATGGTGGATATTATTTGTTGATACCTGTCCAACATATTAGTGTTCTAAGAATCCTTAGTAGTATTTGCATCAACACCCAATCGAATTACATATGCAAAATACAAAAGACACCATTGGCTCTCTGAACTTCTAGAGGTGGGACTACTCTAGAAGATAAAGGACTCACACCAGCCACTCTTCAGACTCTCTTCTCTTCAGTCTTTGCTCTTCAGTTCATCTCAGTGCTTTTGGTGCTTTCACCCTCTTCACACGTGTCTCATCTTCTGGTTGCCAAGTCCCGGAGCCGGCGCATCAGCGCCCGGCAGAACTTGAGCATGATCCGTCTGAGGTTCTTTTCAGAACCTAAGAAGATGAGGAGCTAAGCACTCTTCTGGACCTTTTAAGCTTGTGCCAGGCCTTGTCTTTCCATTCCCCAAGGATCATCAGATTTCGGCTGGATCTTCTCTCTCAGCCCCTTTGCTTTCTTTGTTTCACTGGGAAGGAACTCCCAATCACCACAGAGTCAGGACACCTTTGGAGAACATCACTCTTCAAACCCGGAAGAACGTGATCGCAAATCCAAAACTTTGAAACCATCAAGACTTTCATATGAGACTGCATCCGGACACAACCAAGGCAACGCAAGTATCGTACGTTTAACTAAACAGAGGTTTAGTATAAGCTATAGACCTGTTGAAAACGGCATTGATGGTTTCACTAAAGGTTAATTGACTCCTTTCATAGTTTCATTCTCCTTGTTTCTCTAATGGTGTCATGAACTGTGCCGTTGTGGCTCCCTCCCTTCACCCCTAGAGGGAGCCTTCATTTCTCTATGGACTAATAACTCACTACATTTCCCATAACCCCATTCTCGTGCACTTCCTGTCACCTCTCACCTCTTTCCCCTGTCAGCCATCTTCCTTGTTACCCTCTCACTATAAATAGACCTCCATTTTGTGATCTTGTTTGTGAAGTTTTGAGTTCTTGGACTTCCCAGCACACTCCCTCAGCCCAAGAAGTAGCGATAGACTTATATCTTGTCTGGAAGTCCCACCAATCCTTTCTGACAAGCCAGCGCACACGAGTATCCAGTCAACCCAATCCCCCAAGTCAGTCAAGATGGCCATCTTTCCAGAGTCAAGTCAAGCTACAGCAGTTCCCACAGTATCAGGGCAAGTCACAGCTGTTTCTCCAAAGCCAGGTCAAGACACATTTGCCCCTCCAAGGCCAAATCACGCTGCAGCTGCTCCCCTCGTGTCAAGTGTCGCAGCTGTCACTCCAGAGTCTTTACAGTTCAAGATGTCAGCCCTTCCAGAGTCAGCACCCATCATGGCCTTTCAGAGTCAGCACCCATCATGGCCGCTCTTCCAGAGTCAGCAACTGTCATGGCCCCCCTTCCAGAGCCAGATTATATCACAGCGACACTCGACCGGTTGGAGGCCACTCTCACTTCCCTTCGCAAGCTACAACAAGCCGCAGCTGTCCCGAATTCCGAACTCCCTCTGAGCCAAGCACCGTCGTCACAGCTGCTCCTCCCTCTGAGTCAAGTACCGTCGTCGCAGCTGCCCCTTCCTCTGAGCCAAGTCATGTTGTCACAGCTGCTCCTCCCTATGAGTCAAGTCTCGTCGCAGCTGCTCTCAAGGTGAATGATACTGCTCCAGCGCCAAGTCAAGCCACAGCCGCTGCTCCTGAACTGGCCTCCGCTGAGGCTGCGCTCCTTTTGAGTGTTGCTCTTTGGATTGTCTGGGCCGCATATACCACCACCGAGTCCTCAGAGGTGGCGGCCCCACCGTCTGCTCCGCCCTGGGGGGATTCCGCTCTGCCCTGGAGGGCTCCTGTCCTGTCTGATCCGCCCTGGAGAGCGTCTGAATATCTCTCTCTGTGTGTGTGTCTGTCTATGCTCTATGTTACAGACCTGTCAGCTCCACCCTGGGGGGATTCCGTTCCGCCCTGGAGGGTTCCTGTCCTGTCTGCTTCGCCCTGGGGTGCTTCCGTTCCACCCTGGAGGTCTCCCGTCCTGTCTGCTCCGCCCTGGGGGGCTTCCGTGCCACCCTGGAGGGCTCCCGTCCTATCTCCCCCGCCTGATCCGCCCTGGAGGGTGTCTGACTCGTCCGATCCGCCCTGGTGGGCATCTGACTCGTCTGCCCCACCCTGGAGGGTATCTGCTCCGCCTGATCCGCCCTGGTGGGCGTTCAACTCGTCTGCTCTGCCCTGGAGGGTGCCTGCTCTGCCCGATCTGCCCTGGTGGGCTTCTGACTCGTCTGCTCCACCGTGGAGGACGTCTGCTCCGCCAGTCCCGCCCTTGGAGCTGTCTGTTCCACCGGCTCTGCTCAAGAGAATGTCCGCCTCCTCCTGGTGGTCTCCTGAGCATCTAGGGCAGCTCTGTTGCTCTGCTGCCATTTGGGCACCTTCTGGACTCTTTGCCCCTCCTAACTGTCAGTCTGCATGGACCTGGTCCTGTTTTGAGTTAGTTTTGACTGCCAATTCCGAGCATTTTCCCTTGTTTGATCTCCCGTTGCTGACCCCCTTGTTTCCTGGTTTCCTGTGATTGTTCTCCACCCGCCTTTGACCCACGCCTGTTCTTTGTTTTACGATTGTTGCTTGTGCCCCTTGTTAACATTCTGCTCGGATTTACTACCCCTCTGGATTACCTGCGTTATACCTGTCTGCTGTTTCTGACCACGCCTGCTGACCATGAGTTTGCTCAATAAAGCTGTGCATATGGATCCACCCGTCTCAGCCCAATTCATGACAAATGGCTTCTCACTTGCCCCTTTACCCTGTATGAATGACTGTATGTTTGTTTGTTTATATTAGTTATGTGTTTAGTCCTTAGTTAATAAAATTCTTGTGCACAAATTACATGAGTTTCTGATTCTGCCTTGCAAAATATTAATGTCCCTTTATGATTTACGATTCGAGCTACATGCTCTATGCACTAGTATTTAAGAAAGTTATTTTCTGTGGTCAAGAAAGTATCCTTTCTTTGAATACATGTGAAATTACCCTGAATGTTCGCTGGACGAACGGGTCAATTCATTGTAATGTAAATTCAGCTTTATCAAGATAATTCTATTGAATTATCCAAATATTATAATTAATTACAATGAGTTATGATTAATTATTAATATTCCCCCTTGAGCTAATAAATGCACTACACAAGTTTGCAACAATGTTTGCGAATGTTCATTTGAACTATGGTTTCGGAAAATATAAAACAACCCTTATTATAAGACAACCCCCCTTTTTCAAGATGGAAAAAGGCTTTTTGAAAAACAAACATTTTTTCCTTAAATTATTTTCATATTGGATATTTATTGCATATTTTTTCTATTTTAACTTTGGTTTAAAAAAGTATGGTGAATACTGGTAAAATATACAAACAATAACATTGAAAAATATACACTTTTTTTTTTTTTTTTTTTTTTTTTTGATATACCATAAAAATAACAGGTTGCCCATCTGAATTATATAACAATTAGGCTATCCATCTCATAGTAGCCTACCAAAATGTAATTAACAGTAGAAGTGAAATTTTACTATAGTCTTCAAATCTGGGTACCGATTTACATTTTAAAATCGCTTACAGAGGATGGTTAGTCTCATCAGGCCATATGACAATCACTACTCACGACTCAACACACATTACATTACGTATTTCTTGGCCCACTTGTATCATTGAAAGTTGGTGACGTGTTCTGCAGCCACCATTTTATAATTCTGGGTGCCTGTGGCCAATTGGATTGGAGTTGTTTTACATGTGCTACAGACACTGGTTCTGCTGGTGGCAGTCCCCATAGTGTCTGCTAGATGACGCAGCTCGAGTTCCCTAGAAGGGGAATTATTATTATATATTAAAATGTAATTCTCAAAGTAGTAATCAAAATATTACAATTTCTAAGGAATATCATTTAAACAAGTAGCTCTTTAGACTATTTTACCCATTCAGGGTACCCTCACCCACAAAAAGGTTAGGGAACCCTGCTCTAAAAGAAAGCTAAACGGGAGCAAAGTGTTTTCATTCTAAAGTTCTCACAGAGCACTCAGTCAGAAAGGCACCCTTCAAAATGACATGATCTCATTAATTCATCCTTATATACACACTCTCACAGACTTTCATCTTCCCAAAAAGAGAAATTCAGGGATGTGATGATGGACTTTTATGGTGCTGGTGAATACACAGGCCATGTGCTTTGTCATTGACCACTGAGATTGGTTGTACATGTGCTTCAGACAGTCATCACACCTAATGGTGTTCCCCATAGCCTAAGAAAAACGCTTTCCTTACTATTAGAATTTGTTCATTATCAATAGTTCTGCTAATGCCCACCACTTTTGTCAATGAGATTTTTAGAGATGTTATGACATCCTGTTTTTCCCCAAGGAGAAGCAAGTGACACTCTGTCCATGTGAAATTATGTATGAATTTTACTTACTTATTTTCTCAACTCAGCTGTATGTCAAGGCTTAAAAAATGCATTCCTGGGCTTTATTATTAGTCATCTCTGAGTAGAAATAGATAAATCCAAGGACAAGGAGGTTAATGAGTGGCCAACCCCCACAACTTTCAAAGAACTCCAGTGGTTCTCAGAATTCAGTTCTATCTGCAGTTCATTCAGAATTGCAGTACCATTGCTTCTTCAATCACATCTTCACTACTAAAGGAAGTTGACATGGATCAAGACTGCTCAGGAGAAAAATGGAAACACTGACTGGAGGGCTCTTAATCCTTTTCCATGCGATCAGGGATCATAAGAACCTAAAATATATCAAAAATAGCAAGAGGCAAACCCAAGGCCAGCCCATTGGGCTCTCTTTTTCATCAGGTTTAATTTCACAGTTGCCAGGCATTAAAAAGGAAGATAGCAAGGAAGATGCTCTATTTCACACATTAGATTTGCCAAATTCCTCTCCTACCCCCATCAATTGTAATTTCTGAAATAGCTAAAATACTTTTACTATCAGGTCGTCAGGTTTTTTTATGGATAGAATGGGGATATTGTCTCCAACAGAGTGCCCAGGGTATGGATAATGTTTTTTTTCTTATCACCTCAAGATTAATGTTTGTCAGAATCAGAATGAGCTTTATTGCTTTATTGCAGTGGTTCTCAACCACGTTCCTGGAGCCCCCCCAACACAGCACATTTTGCATCTCTCCTTTGTCTGACACACCCATTTCAGGTCTTGAAGTCTTTACTAATGAGATGATTATCTGAGTCAGGTGTGTTTGATTAAGGAGACATGGAAAACATGCAGTGTTGGGGGGCTCCAGGAACGTGGTTGAGAACCACTGCTTTATTGGAATTTGTTTTCATGACAAAAGCTTCCACAGTGCAACAGAATGACAGTGATAGGACAAAACACAGATAATAAAATAATTAAAACAGAACTAGAAAATGGGGAATAACAATAAAACATTTGACAATTGTTTGCAAAGGTATATAACAATAGACAGTTTTGTATGTACAGGTATATTATGTGCAAATTCAAAGTGTAAACCAAGTATGTTTGTTAGACAAATAAATGTATAATTGTATAATTAGTGGTGTGTTTCACAAGTATTGTTAAGTGTTCATAAGATAGATAAAAAAAAACTGTGCCTGGCCGTACTGTCACTTCCTACGCTACCGCATTGTACAAAAGAGCGCAGGTCGAACACATCATGCGCTTCTTCATCTGAAGTTTATGTCCGAAGCATGGGGGACGCAGTGTCTTGTTCCCTTCTTAGGGAACCATGGTTACATACATAACCTGAGATGTTCCCTTCCAAGGAAAATCGAACTGCATCCTCTAGGGGTCGCTCTGGGAAACTATTATACTCATGCTGCAGTGCTGAGTGGAGTGCAAACCAGACATCAAAGGCGAGCACTAAGTACCAGCTCCACCCAAGGTGAGGGAGCTGCCCCAAGGACGTCCAGGTGGCTTTTAGTGACTTAATCCCTTCGCCCAACTAGAGACTTATCACTTACAGCTCTGCGTGACCTCGCTTGAGGAGCTGGCCGGGCAGACCATGCATCTGCACCCCATTTTAAAAGTATCGTGAAGATCCATAAGTCGAGCGTGGCCAAAGGCACCGGGGCCTATCATCTCAAGAAAGGGTACGAAGCTGAACGCGTAATCCTTATCATACAGGATTTTAGAAAGAACACCAGAGGATAGTGTGCGTTTTTACCTATATCAGAATGAGATCCAATTTTGAGGGGGATCGAATTGTTCTTATAGATATTAGTTCAGACAACCCATGTGATATAATGTGCACCAGTGCCTTCAGTCTGAGGCTGTGGCGAGCACCTAGGTCAGCCCTCCAGGGAGGGGAGCGTCCTCAGGGAAACCTCTCCTGATATTGGATGAGCATGGCAGAGCTCCCCTCACTTGGGCAGGGTTGCTTTAAGAAACCTATCCTACTCCAAAGAAACATGAAGGAACACCTAATCCGCCAGGGGTAGCAAGCTCTTAAGAGACCATTACACAGAGAGGGGAGCAGAGGGGCATTAGCTATTATAAACCCAAAGTGGTCTGTGCTTTCTGTCTATCTTTCTATCAGGACATGGGCCCTGTCCTGGCCAGACCCGCAGAGGCCGCAGACCCCCAATCCTGCCTGGAGAGCTCTTGCTCCTCAGAGCCAACACTCAGAAGGGTTTCCGCAGAAACACCTGTAAGAATTCGGCTGTGTCAACAAGAGAACCACAGAGTCACCATTGCAGAACATCTGGAGATTCTTACTCCAACTGAGCTTTGCCATAAAACTTAGCGATTGCCCTCACGTGAGCAGCCTAAGAATCATAAAAGCAATCACACCCCATCTCTGGCGCCAATCGGACCAAATCGTCCCATCTAGCCCGGAAAGGGGGTGAACTAGCGATAAGATAATCCACTCAGAAAACAGAACACTCGTCCTCCATGGGGAGCAATTAAAACCAAATGTTCGGACCATCACCTCTTCCCAGACAGGATCAAAGGGAAAAAACGGGACGACCTAATCAACAGAAATTCCTTTTCTGCTTCAGATCAGCCACAGAATAGATGGCCCGTGTCACCACTGACCCACTATTCATAAATTGATAATCAATAGACAAAGACGCAAGAACAGGTGCGCAATTTTAACTCCAGAGCCAAGAGAGCTCACGCAACAGGGTTTCCACTTGGGACTTCACACAGCTCCAATGATCTGTTAAAAATCTGTGTGAAGATAGAGGCCAGCTGGTCAGCACAGGATTTCAGACATGCTGGTGTAACACAATCTAGGCCTGGTGCTTTTTACTCTTCTGCTTCTGGAAGACCTGGCGAACATTATCTTCGCTAATCTGAAGTGCAGGTGTGGGGGAGAGGGGGGTTGCAGGAGGCATTAATGGCTGTGTGGAGAGGTGTTCAGAGCAGGGGTGTGGGGTGTTTTTTTCAAACCAGCAATAAAACTCATTCAGATCGTCTGCCAGTTGTTGATTCTCCACAGTGCTTGGGGATTTTGTCTTGTAGATGGTGATGTCTTTCAGACCTTTCCACATGGATGCAGAGTCACTGGAAGAGAGCTGAATCCTTAACTTGTCAGAATAATTCCTCTTTGCCAGTCCGATCTCCTTTTCCAGTGTATATTTGGCCTGTTTATACAAGACGCCCTGCAGACAAGCCTGCACTGGCCCTTTACAGGCCCACTTAGAGCTAGCCTAAGGGCCCCCACCGGGCTACCAGCGCAGGGCCTCTGAGACTATTAATTCACAACAATACATCTGTTTCACTTTAAATACTTTTCAGCTACAAAAAAAAAAACAAAAAAAAAAAAACAGTTATTACACATCTGAAACTCACCAATAAAGAGTCCTTCTAAAATGCATACAAATACAATGTCTTAAACTCTTAGCATCAATCCAAACATAGGCCATACATACATGTAACATCTCTGCAAAAAAACATCAGCAATGTACACTTTTAAATAGACAAAAGTGTAGTCTTTATTTTAGACTGGGCTTAAAATGACACATTTCCCAACCATGGCACAACACGTTTAAAGCAGGTGAGCCGTGCTGGCTACTGCTGTTTGCTATTGCTAACTCCCTCTACCCACATTGATTTACTTAAAACCTAAAACACCCTATCACCCCTAGTGGTGAGGAAGAAAACTGCCCACAAAATTCTCATTAAAAGGCTCATGCCTGTTACACCTCAAATATGGCTTGTGAGATCCACTTTCCTTCAGAGTTTAGCTCCAAGTTTGATCAAACTCACCCACCTCTGATTTTCTAATGATCCTGAACACATTGATTAGCATGCTCAGGGGTGTTTGATTAAGATTAGAACTAAACTCTGCAGGAAAGTGGATCTTGTGAGCCAGATCTGAGGATCCCTGGCCTATATGAAACAACAGCTTCTGAAAAGGTCTCCTTTGGTTTAAACTATTCCAGTTCAACTGAGTGGCTAAAGAATGGCCAATGTTGTTTGTATTCTCCTAGTTGCATTACAGGGCTGCCTACAAAAAAATCTGCATGAGCTAAAATTATACAAAAGTTGTTCTGGGCCCAAACAGGCTGGCCTACACTGGGCCATCATGGGATTAGTGTGGCCTGCTCACAGGGAGAATGCATTGAGCCCAAAGCTGTGGGCCTCGCCTAGTCAAGCCCGCACTGGGCGTGTTTAAGTTTGGTGTGGGCTGGCCCTTGCCCACTGTGCCCTCAAAAAGCCAGCATGGGCCCTGCAAGGAAATATTTGCAAGGCATAAACTATCCCCATTTATGTAAGCATCTTCTTTGGCCTGGCGGAGCTGTCTGAGTTTTGCAGTCAACCATGGTTTGTTGTTGTTGTACGATAAATGAGTCCTGGTAGGAATGCACATATCTTCACAGAAACTGATATATGAAGTTACAGTCTATGTGAGCTCATTCAGATCATTTGCAGCAGCTGCAAAAACACTCAAATGAGTGCATTGGAGACAGGCTTGAAAATCCCTCTCTGTTTCATTAGTCCACCTCTATACAGTCCTTGATACAGGTTTAGCTGTTTTCAGTTTCTGCCTGTAGGTCGGTATAGGATGAACCAAACAGTGATCAGAGAGTGCCAAAGCTGCCCGTGAGATAGAGGGATATGCGTTCCTTATTGTGGTGTAACGTTGCGTTTGTTTGCTGTTTTGTAATTCTCTGTTTGTACCAAGTAAAGTCAAGTCAGCTTTATTTATATAGCGCTTTTTACAATACAAATTGTGTCAAAGCAACTTTACAGTATCAAATGGGAAAGTAATATATCAATAATTCAAAAAGAAACTTTAAACAATTTTAGTTTGAGGAAATTAATCAATAGTTCCAAATTAATAAATTGTTTGTCCCCAATTTAGTTTTCCCCAATGTAGTTGTTGTCCCCAACTGAGCAAGCCAGCGATAGTGGCAAGGAACCAAAACTCCATCTGTGACACTGATGGAGAAAAAAAAAAAAACCTTGGGAGAAACCAGGCTCAGTCGGGGGGTCAGTTCTCTTCTGACCAATAAACAAGTAGTTTGTACTCCCATACAGACCTGTAGAGGTGGTCTATACAGGTCCTTCTCAAAAAATTAGCATATTGTGATAAAGTTCATTATTTTCTGTAATGTAGTGATAAACATTAGACTTTCATATATTTTAGATTCATTACACACAACTCGAAGTAGTTCAAGCCTTTTATTGTTTTAATATTGATGATTTTGGCATACAGCTCATGAAAACCCAAAATTCCTATCTCAAAAAATTAGCATATTTCATCCGACCAATAAAAGAAAAGTGTTTTTAATACAAAAAAAGTCAACCTTCAAATAATTATGTTCAGTTATGCACTCAATACTTGGTCGGGAATCCTTTTGCAGAAATGACTGCTTCAATGCGGCGTGGCATGGAGGCAATCAGCCTGTGGCACTGCTGAGGTGTTATGGAGGCCCAGGATGCTTCGATAGCGGCCTTAAGCTCATCCAGAGTGTTGGGTCTTGCGTCTCTCAACTTTCTCTTCACAATATCCCACAGATTCTCTATGGGGTTCAGGTCAGGAGAGTTGGCAGGCCAATTGAGCACAGTAATACCATGGTCAGTAAACCATTTACCAGTGGTTTTGGCACTGTGAGCAGGTGCCAGGTCGTGCTGAAAAATGAAATCTTCATCTCCATAAAGCTTTTCAGCAGATGGAAGCATGAAGTGCTCCAAAATCTCCTGATAGCTAGCTGCATTGACCCTGCCCTTGATAAAACACAGTGGACCAACACCAGCAGCTGACATGGCACCCCAGACCATCACTGACTGTGGGTACTTGACACTGGACTTCAGGCATTTTGGCATTTCCCTCTCCCCAGTCTTCCTCCAGACTCTGGCACCTTGATTTCCGAATGACATGCAAAATTTGCTTTCATCCGAAAAAAGTACTTTGGACCACTGAGCAACAGTCCAGTGCTGCTTCTCTGTAGCCCAGGTCAGGCGCTTCTGCCGCTGTTTCTGGTTCAAAAGTGGCTTGACCTGGGGAATGCGGCACCTGTAGCCCATTTCCTGCACACGCCTGTACACGGTGGCTCTGGATGTTTCTACTCCAGACTCAGTCCACTGCTTCCGCAGGTCCCCCAAGGTCTGGAATCGGTCCTTCTCCACAATCTTCCTCAGGGTCCGGTCACCTCTTCTCGTTGTGCAGCGTTTTCTGCCACACTTTTTCCTTCCCACAGACCTCTTGCTTGAGGGTGTCAATGATGGCCTTCTGGACAGCAGTCAGGTCGGCAGTCTTACCCATGATTGCGGTTTTGAGTAATGAACCAGGCTGGGAGTTTTTAAAAGCCTCAGGAATCTTTTGCAGGTGTTTAGAGTTAATTAGTTGATTCAGATGATTAGGTTAATAGCTCGTTTAGAGAACCTTTTCATGATATGCTAATTTTTTGAGATAGGAATTTTGGGTTTTCATGAGCTGTATGCCAAAATCATCAATATTAAAACAATAAAAGGCTTGAACTACTTCGAGTTGTGTGTAATGAATCTAAAATATATGAAAGTCTAATGTTTATCAGTACATTACAGAAAATAATGAACTTTATCACAATATGCTAATTTTTTGAGAAGGACCTGTATGTACTGACCCACCATCTGGATACAAACTGGATCAAGGGAAACTGCAGTGGCCAACTGTTCAGGATTCATACTGGATCTGACCTCGGAATAAGCAGGAGACAGACAATATTAGCATAGATTCCAATTTTCTTGCATCAGGTGTTATGGGAAGTGTTCCCGGTTCTGGTTGACCTAATTAATGCAGCCTAACAATCCTTTAACGGATTTGAATATTAGAAATATTTAAATGTGTTAAGTGTAGGCCACGTTAAAGAGATGGGTCTTTAGTCTAGATTTAAACTGAGTGTGTCTGCCTCCCGAACAGAATTAGGTACATTGTTCCATAATTTCGGTGCCAAGTAAGAAAATGATCTGCCACCCGCAGTTGATTTTAATATTCTGGGTATTATCAGATTGCCAGAGTTTTGAGAATGCAGCAGGCGTGAGGGACTATAATGTGATAAGAGCTCGCTCAAGTACTGAGGAGCTAAACCATTGAGGGCTTTATAAGTAACTAGCAAGATTTTAAAATCAGTACGATGTTTAATAGGAAGCCAGTGCAGTGTTGACAGAACCGGGCTAATATGCTCATACTTTTTGGTTCTAGTAAGAACTCTAGCTGCTGTATTTTGGACCAGCTGGAGTTTGTTTATTAAGTGTGCGGAACAACCACCCAATAAAGCATTGCAATAATCTATCCTGGAGGTCATGAACGCATGAATTAACATTTCTGCATTTGACTTTGAGAGCATAGGTCGTAATTTCGCTATGTTTTTAAGATGGAAAAATGCTGTTTTACAAATGCTAGAAATGTGGTTTTCGAAGGACAGATTGCTATCAAATAACACATCTAGGTTCCTAACTGATGATGATGAATTTACAGAGCAGCCATCAAGTATTAGGCTGTGTTTTAAGTTATTACTTGCTAAGGTTTTTGGCCCAATAATTAACACCTCTGTTTTTTCAGAATTTAGCAGTAATAAATTTCTTGTCATCCAGTTTTTAATATCAACTATGCATTCCATTAGTTTTTCAACCTTGTGTACCACCTAAACCTGAACTTTGACTTCATCACCTGACTTTGGAAATAACTGAATAAGAAAATGGTTTGGTAAATGGCCCTTGTGCTGAGTGATACACACAGTCCAGCTGTACATTTGAACACATTAAATCAGTGTTCTAAGTGGTCCTAGTGGTCCCAAATAAAATGTTATTTCTTCACGATTTGTTATGTTACTGTTTTATGTTAAACTGTTCTAAGTTACTGTTTTAAATTAATGTATTAATATATATATATATATATATATATATATATATATATATATATATATATATACATTGCATAAGTATTAACTTAGTTAACTTAGTTGAAACATTTTTACAGCCTTTTGGGATATGATGCAACAAGATTTGCACATCAACATTTGGCAATTATCTGCCATTCTTCGCCTCACCTCTTACCTCTCAAGCTCTGTCAGCTTGGATGGGGTCTGGCAGACATTTTCAGGTTTCCCCAGAAATGTTTGATTGAGTACAAGCCCAGGCTATCTCTGGGCCACTCAAGGACACTCACAGAGTTGTCTATAAGCCACTCTTGCAGTGTGCTTAGGTTCATTGTCCTGTTGGAAGGTGAACCCTCTGCCCAGTCTGAGATTCTGAATGCTCTGGACTGGGTTTTCATTAAGACTATGTCAATATTTTGGTGCATTGAGTTTTCTTCTACTTTGACAAGTCCGTCAGTCCCTGCCACTGAAAAACAGACCCACTGCATGAGGCTGCTACCAGCACACTTACATTTGGGATGGTGTACATGATGCTTGGAATTGAGGTTCATTAAACCACAGAATCTTGTTTCTCACAGTCTAAGGGGCCTTTATGTGCACTTTTAAATGTGTTTTCATGTGTCTGCACTGAGGAGAGGATTAAGGAGAGGATTGTGTCTTGCCACATTAGGAATTATGTGTACTAGCTGATAGCCTTGGGCAGTGCTCCAATATACAGCACCATTGCACTACGAGTGTCCTGAGTTCAAATCCTTACTCAAGGACCTTTCCCAATCCTGCCCTTATTTCTCTCCCACTTTGATTCCAGTCAGTTCTGATCTGTCCTATCCAAATTAAGGCAAAAATGCAAAAAAAAGTTCCTTTCCGAGGGAACTTCGAACTGCTTTCTCTAGAGGTCGCTCTGGGGGATGCCTTCGGCGTGACCAGTGCCTGAAGCATACATCTAAACATGACAATAACATTGGTCGGCGACAGCCTATGACATATCTATAGGCGCGACCACAGTATAAAAGGGCACAGAGAGAACACGTCAACCTCTGCTTCGTCTTCACTGCAGTAAAGCGCGACTAGGAGTGCATGCTCTCTAGACAGAGGCTTTGCTCTGATACCGGCTTGCGAGTTGTGTGTGTGGTGAAGAGCAAGCTCATTCAGCCCTAGAGGGAGTTGTTGCATCTCGGTGTTCCTTACAGGCTCTTTCAAGCTTGGCTAATGGGACCTATGCTCTCTTATCAAAACAGAGAGCATGAAAATGTGTGCCCTTATGGTTGAGCTTAGCAGTGCTCCCCTTCATTATTAAGGATCACCTTAAGCACGCCGCTCCCAACTGAGCGTTTGAGCTCTCCTCTTGGTTTGTGAGTTGAATCCTCTGCTCTTTATAGCTTACTCCGTGTTATGGTAAGTGTGCACGCTAGGCACTCTGTGTATTTTTCTAAAATCCATGTTCATGGTAAGTATGCGCACTGAGCGTTTTGCATACTTTTCCAAAATCTTTAATGGTAAGGTTAACGCAATACTAACCTCGTTCCCTTTCTTTGAGTTGGCTCAGGCCCTGGTTTGTATCTTGGGCCCCACTCTACTTATGTATCCTTAGTGCTACCTTCATTTGTGGGCATAATGATCTAGAGCTCCTGTCTTGTGACTGCTTATGGTTGAGTTGGCGAGACTTCCCTCAACTAGAGGGTTTTTATGAGGTATGCCACTTCCAGAACCACATGTGCTAAACTGAGTACTCTGCTACTCTTAAGAATGTTTCTGTCACTTCAAGCCCCTAAGCCTATCCTGGCCTTCGGTGACCCCTTAGCAACAGTACTTCTAAAATTCATATTTATGGTAAGTGTGCACACTAAGCTCCTAAGGGTGACGCAATGCTATCCTTGGTCCCTTTCTCTATGTTGGCTCAGTCCCCGGTTCTTACCTTGGGCCCCACTCTACTATGTATCCTTGATGTTACTTCTTCAGGCAGGGGGATTGCTACCAAACTCTGAGAATCTCTTGTGAGAACCTATGAGCAGCTCATGGGAGAGTGAGGGGTAACCCCTAGGTGACAGGCCAGTGTCTGGTTATATGGTATCCTAGATTCTCAGCCGTATTCCACTGAAGGAGTCTCATTGTTTCTGATTCCAAGCCTTCAAACTCTGCCCAGGGTTTAGGCTTTCTACAAGCCCAGCCCAAAACAAGTTCTTTGGGGTAAGCAGCTCTGGCCGAAAGGGGATAATGTCACTGACAGCTGTCAAGGCGTCCTAGAGGCAACTCTCATGGCCATGGTAGATTTGGGACTTAGTGCTTACCTGGGTGCTTGGCATGCACTCCCCTTAACATGGCAGCTTGGGTATATCGTTCCCTATAGCGACCTCTAGAGGAAGGGAACTTCTCAGGTTACGTATGTAACCATGGTTCCCTGAGAAAGGGAAAGAGATACTGCATCCTCTCTTTTTGCCATGCTTTAGATGCGAGTTTCAGACAAAGAAGCAGATGATGTGTTCTCTCTGTGCCCTTTTCTACTGTATTTGTGGCGGTAGATATGTCACAAGGCGTTCCCTAATAACAACGTCTAGAGGACGCAGTGTCTCATTTCCCTTCTCAGGAACCATGGTTACATACGTAACCTGAGATGTTTTCAAGTGGTCAAGTTTTGGGTGATTAGCAGGGCCTCTTTAGCCTGGTATATGCTGTAACTTCACCAGCTGAACACAGAAAGCATCTTTCTGTCCATTCAAAGTTAGCTGTATACTCTAAAAAAAAAATTGTTGACAGAATAATTGCAAACAACATATAAATCAAATAGTGTCCTGGGGCCTCATAAGACCATAATCTGGTGTTGGAGGGAGAGAGTGGAAAAAGAAAGTTAAACAGTTGTAAATAATAAAGTGGTTGGAAAAATGAGAATGAATGAAAGTAAGGATGAAGGCTCATACTGTTTTTGATAAGAGCGAGATATCAAAGATTTGATGTGCAGAGCTTTTATTTGATTTAGAGATCAACGAATTTCAATGAATTTCTTTTCTCTTCAAATTCAAATTCTACATGCTCATCTGGGGAAACATGTTTTTGCAGTATTAAGCAAAAGTATGTCTGACCTAATAAGGGAGTGAAAAAAAGTTCAATTCAAGTGTGTGCTTTATTGTGCCAGTCCAAATCATTAGCATGCTTTTTTTTATTTTTTTAATGCCAGAAGTGATCTAAAGGTTGGTAGACACTTGTGTATTTTTTGGCAGTTTGCCAGACAGTCATAGCTGGTAGAGGCAGATAAATAACTCTTTTCTACACGGTCCAAATCCTATTTGAAAACAATATGACTACATTGTGGATGGAAGGTCTATTTTTGTGCTGTTGCAGTATGTGCATGTTTGAGGGTGGGGGTACAGATAGTGTTGCAACTCTAAGTATGAAAGTGGAAAGAAGGATTTGGAGAGAAAAAGAGAAACTTTGTATGATGGTTTTAACCTGCAGTCATTGCTGGAGAATATCTAGAGCTTATCTGCATTGCTGAATAGCTTTAAAATTATAAGTTGCTCATAATAAATTACCTAAATGTTGTCTTTTATTTTGCATTTATATAGCTTTTAATTATATTTTGATAATCTCAATTTACAAAATATGCATGCTTTACATGATTGATTTACAATATGAGTCTATGGGGCAAGTATACCAGAAAGTTTAAAAGCAAAAATATTATTTCAGCTGTACAAGGGATGTCTAAACTGTCCTTTTGAGGTCGGACATGGATAATTGTGGAAAAATACATAACATGCCTTCTTTGTATTCTTGCATGGATATTATGTGCAAAGGATTAGTGTTTGCAGTGGGCATGCTGTAAAACAGTAATGATGACCTGAAAATTAACTTATTTTGTTTAACAATTTAGCCAAGCGATTGAGGTGCTTTAGTAAATTGAAAAATAGTGCTAACTGATGGTGTCAAGTTTGATGGTGAAGGTAGAAATGACAGGCTACTAAGTAAAGCTCAGTTTGATCATTGATTCTCAGGTGTACATAAGCTATTTGAGGCAGAACACTTCCACCTTGCTTATGGAATGATTTTAAAAATGTAAATATTGTAATATTTTTATCTGTAAAGTGGACAGTTAGACTTTTGTATTGTCAGTTCCATTACCTCACAATTACTTGACAATTATTTTACTGTTGAAAAATTAATCTCTTGATTTGAATAGATAAATATAAGAATAAAATAGTGATTGTATACTTTTGGTACTTTTTTGTGTGTGATTATTTATTTATTGTAAAACAAAGCCAGGATACCTGGCTATACTTTCATATTTTTGACTGGCTGTTTGCATGCCCTAGTTTTAGTTGACAGAATCCCAAATCAGTATCTATTTTTTTATAGTGCATTTTGTCCTAAATTTGTTAGTGTTTTTATTGTATAATTTGACTGTTTTCTGTTTTCTCACAATTTATGCTAATTAAGTGTTTAAAATCTTTGGCCTTCATTCGGTAATAAAGCCATGACACTCTCCCTCTCTGTTTCTGTCTTTATTTCTTGCCTCCATATGAAGGCAGCTACCTTCCCAGGATCTTAAAATAACTGCAATCTCTCTTGTTATTATAACAGTCCCCAATCTCCCCTGAACTATTCTCTCTGCCTGCATTAAACCTCCCCACATTTGTCTTGATCTAATCATCAGTGTTCACAAGGGAAATCTTTTTCCCATTTCATACTCCTGAACAGATCCGCAGCGCAACTCTGAACTCGACTGAAACTCTCTTAATCTCTTCTCGTTATTTTTGGGCCTCAGATGTTGCTTATGTTGATGCTTCTGGACCATTATTCAGATGTTGGAGCTGATGAAGCTGTTAGGGCATGTCTGTCATTTGAGGAGCCTTATATGGGGACAGTGGTTTGTCACTCATAGTGTGATGATCAGATTTCTCACTGTTGTCTGTGCAGATAACAGCAAAATATGATGTTCTGTTCTACTGTAATTATGGTGCCTACAGATGGAGTATTATGGAGTAAACACAAAATTCATGCTTGGATATCTGTAACATACTGCAGGGGCACCACAGACTGTCTATGATTGTACTGCTGTTATGCTATTTTTTATATATAATAGTTTTTTACTGGGCTTTATTCTAAAAAGTACTAAAAATTAAGCAGCTTGTCTCAAAAATTCAGATTTTGCTTGAAATTAATTTTAGAATTGTGTTGCTTTTTAATTTTCCTGAAAATCACAATAATATTTCCAGGTATTCCATGAGTGTGGGAACCCTGTAGTTGGGCTATTTTACGTACAAAGACTTGCCAATATTTGCAGTAACATAGTCAGTAGTAAGTAACACTGATTTAAAAACATGGCATTTCTGTGTGACTTTTATGTAACCATGAAGGGCAAATTTTTTAAATAGTATATTAAAAGTCTGCAGGACACAGGGACCAGGACCTGGGGGTTTAGTGGCTAGCTCAAAGGCACCTCAGTTGTGGGTTTTGAAGATGGAAGAGAGCGCTGTTCATTCACTCCCCCAGTTATAATTCCTGCCAGTACTATGAAGAGAACCTGCAACTTTCGGGTTGCAAGTTCGAATCTCTAAACATTAGTCTACAACTGCCCACATGGTAGCCTACACTTATACATTGTCTAATATCCCAAACACTTTTAGTCTCATTATCTTTGTAATGACCCTAACCTGCAGCCAAACATTAATCCTAGTTCTCCTTTGAAACCTCTATTTATGACATTTAGGATGAGTCAAAATAGGACTGCAAATGGCAGCTGATACTTTAAGCGAAAGAAAGGCCTCAGCACAGACCCTTAACATTACAAGATCCAGGAAATAGTCACTTGAGGTACATTAGCCATCTCCCTTGTTTTCCAAAACATTGTCACTGGATGCATTAGAAAACTCAGTGGCCAGATAGACAGCATGGTCTAATTGGTCTATTTTTTTACCTTTTTCTATATAGACTTAAAAGAGGCATAAAAGCCTTTAGAAGGTTGAAGATGGGCTGTAAACAGGCCTGGAGCACTCACAGTGACCAGAAGAACATGGGTAATGTAAATTATACAACCACACCTACTTACGTCACTTTACTAATTCCCAAGAAATAGTCACTCAAGATGCATCCACCAAAGATGGCAAGGGCTGTTCTATGCTTCCAGAGTACTCGCTGGATACATTAGCCAAATTTTGGTGTGGTAGTTTTCTTCCTGTAATTGGTTTGTTTGTCAAACATAGGAGAGATGTCTTTGAGCGACTTTAGAGCTATAAAGCGACTGTGCCTGCTCAATTAAGGCATAGGAGAGGGCAGTAAACATACCTGTTGCACTCATGTAAAGAGCCCCTTAGAGAAATACGAGAGAGGCATGACAGCAGAGAAGGCCTGGGCCATAATTACACATTTACTAGTTAATGACTTTCACCCATCTTCCTCCTCATCCCCTAAACAGCTCTAACTCTTAGCTAATGGCTTGTGCTGCAATTGCAAACCAGATCCAGAAAGTTATCTCAACAATGCCAAAACCCAATTGTATTCTCAAAATCTAATTGCATTCTTCAGTGTGATTAGTGAACTGTATTTCAGAGCTCTCTGCTCTGAATTCATGTCTTATATTCAGCCATATTAGATTCAATGGAGAGCACTTTTGACAAAAAAACAATAGGCCTAATCTCATAAGTATCTTCTCTGAAATTTCAGAAGAGATCTCAATGATGTCTCTAACCTTTATCCACTCCTCTTGTCTGCACTGACCATTTAGACCAATTTTATAGCTCTATACTCTATACCAGGGGTGCCCAAACTCGGTCCTAGAGGGCCACTGTCCTGCAGTGTTTAGCTCTAGCACCAGTTTGAAACACCTGAACCAACTAATCAAGCTCTTACTAGTCATACTAGAAACTTCCCGGCAGATGTGTTGAGGCAAGTTTGAGCTGAACTCTGCAGGACACTGGCCCTCCAGTACAGAGTTTGGGCACATCTGCTCTATACTTTAACTCAATAGTTGTATTATTTGTGTCTGCTTTTATTTTTTCTAAAGTTACACAACTGCACACATCTGAAAGGTGGATATCATTAGACTGCAGTTTATGAGATCTAACATGGTGGTGAAATTTGTGTTTATTTGGGGAATCATTAAAGAAACAATGGTAAATAAGTGTCAGTAATGTGAAATATGAATGTTTGTTGTGGAGTTGAAGGGGTTTATTTATTCTCACTTAAACTCAATTTCACCTCACACTAAACCCCTCAATATTTGGCAGACACTTAGATAGTAGGCATGAGCTTGTAGCTTTTCTCTTATCAGTACTGTTTAACACAACCATGGCAAAGAGAGTGCTCTTGCTCTCTCTCTCTCTCTCTCAACGTCTCTTTCTCTAAGGCATTTCTTGTATTATGCATTCCCCTCACAAAGTAGCCAGCTCTAAACGCTTCATATGAGGTGATTGGATATAGCAAACATGAAAATGTTCATGTCTGCAGCGTCTGAGAGTAAAATCAAATCCTGTTCCATTCACATCACTCATTCACTCTCCCAGTTGCCCACTGGGAATTACTACTACTGAGCTGAGTGTCTCTTATCAGCTCCTCAAGGTTCAAATGACAACAAGACATGTATTTCACATGCAGTTACTCAGAGTCATCCATAAACAAGCAGAGAAAATTTAAATTGTTGTCATTTATGGGTACTGTATTCACTGTACTGTTTTTGAAAAAAGTTATTAACGTACAATAAAATAAAAACTAAGGTGAAAACCATACTCTGTCCATAAGCTCTGATATGGTTTTGTACTGTTGGCATGGCAATCAGTGTTTAAATTTTTTTTCCCCCCACTGTGTCTGAAACAGTGTTAATTTTGACAGCAAATTTAGGTTCACAGTCTTTTGACTAAAATGCCATTTAATTTTAGTCATATTTTAGTCATCTGAATGTGTTTTAGTTAGTTTTAATGTCAGTCTAATGCATTTATTAAGCATTTCTCTAAAATTACGAAACTTATTGTATAGGTTTGATATTAGAGTTTTATCATTATAGACTTAACTACTGTGACACGCAACATGCCTTTATATTGTAATTAAATAAAACCACTTCTCATAAAGGAAGAAAAACATAGTCTTCTTTTTAATGAAATACCAATGGTTATATAGGCTAATTATGAATTCTTTATAACAGCTTGTTTACAACATTCTTTATTCTTTCAAGCAGACATATTTATATAAATACATTTATATTAATCTTTATTAGGGCTACTAAAGAGACTTAGTCAAGAGCAGTGAGTGATTTTCTCTGTTTTGTTTGATTAACATGCTGTCCCTTCAAAACTAAATCCACTGATGCAATGTACTGATACATGTCTGCTATTCTCACAGCTCTTTACATTCACCTAAGACGTATCCAAGTGTGTTAACGTGAATACTCATCAAAACGGACAATTCGACATAATGTTGTGTGTATTTCTTCGTTCATGTGTCGCGAGAGAGTAGGCTACTCATGCGCTGTGTGAGAGATGCTGATTCAGTGTCTGCGCTCATAAACATTGAACATCGAACTGCGTCCTCTAGGGGTCGCTATGGGGAATGTTTCCTTCGTGACCGTGTCTGAAGCCTAAATGCAAAATCTACAACAGTACTGGCCGTCGACAGCCTATGACGTCACGAGTCATGCCGACACGTCATACCAGTGCAACCTCATAGTATAAAAGGGCGCCGGTCGAACACATCATCCTCTTCTTCTTCTTCTTCTTCTTCTTCTTCTTCTTCAGTGATTTTGTTTGAAGTCATGCATCTTTGGTAAGCTTTATCTTTCTTACCTCATTTCAGCAAGGCATGTTAGAGATGAGTTTTGATCCGTGTCCTCTATGTCGGAAACTTGATGACTCACACTCTCTTTGACCATACAGTTAAAGACAAAATTATTAGCCCCTTATAAAATATTTCATTATTTTTCAAATAATGTGTTGTTTTATAGAAAGATTTTATCAACACAGCATTTTTAAACATAATACTTTATTCAGGAAGCTATTAGGCTTTGTAATACAAATAGAAATAAATGTATAACCAAGAATTTTAAAAAGTCTACTGGTCAAAATTATTAGCCCTCTGATGCTAATAGTCAATAGTGTATCCCTTTTGCTTGATAACAGCCTTTAATCATTTGCTGTAGTTCTCAACAAGTTTCAAGCATGTCTTCTGAGGAATGATGTCCTTTCTTCCTTAGCAAATCTCTGAAGCTCCTCCAGATTTGTTGGTCTTCTGGCACAAACTCTGGAATTTAGTGTTCCCCACAGATTTTCTATTGGATTCAAGTCTGGGCTTTTCTAAAAAAAATGTAAAATTTCACAGGGGGGCTAATAATTTTGTCTTCAACTGTATGTGGTCGGGTCAAGAGTATGTACACGATGTCCGGGGCCCATTGCGTGCATTCTGAGCATCTTCATGTGAAGTAGTTCTGCTCTGGCTTTCCTCTCATTTTGAGAAAGGTGGGGCGACCATCTGCCCCCGGGTCTGGCTAGAATAGGGTCCATGTTTTCTCTGCGAAAGGGTCTCATAAGAGTCCATAAGCACTAACCACTGAGGTGAGTACGATCCTCTTTTCATGTTTCAGATTTGTTATTAAATGGTTGGGGTTGTGTGTTCTTCCTGTGTTTTCAGGCTTAGGACCTCTCTGTTGGCAGAACCTCTGGTTGCTGCCGTATGTTTCCAGCCTTGGTCTGGTTTGGAAAACTCGTTAATTTCTACTAGCTTTCTGGACAACCTCATCGGATAAGTTGGCTACTTGCTGCCACCTGATGAGTTCTCCTTCCGCCACATTGGCATGTGCAGAGGTTGTATTGACCTGTTCTTTTGGGTACTATAGACCTTTCACCTCCTGAGGTCCATTAAATTGGCAGCCTAGGTCATTAGACCTCTTCCTTTGCCCCTATTATGTCTCTCCAGATATTGACTGAGCATGGCAGTGCTCCCCTAAGCACATAGTCTCGATTAGATTCTCTTCTCGTTCTTCTCATCTAATTCGCCGGCCACCTGATGCCGCCCGATGTGTCTTACCTTTGGCCTCGGCCCTCATAATGTCTCTCCTGACATTACATGAGCATGCCAGTGCTCCCCTCGCTAAGGTAGGGTCGCTTGAGCACGCCTTCCTTGGGCAGAACAGATAGATCCTCCTCTCCGTTGATGGTTAGGCATTTACCCCGCGGCTACTGGATGCTCACCCGATTATTGGACTGAGCTTTGTTACAACCTCATTGGATAAGGCGGCCGCTTGCTGCTGGCCAATGTGTTTCGCCTTGCACCACATTGGCTTGAGTGAAGGCTGCCTGACCTTTTTGGGTATTAAAAACCCTTGGTCTCCTGGAGCCCTTAGGACAGCAGACCAGGCCATCTCTCTCTGCCCCTGGAATGTCTCTCCTGACATTACATGAGCTCGGCGGTTCCTCACTGAGGGTCTTCCGTGGGCATGCCACTCCTAGGTGGAGCGCATAAGTACCTCTCTGATGTCAGAGAAGGACCTCCGCTCCCTATGGCTCTGGCTATTCCAGGTTGGGATGATGGTAAATCAGCCTATTTCGCTCCCCTCACAAAGAGTGCTGTTCCCTGTCGAGCAATTGAGATTCATCGTATACTGAGAGTTGAATTCCTCTGCTCCAGGGCATTCCACCAAGGCCGCTCAATATTGAGCATTACAGTGCTCCCTTTATATCAAAGGGTCACTGTGAGCACGATTCAACTCCCTGAGAGCCCTCTAATTGGGATTTGTGTTCTCTGTATTCATAGCCTCCTTGTATGAATGGTATTTTAGTGCCCAGGCCTGCCAGGCACATTCTAAAATGTATAATATAAATATAAATAGCTTCTGGTGTTCTTTCTGAAAACCTGTATGGTAGGGATTACACATTCAGCTTCGTACCCCTTTTTGAGATGTTAGGCCCCGGTTCTTTGGGCCATACTCGACTTGTGTCTTTTCCGACACTTCTGTACGGGGTGCCTTTGGCCTGCCCAACCAGTTCCTCGAGCGTGGTCATGCAGGGCTGTGGATAAACCCCTAGATGACAAGCCTATGTCTAGACTACTGTCCTAGACAGACCGTTATATCCCTTAAATTAATCTCTTGACTCTGATTCCAGGTCTGAGCTGTGCCCTAGGGTCAGGCTGTTAACCCTAACCTTACAGGTAAGTTCTTGGGTACGCAGCTCAGGCCCTTGGTGAAGGGATTAAGTCACTGACATCATTGGGGCAGCTCCCTCACCTTGGGTGGAGCTGGTACTTAGTGCTCGCTGTTCCCCATAGTGATCCCTAGAGGACGCAGTTCGATATTCCCTCGAAAGGGAATGTCTTAGGTTATTTATGTAACCATGGTTTCCTGAGAGGGGAAGGAGACACTGCGTCCTCTAGGCTTGTCGGCATGCTTCGGACATAAGCTTTAGAAGAAGAAGCGGATAATGTGTTCAATCGGCGCCCTTTTATACTATGAGGTCGCACTGGTATGACGCCATAGGCTGTAGCCGGGTGATACTGTTGTAGTTTTTGCATTTAGGCTTCAGACATGGGTCATGAAAGAGACATTCCCCATAGTGATCTCTAGAGGACGCAGTGTCTCGTTCCCTTCTCGGGGAACCGTGGTTATATTACTGAGACGTTCTCTTTTGCATCGTCAAATTTATTTATATGTCTGTTCTCTTACTCCCAGATATTGACATTTTCTAACGTTTTATGAGACGTGCAGCAAATGTATGCCAGCTTGTCCCGCCGGATAGATCAGTAGGCTATGTTACAGTTCAAAAGTACGCATCTAAACTCCTAACCACGCAGGAGATTCGTTCTAAATGAATCTTTCTAAATCATCCCTTCTTAACATTTTCATCTCGTTTTTATTAGTTGACGAAAATGTCAATAGATCCTCGTCATAGTTTTTGTTACTTAAAATGAATGTTCGTTTCGTTGTCGTCTCATTTTCATCGGTGAAAATTTTGTCAACAAAATTAACACTGATCTGAGATTGAACATGCAGTTGATTCCTAGAATATAATTATAGGTAACAAAAAATGCTATTCAAAATAAATACAATTTAAAAATCTATAATAACCACTAGTTGAAAGTGTTTGGTTGGGAAATATTCTTTTTAACATGATTGTGATTTGTTTAACCAAGGGCAGAAACATTATACAGAAGTGAGCACAGGGGACATGCATTGAATACTGAAGAGCAAAGCCTGTCTTGCTCTCTCTGCGCAGTTAAACTGGGGTATTATCTAGGGGCTGTTAATTATGAAGTGTGGTTACACATCACTTTAACTGCACCCTAACTGCAGATTAGTGCATTATGGCTGCTATTATCCTGACACAGTTTATAACTCTGTTAAACAGGATTTAGTATCAGGGCTGAGCCGGCATCAGTTACCTCTCCTCCTTTTTCATTTGTCGTTAGGAGAAGACATCCACTGTGAAAAAGGAACCAGGGCCCAGTTAACTGTCAGCTGGGCTTAACTGTCACCCTTACGTTAGTGTTTACAGTGGGTACGGAAAGTATTCAGACCCCCTTAAATTTTTCACTCTTTGTTATATTGCAGCCATTTGCTAAAATCATTTAAGTTCATTTTTTTCCTCATTAATGTACACACAGCACCCCATATTGACAGAAAAACACAGAATTGTTGACATTTTTGCAGATTTATTAAAAAAGAAAAACTGAAATATCACATGGTCCTAAGTATTCAGACTCTTTGCTCAGTATTTAGTAGAAGCACCCTTTTGATCTAATTCAGCCATGAGTCTTTTTGGGGAAGATGCAACAAGTTTTTCACACCTGGATTTAGGGATCCTCTGCCATTCCTCCTTGCAGATCCTCTCCAGTTCTGTCAGGTTGGATGGTAAACGTTGGTGGACAGCCATTTTCAGGTTTCTCCAGAGATGCTCAATTGGGTTTAAGTCAGGGCTCTGGCTGGGCCATTCAAGAACAGTCACAGAGTTGTTGTGAAGTCACTCCTTTGTTATTTTAGCTGTGTGCTTAGGGTCATTGTCTTGTTGGAAGGTGAACCTTCAGCCCAGTCTGAAGTCCTGAGCACTCTGGAGAAGGTTTTCGTCCAGGATATCCCTGTACTTGGCCGCATTCATCTTTCCCTCGATTGCAACCAGTCGTCCTGTCCCTGCAGCTGAAAAACACCCCCACAGCATGATGCTGACACCACCATGCTTCACTGTTGGGACTGTATTGGACAGGTGATGAGCAGTGCCTGGTTTTCTCCACACATACCGCTTAGAATTAAGGCCAAAAAGTTCTATCTTGGTCTCATCAGACCAGAGAATCTTATTTCTCACCATCTTGGAGTCCATCATGCGGGCTTTCATGTGTCTTGCACTGAGGAGAGGCTTCCGTCGGGCCACTCTGCCATAAAGCCCCGACTGGTGGAGGGCTGCAGTGATGGTTGACTTTCTACAACTTTCTCCCATTTCCCAACTGCATCTCTGGAGCTCAGCCATAGTGATCTTTGGGTTCTTCTTTACCTCTCTCACCAAGGCTCTTCTCCCCCGATAGCTCAGTTTGGCCAGACAGCCAGCTCTAGGAAGGGTTCTGGTCATCCCAAACATCTTCCATTTAAGGATTATGGAGGCCACTGTGCTCTTAGGAACCTTAAGTGCAGCAGAAATTTTTTTGTAACCTTGGCCAGATCTGTGCGTTGCCACAATTCTGTCTCTGAGCTCTTCAGGCAGTTCCTTTGACCTCATGATTCTCATTTGCTCTGACATGCACTGTGAGCTGTAAGGTCTTATATAGACAGGTGTGTGGCTTTCCTAATCAAGTCCAATCAGTATAATCAAACACAGCTGGACTCAAATGAAGGTGTAGAACCATCTCAAAGATGATCAGAAGAAATGGACAGCACCTGAGTTAAATATATGAGTGTCACAGCAAAGGGTCTGAATACTTAGGACCATGTCATATTTTAGTTTTTCTTTTTTAATAAATCTGCAAAAATGTCAACAATTCTGTGTTTTTCTGTCAATATGGGGTGCTGTGTGTACATTAATGATGAAAAAAATGAACTTAAATGATTTTAGCAAATGGCTGCAATATAACAAAGAGTGAAAAATTTAAGGGGGTCTGAATACTTTCTGTACCCACTGTATACTAATAATTAGAACGCATTCTTTTCACATTGCAGTTCCCAGCTACTCAAAATCTGTCGTGTCACAAAGCTCAACTCAACTAGTTCTCCATTAAATGACATTATATTTGTCCATTATATTGTTGTTATTAATGTACTCACTGACTTCAACCAGGATACATTGTGCATAGATATTTTTGTAGTAATACATTTGTTATGGCACATTTAAGAAAATTGCATATACATTGCCCTTTCTAATATTTCTGTTTATGCTGATGCACCTTTGTTCATTCAAGTGAATTTTTGCAATGGTGCAATGGTGCAGTGGACTGGGGGGTTATTCCAGAAAGCAAATTCTGTGACATACCCGAGTATGTTTAATGGTAAGGAAAGAAAAAGGAAAGGACGTGTGGCCAAGTATGGTGACCCATACTCAGAATTTGTGCTCTGCATTTAACCCATCCAAGTGCGCGCGCGCGCACACACACACACACAGACAGAGAGAGCATTGGGCAGCCATATTGCTGCAGTGCCCTGGAAGCAATTGGGGGTTCGGTGCCTTGCTCAAGGGACTCACCTCAGTCGTGGTATTGAAGATGGAGAGAGTGTTGATTATTCACTCACCTACAATCACTGAGACTTGAACCCGCAACCTTTGGGTTATAATGTTAGTTTACTTCAGAGTTATCAGCACATGCATGAACTATATAGACTCCAGTGGGCGTGACAGATTGTGCACAATATTATGTATTATTACAATATAGTTATATAATATACAATATTATAGTATAGTATAGTATAGTATAGTATAAAAATATACAGTGTATCCGGAAAGTATTCACGGCGCTTCACTTTTTCCACATTTTGTTATGTTACAGCGTTATTCCAAAATGGATTAAATTCATTATTTTCCTCCAAATTCTACAAACAACACCCATGATGAAAATGTGAAAAATGTTTGTTTGAAATCTATGTAAACTTACTAAAAAAAATAAATAAATTACCTCTAATGGCAGTGTGGCCAAACTAAGTTCTCTCCTCAGTGAACAAATGAAAACACACTTTTTGGAATTTGCAAAAAAGCCCCTAAAGGATTCTCTGGTCTGATGAACCTCAATTCTAAGCATCATGTTTAAAGGAAAACAGCTCTGCTCATCACTGGCAGAGTACCATCCCAGAAGTAAAGTGTGAGGGTAGCAGCCTCATGCTGTGGGTCTGTTTTTCAGCGGCAGGGACTAAGGGACTCGTCAAAGTAGAAGAAAAGCTCAGTGCATCAAAATATTAAGATAGCCTTAACCCTTTCATGCATGAATTATGAAAAACATTATCTAGATTTTTTTTCTGATTCTTTTTATTACTTTAATATGATGCTAAAATTGAAATCCATTTTCATTTTTACAAAATTCAGCTTTATTTAAAAGCTATTTAACTGTCCACTTATGCAACAAAGGAGTAAAGCCACAGCTGACAAAATGGAATATTGTGTTTTTTTAATGCCATGTTATGCTATTTATATCAGATCAGTTATTAAAAACAATAATATTACAATATAATTACAAGAAAACACATATTGTAGGAACAATAACAGTAGTTATATATATATATATATATATATGCGGAAACCTATTAGCAATATGGGCAAATCATGGAAAACATTCACTGTTGATTGTAACATCTTTATAATTTCATCCATCTTATTTCCACTGTCCTCTGGGATATTCTCTATTATTTTGTACTGACTCCTTGACCTATGCTGTCCCTGTTGGGAAGGCAAAATAATTTGTCTCTATATGTATGTATAACGTTGCCATTTAATGCTTTAATAATTCATTTTAAATGGTTATTTATGTTGATATATTTGTTAAATGTCTTTTTTTTTACAATACAAGAAAATTCATAACATTTAGAATAGATATACCAGCAGATTACAGAAATTAGATTTTATGCAATCCGACTCCACTGCTGCATGATGTCCACATACGTGGACAGTTGTTTTTTGGTGAATAAAAACATTTTACTCTAAATTTTAGTTTATAAAATATTAACATATTCATCATACTTTACTGTACACACTAATATATAACCTTGTATAAAAGTTGTCACAGATATGCCTGGGGCATTTAGCACATGGCTACCCTGCAAACATGCCCTTGCAGGGCCCATGCTAGCAATATTAAAGGAAAATATTGAATTATTGCACATCCACCAATTAGGTGATGATACGCACAAGTGTGTTAATGGCCACTGACCAAAAAAAGAAGAAAGTGGTATGGAATGATTTTTCATCTGTTTCCATGACGATTGTTGATTTTTCTCTCTGTTGAAAATGTCTTGTGTTAAGCTTAAACATACTCTGAGTTGACTATGCATTTTTGGAACCAACAGACCTCAAGTAAGTAATCTTAGGGTTAATCAACCATGAGCTCAGATTCAAGTTAACCTTGCTTTCTGGATTACCCCTCAGGATAAATTGGACAAAAAGCCATTATTTTAAAAATCACTCTCCAAAACCACTGTAACCCATCAGCCACTGTTGAGCACAAGATGGAAACCTGGAAAGAGATTAAAAAAAAAAATCAAGAAATGATGAAGACAGTGGAAATAATGAAAAAATCTGAAAACATTCTTCCCTTTTGAGGAAACGAGACACTTTGTCATGAAGTGTTATCAATATCAGAAGCATGTGTGCAAACCAGAGGTACTCAAAAATTTTACTCAAGTGAAAGTACAGATACTCAGTGAAATTTTTACTCAATTAAAAGTACAAGTATCTGGTCAAAAACATACTTGAGTAAAAGTAAAAAAGTACAGTTTTAAATTGTACTCAAGTATTAAAAAAGTAAAAGTAAATTTTTTTTTCTGACAGACTTCCAGAATTTGGTTAAAACTAAACAAAATTCAGTGGCACAGGTCAAACATGTATCTAGTGAAACAACAACAATTAAAATGCAAGGGATTCAAGGAAACTCCATCCTTTCCACATTCAGGCCATCCCATATGACTTTATTTATCAGATGAACACAAACAAAGAGCTTTAGAAAAAAAGAAAAAAAAAAAACCTTCATATAGTGCAAGTGTATGGGATGTTTCAAAAACTACACAAAGTCGATATGACAGTAACTCAAGCAACCATAGGCATATGTAAGAAGAATAGTAATACTAATATTTTAATCTTAACTGTCATGTTTACTTTGTGCGGTTTTTAAAGTGGTCCTGTACCCTTGCATTATATAGACTATAAATCTTTGCTTTGCTTTGTTTTTTTCTTCATAAATGTAATCAAGTAAAATTATAAGTAGTCAGTTTAAATTGCACATGAGTAAAGTACAAATCCCCGAAAATAATACTTAAGTACAGTAATCAAGTAAAATTACCTCTGGTGCAAACACACCAATTTAGTTGGTTGACAGCAATCACATGACACACAAGCAGTCCCATAAAAGGGCACCTACATCATGGAATCCCCAGCTTCTTTCCTGTGTATGCTTTTCCTGGTGGTAAACTTTGAGGCATTGCACTCTGTTAAGTGGGATGGTCAACATGTTCTCACTCTCAACTTGTCATATATTGATGCTTTGTCAGGACCCCTTGGCGTCCCAAACATTGGCATGACACAAGAGCCAATGGCATTTCTCAAAGCTGATGTATCAATTCTTCTGGCGGCAATTTTTTTTTATTTGTGCACAGACTGTACACAGAATCTGATCTTTACTGTGTTAGATGATTAGGAATTGGTTTGGAATGTAGAAAAAAAAATAGGAAATGAAATAATCTGTGAAACATGGGGGATGGGGAATCCTTGTCATTTACTGTACTAATCGTTTATTACGAAGATAATTTAATCTCAGAATGGGGTAAATGTCTGAGTGAACATATGCAATATGTACAATGTGATTTTCTGAAAGAACTCATCTTTGCACCCAAAAGCACAGAAATCTTGGTACTGCAATTACAGTGAGTCTCAATTACTATAATGCAAGTTGCTTTGGATCTGCTAAATAACAAGAAACTCTTTCTTGTCTGATCCTAACTTGTTTCATGCTATCTCAGATCTCTTATTTGTACACCAATGTATGATGAAACCCAGATGATCAATCTTTCAAGGGTAAGCGAACATTAAATGAAGCACATGCATGCTGGAACATTGATCTCAAAATCCATTTACAGTTGTGAGTAACATTTCAGATAAATGAGGGATTGGAGAACATTAACATTAGTGAGTGGATATATTTCCTACACAGGCTTTCATTTTGTTTCATTTCCATTGGTCACAGATGCTATTTTAGACACATTACAAGTAGTATTTCCTTTGATATGAACCAGTGTTAATTTATCAGGATCATTTTATTGTTTTGAAAAACAAGCTGGCCTGAATATGCAGTTTACAGAGTGCCTTTTAAGACTTCAAGTTCACTTTACACGAAACAAAAAACAAGCATACAGCAAAAACAGTTAGTAAAGAACAGCATTACAATGTCAAAGACTAATGTAGAAATAAAACAAAGACAAGACAAACCAAAAAAATAAATGAAATTAAAGTTGCATTAACAGAAACAGAATAATAGAATTAAAGGTCAGAAACATCAAAGTAACAATAAGAAAAGGTGAGTTTTAATCTGAATTTTAATGGTCTGAATCTCTGATGTTTCACACAGAGATTGCAGAAGTCATGTGAATGATTAACTCATATGAATGATTATTAGTTATGTTTAGTATGTGTGTATTATGACTACACACTTTTTTTCAAGAATAAATAAATAAATGAGTAACATCACACTTGTAGACAAAAGATATGGCTGTATATATCGGCGTGGCTGTAATTTGGCCGTAGACACAAAGCCACAGACCAAGTGCCGTTGGCAATCACAGCCATATCTCACGTCTAGAGTGTGATATTGCATTTATATAACAGTTCGATGACACAAGTGTGTAAATACATGAGAAACAACAATGGAGTGTCTTTAAAAACTCTTTTGTGCAAAACTACTTCTTTCTGTCACAGGGTCAAATCTCAGTTTGACAGTTTAACAGCTAAGCACAAGCCTCTGTTACTAATTTGAAAATGCCACTTTAGAACTAGTAACGAAGGAATGTTAAGTTGCTTCATTAAAAGCTTATTGTATTGCTGTTTACACGTCCGAAAAAGTTGACACAAATTTTCAAATAGAATTAAAATTTTTAATCTAAATTTAAGAATCTAAATTTAAGACTTGAACCAAACCATAAATACATTTGTCTGCAACAAGTTTTTGAATGAGTTTTTTTAAGCTGTTGTTTTTTAAAGTGAAACTTATAATGTTGTTGTTTTCAGTGTATGGTTATCTAATTTATGAAAATTTTGTTATGGCTGTCTAGCAGGTGACATGTGCTTGCATCCTTTTTGTTGTTGTTGTTGGATGGGACTGAAGGGTTGTGTGTATATTCTGTTCAGCACCGCAGAAATTATGCACTTCACTTTCAACTTCAATAGCTTAATCAATTTTTACCTTTAAATATTGACAATAAATCTTAATGTGTTTCAGATTAATGTACTACTAGAAGCAATGCCACTGTGTGACAGCAGGCCATGTCATGTGCTGTGACTGGTGTATTCTGGAGGAGAACATCATGTAGTTCTGCCCCCTGGAATGCTAAGAGCCTTTTGGAGGATTTCTCCGATGAAGATGAGGAAATACGTCACACCTGCCTTGAAGAGAATGAACCCTGATCCTTTCTGATTTACCTTCATCCTCCCCGAGGAATGAAGACGGTGAGCCGAACCCCAGCTTCCAGCTGTTCCAAGCTTGTCCAGATGAGGCGGTACAGAGAGGGAGTTTATCCCTTCCTGTTCCCATCAGTCATCAGCTCCCTAAACCTGCCCTCCCCAACGCAGACACGTAACACCCCCAACAGCGGAGGAAGCCCATCTCCTGTGGGTAAGACCGACCACATTTGTTCAGTGCATGTTCTACCATCATTCACAAACATCTAAACCAGTGTGCAAGCGCCTAAATATAAAGCATTAACAGCATTTTGACACTATTCTTGTAAGAGTCTTTCATGGAAGGGAGATTTTATGTTACAGGATTGACTGGCTGCTTAATGTCTCATTAATCGCATATTATGACTCATTAGCACAGTAACTGTCTTAGCCTTGTTCATTATTAGTGTGTGCATGTATGTGGTGTATGGTGATCATCTCAGCTTGAATGAATCCCTGAAAATCTGCATACTTTGGAGAAACTCCTGCCACTCTGACATGTACAGTTTGGACTGCAGGACCACAAGACATACAGGCCATATATACACTTCAGCTAAATTTGATTGTCAATTTGCCTTTTAGTGTTTAATCCTGTGCTTAATTAATAATGATGACAAATCTGTTTAAATCCAGAGTTATAATATGGTAAATTTTGTTACTCAAATATTTACAATCATTCATGTCACTGAAGTCTGTTTATAGGCTAGTTGTCATGTCTCTTTAAAATGTAAACACCCTTACATCCAATGACCGCTAAGTGTTTACTGCTTGTATTGTGTTCATAGTGAAAAATTAAAGAGAAAGAGAAAGCTATTTAGGCTACAAACTTTTTTTTTTTTTTTTTTTTGTCATAGAAACAAAGAGCACAAAGGAACATTTGGCACCATTTCTCAGTAAGGATGAGAAGATTAAATTAAAAAAAAAAAAAAAAAAAAAAACTTTTGGAGACCCAAAGTTTATTGAAATAGGACATATACTAAAATATGACATCCTGCACCTACCTACTTTATCTCCATTAAATGGATCACTTTATGACCCAACCAGAGTTGAGCATAAACAAGCCCAAAGACAATAGATATTTGTTGCTTATAATAAGTGGACATGGCAATGTTTCAAAAGTCTGCTCTGTGAAGCAGCCTTCCAAACACAAACAAAACATAACAGCTGTTGACAGTGGTTTATTTAAAATCACTAAAAGCATTTGGTCACTGTAAGGTTACTTTCATCAAAAACAGTGGATACCAAATGCAACAGATGGCAAATTTGTTGCTATGGTTACACTGTCAATCATCAAAATTTTAAGAGTGATTTATCCTCTGTACATACACAAAAGATTGTCTAGGCTGTAAGAGAAACTAATTTTTGTTTGCACCATTTCAAAGTGAAATGGGGTTAAAGAGAAAGCACAATAACAAACACTCACATTTCACTCAAATTTTCATTTCAAAGTCTTTAGAGACAGTAATTCAAACTAGTTAATTGTGGCAAATTATGTAACTCTGAGGATACAAATTACATAGTTTCTAGATAATCACTCTGGTGTAACAGAGAAGTTGGAGAAGAAGGAACAAGGGAGTGATGTTAAGAAAGAGTGAACACAATTCAATATGACAGTACAAAAAAACTGGCATACTTGATTTTATGGCCTCTCTTTCTCTCTTAGTGAGGCATTGCTGTAGTGAAGGACAGATTAATTATTGAAACAGAAAAAAAGTCACTCAATCTAAAAGTGGAATTTGCTGCTTTAAGAGACCTAACTGTCATAATTACAGTTGGGGATCTAATGTGGCCGGTCTGAGGCTTAACCAGTGCTGTATTAACCACAGTGATTGTGAAATGATTATTGTCTGTGCTTGGCACTGAGCTCAGCAGTGTATTGGGATGTTTTGCATTGGGTATTTTATTTTAGAAACTAGTGAGAACTAGTTGTCACAACATGTTTGCAACAGAATCCAATTAAGATGTTTGTGTGGATACATATAAAAAAAGAGATCAAACAAACAAAAAAACTATGAGATGTTCTCATTATAAATCTATTGTTTTTTGGGTTGCTTTTTTATTTTTTGTTTATTATTATTATTATTATTATTATTATTATTATTATTATTATTATTATTATTTTACTGAATAATTCATATCCAGACACACCGCAGATATTGGCATGTATCTGCACTGCTTTTTTGACACACAATATTTCTTCCCGACAAAAGTTCCCTTTGTGATAGAAAACGTCCAGGTTATGTCTGTAACCATGGTTCCCCTAAGGGAACGAGACGCTGCGTCGAAACGCTTGGGGAACGCCCCCGGCGAGCCACCGTACTGAAGCGTGTATAGAACCAAACCAATGAGGAAGTGCCACGTCATGAGCGGGATGACGTAGTCGATCAGGAAGCATAAGACACGCCGGCAACACGCTCACTTTAGCTTGACGTGAAGCGAGTGCGTGTAGGGGTGTCAGGAGTATGGCACGTAGACGCAGCGTCTCGTTCCCTTAGGGGAACCATGGTTACAGACGTAACCAGGACGTTCTCCGTCAGTCCACTTCGAGCTGCGTCAAAACGCTTGGGGAACAAGAATACCCACTGCACCATACGAGTGAGCCCACCCCTACCTGAGTGTGTGGTAGACTAGGAGGAGAGGACTCGAGAACCTGGAGTGGTTGGAAGGTCCAGATTATAAAAACGAACAAATGAGAGGACCAGCCCGCCGCATCAGAAATGTCGCTTAAGGCCAAACCCAAGAAAAAGGCTTTAGAGGCCGCCATACTCCGGGTCGAATGTGCCCGGACCCCCAGAGGAGACAGGAGGCCCGAGGACTCATAAGCAAGTGAGATGGCCTCGACCACCCACCTGCTTATGGTCTGCTTGGTGGCCGGAGTGCCCTTCTTCGGACCACAAAAGCACACAAAGAGCTGATCTGCATTACGCCACGGGGCAATACTGTGGACGTATGTGTCCAGTGCTCGAACTGGACACAGCAGATTGAGGCGCTCCTGACCCGCCTCCTGAAAGGGGGGAGGGCAGAAGGCCTGAAGCACAACGGGACCCGGCACAGAAGTAGGCACTTTAGGGACGTACCCCAGCCTGGGGTAGAGAAATGCCCTAACCATACCGGAACTCGAGGCATGACACAGCAAGTGCCTGAAGGTCTCCAACCCGCTTGAGGGAGGAGATGGCGAGGAGGAACACAGTCTTAAGTGTCAAGAACTTGACTGGAATCTCCTCTATGGGTTCGAAGGGAGCTCCGCAGAGGCCCTCCAGAACCACTGCCAGGTCCCACGAGGGCACCTTAGTGCGTTGTGCTGGCCTCAGCCTCAGAGCACCACGGAGGAAGCGAATGACGAGGGGGTGTTTCCCAATAGATAGACCACCCTGAAAGGCGTGGAAAGCGCTCAAGGCCGCCACGTACACCTTCAGAGTGGAAGGGGCTAACCCCGCGGAGAATCGGTCCTGCGAAAACTCCAGAACTGTATCAATCGGGCAGTTAACTGGATCTTGCAACCGCTGTCCGCACCAAGAAGTGAAGAGTCTCCACTTCAAGGCATACAGCTTCCTCGTGGAGGGAGCTCTGGATTGGAGGATAGTCTCAACAACCTCAGCTGAGAGACCGGAAGCTATGAGGTGTGCCCCCTCAGAGGCCACGCCCACAGCTTCCACAACTCCGGGCGGGGGTGCACGATGGTGCCCCCTGCCTGAGAGAGTAGGTCCCTCCTTTGAGCGGAATCTCCAAGGGAGAGCCGTCTAGAAGGGACATCAGGTCCAAGAACCATACTCGGGCCAGCCAGAACGGAGCTACCAGAACTCCCGGGAGCAGAGCGATCGGGGGAAATGCATACAGCCGCAGCCTCGGCCACGGTTGTACCATGGCATCCAACCCCAGTGGAGCTGGATGCGTGAGGGAGAACCAGAGTGGACAGTGCGTCGTATCCTGAGACGCAAACAGGTCCACTTCCGCCTGGCCGAACTCCCTCCATAGGAGCTCCACCGATTGCGGGTGGAGCCTCCATTCCCCGGGCCTCAGCCCCTGCCTCGACAGGATGACTGCTCCCTGATTGAGATGCCCAGGGATGTAAATCGCTCTCAATGAGAGGAGCTTTCCCTGGGCCCAGAGGAGGATCTGGTGCGCCAGCCTGTAAAGGGGGCGCGACCTCAGACCCCCCTGCCGGTTGATATAGGAGACCACCGATGTGATGTCTGTGCGGACAAGCACATGATGTCCCCTGAGATCTGGAAGGAAATGTTTCAGAGCTCGAACCACCGCCAACATCTCCAGGCAATTGATGTGCCAAGTGAGATGGCGGTTTCCCCACAGACCTTGGGCTGAGCGGCCACTCATGACCGCCCCCCAACCCGTGAGGGAGGCGTCTGTCGTTAGCGTTACGCGACGACAAGGAGCCCCCAACACTGGGCCTTGAGACAGGAACCAAGGTTTCTTCCACATGTCTAAGGCACGTAAGCAACGCCGCGTGACCTTGATCATGCGAAACGGGTTTCCCCTCGGGGAGAACCCTTTGGTCCTGAGCCACCACTGCAGAGGTCTCATGTACAGCAGGCCAAAAGGTATCACGTTGGACGCAGCTGCCATCAGACCTAACAGTCTCTGAAACTGTTTGACAGTAAGTGACTGGCCTTCTTTCACCCTCTTGACTGCTGTGGGGATTGAATTGATACGAGCAGGAGACAAACGTGCCTGCATCGTCGTCGAGTCCCACACCACGCCTAGATAAGTGGTCCTCTGAGATGGAGAAAGCACACTTTTCTTGGCGTTTAGTTTTAGCCCCAGCACTTTCATGTGGGCGAGGACGGCATCTCGCTGCCGAATCGCCTCCTCTCGCGACTGAGCTAAGATCAGCCAGTCGTCGATGTAGTTGAGTATGCGGATGCCCTGGAGTCGTAGAGGAGCCAGGGCAGCATCCACACACTTGGTGAAAGTGCGGGGAGAGAGTGATAGGCCGAAAGGAAGAACCCGATATTGGTAAGCTTCGCCACAGGTCTGATTCCTTTTCCTCCCCAGCATCCAGGTCCCTAAGCAGGTCAGCCTGGTATGCCTGCAACACCGCCATGGTGTGCAAGCAAGCACCAGCCTGACCTGCCGCCGTGTAAGCTTTACGCACCAAGGAAGATGTTTGCTTAAGAGCCCTGGTGGGAAGCTTAGGGGCCTTCAGAGACGATGCCGAGGCAGGGGAGAGATAGCTCGCAAGCGTCTGCTCCACTGCTGGCATCGCCCCATACCTTCTCTCATTCAGCCCCACAACGTTAGAGTATGTTGTGACATCGGGACTGAAAATGCGAGAGGAATATGGTTTCCCCCATGACCTAGATACCTCGGTGTGAAGGTCAGGGAAAAACGGAAGGCCCCTTCGTGAAGGTTGTGACCGCACACTTCTCAGACGGCCATTTAAGGTTTAATTTAGAGACCGCCCGAGTCACAACCTCCACAAGCTCCTCATATGCTGGAGACTGTGGTGGCGAGGTCTCTTCTGTCTCGACGCTCATCACGTCAACCTCCTCGGAGGAAGACAGATGAAGCACCGGGTCCTCTCTCGGGGGGGAAGAAACCGCAGCGTGGGCTTCCGAACCCTGAGAGGGGACCGTGGATCTAGCGGTTAAGCACTGAGATAAGGACGAGCCCGTCTCAGATCCTTCCGCTAAATCCACCTGCGAGCCCCACGACAGCAGTCTATGCTGGGCCTCGGCCGCAGGGGGACCGCTGCCAGCGGGAACTTGCACCTGACCACCCTCATCAAAGATGGCCAGGCAGGAGCGGAGCACGCGGAGAGGAAGAAGCTCACAATCGTGACAGTCAGCCCGCTCGAGGGCTAACTGTGCGTGCTCCGCACCCATACAAACGACGCACAGATCGTGTGTGTCCTCGCCTGCAATGTAACGTGGGCAGGGAGGAACACAACGTCTGAAACATTGTTTGCTCGCCACTTTCTTTTTGCATTTAGGCATAGTTACAAGTTTGTTTGGCTGGCTAACAGAGTGATTGCTAACTGAAAGCACACACACACACAACAGACGCGCTCGCTGAAGAGCAAAAGCTAAAGTGAGCGTGTTGCCGGCGTGTCTTATGCTTCCCGATCGACTACGTCATCCCGCTCATGACGTGGCACTTCCTCATTGGTTTGGTTCTACACACGCTTCAGTACGGTGGCTCGCCGGGGGCGTTCCCCAAGCGTTTCGACGCAGCTCGAAGTGGACTGACGGGGAAACCCTTTAGTATGCTGTCAGAGTACTTTGAACAGAAATACTATACTTTAAATACTGTATATGTGAACTAAATGTAATGTTTTTAATTGCTGAATTACTGAAAATCGCTGAATGTCACATTCTAGAATTTTTTGGGACATGGTGACTGCTGTCACTAAGTTTCAGCTAATCCCTCTGTGAACCATTTTTGTTCTTCTTATCCAACATGCCTTGAGGGGACCAGAAGAATAATGCAGTGACCTTGGTGCTCCCGTCCAAGGATTGGGGTCCGCAAATTCACTATATACACCTTCCTATGCACATTGACCTAAGTTTGACAGCTAAGGCTTCTTGGTGGTGTCCTGCTTAGGGCCATTCCTTATATGTTAGCCCAGAAATAGAGGTCAGGCCCCCCACAGAAATGCATTGAAAACCACAGAAAAGTATTACTTGTCACCGGATTCTGTCCAACAAATTTCGCTGCACAGATCCATTGCGCATGCTTTGTCTTGCTGGAGTTCCGCATATCTTGTTTACAGAACACAGAGGATGTGTGTCGATTCATGGAGAGTTCAGAAGGACAAGGTCCACCTTCCATTAGTTGCCTTGTTCTTGCCATCTCACTAGAGAAAAGCCCCTTTCAAGGTGTCTCTGTGCTTTGAAGTGGCGTTTCTTTACGTCTTGGTGCAGCATGGTGTGAATCTAATTCACTGCCTTGTAGGTCCAGTGTTGGATTTTCTACTAGAGTTGGGCTCAATTGAGGTGTATGTCACGGTTATTGCTGCTGAGCATGTTCCTGTTATAAGTATCTCTTTGGGGAGACACTTTCTTATGTCTCAGTTAAATACAATTGGAGAATTGCAGGCCTGTTCGTGAGCTCTTCCTGTTTTCGACCTATGTGACTTCCTCTTTTCTTTCCCATTTTGTTTTTCCTCTGACTTACTAATTCACAAATTGCATTGAAATTACTGAATGTGGATATGTGAATATTCACTGAACAATTATAAATGTGACCTTGATTTTTATATAATTTAGAAAAATATATTGACATGTAGATAGCCTATATGACATTTATTAAAATGGATTTATGTGAAAATTGTTTCAAGTTCGCTTAAATTAGAAGTTATTTTTTAAGTCTAATAAATGTTAAAGTGATAGCTCTCAATTTTACTGTAATGTTAAATGGTTAATGGTAAAATTTAAATGGTAAAATTTTAAGAAAAAAAATCATAGAGATCAGTTGGAATCGGTGATACTTGCCTTCAGTCATAAAAAAGATGGCATTAAACAAATATTAAAAATATACATTCTTTATGTTGTTTCTACATTAATTTAAAGCATTAATGTGAAATTATTGCAATATAAATGTATAATTAAAAACTTTAATGTCAGGTAGGATTAATCACGATTAATTGTGATTAATTTCAGGAAAAGTTGTGAAATAATCTGCCAATTCTATTTCAAGCAGAAAACAAGATGATTAATCTCACTTAATTTTGCCTTCTTTTTTCTGAAAACAAGACAGTAGTTTTTACTTGTCTAGAAAATCCTTCTTGATTTAAGAATTTTTTTAATGTTTTAGCTGGAAACAAGACAAAAAATCTAAGTAAGAAAGGCATTTTTGCAGTGTATAAATTAAACATGTTTCTATTCAGTTCAGATCAAATAAGGTAGGGATGAAAAGACGTGACACTAGCTTTTCTTTTATGTGGACCCAGACAGATTTCATTTTTGTGTTTAAAGCATGGGTTCCATGCAGTGGCCACCTCAAGAAAACTTCTGATGTTATCCCTCTTTAAGACAAATATTTATTAAAAACAACAAAGACATCAAGCAAGCATATTATTATTCTTTCCTTTTTAAAAAATCGTATTTACCTGGTATCGCTTGGACAGGTTTTCCCAGACAGCCTGCTTAATGCTGGACAACTGTGAAGTGTTTCTCAAGCTTTTGAAGAATTGGTAGGATCTGACCACATGCAGTGCTCTTTTCAGAAAAAAAGCAGAGTGTAGATGTGTATAAATTTCTCATCTCCCTTTCTAAAATCTTCTTCAGTCAGCTGGGCAGATCTGTTTTGATAAAGAAGACATGTTTTATGTTACATAACAAAGAAGGCAAAGAATCTTAGGGAAGTTTTCACCTTTATAGCCATATCACTCATAGCAATGAACTATGAAAACTCTTCTTGCTTATCTCTCTATTGACTTTCTCAAATGCTGATCCAATCTGGATGCCTGAATAGCAGGGTACTGTTCAAGAAAACGTTCTACCATGAAGTAGAGGGAATTCCAGCATTTTTTAACATCAAGAATAAGTGAGTGTTGAGGTAAATCTAGGACAGAAGCATGGTTGAGATGAAATGTATTTTCAGATTTCTTAAACAAATGATAAAAATGCTTATACACTTTAAATACATACACATTTTTATAATGTACATAATACAATGCTGGTAATAAGAGAATAATTACTTGTTGGACTTCTTGTTTTTCCTGAAGCACAGTCTTTGCCATATAGATGACCTCTTCATCCAAACAACAATGTTCCAGATTTTTTGCTGTCCATTTTGCCACTGATGCCACTGAATGGACACTCTGAGCTCTAAGATTAGGCGTATGGACAAAGCAACCTAGCTTTTTGAATTGTAGCTTTTTATCGCCACATCCATGTTGGCATCGTTATCAACAGTGACAGCCATTATTTTATCCATTATGCCAAATTCTTGCAAAACGCCCTTCAGTAACATCTGGTCCTGTCTGTGCTTCGTATACTGCTTTTGTTGTTAGAACTTTTTGTCTCGTTTCCCCCTCAAGAATGTAGTGTGCCGTCACTGTGAGATAATGATCTTGGGACAAGGTCATTAATAGGCAAAGCAACACAACATGAGCAAAGCAACCTAGCTTTATGAATTGTAGCCTTTTTATCACCACATCCATGTTGGCAGCGTTATCAACAGTGACAACTCGTTTCCCCTCAAGAATGTAGTGTGCTGTCACTGTGAGATAATCATCTTGGGACATTATTGTCTTTTTCTTTTTCTACAGCAGTTATCTCCATTATTAAGTTTGGCTTTTCTAACTTGTACCATGCAAGGATTAAGACATTGGAACCAGCTATCCCTGGAAGGGGGTGTGTACTTCGGGTTGAGCGCCCTTGTCATCTCTCTGGGAGATCAAAATTATTTTAAAAAATTATTTCCCACTAATGTAACACCTACCTAAAGGATTGTGACTCGACAACAGATAAGGGGTGCAACCCTTTGACTATGAACTCTGTGATCGACCTGTGACACTTCTCTATTTTTTCTTGTCTGAGCTTTTCTTTCTTAGCGAGGGATAATGGTGTCTCACACACAACATGTGGTCACACAATTTGAACCAACCGCAGATGCTTAGTCGGGTTGTGACACCTTGCTTGCAACATATTAGTTTATTACAATAATTACACTTAGCTTTGTCTTCGATCTTTACAAAATGTAGCCACACTTTTGAGCACTTCGAGCATGTAAGGTCCTGGTAGATTGTCAGGTGAAAAAAATAAAAAAGTGCACACAGAAATCGATAAGAGGAATTGTAACCAATTCTATTCCAGTGACTCTTCATCAGTGTGGAAAGGTCTGAAAGACATCACGAACTACAAGACCATCCCCAACACTGGAAAATCAATGACTGGCAGACAAACAGAATGAGTTCTATTGCAGGTTAAAAAAAATTCTAACACAGTGAAGATGACATGCCCCATATCTTCAGAAAGAACAAAAGAACAAAGGCACCAGGCCCAGATGGTTTGACACCAGCCTGTCTGAAAACCTGTGCTGATCAACTGGCCCACATATTTTCACAGATCTTCAACAGGTTTCTGGAGTTGTGTGAGGTCCCTTCCTGCTTCAAACACTCCACCATCATCTCCGTTCTAAAGAAACCCAAGATAACAGGACTTAATGACCTGTGGTGCTAATGTCTGTCATCATGAACTCATTTGAAGATCTGGCTTATCTGAAGGACATTACCGGACCCTTACTGGACCCCCTGCAGTTTGCTTACCGAGCAAACAGGTCTGTGGATGATGCAGTAAACATGGGTCTGCACTTCATCCTGCAGCATCTGGATAAATCAGGGACTTATGTAAGGATCCTGTTTGTGGACTTCAGCTCAGCTTTTAACAATATCATCCCAAACCTCTTCCTTCCCAAATTAACTCAGCTCTCTGTGCCCACCTCTGTCTGTCAGTGGATCACCAGTTTCCTGACAGACAGGCAGCAGCTAGTGAGGCTGGGAAAATTCTCATCCAGCACCCGTACGATCAGCACTAGCGCCCCTTAGGGTTATGTTCTCTCCACCAATGACTGCACCAATAAAAGACCCCTCTGTCAAGCTCCTGAAGTTTGCGGATGACACCACACTTATCGGCCTCATTCAGAACGGTGGGGAGTCTGCTTACAGACAGAAAGTTAAAGAGCTGGCTGTCTGGTGCACTCATAACAACCTGGAGCTCAACACGCTCAAAACAGTGGAGATGATCGTGGACTTCAGGAGAAACCCTCCTGCTCTCCCCCCTCTCACCATCATGGACAGCACTGTAAAAACAGTGGAGTCATTCAGGTTCCTTGGCATCACCATATCTCAGGACCTGAAGTGGGACATGCACATATTCTCCATTGTGAAAAAGGCCCAGCAGAGGCTGTACTTCCTCTGCCAACTGAGGAAGTTCAACCTGCCACAGGAACGGCTGAAACAGTTCTACTCTGCCATTATTGAAACCATCCTCTACATTTCAATTACCGCCTGGTTCAGCTCAGCTACCAAATCTGACCTCAGAAGACTACGTTGGATAGTCTGCTGAGCGGACTGCTGAGCGAATCATTGGTACAACCCTCCCTACTCTCCAAGATCTGGGCTGGCAAGGGCTGGCAAAATTACCCTGGACCGCTCACATCCAGCACACTCCCTCCTGAACTGTTGCCATCTGGTCGATGCTACAGAGCCCTGAGCACCAGAAAGACCATGCACAGGAACAGTTTCTTCCCTCAGGCAATCCATCTCATGAACACATGACAATAATCGTGAAACAAACAACACTATTATACATTAATTTATTCTTTTATTTATTTAACACACATACTTATTTACATTTCAAATTTGCACCTGTAATACCTGTACATAGTAAATTGTTTATTTCAGTTTGCATATTGTGTCTTGTGTCTCAATTTGTATATTGTGTCTTTAGTATTTTGCACATTGTCTGTATATTTGTATATTGATCCCTTTATTATCTGTGTCTTGTCTTGTCACTGTCTTGTCACTGTCACTCTGTTGCACTGTGGAGCTTCTGTCACTACAACAAATTCCTAGTATGTGTAAACATACCTGGCAATAAATCTGATTCTGATTCTGAAATTGTAATTTTATAACAAACATTTTGATTCTTAACCCTAGTTTTAAACCATTATCATGCTGGAATACCCATCCACGACCAATTTTCAATGCCATGGCTAAGGAAAGGAGGTTCTCACCCAAGATTTGAAGGTACATGCCCCGTCTATCATCCCTTTAATGCAGTGCAATTGTCCTGTTCCTTTAGCAGAAAAACACCCCCAAAGCATAATGTTTCCACCTCCATGTTTGATGGTGGGGATGGTGTTCTTGGAGTCATAGGCAGCATTCCTCCTCCTCCGAACACAGTGAGTTGAGTTGATGCCAAAGAGCTCAATTTTGGTCTCATCTGACTACAACACTTTCACCCAGTTCTCCTCTAAATCATTCAGATATTCATTGGCAAACTTCAGACAGGCCTGTGCATGTGCTTTTTTGAGCAGGGGCCTTTGTGGGTTCTTCACGGCGTAGTGTGTTACCAATTGTTTTATTGGTAACTATGGTCCCAGCTGCCTTGAGATCATTGACGAGATCTTCCAGTGTAGTTCTGGGCTGATTCCTCACCGTTCTCATGATCATTGAAACACCACGAGGTGAGATCTTGCATGGAGCCCCAGACTGAGAAAGATTAACAGTTATTTTGTGTTTCTTCCATTTGCCAATAATCATACCAACTTTTGTCACCTTCTCACCAAGCTGCTTGGCAATGGTCTTGTTGCCCATTCCAGCCTTGTGTAGGTCTACAATCTTGTCCCTGATATCCTTGGACAGCTCTTTGGTCTTGGCCATGGTGGAGAGTTTGGAATCTGATTGTTTGGTTGCTTCTGTAGACAGGTGTCTTTTATACAGGTAACAAACTGAGGGACAAACTCGGGAGTGCTCCTAATCTCAGCTCTTTACCTGTATAAAAGACACCTGGGAGCCAGAAATATTGCTGATTGACAGGGGATCAAATTCTTATTTCACTCATTAAATGCAATTTAATTTATAACTTATAACTTTAATTTATAACTAATTTATTCCCTTGCTATATACGTTTTGCAAATACAGACGGTTACATATCTTCTTTATTTATGTAGTGTATGTGAAATTATTCTTTTTTACTGACTTTTTTGGACTTTTAGGACCATTTGCTATGGGAAAGCGACAAAAAATTGCTGCGTTCAAACTTCTCAAGAGCAGAGTGGTCTCCATAAATATTAAATGTAAGAAATTTGGGAGAAGGGTCTTGATAAGAAATGTGACCAAGCACCTGATTGAGTTCCATTTTTCAGTGGCAGGGACTGGGGACCTGGAAAGGCTGAATGCAACAAGACACAGAGATATACTTAATGCAAAACTGGTAAGGATACTAACATAAAAGTGTGAATGCTTATGCGATATATGTTATAATATGATATTTCAGTTAATTTAGACATATGCAAAGTTATTAGAAATAATTGTTTGCTTTGTTTATGGGGTATGAAGTTTAGATGTGAAAAGATAAAAGCATTTTGTCATAAGCTGCAACATAAACATTTGAGAAAAAAAGAAAGGGTCTGAAAACTTTCAGAGTGCACTCTATGCTTGATACAATAGCTGTTATGATATGATAATGAATATATAGACAGTTATACATGAATGTGGATTTGTCTGGGACATATCTGGGGAAAATACACAGTTAAAAATATAATCAATGCTAAAGGCTGGTGATCAAACGCTTAGCAGCATTATCATGGGTATTAATGGGTCAGAATAAAAGGAAAGAAACTCTGAAGAAAAAAACTGAATGTATTTGCATGTTTCAGAAGTTGATCTCACTTTGCAGTCTTTGTTATATTGATCGAAGCTGTGCTCTAGAGTTGCCCTCTTACAGTTTTGATCAATCACACATATATATTACATTCAAACTGGTTCACAATGAAGCAAATGAAGTCAGGTGCATAAAGATGACACTATAGCTTCCAAAACCTAGTGAGTTGCTTTGCTGTCTCCTGTCTACAAAGGAAGAATTTCAGCGCCTCATAAATTATTTCAACAGCTCTTCATGGGCAACAGGTGGATTTTTAAGGGTACTATTTTATGAAACTGTGAATTTGGACATACTACTCTTTTCACATACTGTTTTATAGCCTACTATACAAGTAGGTTGCCATATTCAAAAGTTACATTCAGCATATATATGGTCTACACTGGATGCACTGAGTTGCTGCTATGTGGTATTGTGGTAACACTTTACAATAAGGTGTCATTTGTTAACATTAGTTAACATAACTTTAGATGTTCAACTACACTGATATTCTAGTGTAAAATAAGTTTCTTGACTAATGATGATCAGTGTTGCAAGCACTTAACTCAGAGTTTTCACAGTCAATCTCCGTGGTTAGATTAGGGTGTTAATACTGTGTTGTAAATAAAATACAAATAATCTACAACTCCATTCTTTGAATCTTCTCACATTGTTTCTTACCTGACAGTCACTGTCTCATTGATGGGTCATTAGATGGGTCATTGATGGGTCACTAAATATTCATGACCATTGTCACTCTCTGGCATATCCTCTTTCAATGACAAAACATGTTTTGGAAAATTTACAGCAATGTATTGTTTTCTTTGAACGAGTGAACAAGATGATTTTCACATCATTTTGCAAAAAAAACTCTAGCCTGCCACATCCAGTTCTCAAAAGTCTTGTGAACAAATGTTCTGTATGTATTTCTTAGCCTTATTTCAGTGACTTTAATTTTTTTGGTTTTCACTAACCACACATGAATGTTGTTTTCTCACAAACATGTGCATTCATGTTGCGTGCATATTATTGTAGCCCAGTTTGTGCTGATCACAATGTAATCAGACGTTAGCCATATGTTTTTAAGGGACTGAAAAAAGCACAAATGTCAGGGCATGTCAAAACTTCTTCACCGCCCCAAAACACCCTAAAACCCCAGAGGGTTAATGTATTAACTAACATAAACAAACAACAATACATGTATTACACTATTTCTTAATCTTTGTTATTGTTAGTTAATGAAAATACAGTTGTTCATTGTTAGTTCATGTTAGTTCACAGTGTATTAACTAATGGTAACAAGCAAAGTTTTAGTTTTAATAAAGCATTAATAAATGCTGAAATTAACATTAATTAAGATTAATAAATGCTGTTGAAGTATTGTTCATTCTTAGTTCATGTTAACTAAAGTAGTTAACTAATGTTAACTAATGAACCTTATTGTAAAGTATTACCGATATTGTATTCCTGATGTACTACACATGCTTGTACTACAACAGGGAAAGGGATTTGAAACGTTCAATTTCATAAATTCAGCATAGTCCACAAAGTGTTAGAATTTTACAAACAAGGTATCTTAAAAGGCAGCATAATTTACTAGGGTTTAGAGCTGAATGTACCAACATAACCTGTTGACATATGCTTATGCAGGACTATTTGTTAATGTTTTTTGTATTTATAAACAAACTATTTTGTTTAGTGCTGTTGAAAAATAGATTAAATATCAGATTTCCTTTATTTTGTTGTACTAAACGGCTTAAATGCAAATCATGACATTATCAGCTTAAATTTACTTAATGTAAATTAACGTAACAAATTACTCTCTGCACTCATTTTTTCTGGTGGTTTTTCTTGTGATTTCAGTTATAGTCCAGTGAATTATGGCAGACAGAGCGATTGCTTACCTCTGACATGTATCCTGCAGTCTTTGGCAGATGCTGTCAGGCTGTCGAAACAGTTTCCTGTGGGCTGTAGCTGAGTACTTGTTATTTTCATACCGGCATCAGGCTGTCTGGTGGAGTTGAGCTGTACCTGTCAGTCTCACCCCTCAATGACCTTGCTGTATCTCATCCAACTTTCATCTGCTGTCAAACGCTCTCTGTAGAATCTCATTTTGGACACATTCTTTGAATTTCAGTGTGTGTGTGTGTGTGTGTGTGTGTGTGTGTGTAAGCACAGGATGTGTGAGTGTGTCACTTAATATTCAGCAGATTGTATTGGTTGTTATGAATGAAGTCAATGAAGTCAACATGAAACGACATTTGCATCCCCAATTTATTTTGTAATTTGCCAAATTGTCCAAATTAAACAAAGTATTAAGATAGACAATTTACATTTAAATAGACAATATTGCGATTTGTGGAAATATTCAAATGTTGTGTGTGTGCAGTTAGAACACGAATGTGTATTAAACAAAGTAGTAGTAGTAGTTTTTTTTTTTATGTTGAATTATGAAAAAATGTTTAATCTTAAGATTGAATGACTGTTGTTTTATCTATTGAAGTTCATGTCACTTGACAAAATGTGTTAATTTCAGAAAACTGCAACATCACACACATACAAAGTTTGAGGTATGATGACGTATACTTCCGCAAATACATACAATAGAAATGACCGTACTGTCATTTAATATACATATGTATATAATACATCCAAGTACATTTCAATAATATAAATTGTCATTGTCAAGTGTTAAACTGAGTGATAAATGTCCATTACATTGTTTAATATAAAACAAAACATAATCTGGTTATATTAGATGTGTATTTTAGAGCTGTAATCGGGCCTTAAAAATTAAGCCCGACCTGGCCCGAGCCAGACAAGTACATTTTGATTGACAGCTTTTTAAAAGCCCGAACCCGTTTACAGCCCGATATTATTCAAATGTGTACACGCACACAGCTTGTCAAGAATGAGTCATTTATACATGTTTAACATAATTTATTTGTGAATAACGTAGGCTATTGGCCACTTGGAAGTTGGGGAAAAAAATTAATTCTCTGTAACATCGTAACATCTCAGCACTCTAAATATGCCTAGACATACACTTAGCCTATAAATAGGCCAACGCGATAATAAAAATGAGTCTTTCTTAACAAATTAAATTAAGATAAATTCTAAATTAAGATGGGTAGGCTATTTGGCAATATACCAATTAAGGCTCCGCTGGATTTGCTTTGCCACTTCTCTCCACAATCCAGCCTCAACGCGACGGTGAATAGCAGCAGAAATTTAATAAAAGAATAATGCCAACATTAGCATATATACTCTGTCTACATTATGCATTTAAGACTCAAATAATATTTCGTTATAATTTGAAAAACCCTTTCTCATTAAGGTTTTTGTGGAGAAAAAATTAAATTTAATCCACTGTAAATAAATTCAGCGTGGTCCTATGCTCACTGATGGTGCTTCCTTTTACCGCTGCTGCAAGCCTCCGTTTCACATCCTCAGCATCCATTTTCGCGTCTTTCTCACGCTAATCGAAACGCATCACATGACCGCTCATTTACAGCGCAAGACGGAGCGCAAGCCCGAGCCCGGCCCGAGCCCATGTAAAATTATTTAAATTCAGCCCGAACCCATCGGGTTTCGTCGGGTTCGGGCAAAGAAAAGAGAAAAGAGTGTATTTTATCTTATTTAAATGTAGTCCTGTAATTGTTATGTGTCACACACTTTATACCACAGACGTGTTCTGTTTTTGTCAAGGGCGTAGGTTTGCTTTTGACATTGGTGGGGACATAAAAGGGAGAAGCGACTTTTTCACCGAGAAGGAAACAACCACAGCGCGCTAAGCGTAAGTGTTTGCGTAATACTTTATTTCATTTAGAGTTGTGTACTTTGCAAGTTGCTGCTAGAACTTTTCTTTTTCGTTTCGTACATTTTAGTAGCTATTATCGTGGTGTAATTTGAAATTGTAGTTTTGATAGCACTTATTAAAATTAGACTAGTAAGCCGTCGGCGAAACCAAGCTGTTGTTATTGTTATTGCTGCCTTCCTGCAAGCACTTAAGTGTCTCGGTTTAGTTTCTATTTGAGCCATTTGCCTTGCTTTCGGGTGAATTAAGCAGTAGGCGTGACGGCTTTTTCCCCCTAATTATCGTTCGATTGAGTATTTATTTGACATCTGAAAGCTGACGCGGAAGCGTTCAGCCCTCGCGTTCAGCCTCCTCGCTTGAAGACCGACGAACGTAAAGACCTGCGACTTTTCCTGCGCGACTTTAACCGAGCAACGAAACTGACAACGCACATAGGTACTTCTTTCATTTTCTCTCTCCTCTCTTTTGCCTGCCAATTCTATCATGTGTTTTCAATATATTCCGGTTGTCACTCAACCACGCACTAACTCCTCACGCAAACGGCATCGCAATCTAGCTAACCTACGTCCTATCGCTACATCCTCTACTCCACCTCTTGCTTTTTCTGTTGGCCTCTGGAACTGTCAGTCCGCAGTTAACAAAGCAGACTTCATTTCTGCTTATTCCATACAATCTGATCTTAGCATCTTGGGCTTGACTGAGACCTGGATTCGTCCAGAAGACTCAGCAACCCCCGCTGCTCTCTCTAAGAATTTTACTTTTTCTCACACTCCGCGTCAGGCTGGGCGGGGTGGGGGCACTGGTCTGCTCATTTCTGACAATTGGAAATACACAACACATTCACCCATATGCAATCATAGCTCATTTGAATGTCATGCAATAACAGTCACAGCTCCTGTAAAACTCCAGGTTGTGGTCATTTACTGCCCTCCAGGCCAAATTCTAAACACCTTTCTAGAAGAATTGGATGGACTGCTATCCTCTTTTCCAGAAGATGGCAGTCCACTTTTGGTCTTTGGTGATTTTAACATTCATCTTAACAAGCCTTATGCTACAGACTTCCATTCCATTCTTGCCTCATTTGATCTCAAACGCCTTACCACTACGAGCACTCACAAATCTGGCAACCAACTTGACTTAATTTACACTCGCAATTGTATCGCTGACAACATCCTGGTCAAACCCCTACACGTCTCTGACCATTTCCTTATTACATTTAATATTCATCTTTCAACCTATGCATCACCAACCCCTCTACCGGTTACTTTTAGACGAAACTTACGCTCCCTCTCACCCTCACACTTTTCCTCTTTACTTTCCTCCTCTCTTCCCTCACCTATCCATTTCTCATCTCTGGATGTGGATGCAGCCACTGACACCTTATGCAACACCTTAAAGTCTTGTCTCGACGATATCTGTCCTCTTTCCACCAGGCCAGCACGGGCTACCCCCTCTAACCCCTGGCTAACTGATGTTCTTCGTGAACATCGGTCCAAACTCAGGTGAGCAGAAAGAAAACACCCGTCTGACCTGAGTATGTACCAATCGTTGCTTTCTGCTTTTTCTACTCAACTCCACACTGCCAAATCCTCATATTATCATAACAAGATCAATAGTGCTTCTGACATGCGCAATCTCTTCAAAACATTTAACTCTCTCCTCTGTCCCCCTCCACCACCACCCACAACTCACCACTACACTAACAGCTAATGATTTCGCACAATTCTTCACAGACAAAACTCGAACAATCAGCAAACAATTCTTAGCCCCTCATACACATGACCTACAACCCACTACACCCACTTCGAACACTCTCACTTTCTCCTTCTGTCCCCTCACTGAGACAGAAGTATCAAAACTTCTCCTCTCCAGCCACCCTACAACATGCCCACTTGATCCCATCCCCTCACACATTCTTCAAGCAATCTCTCCTACTGTCTTACCAGCACTCACACACATCATAAATACATCGCTCCTCACAGGCACTTTTCCAATTTCTTTTAAGCAGGCTCGGGTAACCCCACTGCTTAAGAAACCAACACTGAACACCTCACTTCTTGACAGCTACAGACCGGTCTCTCTGCTTCCATTCATAGCAAAAACCCTCGAACGAGTTTCAACCAGGTATCATTGTTCTTTTCACAGAACAACTTACTGGATCCTAACCAGTCAGGTTTCAAGAGTGGCCATTCAACTGAGACTGCGCTACTGTCAGTTACTGAAGCCTTGCGGACAGCAAAGGCTGATTCTAAATCATCAGTTCTAATTCTGCTTGATTTATCTGCTGCTTTTGACACTGTCAACCATCAGATCCTCCTGTCCACCCTCTCATCGCTGGGCATCACAGGAACTCCGCTTCGCTGGTTTGAATCCTATCTCACCGGTAGGTCATTCACGGTAACCTGGGGAGGAGAGGTATCCAAAACACATCAACTGATCACTGGGGTTCCTCAGGGATCAGTTCTTGGTCCTCTCCTCTTCTCCATATACACAACATCACTGGGTCCCATCATAGAGTCACATGGCTTCTCCTACCATTGCTATGCTGATGACACACAACTCCATCTTTCATTTCAACCAGATGATCCAACAGTACCTGCACGGATCTCAGGCTGCTTGGCGGACATCTCAACGTGGATGAAAGAACATCACCTCCAGCTTAACTTGGCAAAAACTGAGCTTCTTGTTTTTCCTTGCACTCCAAACTTACAGCATGGGTTCACCATCCAGCTGGGCTCTTCCACAATCACTTCTTCAAACTCAATCAGGAATCTGGGTGTCATCTTTGATGACCAGTTGTCTTTCAAAGATCATATTGCAAAGACTACTCGATCTTGCAGGTTTGCTTTGCACAACATCAGAAAGATCAGGACCTTTCTAACAGTGCAGGCTACACAACTTCTTGTCCAGGCCCTTGTCATCTCCAGACTGGACTACTGCAATGCTCTTTTGACTGGTCTTCCATCATGCACAATCAAACCTCTACAAATGATTTAGAATGCAGCAGCACGGCTGGTCTTCAACGAGCCCAAAAGAGCCCATGTTACACCTCTCTTTATCTCCTTGCACTGGCTCCCAATTGCAGCTCGTATCAAGTTCAAGACTCTGATGCTTGCATATAGGACAACCACAGCTACTGCACCTGCTTATCTGCACTCGCTATTGCAAATCTACACCCCCTCCAGAACTCTGAGATCTGCTAGTGAGCAACGCCTTGTGGTACCATCACAGAGAGGTGCTAAATCACTATCCAGAACATTTTCTTTTACTGTTCCGGGCTGGTGGAACGATCTTCCTACCCCTATCCGGAATGCTGATTCCCTGACAAGCTTCAAGCAACAGCTTAAAACTCATCTCTTTCAACTCTATTTGCTGTTACCATAAAAAAAATTTTTTTTTAAAAATTAATCTCTTTATTCCTTCCCTTTCTAGCTTGTACTTGTCTGAAGCACCACTTGAAATCTGGTATTATAGCACTGCCTGTGTCTGTTTGTCTCTTTAAGAAGAATCGCTCTATGTTCTTCCAACTGTATGTCGCTTTGGACAAAAGCATCTGCCAAATACCTAAATGTAAATGTAAATGTAAACCCATAACCCAACAACATCAGCATCTAGCGCTGTCTTAATCACGCTGGGTGTCTTAATCATGATTGTGTATCTTTCCGCACAACCATTTTCTCTCCTTATGCTGTCTAGGGAGCTAATAATAGCCATAGATTGCGCTTTCTCTTTCCATTTGCTCTGTTTTGTCAAACTCATCGATGCAACTTTGTTAATTCCTATGTGAACCTCTATGTTAACTGTTTTGGACTGCTGTCTTGAATTGGGTGCAGTACCTGTGAGTTGTTCTAAACAAGGTGCTGTGCTTCTCCTCAGGTGTGTACGACCATATTCTGATGCGTCCGAAAGACAAAAACATACACATATATTTAATTGTTTGATCAAAATTATTGCTAGGGACAGTTTGGCAGTCGCTGGATATTGGTAGGGACACATCCTGTGCCTTCAGACTGGAATCTCATTTAAGATTGTGGAATACGCTCTGGAATCTGACCTTAATTGTATTCTGTTTACAGTTGCCAAGCAACTTTGCTTCTAGTTTGCAAAAAAAAAGAAAAAGCAATAAAACACATCTACACAGATCAAAAAATCCATATATTTGATTTCAAAAGTTCTAAACCCTTGAGATATATCACACCTGACCTTTTCTGTACAACATCTGGATCACATCTGCTCCTAGTAGTGAGGGATTCAGTCTCACTCCACAGACTCCATAGACAGCTCTGACCGGCCAGCAAACTTTTAAATTTGAACCAGCAACCAAAGTATAGAAAAGCTATTTATTCTGGTTGGCTGAATAAAATCCATAAGATAGTGTATTTGAATCTGATAAATTTGTTATTTGTTGAATTTGTTAAAGTAATGGGCTATCAATGGACCATTAAGTAATGGGTTTAGTAGTGGTTAGTGGGTTTGTTATCAAAGCATCATTGCCATGTTTTACTTGTATTTGGAATCATAACATACAATAGACATTACTTAGTAGCATTTATCTTCATTCCTTTCTTAGAATATCACATTTAAGTTTTTTGAAAGTATGGCTTTAATCTGTATTTGTGTAACTTGTTTTGTTATGTCACTGACCGCACTTGCTTATAATTGGTCGCCAGCCCATCTCTGCATAGCATTCCTGCCCAACGCCACCTCACTCTCTTCATGGCAGCCAAATAAATCAAGAAAACTGCTATCTTTGTCCTTTCATTAATAGGCTCAACATGCGTCCATACAAAGCCCAGCTATTCTGTGAATGGACTTTGATTGAAGGCTAGGCTCGTTCAGCAGTGCTGTTTTATTCTTGTGCTGTAGCAGTTTGTCTGGCTGTCACAGCACTAATTTATTACTAAAAGATGAGACAGTTTTCACAGCAGTCCTTACTGGGAAAGGCCTGAGCTGCAGTGTAAACTGAGAACAGCTTTGCTGCTGCTAACGAATGACACCCTTTCAGAAAGCTCATGTAGTTGTTAGGTCCTTTTACGATTACATGGGAACTAATTTTTAAAAATAAATAAACAAATAAATGATGTGCACGGGTAAATCAATTATAATAAACACTGAAAAACAGCCAAAATATAAAGCATGATGCCTGCAATACCAAGGTTATGGGTTCAACTCCCAGGGAAAAAATACATGCCTTGCTGTAACGATCGAGTCCACTGGAGGCACCGTACAATGTGAATATCCTAACATAAATCCAAACAATGACTTGAAACAGACTTGACCTGATGAGACTTGACTTGACAATGAAACAGATCAGACTCACCAACAGCGGGTTACCACATTAATACACAACAAGGAACAATTGGAACATGAGGGCTACTTATACTCAACAATGAGGGTAACATGACACAAACCAACCAATGAGAAACACTGAACATGACATAGCAACCAATCAGAAAACAGAACAGAGAATACCATGGCAAAACATGAACTAATCAGAACATGACACATGGACAAGCAGGATAACATGAGGAAGCAAAGGAAGCAAGACACAAACAGGAACCATGACTACACTACAAAATAAAAGACATGAAAACATGAACATGAAACAAACCCAAAACAAAACCCAAACCCCATGTTACATATCCCCCATAGGCGCTGGCTTGACTGGCATGACGTGAGCAGGCGCTGGCTTGACTGGCATGACATGAGCAGGCGCTGGCTCGGTAGGCGTGACATTAGCAGGCGCTGGCTCGGCAGGCGTGATGTTAGCCAGCGCTGGCCCATCCCTGGAGCAGCAGGTTTGACATGACCCATCCCTGGAGCAGCAGACATGACGTGAGTAGGCCCTGGAACAACAGGCTTGACGTGAGCAGGCCCTGGAATGACGTGAGTAGGCTCTGATGCAGCAGACATGATGCGAGTAGGCCCTGGAACAGCAGGCTTGACGTGAACAGGCCTTGGAGCAGTAGGCTTGATGTGAGCAGGCCTTGGAGCAGCAGGTGTGACGTGAGCAGGCAGGATGTGAACAGGTTCAGGCTGGACAGGAATGGCGTGAGCAGGTTTAGGCCTAACAGGCCTGGCATGAGCAGGTTTTGGTGTAGGGGGTACTGTGGGATTGTGGGACTTGTTGGGCAATCCCAACAGTAAAATGTAACCCAGCCAGCAATAGAGCATGATCAATATATTCTGCAAGAGTCCAATGTATTTTCCCTCCAGGTAACTGGGAGAGTACGGGTTCATTAAGACCCACCCGAAAGATGTCCTTAAGGGCCACATGGTTAAAGCCAACCAAATGGCACAGTGCACAAAAGTTCTCAACATAATTCTCAATGGCCTGGTTACCTTGGCGAAGGCAGAGGAGCTGTGAAACTGCTGGGTTCATTTTGTGCAGTTTATTGATACAACGTGAATATCCAAACATAAATGCAAACAATGACTTGAAACAGACTTGACCTGATGAGACTTGACTTGACAATGAACAGACTTGACTGGACTGGACTTGACTTGACTTGGCTTGGCTTGACAATGAAACAGATCAGACTCACCAACAGCAGGTTACCATATTAATACACGACAAGGAACAATGGGAACATGAGGGCTTCTTATACTCAACAATGAGGGTAACATGACACAAACCAACCAATGAGAAACACTGAACATGACATAGCAACCAATCAGAAAACAGAACAGAGTACACCATGGCAAAACATGAACGTTGAATAAGAACATGAATGTTTTAAATCCAAAACATGTCTAAAAAGGTGACTAAAATTCCTTGATTGCATGCTAACTGTTTTTATGCTAGCAGGCTGAGTAATGGCGGTTTAAAATGGCAGACTGTCAGGCCCTGTCACATTACGTCAGGCTCTGTCACATTCCTGTGTGACAGGGCCTGACAGTTCTGTGATACGGCCTTACAAAATGAATTGCATTGTTCTTCTTTATTACCTTTATTGCATATAATATGTATTTAACACATGCCACAGTAAAACATTATTTGAATAAATAGACATTACACTGTAAATTTGAAGCTTTTTATGCTCATTGACAAACTTTTAGAATTTTGCCCCTCTTTTACCTAGGCCTATGTAGCACTGCTTTTGAGGACGCACTTTGTATTTTAATGATATTTCAATACATATATAGATATAATAAAATTACAATTATAATAATAATTTAAAATTTGACTGCTTATCAAAACTTAAATAAAGAACACAAAACATAACTTTTCCTACTACAACATAATCAGTAAAGTCAGGCCCTGTCACAGCACTGTCAGTTCTGTCACACAGGACATTATGATATTAAAATGTAACATTTAAGGAAATATTGATTAATTAATCTCTTTAACTGGGTATATATCCAATATTATGTTTTTGTAAAAAACTCCTATGTAAAGGTAGTTTTTTTTTGTTTGTTTTTTTAACTATATGAGTGCCTGTATGAGTATTCTGTGATTTTATGTACTACAGTTGATCAAAACGTAGCTTATATTTCTTATAGGAATCATAAAACCATGTTAGATGCAATCAGGGACATGTGATCAATAAGAAAATGCTATTTGTATCAAAAAAATTAATTAGGAAACCATTCTAACATATACAAATGTGTCTGACATATACAAATGTGTGACGGGGCCTTACATTTTTGGGGTGAAATACATATAAAAATTTATTTTATTCAATTATAAAAAAAAAGCTGAGATGGCACGATATGTGTTTCTCATAGTTGAACATGTCCTCTATATGACTTGATGTTCAAAATTAATAATTAGATTTTTTTTTTTTTCAAGATTTTTTTAAGTGGAAATTTTACACAGTTGAATTGTGTTGTAGTTCTGACTTACAAATACAAGCATGTAAGAATGTTAGCAAGCTGACAATAATGAATCTGAGTTTTAGTGAGCACACCTAAAGCTCTAACATTACCCTTTATGTTTACAGAGTTGTCAACCACAAATTTTACCATCTTACATTGGCTACCAACTAAACTTTGGCTAAAATATAGTCATGGCCTAATTCCAAATAAAGCGACCATTCTAATGCATGTGTATTACTTGACAGAGCTTTATCAGTTAACAGAAACCACAGTCTTGGTCACATCCCTAAATTCTCTTTAGACCATTTTCCATTTTCTTAGGGTATATGTCGAACGTCACCTGACCCCCAAACTGTTCCCTGGGCACTGCAACAATATGGCTGCCCACTGCTCACGGTGTGTGTCTGAGAGTGCAAGTGTACACTGTGTTCACGGTGTGCATTTTTTGTGAAATATCAGGACACACATTTGTGTGTGTGTGTGTGTCTGTGTAATCAGTTAAACTAGCTAGCTGTTTTTTCTTGTTGATGTTTTATTCACTTTGTATTTGTTAATGTTAGTGAAAATAATTTAAAAAAATAAATAAATAAATAAAATTTATATCAATTCACACATGTGATGGACATTGGTTATGATCATCTTTGGTATCTACTTTAAAATTATCTTGAGTAAAACAGCTTCGTACTTACTGAAGCATTGGCAAAACGCCTGGACCAGAAGTGACGAGAACCGTTATGGAAATCTGTTGTGCATAACCCCTTTTGTAGTTTGATTTCTGCACTGTGTAGATTAGAAAAAGTCATGTAAAAGACAGTATGACTTAAAGTTATTCCGTATGCTTAACACTGAATTTAGACACAATGTATTTTTACATTTTGTAAAAATGATATCTATTATTACTAGAATAAGCAAAGTCAGCAAAGTCATCTTCTGCTCCTCTAGCTTGATTGCGGGCTAATTACATAGTGATGCAAAATTAGCAAATGTCACCCAAGTCTCTGTTTAATAGTCTTTATTGTTTGATAATGTTTTCCTAACTGTGTGCATAAGTACTTGTTTGATTGTGGGTTCAACTGTTGGACCATGAATGCTATTTAAATATACGGTATATATATATATATATATATATATATATATATATATATATGCAGCACAGCAGATAAGACAGGCGGAATATGGGGAAAACATAATGCATTTAATTTCTACCATGCTGACGCAAGCATCTCTCTAAGGGCACTTGTACACAGTGTGCATGTTTCTGTGGGACATAAAAAGCTTTTATTTGGTTAGAGTGTCTCTGAAGTCTGTTTTCCTGGATTTGGTATGTCTCTGAAAAGACAGCAAGGAAAATAGGTTGGTGATAATTGAAGCTCCTCACAAAAACATCTTAATGCTATTTAGAGAGCTGCTGTAACATGAGGGCCTGTACACACTGATAAATAGCTGAGTTTCAGTAGAGCACGGTTTGAAACTCTGTGAATGATGACGATGAAGAAGAGGAATGCTGAGGTCAAGGGGAATATTTGAAGCAAAACACATCTCTATTTTGTCCAAGTCCTGGGGCCAGATTTACTAACAGCTTGCACCAGTACAAACCGTCTTTTGACATTAAAATAGTACTGTCAGGATTTACTAAAGATGCACAGTGAAGTTGTTTACCATCTTACGTTCAGCATGGGTGAATTAAGGTTGTTTTGTAGACTTCGGATCAAGGTTGAATTAGGTGTTGATTTTGCAAATGTCTCTTCTGCTCACAATCCTGCATTTATTTGATCCATAGTACAGCAAAAACATCTTGGTTACATATGGTAACCCTCGTTCCCTGATGGAGGGAATGGAGATGTTGTGTCGAATAAAGGACACTAGGGGTCGCTCTTGGGAGCCCAAACACCTCTGGCAGCTTTGAGAATGGGCCAATGAAATTGGGTGTGCAGAATTTTCATAGCTGGCCACGTCCCGGACATCCGGGTATAAATAGGGCAGCTTAGCATCTGCTCACTCGTTCTATTCTGAGGAGTCGAGTAGCAATTCAACTACACCCAAAGGCAGTCCGGAGTTGTGGCAGGAAGGACACATCGTGTCCGTTCCCTCCATCAGGGAATGAGGGTTACCATACATATCCAAGACGTTTCCCTTCTGTCGTTCTCTTCGACGTTGTGTCGAATGAAGGACACTAGGGGTCCCAGTGAAAAATGCCAGGAACTTGCGGACTACATCATGAGTGTAAGGAGTGCAAAATAATAACAGGTTTAAGTGTTAGTTAAATGCAACTCACATCTTCGTGACCTTCCAATGCACAAGAGCCTACAGCCGGCCTTTCCTCACCTTTGGCTGAGAATCTTGGAGGAACATTGGGACAGTGGCTGTTCCCCACAGGGAACACACCCTGCCCAGGGGGGAGGTATTCGTGTGAAAAAATACACCTAGGGACTCGCACTGGGGGAGTACTACGAAGGGATGATTCTGAGGCTCCATGTAAGGATAGACTGCTGGACTCAGAACCTAAGACAGAGCCTGTCTTGAGGGGAACACCACATCTCTAAGGAATATAGGTGGGAATACACACATGGAGCCACATTAGGAGTGACTACATGTGGAGCACCAACCCAATATGAGAGTTCACAAGAGGCAACCTAACCTCATATTGGATTCTGATAACCAGTTCCTAAAGTGATAGAAGGAGGTAGTTCAGGGTTCACTCAAGGAAACTTACTGAACTGAAAAAGCGTAATCACCCAAGTGAAGGGAAAAAGGCTGTAGCAAGCTTCTACACCATACCAGTTCCCGGAGTCGCACAGGACTCTGAGGACCCTGGTTCCATTCAAGGATTGCAGAATCTAGCGAATGTGATAGGTGTTGCCCAACCTGCAGCTCTATAGATGTCTGTTAAGAGGTCCCAATCACCAGGGCCATCCCAGGCAGCGATTCCCCCAGTCAAGTGGCTCTCACTTCTGATGGGGCAGGGTATACCTCTGGCCTGGTAGGCCATATGGGTTGCATCCAAAACCAGTGGGACATCTGACTTGGAGGCAGTAATTTCCGAGAGCATTCCATTTTAGTAAGCATAGGTATGGACTGGGCAAAACATGTACAGGTTGGGATCCCCTTCCTGGGAAGGGATGGCTTGCAAGATGATCACCTGGTGTCTGAAGGGGCGGTGGGTACCTTGGACACTTATCCGGGCTGGGGTCTCAAGACAACGTGAGAGTTTGCAGGCACGAATTCTAGGCATGAATTATAGATGGAGAGGGCTTGGGGTGGTTTCCCACTCTGTGAGCATAGTCAGGAAGGTCGTCTTCATGGAGAGGGACTGACTGAGGTCTTCACTGAGGTCGACTGACTGATGGGCTCAAAAGGATCTTGTCGTAGGCACTGGAAGACCACAGACACATCTCCAGAGGGGATGAGGTGCAGCCTAATAGGTTCAGCCTCCTGGTACTTCAGAAAAATCGGATAACCAAATCAAGCTTCCTCAATGATCTGCCCTCTAAGATTAAGATGCATCTGGAAATTTGTTCTAGGGAACCCCTGCCCGTAGAAATGAAATGTCTTCCATAGAAATTGAAGGTCTTCTGACCTACTGGTGTGATGTTTACACGGTGTGAAACTTGGTGATATGCCCATCTCAAGACCCGGGTATGCAGTCTGTGCTGTAGCGGTCTCATGTGCATCAGACTCAATGGCGTGACCGCAGCTGAGAATGCCATGTGGCGAGGAGCTTCTGTAAGTGTTCCAGAGGAGTTGCTATTTGCACTTAAGAGTTCTTACACAGCTTAGCACTGACTGGGTACGGCCTTGTGAGAGGCATACGGTAATATTGACCAAGTCCAGTTGTAAACCAAGAAAAGAAACTGCTCTAGGGACAGTTGCTCTTTTCCCAGATGACCTGAAGTCCCAAACGGGCTAGGTGGTTGAGAACCATGTCCCTGTGAGTGCAAACCAACTCTCAAGAGTGTGCTAGATTTATCCAGTCGCTGAGGCAGTTGAGAATGCATATGCCCACTTCCCTGGATTGCGTAGCCGGGTTGGATGGTTTAGAGAAGTTGACGAGAGGGATTAGACTCCCCATCAGAGCTCAAGGAAACCATCCTGACGTACCTGGAGTGGGGACATTATGGCTGGTCGGAGCAAAAAAACACTGGCTGGAGGTAAGAAGCCCCGAAGACCACCGAGTGTTTTGCCAAATGAATTTGTCTGATAGAACATGGTCAGAGGATCACCTTAACCCAGGAGGTTGTCTGAATGACGAATCTGGTACTGTCAAACATGTGGACACACAGGGTATGTGCTCGATATGTTTTAGTTTGATACATCAGTGCCTGGCCACCTCATGGAGGGCCAGGAAACTGTGATAATAAACCAGGTAGAAGGAATGGCTCTAAGACCACATCGTAGCGATGCGCCAGAGCGTTGAAGGAAGCCGAATCCCTCTCTCGTCCCCCTAACGAGAGAGGATCCGGGTAGGTTAGTGAACCTTCTACCCTGGGTAGTTCGTCACAGGGACGTGTCAAACCCGTCGTGGAGGACAGGTTGATGATGCTACCTTCTGTGCATCATTCCTGAAGCCTATGGGACCGGCTGGTTGAAATCACAGCATTTCAACCAGGTTAAGCCACTGGTGGTGCTCCTGGACCACCGTGGTGGACATCACTCTACCCAGAGCCTGCGTTGCGACTTTCAACTCTCGGAAGCGTAGTCGATTACCAAATGCAGTACCTGCAATTACTCTGAGTCGAGATCCCTCTCGTGCAGATCTCATAACACCTTAGCCTGGCAGCCCGCAGGATGGCCACAGTGTGCATGGCGAACGCAGCCTGTCCAGAAGCCGTGGAAGCCCCAGGGGGCAGCGAACCACGGGCAACTGTACCGAATGCGCCAACAAGCCAAAACAAATTAATTTTAAAGCAAAACTGAAAGCAAACTGCGTTTACTGTTATATTTAATATTTTATGTTTTCCTATGGATTATTTTAGTTATTTATTTATTTTTCAACCTTCCAGGGTTTTTTAGGGGCCTTTACGTGGTCAAAACGCCGCAGAGGCTGGGACTGGCACAGGGGCTCTACGGCGCCACCTGAAACACAGTCAGAACTTGATGTATAGCTCACACATATATGTAAAAAAAACACATGCTCTGGAAGTTGATATACTAATCTGAGGATTTTCCACCGATTGCCACCAAACTCAGATGATCACAAGACATTGGGGATGCAAAATTACCAGGGGAACAGTTTGGCCATGGTGAGGCGAAGTTATGGCGAGAAATGAGAAACAGGAAGTGTCTAATAACTATTGCACATATTGTCTGATTCTTATGAAACTTCAGCAGTTTGTTCGGTGTATGATGCTGATCTCATACATGTGACTATTAGGAGTCAAAGTTACGAGGAGTAAATTATCACATTAAATGGTTATTTATACTGTATATGTAAATATACATGACTGTAATGGAAGGAGCGGGTCTCGAACCCGGGTCTCCGGTATGGGAGGCGGGCACACTAACAAGGAGTCTAAAGACTGCAGCCTCTATTGTCAGTCGCTAGTGCACTCTTTAAATGCCCTGGTCTTTAATGGGGAGTGTTGCTCAGATCGTTTCTACAGAATCCCCCATAACTGCTCAAGAGTGCTAAGACTGGGTGAAATACATGTCCACTGAAGGATTTTTACCTTGGGAGAATCTTCACTGTCATGCTGAAAAAATACCCAACAATGCAGGGAATGAGGAGAGGGTAGCATCTTCAGTTTCAGCTTTTTGTATTACATCACACAGTGGTGTGTGAATTCATGACAGTGTTGATAAAGCACAACACCTTCAGCCCTTATATATCCCAATATAAGAGCTTTACTACTAGTGAACGTCACTGTGGGAACCAGGCACTTCTCACTGTACTCCTTCTCTAGCAACACCAGAACATTTTGGATGCTTTGAATGTCCTTGGTTGAGACAAGAGTATGGATTCCCAAAAGTCTATATTTTGTAAATACAAGCCTTGGAAGAGGCTAAATGAGTTTATTGTGCTTTGGCAACCGTAGGTAATTCTAGTGGTGACAACAACCATGCATGTCACTTCTGCAGGTTGTGTCATACTCTGTGAGGTAAATTGTCACTCTTTTCATAGCTTTTGCTGGCTCTAAGACACTTGCATGGTATTTATCCTGCTCTTTTTCCAGCCAAAATTCACTAATCACTAAATGAAAACTTAAAGTGAAGACTTGATTATTTCAGGAGCCTTGTCACAAGTCCATTGTTTTTTAATGTCAGTGGTACGTCTGCTATATTTCCACACTTAAACACTTATGTACCCATCTAGGCAACATAAACTGATCTGATGTAACCTACAAGAGTCAAGAAAGGAGTGGAGAGCACTGCACTTCTCTGTGCTGATGTTTTACAGTGCTTGAGTGTTTGTGTTTTTTTAAACGGGTGAATATTTCTTTGTTTATAGTTTGTGAGGTGAGAAACAAAAGTGCTGCTGATGGGGGATGGGAGAGGATAAAAGAAATGTGGGGGCTGGGAGAGAGAAAAAGAGACATTCAGAGCTCTGATGGGGTGCCTTTGAAAAATAAAAGAAAAAACTAAAATTTAGAGACAGCCAGATGAAAATAATAAATATGTAGCATCATGGAACATTTAAGGATGTGAAGGGAGAGAGAAGAGAAATAGAACAGAAGAGGAGAGGACAAAATCAAACATGAAAGGAATTAAAGAAATTATATTCAAAGAAATTATAATTAAAGAAAATTGTGTGCAAATTCTGCAGTTATTGCAGAATTAACATGCCTTCTTTTCTCCTCAAGTGATTTGTCTAGCCATCTTTTCATTTTGGCTTTATATTTTAGCATCATCTCTTTCATTTCTGGGATTGGAGAGATGGGCAGCGCAAGAAGCAGTGTGTGATGGAGTGTGAGCTAGTGTAGAAAACTATTGATTTTCCTGTACCAACCTGGGTAGATTAAGAAATGCCAATACTGGGATTCCTCCCGGACTCTCTGGTTCATGTTAAGTTCACTTGTCATTTTCTATAATTGTGATAAAATCAAGATCCTTAACTCTGATGTAGTTATCCAACACTGACTGCCTGTGGGCGGCTGATTGAATTAGACGGCTATGTTTGTCCATTAGAGAAAGACAGAGAGAGAACATACTCTCTTTATGAGCTCTTCTTAAAAAAATTGAGAATGTAGAGTTAGCATTAATAAACTAATTATGAGCACTCAAAAGATGGACAGTTCCTACAGTAGTTATGTTGAAATTATTATATGATAGGAGGATAAACTGGTGTTCCTTGTTTACACACTACGACACACTGTTAAAGGAATAATGGAGCTTCTGTCATTATTTACTTGACAAGCAATGACATTTGTTGACATCGTAGTCCATTGTAATTTTTGTTTTTGTTTTTTTTCACTTAATTTAATTTTCATGAGAAACTTATTGTTCAAAGTAGCTATGAACCATGAAGTGTGTTTAGGGTCATTGTCCTGCTGGAAGTCCAGTGTCAGCACCACGAGTGGGACCGGGGCATCTGGCCCGGCCACTTCAGTCCAGTCCCTGCGCACCCAAAGTCTACCGAGAGGGAACACTGTTCTACACCATCCACCTTTTTTTTTTCCCCCCCTTTCTTTTTTTCTGTCCATGTTTAGTGCATTACATACCTTGACACAAGAATATTAACATGAGAATTATTTTATATTTTTTTATATTTAAATTGGTTGAATCAGTGTTTATACTGATTCACTTTCAGCTTACACTACTACTGTTTAACATTTTGTGGTTACGATTAGGCCTCTAGGGTCAGAGCAGAGCATTACTGGCCTATATTTATTTATTTATAAATATACCTATATTTATTTATTAATAACATATATTTTAGACATACAGTGCCTATAGAAAATCATCAAACCCTTTTGAAATAGTTACTTTATTTGTCATACAGCCTGAAATCAAATCCCATTCCAAATAACTTTTCCAGCTTTATTTACAATTTGAAAAAAAAAAAAGAAATGGTTATTTACAGAACGAAAAAACACAACAGTTCTGTAAAGTAATGCCATTCTTCCAAATTATGTGGTGAGTGGCAATGGACTGCTCTCTTCAAATCCATACACAGATTTTATATTGGACTTATGTGTGAGTGCGACATCATGCCACCCTGCCATACAGACCAGCTTTGTGTAAAGTCAAGTCAAGTCAGCTTTATTTATATAGCGCTTTTTACAATACAAATTGTGTCAAAGCAACTTTACAGTATCAAATAGGAAAGTAATATATCAATAATGCAAAAAGAAACCGTAAACAATTTTAGTTCGAGGAAATTAATCAATAGTTCCATATTAATAAATTGATTGTCCCAAATTAATTGTCCCCAATTTAGTTGTCCCCAACTGAGCAAGCCATAGGCAACAGTGGCAAAAAAACAGGCTCAGTCGGGGGGGTCAGTTCTCCTCTGACCAATAAACAAGTAGTTTATACTCCCATACAGACCTGTAGAGGTGGTCTGAAGCTTGGGAGATAGTTGTCACATGCACAGAGTGACCAGACCCAGCCATAAAGCCATGTAAGTCCTTTCAAGTTGCCTTTGTCCTAGTGGCCCCACACGCTTTCCACTTCTTAATGATGCTCCACTGCTATTGATGTCAGGTGGGGCAATGAGCCTGTTGTTCAATCTGGAAGTTGATGGTTTGCACCTGAGCAAGTTTATAATGGAAGGGTAGACCAGGTACAGTTGGTACACTTTTTGCTTCTTCCGTTAACACACCAAACACGTGATTTTTCACATGACATTTCCTTTACTTGTCTACTAAAATATTAATAATTATTAACATCTTAAGTAGGTCATACAGTCATGTGAAAAAGTTAGAACACCCTATTGAATTCCGTGGTTTTCTGTATCAGGATATAATAAAACATTATCTGGCCCTTGGCAGGTCTTAACATTTGGAAACAACAATTCTCAGATAAACAACATTATATGACAAATCACACCGTGTCATTATTTATTTACCAAAAATAAAGCCAAGATGGAAAAGCCATGTGTGACAAAATTAGGACACCCTATGATTCAGTTGCTTGTAGATCCACTTTTGCAGTAATAACTTACTTAATAACTTAAGTAATAATTTCCTGTATGACTTTATCAGTCTCTCATATCGTTCTGGGGGGATTTTGGCCCACTCTTCTTTACAAAGTTGCTGTAGTTAATTGAGGCCACTGCAACACGTTCATTCTTTTCTTTTCAGACGTTCTGTTGTAGATTTGCTGATGTGCTTGGGATCACTGTCCTGTTGCATGACCCAATTTTGGTCAAGCTTTAGCTGTCAGACGGATGGCCTCATATTTGACTTTGGATAATTTGGTATACAGAGGAGTTCATGGTCGCCTCAATGACTGTGAGGTCCCTAGGTCCTGTGGCTACAAAACAAGCCCAAAATCATCAGCCCTCCACTTGTATGTGTGACTTTTGATTATGGCCAAACATCTCCACTCTGGTCTCATCTGTTCAAAGGACATTGTTCTAGAAGTCTTATGGTTTGTTTAAATGCAACTTTGCAAACCTAAACCATGCTGCCATGCTTTTTTAGATAGAAGAGGTTTTCTTCTGGCAAGCCTTTCAAAAATGCCATACTTGTCCCATATTTTTCTAATTGTACTATCATGAACTTTTTCATTTAAAATGTTAACTGAGGCCTGTCGAGTCTGTGGTGAAGTTCTTGGGTTGTCTGCCAATTCTTTGAGTATTATATGGTCTGATCTTGGGGTGAACTTCCTGGGTAGTCCACTTCTGGGTCGATTGGTGTCTGTCTTGAATGTCTTCCACTTGTGGGTAATCTTCCTCACTGTGGATGGACTTCAAATTTTTTGGAAATGGCCGTGTTACTCTTCCCAGATAGATGGCAGCAAAAGTTGCTTCTCCAAGATCATTGCTGATGTCTTTTCTCTTTGGCACTGTGTTAACACACACCTGAAAGCTCCAGTGCAGCAAACTGCCAAGATGTCTGCTTTTATATGTCCTAACTCTTTCTGATGATCAGTTAATCAAAGGCATTTGATTAGCAGTGCCTAACTGCTATTTACCCTCTTAAATCCTATGTTAGGAGTAAGGGTGTCCTAACTTTGTGACACATGGCTTGTCCATTTTGGTTTTATTTTTATTAAATAAATAATGACATGGTGTAAAATGTCATGTATTGTTGTTCATCAGAGGTTTTATTTTCCAAAATGTTTAGACCTGCCAAGGAACAGATATTTTTTTTATGTCCTGATATAGAAAACCATGGAATTCAATAGGGTGTCCTAACTTTTTCATATGACTGTATTTGCCACAATTAGCTCATAAACACAAGAAGCTTTTTTGTTCCAACTGTACCCATGTCGGTATTTTATTTAATTATTTGTTTGGTTAAATGTAGTTCATTTGTAAAACATTGTAAAATAAAGGGTGCTAATACACATGTGTGAAGCAAATATCACAGATCAGACTAAGTTATTTAAGGTGTTTCAAATGTACCCCTATACCAACTGTACCCGGTGTACCCTTTAAACTAAGGGGCTGATTGCCTGGGCCTGAAAATGAACCAGGCATTTCACTGATTCATTTTTAATAATTTTAAATTATATTTTTACTTTAATGATGAGGGTTATAATGTGTATGTGCAGCTCAAAAAGTTAGAATTCATTTATTTTATTTTCCTGGGTGTAATGTGAAACAGGTTTTCACAGGGTATGATGATTTTCTATAGGCACTGTATATATTTTATTGTAAATATACAGGTGCTGGTCATATAATTAGAATGTCATCAAAAAGTTGATTTATTTCACTAATTCCATTCAAAAAGTGAAACTTGTATATTATATTAATTCATTATATGAATATATGATATATTTCAAATGTTTATTTCTTTTAATTTTGATGATTATAACTGACAACTAATGAACTCCAAATTCAGTATCTCAGAAAATTAGAATTTTGTGAAAAGGTTCAGTATTGAAGACACCTGGTGGCACACTCTTATCAGCTAATTAACTCAAAACACCTGCAAAGGCCTTTAAATGGTCTCTCAGTCTAGTTCTATAGGCTACACAATCATGGGGAAGACTTGACAGTTGTCCAAAAGACGACCATTGACACCTTGCACAAGGAGGGCAAGACACAAAAGGTTATTGCAAAAGAGGCTGGCTGTTCACAGAGCTCTGTGTCCAAGCACATTAATAGAGAGGCAAAGGGAAGGAAAAGATGTGGTAGAAAAAAGTGTACAAGCAATAGGGATAACCACACCCTGGAGAGGATTGTGAAACAAAACCCATTCAAAAATGTGGGGGAGATTCTCAAAGAGTGGACTGCAGCTGGAGTCAGTGCTTCAAGAACCACTAGGCACAGACGTATGCAAGACATGGGTTTCAGCTGTCGCATTCCTTGTGTCAAGCCACTCTTGAACAACAGACAGCTGCTGAGTGGTCCAAAGTTATGTTCCCTGATGAAAGTAAATTTTGCATTTCCTTTGGAAATCAGGGTCCCAGAGTCTGGAGGAAGAGAGGAGAGGCACAGAATCCACGTTGCTTGTTGCCAGTGTAAAGTTTCCACAGTCTGTGATGGTTTGGGGTGCCATGTCATCTGCTGGTGTTGGTCCACTGTGTTTTCTGAGGTCCAAGGTCAACGCAGCCATATACCAGGAAGTTTTAGAGGACTTCATGCTTCCTGCTGCTGACCAACTTTATGGAGATGCAGATTTCATTTTCCAAAAGGACTTGGCACCTGCACACAGTGCCAAAGCTACTAGTACCTGGTTTAAGGACCATGGTATCCCTGTTCTTAATTGGCAAGCAAACTCGCCTGACCTTAACCCCATAGAAAACCTATGGGGTATTGTGAAGAGGAAGATGCGATATGCCAGACCCAACAATGCAGAAGAGCTGAAGGCCACTATCAGAGCAACCTGGGCTCTCATAACACCTGAGCAGTGCCACAGACTGATCGACTCCATACCACGCCACATTGCTGCAGTAATTCAGGCAAAAGGAGCCCCAAGTAAGTATTGAGTGCTGTACATGCTCATACTTTCATGTTCATACTTTTCAGTTGGCCAAGATTTCTAAAAATCCTTTCTTTGTATTGGTCTTAAGTAATATTCTAATTTTCTGAGATACTGAATTTGGGATTTTCATTAGTTGTCAGTTATAATCATCAAAATTAAAAGAAATAAACATTTGAAATATATCAGTCTGTGTGTAATGAATGAATGTAATATACAAATTTCACTTTTTGAATGCAATTAGTGAAATAAATCAACTTTTTGATGATATTCTAATTATATGACCAGCACCTGTATATTATGTACATATATAGAATATTCGTCATTTATGTTGATATTATCTATTTAAATACAAAAGATGTCATGTATAATAAAACTGATAAAACATGCATACATAATTTTTGAATATATGTTGTTTTCATAAATGTATGTGTATAAATTAAATAGATGGTCACTACATGTAATACCATATTAGAAAAATCATCATATAGATATTTTTAACATGTATACATAGACAAAAATATTCTATACATATTCTAAATTTATTTATAAAGCACCACAAAGTGTACCAAAGTGATTTACAATTTCATAAGAATAAAATAGAATATAATAAAATACAAATAAAACAGAATACTTGTTTTACAGAATACACACCAAAAAAAATCAATAACAGACAAACAACACAAATGCATCTAATCCAATCTAATGGGCCTTACAAAGTACCAAAGGCCTTATCAAACAAATATGTCTTGAGATGAGTTTTACACATGTTTACAGAGGTATGGGAAGTTTTTTTTCTGTCTTCATACAGATATATCCAGAGGATGTATGTATGCGATGATGATAATATGTTACCTTTGGTGAATGGCAGTATAATTCTTAAAATAGGTCAATATGCCGCAGATTACATTTTCATATGGGTGAATACATTTACTGTAGACTATCAAGTCTGTACATAGCAAGGATAAATTGCACCCTACCTCTGTGTTTGGACGTCTGTGTATGGCCGTTGAGTGTACACAAACACAGACGTCTTATTAAGACACTTATACCGACATGTAATTACAGCATCTACATCTCGCATGGGAGCCATCATACAAGGTACTTAAAGCTTCTTGCAGTAAATGAGTACCGTTTACTGCCTGCTAGTTTGTAATTGGGCTCCTACTGAACACCTGCTCAGCTGATTTCATGATGTTGTAAACATGACCGTTCTCATTACAGTTAGGAAGTCTAATAAAAAAAAAAAAAAGTGGTAACACTTTCTATGAAACCCATATTTATTATACATTATAAGGGTATTCTTAAGGCACTATAATGAATGCATAATGCATTATAAAAAACCTTATAATATGTTATATCATCTTATGAATATTCATAAGTTTTAATGTATTATAATACTTACTTATTTGTGGTTATAACTTTTAAGAGTATGATGAATTATAACAAACAATGAACACATTGCATCCACTTAAGTTACACTGTTAAAAATCACTGTAAAAAAACACCAAATTTTGACAGTAACACGCTGTTTTCCATTAAAACAGTGCATTCTGGGTAATATTTGTCGTTTTCGAGAAAGTGACATCCGATGGGTTTTCCCAGATTGCATCATATATAGTCCACCTGACACAGAGAATGAAAAGTAATGAGTGAATTCAGACACTGATGAACAGCTGCTGTTAATGAGCAGATTCACTGATTAAAAGAGAAACAAGACAAACACAAGTACAACTGACTTCAGCCACAGCCTTAGATTAAATCAACTGAAGATTTAAACAACACACAGCTTTATCAGCCTCACACATTTACAATCAGACTGACTTTATTTCTGTCAGACATCTACAGATGATCTTATTCAGAATTAACAATGGTTTAGATGATGAAGTTTTAGTTTTGCTTGACATTTCCATTGTGGATATCAGTGTTTGCTTTAGCTGGGCTTCTGACCCTTGACTTTTGAACATTACTTTTAAATTTTCTTTTGACTGCTATAACTGTGTCTTTAAGATGCATTAGCTGTGGTAACGCTGTTATGGTTGTAAGCATTTTTGCAACAAACATCGTTTTCCAGACTGACTTTGGTCTTTGCTGGATTCATTTGGAGTATTATTAAGAGTGTTGAGTTGTATTTTACTTTTTCCCCAGTGCTTTACAGCATAAGATATATTAGTGTTGTGGCAACCAGAAAATAAGGACTTAAAAACAGTGTGAGTTTATAACAATTTGAACTACTGTGTCATTAACACTCAAAGAGAGACATCAAAAATCAGCATATGAATCTCAACAATGGTGACGATCAAAAGCTTCATGCTGCAATGCAACAAAAAGTACAAAACTCATCCATGACTCCCAGCATGCATTGCGGCATGCATAAATTATGCTGCTGAATTGTCCTTTGTTTTCTTGAAATCGTACTATGTGCTTTTATTTTTGCATTGAATTTTAGTAGCGTGTTTTGTGATGTTCAGAAATTATCTGTTTATAGAGGGTATGCATTGACGTAATTTTCCTGCCGGAACACACCCCCTCAGCCGGACTGGCAAAAGAAGCAGCTGCGTAAATTAATTTAAATAGGGACGCTGCAAAAACCTGAGTAAAACAGAATCCTTTTGCTGGACTTGATATAAAGTTCCTTACTTACCAAATATCCAGTGGTCCATGGATATTGGTGTGCAGCCAGGAATCATGTTTCCTGACATTTATATGTGCCTGATTTCAACGCCAGGGAAATAACAAAGCAGATTTACCCGTGAACACATTTTGTAAATACAAAATAGGTTGGTCTAAACCCTGGTGATCACTTACATGTTATATATATATGGTTATACCGTCCAGCCCGAAATCTTATATAGTTTTCTGTCAGTGTTTATTTAAAACCATCCAGGTGTGCATAATTTAAGATGGTAAATATTTAATTGATGGGTTGTCGCAATGATATGACAATACAATATATAGGGCATGCTTTTACTGCAAAATTGAACATATTAACATGAAGTGATAACTGCAAATCCATGTTTCACCGCCTGAAGTCCATTTGTTTCTTTGAATTGCAGCGATCCATTTGCTTTTCTTTTTTGTAGCTTTCAGCAGCCTGTAAAAATATACCTCAAGTTTCTTGTCAAATCTTTTTGTACAGTCAGTCGTAACACTCGTTCTGATTTTAGAGGTGTTTTGTGTGTTCTGTCGCAGCATTTACGCTGAAACCAATGCTGCCACTCATTCTTTTTGCCACTCAGTGGGCGGAGCCGAACTCACTCACATAATTTTGAGGATTGTCACCGTTGATGAGATTCATACGCGGATTCTTGATGTGTGTGTCCAAATCACAACAGATCTTTTTTTTAATGAGTGATGTTTTAACGGTCTTTTACAACTGATTGCTCTACAGTGCTTGTTCTATTGCTTTTAGCATTTAATAAAATTACTAAATAATTAGTATTCAATAAAAGAATAGAAACTGATTCAAATCTGTGAACCAGGAGTAAGAGGCTGGTTGTTATAATCAACCTAGTCTCAGCCTCAGACGTCACGCCCACGGAACGTTGGCTAAACGTCTGATGCATATGGCACACTTATCTGGAAACACTTCAGGAGTTTCGAAGTCGTCACAGGATTGGTTGGATTATACGGGATTTCCGGGAGACAAGTGTGTCGCGTTCTTTAACGTTCCGCCTGGAAACAAAAATGCCGTGGCGCCCAGCTCCCTCACAAATGAGAAAGTCGTCGTGTTTACAACTGTGACGACGAGTGCCTATTAGGATCAACTAAAGACTAGACTTCGAAAAGAATGTGAAAAAAGTCAAGTTCACGGCATAGAATCTTTAAAATATGTCCGAGCGTTTCACACGTCGGTCTGTTATTATGGCGACATTTCCACGCCCGTATACATGACGCGGAACAAAACGAAGCGCGATTGGTTGTTTTACCTGTCAGTCATGTGGCCCAATGGGCGGGCCTTGGCCATTCAAAGCGGCCAAAGATTCCAGACCTTCAGCCGTCAGTCTGAAGGTCTGGCTACGCGAGACTATAATCAACCCATAAACAACACTATCAGATTTTTTTTTTTCTTTGACTTTTTATGCCGTAACATGTTATATAATATGTATAAAATGTATAATATGTTGTAAAATCACATTGTTATAGCAGCCAACAAAAAATGAAAGTTAAAAAGTCATGGTTCAAGAGCCTCTCAATAAAATCTTCTGTAGACTTCTGACACAAAATAAAGTCAGTCTGTTAATAAGTGAAGCTGGTAATGCTTTTTTAGGAGTTGTTTAATCAGATCCTGAGAGATTTAATGTCTTTTTTTGTTTCAGTTGATTTCATCTAAGGCTGTGGCTGAAGTCAGTTGTAGTTCACTCCGTAGTGTGGACACATTATAAGTGTTCATTTAAAACTGAGGATTTTGCTGTGGGATTTAAAGGGTTAAACTGTAATATACTGTAAAACGTAATAGATTTAGATTTAGCCAACAAAACAAGTTAATTTCACTAAAATATTAGTGAATGTTCATAGAAAAACAGTTACGCACCTGATTATGTTATGTTGCCAGATAAATTTTAATGGCTTCAACAACAAAAAAATTGTGAAACACTCTATTGTATAGGGACTTTTACAGTAATTTTACAGTTGAGTGAAGAAAGAAAGAAAGAAAGAAAGAAAGAAAGAAAGAAAGAAAGAAAGAAAGAAAGAAAATTGTGTGTAGGAGGTGGCATCTGGCCAAGTTGACATTATTTCACAAGTCATTTGACCCATTTGATAAACTCAAACCAGCTACATTAAGTTTATGTGTGCGTGTGTTCTAAATATGGTGACATTTTAAAAAGCTTCTGCTGCGTCAGACAGGAAAGAAAAATGGAGTGTAAACAGGGTCAAACCGCCAACAATACTATCGGACCACAGCACACTTCAGTTTGTGTATGTATGTATATATTTATTTATTTATTTATGTATTTATTTATTTTAATTTTATTTTTGTTTTGGAATGCAAAAATAACAGCAACAAACACCATATTTTTCTCCATCTCTGTATCATTATATTATATTATATTATATTATGATCTTTATAAGAATTGTACAAACTTTTTGTTTGTTTGTTTTTTTACAGAATGAAAGTTAGGCAAATTTTTATGTTTGTGTTTCTGTGGAGGAGATTGCAATTTCAATAAAACCACAAGAGTACTTCTCTCTGATGAGAGAAATCGTTCTAGCTGCAGTCACACATTATCAGTTCAATTACATCAAAGTCTATTTACAGACACAAGAAGACCCCTGTACTAAATTTGCTGTATGATGATCTTAAACCTACAAGGACCCTCTTACAGAGCCCTGTAAGGTTTAAGACAGGGGTGTCCAATCCTGCTCCTGGAGGGCCAACATCCTGAAGACTTTAGCTTCAACCAGCTCCAACACACTTGCCTAGAGGTTTCTAGTGACCTTGTTTAGCTGGTTCACATATGTTTAATTAGGGTTAAAGCTAAACTTTACAGAACTGTGACCCTCCAGGAACATGTTTGGACTACCCTGATTTAAGAATATTGATAGCTTAAAATGCAGAGACAAATGTAATTAAGATATTCATACATTGTTGTGTAATAAAACAAGACATGGAAAGAAAATTTTATTTTAGCTCTTCATTGTTGTAGAAATGACATATTCCTCTAAGGGTTATTCCTCAAATATTATTTTTAAATTAGTAAGACTAAAAAGATTTTTTTAAGCAAGTTATTAATGAAGCATGCTATTTTTATTTATTTAAAAACCAAAAAAAAACAAAAAAAAACAGGTATTGTAAGGAATGTTCATGCTGATACACAATAAAAGCATTATAGTTCCAGGAGCTGACAAACTTTTCATAAATGTAACATTCAAGTACTCCTGATGTCTTTTGTGCCATATTTAAAGTGTTCTGAAACCATACGATAGCTTTGTGTGAGAAACAGATGGAATTTAAATTGACAGCCAAAATTTAAATTTAAAATCTTCTCTTCCACTGTCTAATCTCATTCGAGTTTCTGCAAATTCAAACTAGCATCTAGCAACATATATGTTCCACTCCAGAAACTCTTAGCAGAGCAAATATGCTGGTGCTGGGCAATAATGCCAAAAAATGCCTTATCTTGATGGACACATTCATTATCACCTTCTAATTACAGGTGCATGTCCAGGCGGATTTGATTACCTGTGCGGGCAGGAGATGCGGAGGGTTAGTGTTACAGCAAGCAGGATGCAGGGGGTCGGGGACCCGCGGACAGGTGCGGGTGGGGGTATTGGTTTGTGGGTAGTGTACTGACTCACTCTATTATTCATAAAGCTTAAGAGGATCTATCTCAAGAGATTATGACCACCAGTGCACCTTCAGAAACCACCAACCACACTAACAGAAACAATACCATAGTAATACTTTGGCTTTTTTCACATGTAGCATGGTAGAGCCATGGTATTATTGGAGTTATTTGAGTCCTACTGTATGTACAGGGATTGGACAATGAAACTGAAACTGAAACTGAAACACATAGTGTTGGAGGTTTCATGGCTATATTTGCACAGCCTGGTGGCCAATCTTCACTTAATGCACATTCCACCAGTAAGAGCAAAGTGTGAAGGTTGACTATGTGCACCCAATGGTACAGACATTGTACCCTAAAGGTGGTGCGATGTATAAGGATGATAATGCACTAATAAACACAGTAAGACTGATGACAGAGAGGTTTGATGAACATGAAAGTAAAGTTGAAAATCTCCCATGGCCTGCACAGTCACCAGATCTGAATATTATTGAGGCACTTTGGGATGTTTTGGAGGAGCGAGTCAGGAAACGCTTTCCCACACCAGAATCACATAGTGACCTGGCCCCTGTTCTATAAAAGGAATGGCTCAAAATCCCTCTGGCTACTGTGCATGACATGTAGTTGTCAATCCCAAAACGAAATGATGCGGTGTTGGGCCACAAAAGGAGGCCCAACACAGTACTAATTGTGGTCTAAAACCATGCGTTTCAGCTTCATTGTCCAACCCTGTACATATTGGGTCTTTAAATAGTAATGTGCTGCCATATGAATTATATGAAACTACTATGGTATTACTATCTGATACATCACTGTTTGGACACAGTACTTGCTATTTAGTCAAAGTAAATATTATTGTCCCATAAAGGGGAAATTTTACTCATGTTGCTACATTCACATAAACAATAAAAGGCACACAACATCAGTCAATGGCACTTGGCACTTGGATGGGTTAAATGCAGAGCACAAATTCCGAGTATGGGTCACCAGTGAAAGTGCCTCATGTCACTTTCACTTTTTCACTTTTTCACTTTCTTAAAATGTGTGCTTATACGGGCACAAATTATTTCTTATATCTTAATAATTTACAGAGTGGAACTCTGCAGCTTTTACCAAAAAGAAGCAATTCGTACAGTGAGTTTCTTGTCAACACCATACAAACAGTCTAAACAATATAGTCTCAGATGCAGACGAGCTTAAACCCATTTAACATGTGAATTCCAACTAAATAAAATGGTTTTATTCTAGTCAAATAAAACATTTATTACATAAAAGAATGTGAATACAAAATGTTACACCAACTAAAGTAAAATAGGTCAGAACAGATAGAAACAGCTCCTTATGGTAGTGTACGACATGTGGCAACATGATGATACTTCAATCAATAGCTCAGCATGAATGATAATGTACTAAATCGTGCAGCATACCGAGAAGAGGTGTACTAATATTTATCTAGAGACCTGATGTTGGTCGTTTTTGACAGTAAGCTACAATAGGGCTGGGTCAGTGAGCAACTTAAATATGCAACCCCTTACAACATTCTAGCATTCACCAAGCAATGCACTATAGACTCAAAACACCTTAGCAATTGCATAGCAAATTTCTACCACCCTTTTTAACACCTTAGCATCATGGCAGTAGGTTTGCACAGCCAGGCATCTCTATTTTCTTTTGGAAAATGAATTTAGTATTATTATTGTATTGATTTACATTTACATGTATTTATTTAGCAAATGCTTTTATCCAAAGCGTATTTACATTTAAATTGACTTACAAGAAAATGTTAATTGAGTAAAGCAATAAGCTCAGAGAAATTCAAAGTGGATATATCCACTTTTAGATATCCACTTATGACTGTTTCAAAATGGTTAAGCTTCAATGAAATAAGCAAATATTAATACTTCTGCCAAGTTATTATGTTAGCAGCAAACAACACACAGACACAGTGACTGTCACAATTTGTGACAGTGATGCATTAAATCTGATGTACAGTGCACAGCATAAATAAGCACATCCTCTCTAAAACTGAGCAAATTCAGCAATTACTCTTTACTTAGAAGACATGTTAGGGTTCTTTGGAGATATAATGTTCGAACAAGCCTTATTGAGTACACCCTCCTGAATGGAAAAAATGTGTAGATTTAAGGTCATTTTTGATAAGGTTTTTTGACAAAACTTTTAAAGATGAGTAATTTCCTGACAATTAAAAGTGTTATTATAGCCCACTGAATCATATTCACACTTAATGCTGGCAACAATGAAACCACTTGGGAGAGAACTGTCAGAAGATTTATTTCTTAGCACAAAAGAGTACAATAGTACAAGAGGAGTACCAAATCATTGTTTTGAAAAGTGTGAAAATATAGCAGAAGACAATCAAAAACAATGAACAAAGCTCCTGACATAATCAGGTCTTTACTTTAAGTTTTCATTTAGTGATGAGTGAATTTTTGCTAAAAATAAAATAAATAATAAAAAAATAATAATAATAATAATAAAGAGCAGGAGAAATACCAGGCAAGTGTCTCAGAGCCAGGAAAATCTATGAAAGGAGTGACACTTTATTTCACAGAGTACAACGCAGCCTGCAGAAGTTACATACATGGTTGTTTATCCACACCAGAATTACCTACTGTAGCCAAAGCACTATAAACCTTATATATTTAATCTCTTCCAAGGCCCATATTTACAAAATATAGACTTCTGGGAATTCATACTCTGGTCCCAAAATGTTCTGGTGTTGCTAGAGGAGGAGTACAGTGAGAAGAGCCTGGTTCCCAGTGACGTTCAGTGGTAGTAAAGCTCTTATATAGAGATGTTTGAGTGCTGAAGGTATGAGAGAGTTGTGCTTTATCAATGCTGTCATTAATTCACACACTACTATGTGATGTAATACAAAAACCTGAAACAGAAGATGCTACCCTCTCCTCATTCCCTGAGTTGTTGGTCATTTTTTCAACATGACAATGAAGTTATTTATTCTTCCAAGGTGAAAATCCTTCAGTGGACATGTATTTTACCCAGTCTTATCACTCTTGAGTAGTTGTGGGGAATTCTGTAGAGATGAGCTGAACAAAAAAGGTCATTTTCCAGGAGTTAAACAGGACATACAGGAAAATTTGTTATGAACTTGTACACTCAGTGCCAAGAAGGGTCAGAACAGTATACTCAAAGTTCTAGAGGACATACTAAGTATTAGAATATTATACAATTACTGAATTAACTCTAGGGTGTACTCAATTCTGCAATCCTTAATTTAAGCAAAATTGGCTAATGTACTTATTTTGCAGACAATATATTATGAATTCATTAATTATCTACATAAAAATAATTTCATTCTTATTTCTAATCAATTCACTTATTGCTTACGACTGGTTTTGACTTGTCACATCTTTGTGCATTAAGGACTATAAATCGCAACGAGTACTGTATATTTACAACTTAGTTGTTTGTTTATGGCTTTTTTTATTTTTACTTATGCATTTACTTGTATTTAATGTATTTATTTTTCTTGTACAAATACCCTGTTGAAAAAAAAAAAAAAACAGCATATGCTGGTTAGGTAGGTTTGGAGGCATGGATGCTGGTTGTGGGAGGGGTGACCCTGTTCTGCAGGCTGCAGCCGAGACCTTCTCCTCCATTCCAGACTCCATTACCCATGACCTTCTGCCTAGGAACCAATTACGGACTCTTCCCAGTTCCTATCAGGAGGACTGTAGGAGTTGCACACACACACACACACACACACACTGACATCACACCCTGTGTTCCATTTGGAAGGGTTCATCCCTATGCCCTAATCCCTTCAAAGGGTTTATCCTCCAGAGTGAGAGCTTTGAAGGGTTAAAGGGTGTAGGAGACCAAACAACCGTTTCTTGAAGTGCCCTTCTGCGTCATCATTCCATCCCCATACAGAGGGAGGCACCATCATCATGCAAAGAATCTGTCCATCAATTGTACCCTTTGAAATCCTTCGTTCCGAAGGGCCCTTTGAAGTGGCTAGTTTTGAGCGCTTTGGTTTGGAACGACACTTCAATATGGTAGCCATGATTGGTTTCACTCCGAAGTGCCCTTCAGAGGGCAATATATCCCATTTGGAATGCATCGAGAGTGTATTGATAGCCTGTAGTGTATTTCCTTTTCCTAGTTTCATGTTTCCTTGCCTTCATTTTGAGCCTGGACTGTTTCCTGTTTTTGACTGTTTGCTGCCTGCCCTAAACATTGCCTGTGTATCTGATTATTCTTCTGTCTATTACTGTATTACTGTTTGCTGGTATCTTATTTTATTTCAGTTAACATGTATTCTATTTCAAGTAACAAAAAAAAATGTTTTTGTGGTTTAACTTTTAGTTAACTATAAGCCTGCTTACAGTAGAGGGAGTGATATTGTAATGGTCAGTTCACTGAAGCAAGTTGATTTGATGAACCCAAGTGCAGTTTATTGAACAGTGTGAAATCCAACATAAAATCCAAAATGCAAACATAATCCAAACAGTGACGAGACTTGACTTGAACAGACTTAACATAGACAGACTTGACATGAGTAGACTAGGCATGGACAGACTTGAAGCAAGACACAAACAGGAAGACTACAAAATAAAAAGACATGAAAACCCAAAACAAAACCCAAAACCCCACGTTACATGTCCCCAGCTCTAAGGGTAGCTCCAAATGCCCAAAACAAAACCCAAAACCCACAAGTTCAGGATAGTGGTGGAGCAGGGACGAAACGGGGGGGGGGGGAGGGTCAGGCCCGTGAAGGGGAACAGGATCAGGATCATGGCATGGACCAGGGGGCAATGGCAGACTTGGGCAGTGGAGCGATGGTGGGCCTGGACCATGGAGCAATGGCAGGCCTGAACAATGGAACAGAGGTGGGCCTGGACAGTGGAGCAATGGCAGGCCTGGACAATGGAGCAGAGGTGGGCCTGGACTGTGAAGCATTGGCAGGCCTGGGTCATGGAGCAGTGGCAGACAGAGGAGCAGTGGAAGCCAGGGCGGAGCCAGCAGAGCAGTAAGCCAGGGCGGAGCAGGCAGAGCAGGACGACATGGTGGTGCCGGCAGGACAGGAACATGGACAGGAGAGGCCTCTGGGACAGACGAGGTCTCTGAAGTGCAGTGTGCTGCCCACACACTAAAAATGGCGACTACCATTACATTAGCAGGCGCTGACTCGGCTTGAACAGGCCCTGGAGCAGCAGGCGTGATGTTAGCAGGCACTGGCTCGGCTTGGACAGGCCCTGGAGCAGCAGGCGCTGGCTCAGCTTGAACAAGCGCTGGAGCAGCAGGCTTGACGTGAGCGGGCCCTGGAGCAGGAGGATTGATGTAAGCAGGCCCTGGAGCAGCAGGCTTGACGTGAGCGGGCCCTGACACAGCAGACATAACGTGTGCAGGCCCTGACACAGCAGACATAACATGAGTAGTCCCTGGCATCCTTAGCCGAACTGAGTCATTTAAGTGCGTACTTAGATCAAGACTCACCTTTTTCAGAATATCTCAGCCTGCTTCCAGACAAACACTGGTGGATTTTAACTGAAATATAAACACAACACAGACCAAAGACATCTAAACAAAACAAACAAACCAAAAAAACAGGATGTGATGATTAAGCATACCTGGTTCTTCATGTCATGAGCTATGTTGCGTTTACAGCTTATAAACTATAAGTAAAAAATCACACCATACATTATATACACAAACACAACACTTTGTATCCTGAAGTACTTTTGTGTTTGGTTCTTTCCAGTTCCTGTGTGCCCATATTTGGTCGTTCCTGTTCCTGTTCTCGTCTACTCATCATTAGTTAACCTCCATTCACCTTGTCTTGTTAATTATCTAAATTTACTCCAGTATTTAAAATGTAGCCTGTCTTGTCTTCCCTGTCCAGTATTGGTGATGTTACCTATTGTTTTCAGTTTTTGTCAGTTTTTATTTTTTGTTATGGATGACCCTGCCATCCTCGTCCTCCTGCTGGAGCTCTTTCGAGGACCTCACACACTACCCGGACAACCACCTCTGCTCGTTCTATCATGCAGGACTGAACACCACCACACAAGTGCAGTTGTCCGGGGATTGTCCTCAAGAGAGCCTCGCTGTCTTCATTGAGTGGCTGCAAGTCACATTTGACCATGGACATCACGGACAAGGACACCAGCCCCACTCAGCCCACCATCACCCCGCTACACAGAGCTGCCTGAGCCCACCACAAATGGAGAGCCGTAGAGAGCGTGCGGCAGTCTTTGAGCCATTACCATGGGGAGCGACAGACGGTCGATCTTCCTGGTGCCAGAGCCCCTAATGTCTGACCAAGTGCGAGAGCCGACAGCACAAGCAGCGGTGGATACAGCTGTGGAGATTGCGGGTGAGCAAGAACTATACTCGGGAGACCTAATAGACTTTCATTCAGAGATACCCGTCCCTCTGTCTTCACCTGAACTGTTTATCTAAGAAAATATCCCACCCAACCTTCGTCTCCTGCCTCCTCTCATTGACCTGTTCCCTTCCTCAACGCCCTCTCCGCTGGTCAGCCCCTCTGCTCACCCTTCACTCACCATCTGTGGCGTGGATTCGCTGCTGTTCTGCCCATCTCCAGCTCTTATGGCATTGAGTCTGGAGAATTCCTCGACCCTGCCTCTAGCCTCTGAGGCCCAGACTGTGTCAAAGCAACTTTACAGTATCAAATATGAAGGTAATGTGTCAATAATGCAAAAAGAAACCGCAAACAAATTTTCAGTTAAAGGGGAATTAATCATTGAATTTAGTGATGTTATCAGCCAGCTCAGTTCAATTATCGCTGGAAATTAAGTGTCCCCAACTGAGCAAGCCACAGGCGACAGTGGCAAGGAACCAAAACTCCATCGGTGACAGATGGAGAAAAAAACCTTGGGAGAAACTAGGCTCAGTCGGGGGGTTCAGTTCTTCTCTGACCAACAAACAAGCAATTTATACCTGTAGAGGTCGTCTATAGGTCTATAGGTGCTGACCCACCATCTAGGTCCCGCCTGGCTCCTCCTGCTCCAAGTCCCTTCTGTCTCCTCCTTCTGTCTGATCCGCCCTGGACCCTTCCGTCTCCTCCATGGCTCCTCCTGCCTTGTCTGTTGCTCTTCTCACCATCAGAGGCACCCTGGTTATCTGTGGGCCTCCCTGCCTGCCCTTCTCTAGCCCCTCGCCCTCCTCCTGAACCCCGCCCTTCCTCCACCGTTGGTCCTTCTATGGTCGCGCCTTTCGGGAGGGGGCGAACTGTCACAGTTATGAACTCTTTTGTTTTTGCTTCACATAGACTCTGCATTGGTTTAGTCATTTTGTGTTTCATTCCATCCAGTTCCTGTGTACCCATATTTGGTTATTCCTGTTCTCGTCTAGTCATAATTAGTTAACCTCTATTCACCTGTGTCTTGTTAATTATCTTAATCTACTCCAGTATTCAAAATGTATTGTGTGTGTGTGTGTGTGTGTGTGTGTTTGTTTTCCTGACCTGTCTGATCATTACCTGTTGAGGTATTATTAGAGTGTGTTTCAATTGATTTGTCTTCATTGTCCTGCCTCTTCACACACACCACAACCATGAAAACTGTGCTCTATTCTGCTGTATTTGCTGCTCTACTCTTCATTACTGTGATACTTTTCTTTACTATATATGTTTTTTACACTGTTCTTCTTTACTGTAGTTTACTGTATTCTACTCCTCTTTGTTTCGCTCTTTACAGTCTGTTTTAGTTTACTGTATACCTGACATATTTTTTTTGTTCCATTTTACTTTTTGTTCTACTTCATTTGTCTGCTGTTCATTTTAATTTAATCTTTCTCTTTTCTTGGATCCTTCCTTTTCTACACTACTGAAAAAACAAATGCTTAAAGGGGTCATCGGATGCCCATTTTCCACAAGTTGATATGATTCTTTAGGGTCTTAAGGAAAAGTCTATAATATACTTTGATTAAAAATGATCAATAGTAGTGTAAAAATACATCCTTTTACCTTGTCAAAATCAGCTCTGTAAAAAATCAACCCATTCAATTGCATGTTCCTTTAAAAGCAAATAAGCTGTGCTCACCCTGCCCCTCTCTTCTCTCTGTGGAGTTACCAGCCATTGTTCACTTTAGCACTTTTAGCTGTGAAACTTTCTAACTAGCACGTTATTAGGAAAGGCAACTGCAAAAGATTCATAAAAACATACTCACTTCTGCTGTAAATGCAGCTGGATCATGGATGATTTGTTCGAACGCATCTATGTGGATTGGGAGGCTCATTCCATCCACTAACAAAAGTCATCCACTGCATCTTCAGCGGCTCAGATGTCGGCAGTAAATGAGGACTATTATGTTCATTATTATATCCAACAAAAGAATACCTCATTCGCTTAGGAGCCATTCTTGTCTACGTCCCTGCCCTTACTTAAAATTTTGTAATGCTAAACTACACTTATTTTGATACATTGACTAACCTGCATGTAATGTACTTCTTAACTGCTGTTTTATTTGATATTTAAAGTTAATTTAAAGTTTAAATGCAATAATATTTACTAAACTGCAACTTACAAAGATGTAATTGCAAATATATTTACATACATGATGTACACATTTTATACTTATTAGTAAATTTGGAAATACACTATATAGATCTTTTAAAGAAAAGGGCAGTATTTGTGAATTACACGTAGAGATCAACTCAGACCCTACTTAACTGGGTAAAATGCAATACTATAATATAATATATATAATAATAATTTTAAATTAAAACTATAATAAAGTTTTGTGTAATTATAATTAACATTCAATTAAATGTCTAGATGCATTACATTCTTTAAAGGACATTAGTGTATTTCCATATTAAGTAGCGTCTTTTTTAGTATATTCTTTTAAATAATATTATTTCTGTAATAAGTTGGCAAGGTTGGTAGAGTACTGCTGTTTTAATTGATTTATGTACTGCTGTCTTAGCTCAACTGCAGTGAAGTTGTAACTCAGGAAAAAAATTAATGTGTAGGGAATATTCTTTCGAGGGAAAAGCTGTGTTGAGCTGTGTTTCTGTTCTCAGCCTCTCCTACGTTGCGGAGCTGTTGGTGTGTGTGTGTGTGTGTGTGTGTGTGTGTGCGTGCGTGCGTGCGTGTGTGAATGCTGGTGATGTCACACTGGTGTGGGTCATTTGAAGGTTAGCAGCCTCGGAAGGGTTCACAGAAAGTTCACTCGCATATATTAGGCAACTCAATCTTTCATTGTGTCGGAATGAACTAGTAGGAAATGAGCTGCAAACAGGCAGGAGCCGAAATCCGTCATTGCCCGTTTAAACGCGATGTATTTATAAAATCATCCCTCATTATAGAGAACCGTTGTCGCTAACGGAACGGGACAGAACACCGAGCGGAACCGTATTTGTATCCGTTTAGCGATCATTTTTACTCTGAAAAATACAGGAAAACCGCCAGTGACTATCGGGATGGATCGTATGATGTTTGGTGACTGTGTGGAAACGGAGAGAGATTCGCGCGTGCCAAACCACAGTGAGAGTTTGATGGAGTTTCTGTGAACAAATGAAGGACAACCAGATTGATATTTTCTTCTTTTATTCTTCAGTGAAATAAAGTGCACGATGTTTGACTGTATGGATGTGTTATCGGGACACATGCTGGAGTTTTACTCGTCCAGTTCCTCGTCATGTATGTTACAGGAGAAAGCGCTTAAAGCGTGCTTCAGCTGGCAACACCGACGCACCAAACACTGTAGGTTTATACTTTTATTCCCTTATTATTATTATCTTCATATGCATGGCGCCATCTGATACAATCACCCATACCGTAGTAATACTGTGTTTTGTTGAACATTTACCATGGTAATGTGATGTTTTGGACATGTCCATGGAAATTCTTTGAAATATGGTAATCATTCAATAACTTAACAATAACATATCCATAAGTATATCCAATAGCATGTATGTAAGTAGCATGTTATGATATTGCCATCTGATACCATAATCGTACCATGGTAATATCATGATACTTTTTGCTCTATACACACACACCTGAGAAATTATGTTTACAATATTACCATCTATGATACAATGGTAAATTACACTATACATTACTGAGAACAGAAAAAATTAATAATATAGGCAACTCTGATTGTGGTACAGCATTATTACTGTAAGTGTGTGTTGTTTTTCGTTTATTTATTATTTAAATGTAAGTAAAATTACATGATATGAGGTACCTATACCATCATTCAAGTATATAGTTTTTATAAAAGTACAATGGTATTGCAGTTACACTGCCACAGTATTTTCTGTGGTCATTTTTTACTTTACTGTAAGTGGAGTAGTTTGTTATGGAGCTGCTTTTAATTACATGCTAATGTTATAGTAATTACTAGTAATGTTTTTAGCATGGACACTATTTAGTAAAGTGTTGCCAAACATTTTAGTGATCAGTTAATGTCTGATCAGCGATAGGCTAATAAATAATTAAATATAAGGTATTATTTATAGAAGAATGTTATAAAATTAAACATGTACATGTCATAAAACTTCTCACTTTCTCCAAGTTTGGGATCTGTAACAAGTCAGAGTTCCGAACACTACATATCTGCACTGTGTGGAAACTGTTTCCCCTCTATGATTTATGGTTGGTGCAGCAGCTTTAGGAATGTGCTATGTAAACATTCATGACTTTGACACCCACCGGCCCCAACCCGCACACACACACACACACACACACACACACACACACACACACACACACAGATATACACAAAAAAGACCCCTAAAACTGACTTTTTAAACACAACAAACTTTTTCTTTCCTTTTTTTTTTTTTTTTTGAGTCTGAACTTGCTTGAGCGCTCATTTATTGTGAAAGCACATCCTCCTCCAAGTCATCCAAATGTCTGTTTGGTCCTTTACCGTCAAAAGCATTATTTATTTTTACGTCCTAATGACCGTCGTGAAGATAGCGCTGAGTGCACTGTCACTGTCATTTCCCTGACCATATTTGCTTAGTGGACACAAATCAAAGTAAAGTGGCCCTTATCGGACGGCAGCCGTCTGACGGTGTCAACAGCCCACTCAAGCTCTCTGAGATGCCTGTGTTCATGCTTTACAGGAGTGATTACCACAATCCATTCACTCAATGTAACTGAATAATATTTGATTTACTGTTTGACTTTTATAGTATTATATAGTCTTCCTGAGCTCTATCATGACCTTTCCCCAGACCTGCTTGATCTTGCCTAATGTTAAAATGCAGTTAAATAAAACAAAATCTGTTCTACAGTATCATGCGGTGGAAATTGGCCTAATTTTCACACATCATTATGTATTATGAATTGTGTTCTACAAGTAATTAAAATATTTTCTATAGGCCAACAGATGATTTAGCAATCTCACAACCTAAATGTGTTTATTCGCATCTCAGTGAATTAGAAAATGATCATCATTAGTGTGTAATGGTAAATTGCTCTGATAAAACAGCTTGTGTTCATCTGTGGTGTAATGAATGAATGGTGCGAAGATAATGAGGATGAGTTTGCAACACCCCCCCCCCCCCCCTCCTCTTTTTTAGAGATGTTTTTTTTGGTAATATCTCAAATGTAGAATTTATGTTTAAATGAAATAGTATTCCTTTTAATTCTTAGTCTTATTGCAGTTTATTTTGGGTAATGAAAACCTTCATGGTATTCATTACGGACATGTGAGTTTGCTAAAAACAGCTGCCTTCTCTGATCGTATTTTGCTGTCATGAAAAATAGAATATAACAGTGTTCTCCATCTGCATGATATTCACATTTTTCAGTGGTTGACAATGTACATTTTGATATGTATAGAAATAAAAAAAAAATGTAACTTGAAATGACATACATAAAGAATTGCGTGATCCATTTGTGCATTATTCACTTGGGAAATTGCAGATTTACTATTACAGTGTTTTGTTTCTGATTAGTATTGCGATTTATGTAAAACCTGTAATTGCGATTCAATGTTACAATATATTTATCACATGTGTAACTGCATCTTGCTTCACAAGAAGCAAGAACTTTCAGCTTTCAACTTTTTTCACTTAATAAAAAATGAGTTGGATTTTTTTCCCACCCTCATAGAATTACCAGGCAATTCTGGGTATTTTCTACAGTAAAAAACAAACAAACAAACAAAAAATAAATATATAAATAATATATATATATATATATATATATATATATAAACTGATGATAACATATAGCAAATGAGAAAAAAAAATAACATATAGCAAATGAAAAAATAAAAGAATTGATGTGTAGGACAGTTCTGGGATTGTTCTTATAGTGACTTTTGGGCTTTGGACTTCACAGCTGTCAATTTATCTACTGTAACCTAGTCCAAATCCATCTCTTTGTTCAAGTCAGCCAGATTTGAGGGATTTGGGAAACCTATCCAATATAATTTAAACAGTTTAACACAACAAATTTGTGCTGGGCTCAAAACGACAGTATTCCCAGACCAATAGTCTGTCATCAGAGCTTCTAGCTGTGTTTGTACCCTTTAGCCTCAGCATGTGAAAACATCATAAGAGGCATTTTGGAGAGATTAGAGCAAGATATTTATACACCTCCCTCCATTACGCTAGTGTGATATGTGCTAATTACAACCACTGCTTGCTTGCTCTCTCTGTCTTTCTCTCTCTTTAGTGCTTCACAGGCAGACTTGAAAGGCCATTGGCACAGTGTGCACGGCAAGCTAATTTTGTGCGTCTGTGATGTGACGCCTGTTCGGCAGGAATAAAAAAGCTCTAAAACAACTTTGAAATGGGATGAAGCTGCATGTAATATATAGCTGATGGTTGGTACGGGCCTTGCTGTTTCAGTGGCTCACACTGAGGGTTAGTGATTTGAACAAACCCCAAACCCCTTTAAAAGTAATAAAACATAGGTATTCAACTCACCATTTGTGCTACAAACATGACATTGTACTTGATATTTATTTATTATAAAAACTGAAGAGGAGGTGCAACCAAAAATGAAAGACCCATCTTGCTTGAAGAAAGGCACATTATTCAAGTAACAAGTATTTTTGCGTGAAAAAATATTTCGTGTTAATTTTGTTATTTTTAATCAGAATGTGCATTTAATTTAAAGTTTCACACTAATAGTATCAGGGTTAGCACTACTTTTTACCTGGGGTTATGAAGCCCTGCTGCAGAGCAGGGATAAAACTTTTGTGGGGTTAATCCTATTTTGTGGAGCCACACTTGTACAGAGTGAAATGATGCAATGTTAGAATATTACAGCTAGATGCTTAGCAACAGACACCTAATCATGTGCCTCATATTCATGTGCTGCGGACAGTCACAAAAACACTTATGTTCTATAAACTGTTTGAGAGGAAACATGTTAAATGGTGAAGACGCATCAATTAAAGTGAAAAAAGTTTCATTAACCTTTCTGTATGCTGCATGAGACTGTTTTCTCGAACTCCTGGGCCACTGGATTTTATTTGATCAAGTGGGCATGTGCATGTGTTTGTATGTCTGTGGTTGTCCAGGGTGCAGGGTTTCTAGACTGTGGGTCAGTCTGTACTAGAATTGTGCTTAAATATGCACAGGACTGTAATCAAAAACTAGATTTTTGGTTGCACATGCAAAACAAATTACTTAGAAAAGTAACATCACACCCTCATAAACACCTGAAAACTCACTCTAAATTTTATTTTTAATTAGTTCAAATGTTGTTCAAACACCACCATATATATTTGGAGGCATAGCTACATTGTTTAAGCTATGATCACATAACTATTCACGCTCAGAGACTCCAGACTTTTAGGAATATTCTCTGAGGAATGAACAGGAAATGCCTGTCGCTCCTCTCTTCATCCGTCTCTCTCTCTCTCTTTCGCTCTCGCACTTTCCATTTGTCTTTTTTTGTGGTTATACTGTTTTTTTTTTCTCTGTTCAGTTTTAAGTAGGTCATGTTCTTTGGTGAATTACCACTATTGAAACATTTGCTTTTGTATGGCATAGATTAGGGGTGAGCCGATCCGATATTCCATATCCGTATTGCTCAGATATTGGCATTTTCTGCTGGATCGGAGTATCGGTCAGACGAGACCTATCCAATTGCAGTATTTTGAGTATACTGTGTTATTGCGTATATTGTGTTATTGTTAAGCCCCACAAAAGCCCTAAACACATTATAAAGCACCATAAAGTTTCTGTGCATTATATTTCAAGTGTTTTGAAGCTGTTCTCCGCTGCGGCTGTCTGTCATCCTCTATTCAGCATTCAAAATGCGTGTCGCATCTGGTTATGACAGTCAAGACGATAAAGCTCTCTCCAAGATGATTCACTATTCCTATTATACCCGATCTGTAAATAAAGATCAGTGGTTTTGCATAAAAGGACTTGCTGGAGTCTAGTGTTGTTTCTAAATCATTTTACTTTCTACTGGGTGTCTGTTAGATCACAGCACTGTTGTAGAGAGCACTATGAATTGTTCACACAGTAACTGAAATTTAAAACTTCCCTATGCCGGAGCGCTGCGCTGCACATTGTGCTGCTTCAAGCGCATTATTTTGCACATTAGACGCGCATACACGTTTTGTGCCGCTCTGTATTTGGCTCCTTTCGTATTATAATACTTTTGCGAAATTAAAGATTATCAGTAGCCTTTTTTGTTCATCTCATCTATCGTATGGTGCTGTCTCATTGCTGTGCTATACATTTAAAAGAATTGTCCTTTAATTGTATAATCTATATTTATATACAATATATTACTTGTTTTCATGAATGTATTTTACAAAAATACAAAGAGCAATGTGTATTATTTTACCATATTTAGTCTTACGCTTATTCACTTTTAATTGTTCCCCATAAATAATGATTTTTAAAAATAATTTTAGATTTTATAAAATTATTGTGCACTGTTTTTTCTAGAGTTACTTTTGCTACTGAATTAACCACCAACCTAGTTTATAATAGTGTTTTTGTCATAGATTATAATTATATATTTATTCATTTGTTGTTTTTCTTTACAATAAAGTTGTCTATATTTAGTAGATTGTGTGTAACATAGAGTGATGGTCAGGTCATCACACATTGAGGTATAGAAATTTAACACTGATTTAGAAAACTGCACTAGTATCGGACTGATATCTATATTTGCAGAATTGTTGGTATCTGATTGGGATCGGTTCTGAAAAAGTGGTATCGAGCCAGCCCCAGCATAGATGTACTGACAAACACTGTGATTATTCCTAGACCTATTCAGGGACACTTGTGGTGCTAATTGTTCATCTTTTATTTTTAATAAATTGTCATCAGATTTATGTGGAATTAAAGTTTATTGTCAAGCTGTAATTTTTTCATTACTTTCAATTGTTTTTATGTTACTACCTTATTTGTAGTGCCATTTTTACCCTGAGGCTTGCCTAAATTTTGACATTTTTGATATATGCAAACTGAAAATAAAATAACTTACTAAAAGTATAAGAATAAATAGCAATTATCTATGAAACATTTCTTTTTGGTAATTAATAAATCTTAAAATAATAATGTTATATTACTAGTACAATATTAATAGAAGTATACTAGTACAATAATAATAGTATTGTATTAAAATAATAACTTGCTTTTTTCTATTTTTTTTTTTTTTTTTTTTTTTCAGCTTATTAAATTAACAAAAAAAATTTTTTTATTGAGTTTTAGAAATTCCAACTGATGTCCTGCAGAAACACTTTGTCCTATTGGGAATTGTACCAGAAATCCTTTTAGGACTGAACTAAATAATTTTCAAAAAAAAAAAAAGTGTTTGTTTTGTATTATACTGTAATCCCCATTTGGATTCATTTGCAAATCCCTTTAGGATTGGTTGGTAGAAATTCCAGTAGTATATCCTGTGCGCATTCCTTCCTAATTGTTATTCCCGTTCTCTCTCTCTTTCCGTGGCAGTCGACAAAACTCTGTGTCTCTGTGACTGTGTGCATCAGCAGTGCTGTTTTCAGTTTGTTTTTCCCCTATTGAGTGAATAGTCTGGAATGGGTGTGAGAATTTCCTGTTTGACCCTGCGGTGGGTTCAGCCAGAGGGTAAGAGTTCAGTGAGACAAGCCATGAGACTTTCTCTAACAGCACAGCTCACCGTTTCTGCTGCCCTCTTTCTGGCCTGTCTGTCATTGTCCTTTACTCATCTATTGGCTGCTCTGTGTACGTTAGCATGCGGGAAGTCGGTCGGCCACTACGATGAGATTTAATCGCCCAGAAAATGGAGAGAGGTTCCTATGCACCTCATGTGGTGAATGCAGCCTGCCACCAGAAAGGGTAAATGGAAATGCTTTTATGTGCCTCATGTGTCCGCAGGTGGCCTGAACCTTTCGTCTCTGCATTGCGTTTCAAATAAACAGTAATGAGTGAAATGTAAGAATGATTATTTATATTCTGCAGATGTCATCTTTCTTCTTCTCTCTAGTGTAATAGCTCAGAGTTATAATGGAAGAATGGTTGTTTGCCTACAGTGTTACAATTATGATTTCGTTATAAATGTGCTGCCGTAAGGCGGCACGGTGGCTCAGTGGGTAACGCTGTCGCCTCACAGCAGGAAGGTCCCTGGTTTGAGCCTTGGTTCAGGCCTTTTTGTGTGGATTCTGCCTATAAGACAGGTAGATGTGAACCCCTACATTCATGTACTTATGTTCGGGAAGTTTTGTGCCAAAAAGGCCATCTTTTGCCATCTTGATTGTGGACTACAGCTCTTGAGTAATTACTCTTTCAATTTAATTGTGATTGTTTAATCATACCTATGAAACATGTTAGGCAAGTCTCTCTCAGTCCCCACGTGTTAAGCAGATGACACATCAGTCTTCAAATAGATGAGCAAATATTGCGAACAGTGACATGGATACTACCAGTGACTCTCTTCTCCATATGGAAAGCACTGTTTTCTACCACAAGCCGTGGCACTAATAGTCTTGACTCAAATGAAAACAAATGTCAGGCTGACTTCATTAATTTAATCAGGCTTCCCTCACAAGAGACTGTGAGGAGGTGCATGAGTGAGATATGAGATCAATAAAAGTCGTTCATCTGTCCAAACGACCAGAGCAAGCACTCAGAGAGAGACTTGAGCTGTACACAATCAATGAGTGCTTAAATAGAGACTGTAGTCGGATTTATCTATCCTGTTCATCTGGACTTAGAGCTGTGACCTTACAAAACAAAAAATATATGGGAATATACTGCAAAATATAATGTGATATATTACATAATACATTTCCATATATATCTATATATATTTTTTTTTTTTGTAAGGGCATGCTTTATTTTGTATTGTGTGTTAGAGGATAGTAAAAGTTCGCATTAAATGTTCTTTGAATGTTTTTGCTCAGTATTAACATAGGAGGAGAGATGGTGTTCTATTATTATTTATCTATTATTTTAGAATTTCAAAGAGTTTCTACTAGTATATGTCTGAGTTTTGGGGTTACCGTTGTACTGAAGAGTAGAGCCTGTGGTTAGGTTGACAATTGGGCAAACAATATTAAGATTACTTTTTTTTTAAGATTTATTTTTGGCTTTTATTATTTATAGGACAGATCAGGAAGGACAGGAAGCGAAGTGGAGAGAGAGAGGGGGGTAGGGTCGGGAAAGGTCCTCGAGCCGGGAATCGAACTCGGGACGCCCGTTGCGCAACGGCGCTGTATGTCGGCGCACTGCCCACAAGGCTATCGGCGCCGACATATTAAGATTACTTTTATTCAGTTGCTTTAAGTCGAAAGTAATGGATGTGTAATCTTAATCACAGTGAAAGTCCCTTTGCAAAATAATTCAGCACATGCAAATGTTCTAGTGCTATTGTTGACTAGCTATGTGTGAAATGCAATATGTTTCTTAAATTTTAAATGTCTATATAGGTATATACTGTATGAGTAAATATATGTTTAATATGTTTATACACATGCAGCACCATATCTTATCAAATGTACATCTATGTTATGTAAAATGTATTACTGAATATAAAATTACATTACATTATGATATATAAGTGAATATATTTTCACATATTTTTCACTGTTAATTAAATAAAATAATTTAATTAAATTATTAAATAATTTCATAAATTGGTCATTTATACATAAGGAAACATATTAAAATATATCATAAATGTATGTTTTTGTTCCGTAAGGGTGAAGCATCTGGAAATGTGTTGCTGGAGTCCTGATTGCTGTCTGGTCCATTTAAAAAAAAATGTAATGTAATAATGGAGAATTTTCTGAAATCATGTAAAAGTCATTATTCCTAGAAAATCTTCTGCACCAGTTACGTTTGAATGGAGTTTCTTATGGAGCTTTTTCTCATATGTTGATTATTCAGAATTTTAAGCTGTATGCAACAAGGTCTTGGACTTAGAAAGCAATCACTTTGCTTAAGAAAGTCACTATGACATCATAATAGAAATTTGGTAAATTCACGACTAATTACCTAAAAAATTGAGTAATAGCTCTTTTTAGCTCTTTCTCTCTCTCTCTATATATATATTAGGGGTGTAACGATATGTGTATTCGTATTAAACCATTCGGTATGAGGCTTACACATTACACAGTACACATTACAAACTGAACGATCCATTTGACTAATTTTATTACATGTGGAAAATGAAAGAGATTAAAGTGTGTGCAGTATAATGTTCTCAGTGCCACTGTGCTCAACAAGCCAGCCCAAGCGACGTAACTGGCAACGTGATGTCTGTCCCTCCCACACTGTCAGACATTTGTGTCATTTCTACAGTTATGAATTGCTGTATACTACTGTATATGCCATACAGCCTCTTTGGCGCCACTCCATTTAGGCTTTTTTCTCTCATTTCTTACATTGGGACTGACAGGATTTGCCCTACACTGTGTTTGTCCTTCGTGTTAGAAACAGCGTGAATGCTTAAAGTACTACTGTATGTCAGAAAAAAACTGGGGCATCAGTTTACTGTCTGGCATCCATTGTGGATGGTATCACAGATTATAATGGGTTCTATACTGTATTTTGTTGCATCGCACTGCTCGCGTACTAGCGAGGACACAGAACTAGTGCCGGGGCTTTTCCCCAGGGATGGAACCTGGGAGTGGAAGAGTTCCGGAGAACATCTGCGCTGTGTATCGATTCACCTTACGAGAGAATAAGACAAGCAAGCAAGGTAAAAATGTTTGTTTGTATGTCTGTGTGTGTGTGTGCTTTGTCAGATTTTTGCACAACAGTTTAACCTAGTAACATTTGCTTGTCAGCATGGAGGTACATAAACTTTACCACGGTAAACTGCGCTGTCCTTTCAGTTAACAAACAACTTGTTCAGCTTATTAAATTAACAAATTAAAATTACTTTAACAAACAAGACTTATCTTACATTAACTGTAAGTTAACTAATGGGAAATTTTGTTCAGGTGTTCAGTTGGCCAGTAACCTAGTTGAGAATAGTTAGGTTAAACAAAAGTTTTATGACTAGCTGTCTTTCTAGTTTTAGCTTTAGATTTTTTTAATGGAATTTAATATTTACTGCATTTTGCGTGTGTGTTTAAAGGCAACTCAGTGAAGCGTCACAAAGGACAGGAGCAGGCCAGCCACGCTGAGACTGATAATTCATGGTAAGAAAAGAACTTCACAATGATTTTAAGAGGTTTGTGCATTCCATATGGGGAAAGTGTAATGCCTTGTTTTTTTTTAAGGGAACAAATTTCTCTCTGTAACAATGTGGTTGGCGTGCAAAGGTGGCCTACGTTTTGGAGCAGCACCTGTAATTTGCAGATGCCTTATATGCATTCTTTGGCTGCTTATTTTTTTGTAAAATTTTGTAAAATAATTTTTTGTAAGGCTAAATCCAGAGGATACAACATAATGCACTGTAAGACCGTCAGACAGGAGAAATAATGAAGATGCACCGTTACAGCATTGTGTATTTTATATGTATTTTATATCAGTGTTATATATGCAATGTTTTAATAAAGAATTTGATATTTTGCAATAACTGTGTCTGTTTGAATTGAATGTCAGTAGTACCTATAAAATTAATTCTCTATAAAAAAGTAAATAGAATAAAAGCTATATTTAAATAAATCAATTACAGTAGTATACTGTAATACATAATTACAGTACTGTACTGTAAAACTTAAATACAGTTAGAAACTGTAAATCTTAATTACTGCAACTTACTGGCAACCCTCTTAAATGTCTAACAGTGCACCCCAAGGAAAACTACTCCAGGAGGTTTGTGAGAGTCACAATAGTATTTTCACTCTTTTCCTTGCTTTTAAATAGATGAATGTTTAAAAAAAGCTTCCAGAATTTCAAAATAAAATACAAAAGAAACTTTAATTATATCTGATCAAATGCACACACACAGCTTCAGTCTGGACACCTCAGAACATATGATGTGATTCATGCGAACCCCTCAGAGGACCTCAGATGTCAGCTCTGAAACACATACAGCACTACCAAATTTGCTATGCTAATGTTTGATTGCAACATAACCATTACTGTTAATAGTGTTTATCATCTGTTTGATTATGCCATTAACTGATTACCGAACATCTCTGCCATATGTACATCAACTTGACATGGTCACCACTAGTAAACTATTACTAAATATATTGTAGAACTTTCAAATTTCTGTAAAGCTGTTTTATCAATGATTGTATCGTGAAAAGCATTATACAAACAAACTTGAATTGATTTGGATTGAAGATAAGACCCCAGCATCCACCTGAGCAAATATCAAAAATTCAGTCAATTGATATCTTCTGTTACTTTCTACACTTCATCAGTCCCAGCAGCAACTTAATAGCTCGTTAATTTGTGTTCGTGCAATGATGAGACGGACAAAGTTAGCCGATGCATGCTATTTACTTTCATGTGTAGATAAGTTGGTTACAGTGCACAACTCCTGACTTAATGACGTATTTGGGATCGTACTTGAGAGCCCTATCACTGCTGAGCTAAAGAGAAAAGGCCAATGAACATTGGAAAGTGGAATCTGCATGCCTAGCCACTCCCCCATACATACGGGTATATAAGATGGCAGCGTGCATCCACTCATTCAGGTTTTTGCTGAGGAGCCAAGCTGCAACTTGGCATTCAGCGCAGTACAGTATTATGGCAGGGGGACATAACGTCTCCATTCACTCCTTTGGGGAACAGGGGTTACAGATGTAACCTAGACGTTCCCCCTCAGTCGTTCACTATGGTGTTACATCGAATAGTGACGTATTTGGAATCTACCCATGGAAAACACCACAATCCTGGACCACAATCGTAGTTGAGGTACAAATGCTGAAAGGCAAGCGTGTCAGGACAAATGGACTCAACACGTAACCTGCCCAATGCCCTGTAAGCCGGATTAACGGGCCCACCAGGGGTGCCAGATTCTGAAGCAACCACTGGGGGGACGGTGACAATGGCGAAACTTAGGTCTTGTGGAAAAATGGTTTATTAAAACAGTTCCTTTTAACAATTCAAGTTGAAATAGGGAAGAATATACCTATAGGGAACATATACCTAAGCTCTAGATATATGAAGGGGAACACGGTGAAGTACCGTGGAGATACTGAGACCTGTTGCCACAACCGGAGGGGGCAAAGGAGACCCCCTGCCAGAGCACAGTCATGGACTACTCAGTCCTAGTCCAGGCTGTGGGGCATGAAGGACCCAGAGGTCACCTAGGGGAAACAACTGGGGAACGGCGCACGGATCCGTAAGGAATGGGCAGCAAGCCGAGCCGACCTCCCACAAATTATCTGAAGTTACCTTAACTCCACGTGGAGATTATAGAATCTATCTACCACACAATGGGCCAACCTCTGTTTGGAGACAGCATTCCCCTTCCGCTGTGTGGTCCACGTAAATGTGCAGAGTGTGAATGGGACACAGCAACGCTAAAGCCGGGTCTGCCTCCTCTGGGGGCAGAGCTTGCAAGTTTACCACCTGGTGGTGGGAACCTTGGGCACATAACCGGGCCGGGGTCTCAAGGTTTATTTCAAATAAATATTTCAAATAAATCCTAATCTAATCATGACAAACTATATATCTTTGGAAAGGTCTAAGATATAGATATTTGACCACTGTTTTGTGTTACAAATTATGTAGGAAAAGTAATAGATTAGTTTATGACAAGAGTGCACCTCAAAAAATCTACATCATAACAGGACTTCTGACTTTCTTTGTTGCCTTTTTCACGCTTTAAAAATCATAAGAAATTATATATCAGTAGAAAACTTAAAATCTCAGAATTCATCCTTTGAAAACCATTTTAAAATCAGACATTGCATTACCATGGAAAATGTACATCAAAATCATATTACAAAATTTTTTATTCATGAATCATAAAAATGTAAGTTTGGATAGTGCATTTGCACGTCTATGTTAAAACAAGAGAGTGACAGTTAAAGGGTTAAACCTTTTTTCACCTTCTTGCATTCCATCATCTTTGTGATCCAACGCAACAGTAACACTACAGCCATTAGACACATCCTCTTTGTTCCTATTATCTATACTATATTTAAACTAACCAAGATATCAGTGATCCACGAAAAAGAAAAAAAAAACATAAATAAATCTCAAAAATCAGAAAAAAAAGGAAAAAAGGTTAAACGGCAAGTTTTAGAGAAAGACCACAACTAAACTTCTTTTTGTAAGAACAGGCAGCTGACAATATAGACAGCTGACAATTTATTTGACAAAACAAACAAAACAAGAAAATAAGTCTTACTGTCAGCATGGACTGTGGGTTTGGTGGACTAGTGTACACACTGTCAGGCTTTTAGCAACAGCTGATATCCCTAAATTTTAGTACTGTTGAAAGGTTATGGAAGACTTTTTATTATCTCCAAAGGCATCTGTTTTACCAATAAAAACAGATGTCTTTGTTTTGCAGGTTGTCAAGAATAAAGAGCATTTAAAAGATCTTCATACTCCTAAAACTGTACCTGGTCAAGGATTCTCAGAAAATTAAAATTAATCAGCTTAAGCCTGAGGCTAATTCAGCTTCAAGAGCATACTCTTTTTGTTCTGCACACACAAAACACAACTACACAACACTTGAGGAATCAGTCTCGTCCACTGACAATAAGCATAGTCTCTTTATCCTGTTACTCTCTCAAACAAGACAGTCGTTTGTCCTCAGTAATGTTGTTTACTAAACTGATGTGCTCAGAAGTGCGTTAAAAAATAAATTTGAGCAAGTCTTGTTGCTTTGGATCACAGAGGGGCAGCCATGGGCAGCCGTGGCCTAATGTTTAGGGAGTCAGACTTGTAACCGAAAGGTTGCAAGTTCGAGTCCCAGGTCCGGCAGGGATTGTCGGTGGGGGGAGTGATTAATCAGCGCTCTCTCCACCCTCAATACCACGACTGAGGTGAGACCCTTGAGCAAGGCACCAAACCCCCAAACTGCTCCCCGGGCGCCATAGCGATAGCAATATGGCTGCCCACTGCTCCAGGTGTATGTTCACGGTGTGTGTGTGTGTGTTCACTACTGCGTGTGTGCACTTGGATGGGTTAAATCCAGAGCACAAATTCCGAGTATGGGTCACCATACTTGGCCACACGTCACGTCATTTTCTTTTTTCACTTTCATTTTCAGAGACAGAGCACTGTTTAGAGGCCTGATGTTTGATATGTGGCTATCAGCCATGTGCTGCAATGATTCCATCAATATACAACAGATTGAAATCTATGTTGTTCTATAATCCAACTTTAATAATTCAGAAACATAGCCATTAGCTACAGTTGGGCAACACATTAAATATTTACAGTGTATTTGCAATGATTTTGTTGCTTGTGAATGTATTAATAAATGTCAATCATTTTATTAGCAATACTTACCAACTGCTATAGTTTGCACTTCACCATACAATGCACATTCATGTCTTTACATATCCAGTGTACTTATTATTTGTATTTGTATTTATAATTTAATGCACCTTCGCATCGCTGGTTAAGATAACATATGCTTACTGCGTATTGTACTACAACATTTGCACTGCTTCCCCCCCCCCTTTTTTGAATGCTACAAATAATGCTACAAAAATAAAATGATATAAAACTGAAATATTGCAGTGACAGTACATGACTCTTCACTGTGACACTTGGAATTTAGCTCAGGCTATAGGCATACTGCAGGACCTCTGAATGAAAACCCATTTCAGAGCAAATACATAAAGATATTGTCAAAAGGCTGGAAAATATTAAGAGACATGTTTTAGCTTTATTCCATTTTCGTCTATACACCACCCGGCCATAGTTTTAGAAATCAGACATACTGTAACAGGACTTTGCTCTTTCATGAAGACTGATTGTCCTACGTAATTCATTTGTTAGGGGAATTTGGAATTGGGGTGGTTTGGGTTAGAAACGTGCAGGGGAAAAATATTCATTCTGATGGATAAAAGCAAGTAAATAAGTTAATTGTGGTGACTGTGGTGAAGTGTTGTAATCTGATCAGCAGATCTGCGTAGAGTGAAGTACAGTGCGTGACTATTGGCGTTGCCGGCTGATCCGTTGATAATGACTACGTGGACTGTGTGTGGTTGATTCAAGATACTTAAAGCCTACGAGTCTACCTTGTGAAAAAGAAGTACAGACAGACTACTTGAAATAATATTTATCTGATTTATCTGATAAAATGTAGACAGAACAAGGTGAAAACAGAAAGACTTTTACATTATTATGCAGCCAGTTTAAAATTCCAGTTATGGTACCTGTTTTTTGGAAGTGCCTTCGTGTAATTCTAGATGCTTCATTTTGGTCAAATTCTGAGACTGCATTGCATGTGGAGATAATTCCAAATCAGTCACTTAGGAAATTATATTTAGTTAGCATTCTGCCTTAGAAAGCCGTTAGAATGTTGCTCACTGGGTTTTCACTTGGACTAGAGCTGTATATTAGACTGATGTCTTTCAAGGCTTTTAAGTTTAAACCAGGTCTCAAGACTTTTGTCAGATCTCAGTCAACTGTATATGACTACATTTAGCATTTACTAGGGCTGCTCCCTAATAGTCGACTAAACGTTAGTTGACCAAAAAAGGCTTGGTCGACCAAAATTGTATTAGTCACTTAGTCGCAGAAAAAAAATAAATAAATTGATAAATAAATATACAAGCGTCTACAAAAATTATTAACAATGAAAGTGTTGAGGGAAACAGTAAGGAGATATTTAATGATCCATTAATAAACTGGTGTATTCCGAGATAGTGTCGCAAAGACCCTGGCTCGCAATCTCCTTTTTGAATGCACCTGTTACGCTAGCTCCGAGGAAGAGACGAGAGGCGTGCGGATCCATAAGCAAACTTAATTACAGTATACGTAACAGACAAGCGGGGGTCAAACAGGGGCAATCGGGAATAGTGCAGGTAATCCAAAACGTAAACAGTCCGGGCAGTGAAGATCAAGGGTGTCAGGCAAACGTTCGTAATCCAGAGGGCAGGCGTGGGTCAGAAGGTGGGCGGAGAACAATCACGGGAACCAGGAAGCAAGGAGTCAACAAGGGGAAAAACAAACCAGAAGAAAACGCTCGGAATTGCTAGTAAACACTGAACAAGACTTCGCGAGGAAATGGTGAATGAACCGGGCTATTTATACATTGTGAGCAAGATGGCCGACAGGGGTGAGAGGTGAAAGGAAACAGGAAGTTCATGAGAAAGGGGTTATGGGAGATGTAGTGAGAAAATGTCCATAGTGAAGTGAAGGCTCCCTCTAGGGGTGAAAGGAGGGAGCCACAGCGGGACAGTTCATGACAGAGCCCCCCCCCCAGGAGCGGCTTCCAGACGCTCAGCACAGTCCAATAACACCAAGGGGAGGGGGGGAGGGAGAGAGTACAGAGGGGAGGACCAGGTCCATGCGGGCTGATAGAGTTCAGAAGGGCGTGTAGTCCAGGAAGTGCCGAAACTGCAGCAGAGCAACAGAGCTGCCCAAGATGCTCAGGAGACCACCGGAATGGGACAGACATTCTTTTGAGCAGAGCCAGCAGAGCAGACAGCTCCCAGGGCGGGGCAGACAGACTCCAGGGCAGAGCAGGCGAGTCAGACGCCCTCCAGGGCGGATCAGGCGAGTCAGGCGCTCTCCAGGGCGGAGCAGACAGACTCCAGGGCGGATCAGGTGAGTCAGACGCTCTCCAGGACGGAGCAGACAGACTCCAGGGCGGATCAGGCGAGTCAGACGCTCTCCAGGGCGGAGCAGACAGACTCCAGGGCGGATCAGGCGAGTCAGACACCCTCCAGGGCGGAGCAGATGAGTCAGACGCCCTCCAGGGCGGAGCAGACGAAGCAGGCGCCCTCCGGGGCGGATCAGGCGAGCCAGAAGCCCTCCGTGGCGGATCAGGCGAGTCAGACGCCCTCCAGGGCGAATCAGGCAGGACTAGAACCCTCCAGGGTGGCACGAAAGCCCCCCAGGGTAGAACAGACAGGACAGGACCCCTCCAGGGCAGAACGGGACTCCCCGAGGGCAGAGCAGACAGGACAGGAACCCTCCAGGGCAGAACGGGATTCCCCCAGGGCAGAGCAGACGGGTCTGTAACATAGAACATAGACAGACACGCACACAGAGAGAGAGAATCAGATGCCTTCCAAGGCGGATCAGACAGGACAGGAGCCCTCCAGGGCAGAGCGGAATCCCCCCAGGGCGGAGCAGACAGGTCTGTAACATAGAGCATAGACGGACATACACACACAGAGAGAGAAAGCTCTGAGCCCAAGCTCCTGGCCAGGTTGGGCTGGATTCCCAGCGTATAGGGGGCCTCAGCGGCTGAATTGGGACTAGGCAAGAGCTCAGAGTGGCGTGGGTTGCTGGGCGCTACCACCGTGCAGGGAGCAGGTGCGACCTCCCCCTCGGCTTGAGGATCCGTGGCCTCGGCCACCTCGGAGGAGGAGGCCACCCTCAGAGGTTCTGCGGGGTGAGCCGCCACCTCTGAGGACTCAGTGGTGGTATACGCGGCCCAGACAACCCAAAGAGCAGTTCTCAGGAGGAGCTCGGCCTCAGTGAAGGCCAGCACAGGAGTGGTGCCAATGATGGGGCTGGGCTCAGGAACAATTGCTGTGACTTGGCTAGGCACTGGAGCAGTGGCTGTGGCTAGGCTGGGTGTGTGTGCAGCTGTATTGTGACAGGGTTCAGAAGCAGCAGCGACAAGGCTTGACGCTGGAGGAGTGGCAGCAACGATGCTTGACTCTGGAGGAGCGGCAGCGACGACGACGCTTGACGCTGTAGGCGGAGCAGCTGTGGCGAAGATGCTTGACTCTGGCGGCCGAACAGCTGCGGCAAAGACGCTTGACTCTGGCGGCGGAGCAGCTGCGATAACATGACTTGGCTCAGAGGGAGGAGCAGCTGTGTCGACGCTTGACTGTGGAGGCTGAGCCGCTGCGAAGACGCTTGACTGTGGAGGCTGAGAAGCTGCGAAGACGCTTGACTGGAGGCTGAGCAGCTGCGAAGACGCTTGACTGTGGAGGCTGAGCAGCTGCGAAGACGCTTGACTGTGGAGGCTGAGCAGCTGCGAAGACGCTTGACTGTGGAGGCTGAGCAGCTGCGACGAAGACGCTTGACTGTGGAGGCTGAACCGCTGCGACGACGACGCTTGACTCTGGAGGCGGAGCAGCTGCGAAGACGCTTGACACTGGGGCCTGAGCAGCTGCGAAGACACTTGACTGTGGAGGCGGAGCAGCTGCGAAGACAATGTTTGACTCAGGAGGCGGAGCAGCTGTGACGGGGCTTGACTCAGGAGGCGGAGCAGCTGCGACGGGGCTTGACTCAGGAGGCGGAGCAGCTGTGAGAACATGACTTGGCTCAGAGGAAGAAGCAGCTGCGATGACGACACTTGACTCAGGAGTGACAGCTGTGACATCACTTGGCTCTGGAGGGACAGCTGCTACATCACTGGACTCTGGAGGGACAGCTGCTATGACACTTGACTCTGGAGTGACAGTTGCGACATCACTTGGCTCTGGAGAAGCGACTGCGACGACTTGGCTTGACTCTGGAGGAACAGCAGTGACTTGGCTTGGCTTTGAGGGGACTGCTGTGACTTTACTGGGCACTGGGGAAATGGCTGGGCTTGACACTTGACTTGGCTTTGAAACGATAACTGGGACTGGACGAGACACTGGAGCGGCGGCCATCTTGACATGTTTGGGAGACTGGGCTGAGTGGAAAATAGTGAGCGCTGACTTAACCAATATCACCGGGGAATCTTCCAGACAGGATATGAGTCGAATGTAGCTTGTTTGGTTGAGGTAGAGTGCTGGGAGGTCCGCCATTTTGTGATCGCAACGTGCCGCGGCCGCCATTTTGTGAACGCGCGCCGGCGCGGCCGCCATTTTGACATCGCGATTCGGCGCGGCCGCCATTACTGTGGGTTCGCGGTCTTCCCCCGCGAAATCCTCAGAATCAAGTAAGTCCCCATACTGTAATGCATAATCCAGAGGGTCAGAAAAACAGGAGCGTGGCAAGATGTAATCACACGCTGCCTCACTGTAGTCGCATTCCCCCTCTGCGACAGCCACAGGAATGGTAGATCGCAGCCTTGATTTGAGTGGCTCATCGAGAGCGAAACGAAAAATGTCCATGAAGCAGTTCTCATCATAAAATGGTAACTGATTTATGAGGTGACAAAACTTAGAAACAAAATCCTCTATGGGCATACCGTGCTGCTTGAGTTGGAGTAGCTGATCAAACGGGTCCATGGTTCAGCAGGGGGAAGAAATAAAGCTGCTGGATCCTATCGTGGCGAAGTCTTCTGTTACGCTAGCTCCGAGGAAGAGACGAGAGGCGTGCGGATCCATAAGCAAACTTTATTACAGTATACGTAACAGACAAGCGGGGGTCAAACGGGGCAATCGGGAATAGTGCAGGTAATCCAAAACGTAAACAGTCCGGGCAATGAAGATCAAGGGTGTCAGGCAAACGTTCGTAATCCAGAGGGCAGGCGTGGGTCAGAAGGCGGGCGGAGAACAATCATGGGAACCAGGAAGCAAGGAGTCAACAAGGGGAAAAACAAACCAGGAGAAAACGCTCGGAATTGCTAGTAAACACTGAACAAGACTTCGCGAGGAAATGGTGAATGAGCCGGGCTATTTATGCATTGTGAGCAAGATGGCCGACAGGGGTGAGAGGTGAAAGGAAACAGGAAGTTCATGAGAAAGTGGTTATGGGAGATGTAGTGAGAAAATGTCCATAGTGAAGTGAAGGCTCCCTCTAGGGGTGAAAGGAGGGAGCCACAGCGGGACAGTTCATGACAGCACCTTTACAAAGAAATCTTTACGGATTACAAAACTTATATTTAATGAACAAAAAAATGCTCCAAATGTTTTTCTAAATTAACTTAATAAAAAAACGAAACGAAATATAATCACTTTGCCATTACATACAAAATGTAACTATTATTTTTAGCTGAAACAGCTATTCTGGGAGAAGGGGGAAAAAGACGGACTCAATTCATACTCAGGCCGAGAAATATGATAAGCTGATTCTGATCAGGCTACCTTATGAGCTGACTGACTTAATCTAATGTTAACATAGAGAAATGTGCGCTGTTCCCGTGTCTGTGTGGAAGCTGAAAAGACGCGTGCGTACTGCAGAAAAAATGGAAGCGCCGGTGCGGTCATTTGCTCTTAAATAGCCTACTCCCTCATTCTTTGGCAAACTGGTAAGAGTAAAATATCTTTCGAATCTGTAAAAACATTTGTGTACACTCAAAATAACAACAAAACATTGTGCCCTAGTAAAGTAATGAAAGCAAACAGGATGCGCTTTCTGTCGTCTTTCTGTGAACTTGAGCGCGAAAGGCAATGTATATATTTGCATTACATACATTTAAAAAAAGTTTTCCCCTGACACATTTATAATCATTACTTCTGCTGCGTGCTGTGGGCAGGCTTTATGCATGTGCTTCAGCCCTTATTAGGGGTTGTAGGCAACTAAAGGCTCATTATAAAGATTTAAACTGTTTATTAATAAACATGCGATTAGTCGACTAATGCTTAAAATGGATGACTACTAGTTGACCAGAAAAGTCCTTAGTCGAGGGCAGCCCTAGCATTTACGTTATTCAGTTTTCTCAGACTCAAGTTTTTATCTCAATCATCATCAGTTATGTTTCTTGTCTCTTTTTTTTCTCTACAGCCATTGAGACTCAGAGCACCAGTTCTGAGGAACTGGTCCCCAGTCCTCCATCACCTCTACCCCCTCCTCGTGTCTACAAACCCTGCTTCGTCTGCCAGGATAAATCCTCGGGGTACCACTATGGTGTCAGTGCCTGTGAAGGCTGCAAGGTAAACATTCTATTCATCCCTTCATCCCACCAAATGGAACCCATACAATAAATATTCAGGTTTTCTCACTTGCACATTCTACTACCCTCGCCTCAGGTTTGGCCTCTAAACAAAATATGGTTCAAACCCATTTGTGTTAAATTATTTACAGTGAGTCCTCTAGAATTTCAGCCTAAGGTAAATTATGATGGTTAATGTTGTCTGCAAGTCTGGTGGATTAATGCAGGTTTCACAGGTTCTTTCAGGATATCTCAACATGAACACTCATATTCTACATTCACACATTCAGTGTTTGGAATTGACAGGCACACTGTCACATACTAAAATGTCCCATTCACACAGCAGCTTAAAACAGAATCCACCTTTTTCCTGAACTCAGAAGACTGAAACAATGCTTTACATTTCAATCTCTGGTGTTTCTAGTCAAATTCACGTTTACACTTTGAAATGACATTTTCTGAGCTGATAATATAACGATAAACCCATGAAAATGGTTTTAATAAGCACATGGCACCATAGTTTCATCCCTTTAGAGTGTCGCACTGACCATCTCTTTGCAGTATCTCACCTGTCATTGTTTAATGAGTGGGAGGATGACATCAAGCTGCTTTGAAAACACATGAGCACTGTTACAGCTGCAGGAAGTACAGTAGATGAGTTGCTGTGTGAAGCTAACTGCAGACTTTGAATAGAAAAGTAATCCAGAATCAAAACAAGAGGAAGACAACATAACAAGGATATAGCAAACTGTACCAAAACACATTTAGACATAAGCTGACAGAAATAGAGGTCTATAAATACACAGGACAGCAAGAAACAAACCAGAAACAAGGTAAGGGTAACAAATGAAAACACAAGAAACGCAGAAATTTTGAATACAAATACAACAGAACAAAAACTCCATAGGAGTCTCAGGCAGACATGAGGTCAAGTCTTAAATCTCTGAGGTTGAATCCAAGTCCTGTCTCAAGTCTTTGTTCTGTTTTTAGCAATAGTTCTTACAGCTGGCTATTGTAATTAACAGTGTATTAAGCTAAATCAGTTTAGCATTTCATTTATTCAAAACTGCAAACAAACTTCTACTGAAATCATTCCTTTTAATTTTATTTTGTTTTTAAACCTTTCATTTTAATTAAACAGTCTGTATAAATATCTACATATTTCCGTGATTATATAGCGCTTCAGTAGGTGTAACGGAGCAACAGAGATGGGAAGTGGGCGGATCCATATGCAAGCTTTTATCAATAAACATGGTCTAAAAACAGGCAGGGTCGACATCAGCAAACAGGTATTTAAGGGCAAGACACGAGTAGTCCGTTAGGCAAGCGAGGGTCGATTGGCGGCGAACGCAATCCAAGGGACGAGGCAAAAGGTAATACAAACAGACAGTCCAAAGTTCAACAAGGGGCAAACAGAGTCCGAAACGGTGAGACAAAGAGTAAACCAAGACAGGCAAAGAATCCAGGCGGCAGACTAAACAAGACGAGATAAACTAGGCTGGGAATCAAGGCACGGAATAACTAGACAAGGCATAGAACTAGAAACAAGGCTTAGCTTAAACTGGAACAAAGAAAACTAGGAAATGGCTCCGTAGTGATGCTAACACTAGGTGAGTTATACACATCACAATACTCTGCTACATGAGGCAGGAAGTTCAAGGCTTAAATAGAGTCTCTGATTGGATGCAGCTGTGTGTATGTAATCAGTGCAAAGGATGATGGGAAGTGTAGTCCATGTGATATACAACAGTCTGTGTAGTGTGAGAGTCAATGTCCCTCTGGTGGCAAGTGGACCGGAAACCACAGACCGAATTCGTGACAGTAGGGATGTAATGACAGTCAACTCATGATGCAATACGATTCACAATACAGATTTCAGAGTATGATTTTTCAATTTTTTTTTTAACAAAATGAGATTTAAGACAAATTAGAACTGAAAAGGTGTACTTATATTATTTCTCAGAAAAAATGCTGCATATATCTTTGTGAAATTGAAATATGTCAAATAGCAAAACTAAATTGAAAATTTAAAACAAACCCCAAATCAAATGAATAAATAAAATAAATATCTTCATATGAACAAACATAAGTTGCAGCCCTACTTAAGAACATGTAGTGGTTGTTAGACTTACATATCCATATACACACATTCTGCACCATGTGACGAGAGAGAAGGAGAAGGAAAAAGAGCATATCAAGGCCAGATTGCCTTAGAATGGGTGCCATTAACAGCTTCAGAGGATTAGAATAAGGATTATAGGATCTTTCTGTGTCATATACAGTATATGTCCCTCTGGGCACAGCGCCATTGTAAGGAACTTTTTTTCTAAGGATGAACTTCATGGAATAATAGGCGAGTCGAGGGTGCTCTATAGCCATAGGGTCTAAAATCACGCAAGCACACACACATGTATAAATAAATAATTCAGTATGATTTTTAAGCTGTTTTCCACATGGGGACTAAAAACCTGTTTTTCCTATCCTTGTGGGGACATTTGAACACCTGAACTACAAACTAATTTCACGTATATAATACAGAGCCATGTTTTACTGTCAGAAAAAAAAGCTAATTGTGCGTCTGACATGGGAAACTTTGCTGCATTTGGATGCTGGTGTGGTCTGGATATACAGTCACAAAGACACAGAAATCTATAACCACACGTGAATATCACAAACATAGTATATGACTAGATTTTGAAGCCTGCAGTGAATATATAGACATAATGTCACTCTCCAAGGCTTCTGTTTTGAATAAATAATAAATAATTAATAAATAATGGAAGTGTAAAATATACCACATACTTGTGTTTCTGACACTGTGCACCATGCAACATATCTTTAAGTAATCATGTAATTTGTTAAAAAAGTAACAATATCTGAGTCTGAGTTTGATTGCGTGCGTGCGTGCTTAATCAGTCATAAGTTGCAGCCCTACTTAAGAACATGTAGTGGTTGTTAGACTTACATATTCATATACACACATTCTGCACCATGTGATGAGATAGAAGGGGAAGGAAAAAGAGCATATCCAGAAGAATGCGAGCTCAAAGACACAAATGATGCATGTGGCTCTCTTTTGCTCATTTACATCATTTGCCATGAGCATGCTTTGTTTGATATTGGGTTGGATGTCTGATTTGAATTGGTAACATAGTGAGGAAACATATGGCTGAGCATACGTGTATGCATATGCATACAGAAAAGACACATTTCAAGCTAAGCCAAGGAAAGGCGCCAGACTTGCTGCGGTCTGTTTGCTTTGACTCTGTAATCCTTTTTGACATTGGCATCTTTCTGACATGTGTCCTCTGTCTTTCTGTTGCTTTAAACTTGCTGTCTCTCACAAGTTTTCAAAAACTTTGAGAGATTAGGAACACTTTGAATTAAGGATTAATCGTTGGCATCTCTCCCTTTTCTGTTACCTGGATGTGTGCTGTGTTCACAGTGCAAGTTATAAGCAACCCAGACTGTGGTTTTAAAGCAAACATACATTCTGAGGTGGAGTTTGTCTGGATTGAGCACATATTGCACTCTGTAACTGGCTCAGAACACTGTATTTGTGGGTGTAGGACAGAAGAGAGCACAACTCATTCACTTTGAAACTGCAGGATCCATATTTATTTAATCAAATCACAGCCTTTGCAGATTATTAATCATTGCTTTTATGACTACAAGGACATATCATAATTGTTTTTTCTTTCCTTTTTGCACAGTCCTACTTTCAAACTACTTTGAATCAATGATTACCTTAAAATATACCTTTATTTCCATAATGTAGCTCAATACACACTTGAAAACTGTACTTGCAGATAACATAATATTACTGAAATGAAAGGCCAAACTTTAAGTACTCTTTTGAAAAGTGCACTTTTTTTTTTTTTTTTGGTCTGCATCATATTGCTTGACTCATGCTTTTAATTGTCTTATAGATGTGGCCATTAAAATTCTGCATTACACTTTAATATACTTTAATGAATTTTATACACTGTTCTCCTTGACCTTCACAAGCTAATGTGTGTAGAAAATTTATGCATTATCTAATTCAATTAAAAGCCCTCAAGTATGTCATGTAATGAAAGCATCAGTAGCAGCCTCCTTCTAAAAGCATCATCAGGACACATACTCTAAGTGTAAAGAATTTATATTATTGAGTTGAGCAAAGTTGCAAAAATTATTTGAAGTGCACTTCTTAGAATTTAGAATAGTTTGAACATTCGCTGTTTGTAGTACAAAACAGTGTAGTGGCTTAGTATTCAAATTGGAATGTACCTGGGGTGTTGTAAAATTAATCTTTTAATTTAAGATGTGAGAAGTGCACAGTTACTGGATGCCCCATTTCTTAATTCTGGGACAAAAACTTTCTAGAGCTGAGATATCAGATATAGAAGTCACTGTCTTTGAACTTTCAAAGATCTGGCATCACTTGATCATCAAAGAAAGTGAATCTGAAATAAGGTTTGGGTTTAGAGACACCTGAGATGTCCTCCTCCATTAGCAACTGATACTTAAAAATCGATTCATTTGATTAACCCTGTAATCTTGTTTGTTTGTTTGGATGAAGAGGTTTGTGTTTTGGGCATGAGGTTCAAATGCGTCAGCACTTTAAATTTACTGTCCACAACCTTTGGGAAAAAAACACTTTAGCATCCTTTTAAAAAAGATTACTAATATAAAAGTGACCTACTTTAAATGAATGTACTCAAGTGAATATAAACTGAATATAAAGTTCTTGAAGCACTTAAATTGCATGGTAATTTTAAATAAATTAAAATGTATTAGGTAAACCTAAGGGTGCTTCTGACCCACTTAGGACTTAAAAACATCACTGTGCAATTTATTCATTATTACTTCGGTTGTCTTTGAAATATAGTTACAGTGTACACAGTTAATTAAACTAAAATCACAATTATGATATTGCTACTGTTATGTTTCAGTTTGCTCTTACTGACCCTGCCTGTTTCGACAACATTTGTTAATAAAGCTCTGCACTTGGATTAGGGTTGTGCCGACAGACAATAGTATCGTGTATCGACAATAGTCAGAGATATCTCCTGTTGCCTTGGATGACAGCAAGACGATTATTATTATCCATCAAAAATAGACTAGTCGCTTATATTTAGCTAAGCAGCGTGGAGAGATGCTTCTAGGATGCTTTAAAAACTTGCCGCAGGGCATTGACTAGAGTGGCCGCACGTTCGGAGCTGTAACGCGCCGCAGACGTGTGCAGTGAAAATAAGGGTTAAGAGATTTATTCATCATATAGTGTAGATAGCTTTATAACGTAAGTGTTTTTAAAGTGTATAAACTCGCACTAGATTAGGCCAGTCCGTGATGTTCTTTGATAATGTAAATGTTCTTTGCTCGTTTTCTGGACCTGCTTTTTAAATAACTAAGGAAAAGTCATAAGATAAAAGAGGTGGTAAAATGTTGTTTAGGCTGAAATAAAGAAATACGATATATCAGAATCCGTCTATAAATAGTAAACATAAACATTCACCTCAGTAACTATATGCGTTAATTAAAATTGCAAAAATGGTTCTAAACACACTGGCACTAAACATTCTATATGAACTGAACTACAACATGGACTGATGGCAACAATCAGACATGCAGCGATAACATTATCGCAATATGACGGGTAAAGAAAGAGACATTTATTTACATTCATGCACGCAGAGAATGAAACTGAAAGCAATCTGGAACTGCTCCAGCAGAACTACTGTCAGCACTCTGTGTCACATGCCCCTTAACAGGACTACCTTTACAAAAAGAATAAGGAATTTAGTACATAGATAATTAAATAAATTAGCATGCTTACATGCTGCTTCAAAATATAATTAAGTGCTTTACTATATTAGTCATTGCATCAAAATAAGTGTAAGCATGACAAAAAATGATTAAAACATCAGTTAAAATGTTCTTTAATGTACAGTTGCTAGGAGAAATGTGTCTAAGCGATTGTGGGAAAAAAAACTTTTCAAAAATGTACTTAAGTGTGTCATGATACAGTCATTATAACATACTGATTTAAAATATAGAAACATGGTCATGAACGTGTACTTTTTTAAAATACGTATGAAATACAATTAAAAGCTTTATTTCACAAAGTCATACTTGAAAACTTTGAGAGAAGTGCTAGAAGTCAATCTATAATCTAAACAAATAGCAGTATACTTCAAGTTTTTATTAAACTTAAGTAAACTTCAAGTATTAAATTTCAAGTGCATTAACAGTTATATATGTGTGTATATATATATATATATATCTTAAATCCAAATCCAGCTAAGGTAGTTTTCTATGTTTTATCCATTTAAAGGGAAAACAGGAAAAAAATAAAAAATAGACCAATGTCACAAACTCACAATTATATTTGCAAGAAACTATTTTGAAATTATTACACAGTTCTCTAGAACCTACCTGATTCTGACTGGTCAATCGAAGCATGTTAGCGCTACTTTTACGCTCCTCAAATCACATGCACACTTCTTGTTTCTTACAAATACGACTGGTGCTATTTTGCATCTAAATTTTCAATAATATGTAAAATAAACTTAGAGAATTACAGTATTAGTGCTACTTTGTTATTTTGTACACAATTGATTTGTACATTGTTGGATTATTTTGTTATTAGCAGAATGCTTTAAGAAAATATACATGTAATATTTTAAAACAGCAGTGTAATAATTAGTATTATAAGTTTACATTATCCTTACTTACATGTCCATCTTGTTTGAACTTGTTTGCCAGACTACTAAAGTGAATTAGCTTTAAATATTATATAGGTCAAGCCCTGTAATTTTCATTATAGTTATTTGTCAGTAATGATAATGATTGTGTGGCTGACTGATCGTCTCACATCAGGTGAGTTTGTGTGATCATGTCTGTGTATGTGAGACCAAACATTTGGCACTGTTTCAGATCCATATCTCTCTTTGGTAAGTGGCAAGACTTACACACACTTACGACCCAGGCTTTCCCACCGATCTGCTTCAGTTTCATCAAACTTTAATGCCATGTCATCCAGCCGTACAGACCCAGTATAAAGTGGTTTCATGTTACGCCATTGTTCCCTGAACTTCAGCAGTAAATGGATCTTTAAAATGCCCAGAGATTTTGGTTCTGTCTGCTGTGTAATTTGGTCTGGCAGGGCTGTTTGTGAACCTCTCTTACAGTGAGGGACAGTGGAGGTCTTTTGGGTCTGTCACCGATATGTCCTGCCTAGGATGTGAGGCTTAGACCCCTGTAGACCTGTCATTTAATCAGACTAAATGCTCTTTTATAGAAACGAGTGAAAATGTTACTACTCAGAGGTTGCTCTTTTATAGTTACACTAAGTTTTTGGTCAAGACTTGTCTTGTTAGCTGTGACAGAACCTGACCATAACATCCCATTCTTACATGTTCAACAGAAACATGGACTTCCCAAAAACTCCACCACTCTGCTATTGATACTCTTAATGTAGAAACAGGACTCCTGTTTCTCTTCATCAACTCTCTCTGAAACTAAATGCCCAAATGTACTGAGTAAGAACACCCTTAAAACCACCTAATAATTCCTTAGCAACTACCTAGGAGTCTGCTTAGTAATATACTAAACCACCCAGATCACCCTAGCAACATGCCTTAGTCAAACAACTGCATCTGAATATCACAGAGATTTAGCAGTGTTTTGGGGAGGAGTAAGAGTTAGTATGTTTCTAAGGACCCAGAGCAGCAAAGCCTGACTAGTCTTACAGTGGCAAAATACTATCAAAAAGACAGGAATAATTTTGTGTTTTCCCAATATTTTGAATTACGCATTGTATTATGTTGTGTTTAAGAGTTAAAGAAAATTAAACTTAAATTAAACTTAACAGAGAATGCCCTGGCAAAAAATTACCAATGCCAGGACCTTTTCATTTTTCTGATTTTTTTAAAACATAACTAAACTTCTCTTAGCAATGTCCTGGCGATGAATCAAAACAGACAAGCATTTTGAGTTTAGTTTTAAATGGGCAAGAATTATCACTTTCTATTGTACATGGAAATAAAAATATGTTCAAACGTTAATGTTTCTTTCTCTGTACTTCTCTGTTTCTCTCTCTCTCTGTCTCTCTCTGGTCTCCTGTGTCCTCTCTATTTTTGTTACCCATGATAAGATGTCTGTGTGATTAGGAGTGAAAGGTGATCCTGTCCTGGGCCCGTACTGAATGCTCAGACAACACAAAACACCAGAGCAAGCGGGATGGAATGGAGAAGAGAAGTGGGGTGGGGTGGGAGGTAAATAATTAATGAGCGGCACTTTCGTTTTTTAATCTGTAAATGAGAAGCCCAGACACACTATCTGTACCCCATTAAGATAACAAGATGGAAGATAATGATCCTAGTTAAGACACAGTTTACATTGAGAGAGCTCCTCAGGTATAGCACTCAGTTTTTGTTTGGCGCTTTTGTTAAGGATAGATAAACCATGTGAAGTGAACCAGCACTTATCTCCATATCCCTACAGGAGCTGGACAATCATCAAAGATCCTCTCACACACAGACAGTTCTGGCATTATCTTGTCCATTAATCTGTGCCGTTTACATGCCACCTGTTGTAAGTCATCTGAGAACAGAAAAGTTTAAAGAAGAACCTCAGCCAGGTGAGCAGCCAGTTATCAAAGAACCAGGACACACAGTTCAACATAATCTGACATCTTCTCTTCAGCAGGGGGATCCCTGTAGCCTAGAGGGACATAATCCTAATTTGAAAAGCAATATTTTATTCACAGTACACACCTTTTTCATTCAATTTAGTTTGGACTGAAAAAAAAACTCTATTCCCAGATGGAGGGAACAGGACATTGTGTCACTCCCTGGGACATACAGTACGGAAGGCAGCCTGCTCCACTCATTCAGGTTTGTGGTGAGGAGCCAATACAGTGTTCTGGCCATTTCAGTGGGTAGTTAATTGTTGTTGAAGGAGGAACACACCATTTCATTCCCTCCATCAAGGAATGGAGGTTACAATAGTAACCGAAGACATTCCCTTTCTGAGCGTTCACTCACTCAATGTTGTGATGATGTAGTAATACTAGGGGTCCCTACACTGTTAAAAATAAAGGTTGTTTATTGGCATTGATGGTTCCATGAAGAACCTTGAACATCCATGGAACCTTTTAAATGCAGTAAAAAGTTTGGTAACACTTTACGGTAAGGGTACATGAATTACCATGAACTAATGCATAAATTCATGCATGAATTATGTATTACTTCATGTATTAATATCTCATGATTTATCAGGAACAAACATGAGCTAAGTGTCTTTCATTCATGATTTCATGTATGAACAATAGCTTAATTAATACATTAACTAAGATGGGTACATCATCATGATTTATGATTTATTACACATGATCATGATGTTTTCATTTGTTCACAAAACAATTCATATGCATATAGGATAGAACAGAATATCTGTTAATCAGAGAACTAATGTTTTATCAAGCATGATCATATTAAAGCAGCTTACAGGTAAATGAACAGACCCCAACACTGGTCAGTAACAGCACATATAATGAATTCTGTTGAGACAAATGCAGTGGTCATCATTAAGTGAAGGCATAATTATTAAATGACATGAATATGAACAAGAAAGTTTTAGCTTTTGTACACAGGGTACACACAATCACAAACATCTTGATCTTATTTATGGTAAGGAGTCACATTTTAATGTAACAAGCTACTGATGTGGACTCATGAAATGAAATGAAATCATGAAATTTTTAATGCTGAACAAAATTTAAGAATAATGTTTAAGTAGCAGAAAGCAAATATTGTTTTACAAAATGTTCTTTGTGGCAAAAGAAGGTTAAATAAAAAGAAAGTGACGTGATCTCATGATAAATGTATTTTACGTAAAATTTGGTTCTACAAGACGTACATTTACTTGCGTATTTCCAAACATTAAAACATACAATACTGACGTACTTACAGCATATACATGTACAAATACTTACGTATTTTGTATACAATACTGACGTTTTGACGACACATAATTATTATTCTTGTTTTTAGTTGTCATAATGGCCTTGTTTCCAATTGCATTATTAAATAGTTTAATTGTTTACTTAATATGAAATTATTACATTTCATACTGTTCTGTGATTTCCACTGACAGCTCGTTTCCAAGAATAGGTCTACATAATGTTAAACAAGACTACACTTTAAACCCTTAAAAAATTCTGTAAACTTTTAACCATTCATGAATATTAACTTCATTTGCAGTGGCGGTACACAAAAGGCGTCTTCTCCGACATGCTGTGACTAACAACAGAACCATAAAATACACCGAACACGCATCGTAATTTAAAAAAAAAACAATTTTATTTGCGCACTGTAATCCAGATCTTCATAATCCATACGACCACGAGGAACAGACCCAGATACAAGCCTTTATCCGCCAATCTTTATCTCCATCCCTAGCAGTTAGCATTTAGAAACGACAGGTTTTACGGCAGGAAAATCGTACGCTCATTGGCTCTCGTCTGCCTTTGTCACAGATTACAACATGTCGTGTTTCTGGTGAGATGTGTTTGAATGATGCGCGGGCGCCTTCACGGAGTGGTTGGGTTTAGAGGTAGAAATGCGATTAGCGCATTTTTATGCTATATTGTTACTAAAATGGTAATTTCCCTGCATATTTTGGTCAGTTACGTTTTATATATTTTTGTATTCACTATAAAATGGGTAGGTTAAGGGGGCTAAAAATCAAAATTGCTTATTAATAAAATGATAAAAAGGCATTGGTATGAATACCTTAATGAAATAAAACGTAAATATCTTACCTTTTTAGCTAATAATGTGTAGCTATTTGTACATTTTAAATGTTGAAATGCATCTGTATTGTATGTTTTCGCATCGATAAAAACATACAAAAATGCACATTTTGTTCTTCTAAATGTTACATGTAAATACCTACTGTACGTATAAACAATGAGACCAGGCTGAAGAAAGAGATGGTTCTTTGAAGAACCTTTGACTGAATGGCTCTTTGCGGAATGAAAAATGGTTCTTCTATGGCATTGTTTAAAGAAACTTTTAAAGCACCTTTAATTTAAGTGTGAAGGACCAAGTCACCACTTTAGTTGAGGGGCCACACACATGATGAAATCATGAGAAGCTAATGCTTAGTTAATGATGACTACTGTATTTGGATGTCAACAGAATGCACATGTTATATGTGCTGTGATTGGCTAATGTTGGGGTCTGGTCACCACTTTAGTTGAGGGGCCACACACATGATGAAATCATGAGAAGCTAATGCTTAGTTAATGATGACTACTGTATTTAGATATTCAGAGAATTCACGTTATATGTGCTGTGATTGGCCAATGTTAGGGAATGTTCACTACTTTAGTTGAGGGGCCACACACATGATGAAGTCATGAGAAGCTAATGCTTAGTTAATGATGACTACTGTATTTGGATGTCAATAGAATTCACATGTTATATGTGGATTTTTGTATATTCCTTTAATAATTTAAGTAGTATCACCTGCACAAAATAATGCTATTTTTATGCATGAATTCATGATGATTAATATACCATAGCCATAGATTTTAATATGATCATACTTGATAGTTCAGATCATAATTAATAAAACATTAGTTCTCTCATTAACTGATATTCTTTTCTAGCCGATATGCATGTGGATTTTTTTTTGTGAACAAAGGAAAACATCATGATCATGCGTAATAAATCATAAATCATGATGATGTACCCATCTTAGTTAATGTATTAATTAAGGTGTTGTTCATACATGAAATTATGAATGAAAGACTTTGAACTCATGTTAGTTCCTGATAAATCATGAGATATTAATGCATGAATTAATGGATAATTCATACATGAATTAATGCATGAATTCATGGTGATTCATGTACCCTTACCGTAAAGTGTTACCAAAAGTTTTTTTATAATCGAAAAGAGTTTCTTTAGATTATTTTAAAATGTTGTTTGAAATGGTTCTTTTAAGAACTGTTTACTGAAGGTTCTTAGAGGAACCAAAATGGTTCTTTGGCATCACTGGCACCACACCTTCAGCCTTTCCTTTAGAAAGAAAGCAACAAACCTATAGCACATTTATGTTACCTCTTTTCCACTGGGGCCTGGGCCCAATTGGGAACCCAGCCATGCTATTCCACTCAAAAAAAATACTGGCCGGGCCCAGATACTGGTTCCAAACCAGCCCTGAAACCTTGCTAGTCTCGAACAAGGGATGTCAGTCAGTGGAACGTCCACTACAGAACATCATTTTTAAAGGGGCCATTAGGCTTGTTCGAGATGCATCAAAGTACCACAAGAGATTGGAGAGTAGGCTCCCAGCTAAAAAAAAAAGGTCCCCAGGACATCCCCTAAATGGCCTCTGAGAACGTCCCCTGGACGTCAGTGTGTAGGGCAGTGGTTCTCAAACTTTTTTGGTCGTGCCCCCCTTTAAACGTATAAAAAAATCTGGCGCCCCCCTTCTTCCCGAATTTCCATCCCACCCGAGACTAACAAATAATTTTATTACCATTACAAAAAAAAATAATGCTTTTTTAATTGTAAAAATCTAAAAGGGAAAAAAACATCTGCAACACTTGAAACTTAAAATAGCACTGAGAGAATAACTGTATTACTTTTATTTTTGCTGTTTTATGCTGTCCCCAAGGCATAGGGCACACACACACACACACACATACAGACCTTTCCTCCTCACCTACGCAATTAACACCGTTTCTACACCAGACGCGAGCGGCAAAATACAGTAGAACCTATTTTAATCAGTACCCATTATAAACTTAAGTCACCGTGTCTAAACCGGACTCTACAGTTGTCGCGTCGCGTCACAGCGCAAAAGCTCTTCACTGGACGCAACAAAGCGAACGTTGCAAATCATTTTAACTTTGTGTCAGTACGTCATAAACAAAAAAAGGCATCAGCTTAATGTCGGGGATTTATCGCGCTCCACATTGAGTATAGACAGCATGTTTACAATGGTAGTTTTGTTGCGTCCCGTTTAGAGCTGTTGCGACGTGAAAACTGTAGCGTCCGGTGTAGACGCAGAGAAGCTGTGTTTAAGATACGTCTCCTCATATTTTCTGCATTTAGCTTTTGAATGACTAGCACCTGCCTGGGTCTGTGCGACTTCATTTGTTGCTTTCACAGACCAATCCGTCTCCCATTGTAAGTTACGCCCGACATTTTTCTTTATTTTTTAATTTTTCTGCAGATGGACCGCGCCCCCCCTGCAATACTCTTGCGCCCCCCCTGGGGGGCGCGCCCCACACTTTGAGAACCACTGGTGTAGGGTCCCCTTTACATCGAGCGGACGTTCGCAAAGACGCCCTCCGGACTTTCATGGGGACATTCACAGAACGTGCAGCGGCCATTCGGGACGTTTAGGGGACTCTCACTTTAAGTTCTCTAAATGTAATTTTATTTTACTTTTAAATAAAAGTAAGTTCATTCTAACTATAGCTTCAAAAGTGTTTTAGGCTAATCAAAGACAACAGACATGACAAGTTGTATAGAACAAAATACATTTATTTTAATTGAACATTTGTAAAGTTGCGTGCTTTTTCGGTGTGTGCGTCTCTGGTTGTCATTCATGGATTTGGGCAATTCTTCCCAGTTATCGTCTAACCTAAAAAAACAAAATGAACAGTAGCGTTATGATTTTATATGTCTAGGACTATCTTTTGTCCATTGAAAAATAATTTGTAAATTTGGATTTAGAGCAGTCGAAATTTAGTGTTCATATGAATATAACTTTCACAAATGGGCTTTTTTGCTGCACTGACGTCTCTGTGTGTATTTTTACCACATGAAAATTCAATATTTAAGTTGAATGAATCAGGAGCAATACACGACACGATCTCGCAATGTGGCTATATTGTATTACACTTTTTTTGGTCTGAGCGTGGAATAGCAGTCTTAAATGCAAAAATGATAATTACTTTTGTCCTCTATCTTCAGAACTAAATAATAACTTTTCTTGTTGGCTTACCAACAGTTTGATATGTAAATAGGCAGAAAAAAAATATTTCTTACCTGTGTTATTTTCCATTTTCCATTTTCCATTTTCTTTTCTTTTCTTTTCAAGTCAAGTCAAGTCAAGTCAGCTTTATTTATATAGCGCTTCTTACAATACAAATTGTGTCAAAGCAACTTTACAGTATCAAATGGGAAAGTAATATATCAATAATTCAAAAAGAAACTTTAAACAATTTTAGTTTGAGGAAATTAATCAATAGTTCCAAATTAATAAATAGTTTGTCCCCAATTTAGTTGTTGTCCCCAACTGAGCAAGCCATAGGCGACAGTGGCAAGGAACCAAAACTCCATCTGTGACACTGATGGAGAAAAAAAAAAACCTTGGGAGAAACCAGGCTCAGTCAGGGGTCAGTTCTCCTCTGACCAATAAACAAGTAGTTTGTACTCCCATACAGACCTGTAGAGGTGGTCTATATGTACTGACCCACCATCTGGATACAAACTGGATCAAGGGAAACTGCAGTGGCCAACTCTTCAGGATTCATACTGGATCTGACCTCGGAATAAGCAGGAGACAGACAATATTAGCATAGATTCCATTTTTCTTGCATCAGGTGTTATGGGAAGTGTTCCCGGTTCCGGTTGACCTAATTAATGCAGCCTAACAATCCTTTAGAAGTGAAAGTGAAAGTGAAAGTGACGAGACATGAGGCCAAGTATGGTGACCCATACTAGGAATTTGTGCTCTGCATTTAACCCATCCAAGTGCACACAAACAGTAGTGAACACACACACACACACACACCGTGAACACACACCCGGAGCAGTGGGCAGCCATATTGCTATCGCTGCGGCGCCCGGGGAGCAGTTGGGGGTTCGGTGCCTTGCTCAAGGGTCTCACCTCAGTCGTGGTATTGACGATGGAGAGAGCGCTGATTATTCACTCCCCCCACCGACAATCCCTGCCGGACCTGGGACTCGAACCTGCAACCTTTTTGATTACAAGTCCGACTCCCTAACCATTAGGCCACGGCTGCCCCCAGACCGGGGGCAGGTCTGGGGGCAGGTCTGGGGGATTTGAATATTAGAAATATTTAAATGTGTTATGTGTAGGCCAGGTTAAAGAGATGGGTCTTTAGTCTAGATTTAAACTGACTGAGTGTGTCTGCCTCCCGAACAGAATTAGGTAGATTGTTCCATCGTTTCGGTGCCAAGTAAGAAAATGATCTGCCACCCGCAGTTGATTTTGATATTCTGGGTATTATCAGATTGCCAGAGTTTTGAGAACGCAGCGGGCGTGAGGGACTATAATGTGATAAGAGCTCGCTCAAGTACTGAGGAGCTAAACCATTGAGGGCTTTATAAGTAATTAGCAAGATTTTAAAATCAATACGATGTTTAATAGGAAGCCAGTGCAGTGTTGACAGAACCAGGCTAATATGCTCATACTTTTTGGTTCTAGTAAGAACTCTAGCTGCTGCATTTTGGACCAGATGGAGTTTGTTTATTAGGCGTGCAGAACAACCATCCAATAAAGCATTACAATAATCTATCCTGGAGGTCATGAAGGCATGAATTAATATTTCTGCATTTGACTTTGAGAGCATAGGTCGTAATTTCGCTATGTTTTTAAGATGGAAAAATGCTGTTTTGCAAATGCTAGAAATGTGGTTTTCGAAGGAAAGATTGCTATCAAATAACACACCTAGGTTCCTGACTGATGATGAATTTACAGAGCAGCCATCAAGTATTAGGCTGTGTTTTAAGTTATTACTTGCTGAGGTTTTTGGCCCAATAATTACCTCTGTTTTTTCAGAATTTAGCAGTAAGAAATTTCTTGTCATCCAGTTTTTAATATCGACTATGCATTCCATTAGTTTTTCAACTTTGTATGTTTCGCCAGGCCTGAAGAAATATAGAGCTGAGTATCATCAGCGTAACAGTGAAAGCTAACACTGTGTTTCCTGATGATATCTCCTAAGGGTAACATATAAAGTGTAAAAAGTAATGGTCCTAGTACTGAGCCTTGAGGTACTCCATACTGAACTTGCGATCGATACGATACCTCTTCATTTATTGCTACAAAATGATAGCGGTCAGATAAGTATGATTTAAACCATGCTAATGCACTACCGCTAATGCCAACATAATTTTCGAGTCTATTCAAAAGAATGTTGTGGTCAGTAGTATCAGACACAGCACTAAGATCCAGTAGCACTAAAAGAGAGATATATCCACGGTCGGATGATAAGAGCAGGTCATTTGTTACTCTAATGAGAACGGTTTCAGTACTGTGATAAGGTCGAAATCCTGACTGGAAATCCTCACAGATATTATTTTTCTCTAAAAAGGAACGTAATTGTGAGGATACTACCTTCTCTAGTATTTTTGATAGAAAAGGGAGATTTGAGATCGGTCTGTAATTAATCAATTGATTAGGGTCAAGTTGTGGTTTTTTAATGAGAGGCTTAATAACAGCCTGTTTGAAGGTTTTAGGAACATATCCTAATGACAGTGATGAGTTTATAATATTCAGAAGAGGATCTAGGATATCTGGAAGCACCTCTTTTAGTAGTTTAGATGGGATAGGGTCTAACATACATGTTGTTGGTTTAAATGATTTAACAAGTTTATAAAATTCTTCCTCTTCTATAGTAGAGAATGAGTGGAATAGTTCCTTAGGAGATCTATAGCACACTATTTGATCTGGTACTGTTCCTGACGGCTTCATTGTTACAATTTTATTTCTAATAGTATCGATCTTTGTTGTAAAGTAATTAATACAGTCATTACTACTGTGCTGTTTGGAAAAATCTGTTGGTGCTTTATTTTTGGTTAATTTTGCCACTGTATTGAATAAATACCTAGGGTTATGTTTGTTTTCTTCGAAAAGCGATTAGAAGTAATCGGTTCTAGCAGTTTTTAATGCTTTTCTATAGGATACGGTAGACTCACGCCAGCCGGAACGAAAGACCTCTAGTTTTGTTTTCCTCCAGCTGCGCTCCATTTTCTGTGCTGCTCTTTTGAGGTTGCGAGTGTGCTCATTATGCCACAGTGTCGGACTGTTTTCCTTGATCTTCCTTAAGCGTGAAGGAGCAACCGCATCTAAAGTGCTAGAAAAGAGAGAGTCAATAGTTTGTTACATCATCACGTTTATCTGAGCTATTGGATATACTAAGATGGATATACTTCTCCATCTTAGCTGCATTCATCACTCTATAACATACTTTTAGAGTAACCTAATTTTCGTAATGCATGGGGAATGTATAGGGCATAATTGTAGCATATGTTCAATTATATTATTGATGGGCATCATGTTTTTGATGTTCATATAACAGGTAACTGCTAAAAACAGACTCGTGATTTGATGACATCTTTATAGAAGTTACTCCTATTTTCTTTTTCCAGAAATGAAAGATAGGCTATTAATTTTACACAATTAATTCAAATCTATTACATTATCATTTTAATAGAAATAGAATAGAAAAAGAATAGAGCAAGCTAGTGTTATAGGCCTTGTTTTGTTAATCATATAATAAAAAGAAAGAAAATAAATAAATAGAATGCAAAAATACAAAAGCTAAAAAGTGTTATTTTATTTCTTTTTTTAGAGTCTTAAAGGGTCAGTTATATATATTATTTATTATACTGTAGTAAAAAAATATATAAATAATATATTTAATGTTTTTTTTTTTTTTTTTTTTTTGAGTGCATTTTGCATTTCATTATCACAGTTAAATAAAATGGATTTTGTTTTAACCATACCCTTTAAAATCCAATATGGGCTTATATTTTAGTTTAATTTTGTCTTGTAATGAACATTTTCTGAGTTGCAAGGTGCCAGATCTGATGATAAAGAGATTAGATTTTTAAGTGTTATAAAATGGCATATGAGGGACAAAATAGGGACGTTCGCAAACTGGTTCGGGCTAATGTCCTCAGAATATCCGCCAGCGAGCGTTACAAAGCAGACCAAATCCGGACATCTTCAAAAAGTCTGTCTGCGAACATTACAAAGCTGACCAAATCCGGACGTCTTCAAAACGTCTGTCTGCGAACGTTACAAAGCAGACCAAATCCTGACGTCCTCAAAAAGTCCACCAGAGAACGTTACATGTCGGACCAAATCCGGACATCCTTCGAACGCCCACCAGCGAACGTTACAAAGCGGACGCACTGTGGACCTAAATGGACGTTCGCAACATCCGGGGGACATCCCCTGTTTGCTGGGCTACTCTTTGTGCTTTTGAATTTCTCTTGTGGTACACCTCAGACCAAGTGAAAAGAATGCCATTAAACCTGGGTGGGTGCCTGGCAGACCGAATCACGTAGTGGAGTCGAATTGTCCTGAAGAGCCAGCGTGATGGGTTGGAAAGTGTTAACCACGCACCCAAACTCTGCACAAGGGCCACTAAGGCTAAAAACAATATTTGTTTACAACTTACCGGGGGTGGATGCATCGCAGTGAGGCAGAGCAGGTGCCGCTACGTTGAATGCTTTGCATTCAGGTCCTCTGGTTGTGAATGTAAGGGCATTGAGACACATACCCTGTTCCCATCTGGGGTTCTTAGGGGCTTTGAATTGGGAGAGGCATCCTGGGAATCAAGTTCAGCCATGTGGTGAACAGCCTTTCTAATAGGAGAATATGATTTTAAACTGTTGTGGCGGGTTGATTTTCTCCTGTGGGTTAAAAGTGTGGATTATTTCATGAATTCCATTGAACTGAAATGCTTGTATTGAAACATTTTGCATTCTACCTGTGATAAAACTGTGGTAGATATTAGTTTTGTAAAGGATGACCACTGTGGGAGGAAGCTTTTTAGATGTGTTTATGATCAATCTGCATAACAGGGACTGTAAAATATGTCGTTTTGGTATGGAAACGCTCACTGATGCTCCAGAAGAAGAAACACTATGCATTAAAAGCTGAGAGGTGAAAACTTTTGAACAGAATGAAGATGTGCAAATTTTTCTTGTTTTGCCTAAATATATTTTTTTCATTTAGTACTGCCCTTCATAAGCTACAGTAGATACTGCTTCTGAAAAGACAAAATAAGTGTAATTTACAATGATCTTTAAAGGCAAAAAAATTTCAACCCCATGGCTCTTAATGTTTCCTTCTAAAGCATCAGTGAATGTTTGAACCTTCTGTAATAATTGCGTATGAGTCAGTTGTCCTCAGTATGGAAAGATGCATGTCAAAATCATAGTCTGAAAGGGTTCAAATACACAAAAATGCTGGAAAACCACAGAATTTGTGGGAGCTAGAGAATTTTTCTGAAGAACAGCAGGCAGTTTAACTGTTCAGGACAAACAATAGACTCATGAACAACTATCACTAAACAAACAAAAAAAAAAACAGCTGTGGATAATTCAGGTAAGAACACATTAATTAGAATCAACTTATTCAAACGTTTGAACAGAGTCGATTTTATAAATTCAACTATAATTTTCTCTTGTGGACTATATGTAATTGTATTTTATGTGAAATGTCTTACTCAGATCAGTACTAAATAAAAATAACCTGCATTTTGTATGTTCTCTTATTTTGTTAAAATAACATTTAGCAGATTCTGCAAGATGTTATGTAAACTTTTGACTTCAACTGCATGTACTATATATTGTAGGTCACTCTGAACAAAAGTGTTTGCAAAATACCTTAACCATACTTCAAAATAACAGATGAGAATGCTGGATCTATTTTCTTTATTAGTGTGTGAACAGTTTAAACATACCTCTGGACAAATTCAAGAGTGCTGGGGGCTTCTTTAGGATACTGCAAGTTGAACACACAGTAAGAAGGTCACTGCCACTCCATTCAAAAGATTGTTGTGGGGCCCCCATCACAATCGTTCCTTCAGTGGACATCATGCACTTGTCTCTCCTGAAATGCATTAACAATATGATAATTAAAAAAGCACTAGAAAACTGCACTACATAAACACACAAACACGCACAAGTGGTGGTGTTGCCAATTTTATCGAGTTGGAGACAAACATGATATTGTTTTTGCTAATTTAGAGTACGCTTTTTATGAATGCAATAGGTTTAAATTGAATTACAGTCATTCCTTTAATCTTTTACACATATATCCATGTAACAACATTTAACAGTAATAAATTACAATAAATTTTATATGCTGGAAATATGTTCAGGGTACAATAACAAAAAGTTCAGTGCACCTATAAAATCAAAAAAATGTACCACTTTTAAATTTGGCTGCTATCCCCTTCAAAAATAATCTCACTGTGCAATGATATACAGTTCTCAGTGCTTCACTTGGTTGGAACACTCCCTGGCAGCCTCACTATTTAAGCCTATCCAATACATCTATGATGTGTTTTGGATCTCCTCTGCTGTCAAAACGGTGACCCAGTGTTCATTTTTGAAAATTTGCGCGTTTTCCACACACTGTGAGCATTTTCATATTGGAATACGCTGGATATGCTTAGATCCTCTTAAATAACATGCTCCAGAGATCGTTTCAACTGAAGCAGAAGCACTGGGAGCTGTGTATCACTAGACAAGAAGACTACTTCAAAGGGGACAGTGGCCAAAATTAAATAAGGTATACTTTAGCTTTTTATAGTCATAGTCTCAATATTTTGATTTCACCTCATAATTATTTTTTGAATCTACAACAGCCAGAATTCCAGCATAGTGCGAAAAACCTTAAGCCCTGTAATAAACCTTAACAAAATAAGGAAGAATATACCTTGGACAATTAACATTAAGCAAGGTGTGCTGGGTAGGGTCTCTTTCTGGATATCAGCAGCTGTGGCAGAGGGCTAGGGAATACAAAAAACGTATGAACATGACAAAATGTAATACAAATTACACAACAAATACCAGTAACAAATCTATTATTATTTTAATAGTCCATACAGTCTAGCTTTGAGACAAAGAAAATGGAATCCACTTAATACCGAATAAAAATATTTGTAACACTGTACACTAAGCATTAAAAGGATGTTAGCCAGTCAACGGCTTAACAACTACCAATAGAGGAATTTTAGAATAATTTGGAATAGCTAGATAGTCTGTGGAGACTATATTACCAACACAACGGTACTACAGAAGCAATTTACAAAACAAAATTTCGTTCTCTTTTAGAGAACGAGCCAGAGTAACGTTAAGTGTCTGTGTGTGTGTGTGTACAGTATGTGCAAGTTATACTCACATCAGAGGCCAAAAGCCAATAGTGTGCAAACCACAAAGACTTGAAGGCCCCCGATTAAAAGACTGCAAAACATAAGTCATAATAACGTTATATTAACCTGTCTGGTAGCACGTATAATCAATACAATAACCTGAGCTAAGCAAGCTAACCGGACTAATGCTTATTTTTTACAGTCTATAATGCTAACGTTAATAAATGCTAATGTTATTTGAACTGCCATCATTGTGGTGGTTTTGCATGTGGTAACTTACCTTTTTTCGTGTAACCTCCGTCGAGGTTCCGAGCTGAGGCCATGTTGTTTCGATATAATCAACAGCAAATCAATAACTGAATAATCCAACTAGCCGGTGTGCAGCTGCCGCCGCTCAGTTGTCTTTTCCTTTGGCGTTGACCGTTCAGGACCGTAGCGAAGTTAGTTTTAAATTGGATAGAGTAAGAAGACGCCATTTGAAACTAACTTCACCGCGGAGAGAAATCTGAAAATATACCAAACGAAACAATCGACACTCACTCAAATCACCCGTATATATATAATATATCCATAGATTTTATTTTTACGTTACAAACCTGAGACGTGTTCCTTCTTCCAAAAATGTTCAAATACTTCTGGTAACGTTTGCCGCGTAATTTCAAAATTCAAGCAGCAGCGATCCCACAATGCTATGCGGTTGCTGTAAAATAATGCTTTTACAGTCTATTTACAATAATATTACAGGACTGTCCGTAAATTTCCCATCATGCATTTGCGTTTACAGCAAAAACATGAATACAACTGGTTGTTGTAAAATTTATTGTAAAAATTACATCAATTGCTAACAGTGTATTTATTCAATTAATGTTTCACTATGGCGTGTGTTAAATACATATTATATGCAATAAAGGTAATAAAGAAGAACAATGCCATTCATTTGTAAGGCCGTCTGTCAGGCCCTGTCACACAGGGATGTGACGGGGACTGATGTGACATGGCCTGCCGGTCGGTAAGATGTATTCTTTAAAAAAAAAAAATCTTATGCAGTTGTGTCTCTTAGGTAAATCTTATATACAGAAAATACATGCTCACCCCCACATTTTCTTTGTTTCAAGGGCATTGCAACAGGCACAGACTGTTTGACCTCAGAAACCAACTGACTGCACAGGAGTAAAGTCACAGCAGCCTTGAGCTCAGCACGTCAAATGAACATCACAATAAACAACCAGTCATCTCATCCGTCAGTGAGATACAGAACCATGCATGGGAACGCTTTGAGCTGACATCACCATAAATAACTGATTCTCTTAGCCAACTGACGAAAGCAGGGAGATGGGAGATTATGTCAGTGTTGCCATATGAAATAAAGCAGGGGACCCTTGTAGCATCTGAGTGAATGTTCTTCGAACAATATTCTCCAGAGTTTAATATATTACCCATCGTGCTTACTACCCTAATGAACATGCAAGGCCCCATCAGTAAGGCAAATGGAAATTCTCTGTGTAGAAGCACACACATGCATACGCATCAGCTGCAGGATGTGTGTGCACACTCTCATGACTGATCATCATCTGAATATTACTGACCACAGAGCAACGACACTTAAAACCTAAAGATGCTTCCTAATATTTAATTCAGTAGGTAATTTTATGATGTCAAGATAGATAACAGGGACCCGCTACAAAGTGCTCTGCCAAAATCATCAAACTATTTTAGTCATTTAATTAGGCCATATGAGTTATTTTTGAAAGCGTTGTTTAAATTCTATAATAATCTTCCATATTTGCCTAATTATGCATTTAGGGTACTCTTACTGCAGCTGACATTTTATTGTAAAAACATCTAGTGTAACACTTAAATCACATTAGAAAGGTGTTTTTTTAAGGAAGGGTTCTTTCAAAAAATGAAAATTGTAATTTATTTACCGTTATGTCTTTCTAAACATTTGTATATTTCTTTCCTCTATGAAACACAAAGACTATTTTTAAAGAAACTTTTAGATGTTTTTTTATCTATACAGTAATAGCCAATGGGGTCTGAAAGTTTTAAGTTCCAAAATGGGGAGTAAAGTAGCCAAAATTAAATTGGTTTAATCCAAATGTTCTGAGGTGATAGAATCACCTATTGAATCCACTCTCTTTAACCAGATCCCATTGCCATCTGGTATCCAAAATCAGTAAACACTGTATTTTGTCTGATATCCAGGAATGTCAGCCAAAAGGTTGACAGAGGAAGCCAGAAAACAGTTGATGAACAGGTTTTATTGAATAACCCTATATCCCATGAAACCTTGTAGAAGAGACAAATGAAGACCAATTAATTGGAAAAAAACTAAAAGGTTGAAAGACACAGCCAATGTAAAATGCTTTACATTGTGAGACATGCTTTTTAAAAGACCAGCAGTGCTAGTTACCGCTGTATGCTGAATGCTGGTGTGAACCCTAACTAGCTTTCATGATCAACCAGACCCATACCAAGTTCTAGACCACAAAATTAGATTCTCCCTCTCTCCTCCCTCTCTCCTCCCTCAGGGTTTTTTCCGCAGAAGTATCCAGAAGAACATGGTGTACACATGCCACAGGGAGAAGAACTGCATTATCAACAAGGTGACTCGGAATCGGTGTCAATACTGCCGGCTGCAGAAGTGCTTCGCTGTGGGAATGTCCAAAGAATGTGAGTGTTAAAAACCTTCATTCCACACACACACATACACTTAATCTTACACTTATATATATATAATCTTTTTTTTACATACCTATCCATCAACTTTCAAACTGTGTATTAATGTAATAAGCCCCAGGAAGTCATGTGCGGTGTACATTTTAGGACATCCTCAGACCTCAATCATAAAATGAAAAGGAGTCATGCCTCAGACTAAAAGGCTTCAGTCACTACGCAAAACAGCATCATGCCTCAGACTAAAAGGCTTCAGGTCTCAGGAAAAACGACGTCAGGTCTCAGACAATTTGGCATCAGACGAAGCGGACTCAGATTAAACGGCATCAGACAAAAAGACATCAGACGAAGCGGACTCGGATTAAAAGGCATCAAACAAAAAACATCAGACAAACGTGTCATCGGAAGCCAGGCCCGTATTAAATACATCACCTTGTGATTTCCCCATCCCTGTACCTGGGAAACCGCGAAGGGGCATTGTTAGCCTAAAACCCCTTTAGCTGTTATAAATTTGTCGTAAATCACGGTGCCACAAGGCGTTGTTTATTTTTTTATTTTATTAAACGGTTATTCCATATACATAGGTTTCACAAAATAAAACTAATATATATTTTTTATACTAATAAAAAATTATTCTTCCCCCAAACAATGTAGTTCCTCAGAAACGGTTGTGGTTACAACTAAGTGGTTGCCAAACAACACACAAATGTAAACAAACGTAGCCGATTAGGAGCATAAAGGAATTTCTGCCTGTGTACAAAATAATTTTATTGTACAAAATAATAACAGGGAGAAGAACTGCATTATCAACAAGGTGACTCAGAAATAGTAACAGATGCCAGTTTAGTGAAGAAAATTAAACTAATTTAGTTGGAGTTAGCAATAAACTGCAAGAACTGTTTATTTTTTTACTGACACCCTACTATGTACAGGTGCATCTCAATAAATTAGATTGTCGTGGAAAATTGTTAAACTTGTGCATTAAATAAATTAAATTAAGTTCTTTTAATTGTGATGATATTGGCTCACATTTAACAAAAACCCACCAATCTCAACAAATTAGAATACTTCATGAGACCAATAAAAAAAAAAAAAAAACATTTTTAGTAAATTGTTGGCCTTCTGAAAAGTTCAGAATGTTCATTTACTGTATATGTACTTGATACTTGGTAGGGGCTCCTTTTGCTTTAATTACTGCCTCAATTTGGTGTGGCATGGAGGTGATCAGTCTGTGGCACTGCTGAGGTGGTATGGAAGCCCAGGTTGTTTTTGACAGTGGCCTTCAGCTCATCTTCATTTTTTGGTCTCTTGTTTCTCATTTCCCTCTTGACAATACCCCATAGTACAGGTCTGGCGAGTTTGCTTGCCAGTCAAGCATACCAACAACATGGTCATTTAACCAACTTTTGGTGCTTTTGGTGTGGGTAGATGCCAAATCCTGCTGGAAAATGAAATTAATAAGCTGGTCAGCAGAAGGAAGCATGAAGTGCTCTAAAATTCCTTGGTAAATGGGTGCAGTGACTTTGGTTTTCAAAAAACACAGTGGACCAACAGCAGCAGATGACATTGCACCCCAAATCACCACAGACTGTGGGAACTTAACACTGGACTTCAAGCAACTTGGGCCATGAGCTTCTCTATCCTTCCTCCAGACTCTAGGACCTTGGTTTCCAAATGAAATATAAAACTTGCTCTCATTTGAAAAGAGGACTTTGGACCTACTTCTCTTTAGCCCAGGTAAGACGCCTCTGATGTTGTCTGTGGCTCAGGAGTGGCTTAACAAGAGGAATACGACAACTGTAGCCAAATTCCTTGACATGTCTATGTGTGGTGGCACTTGATGCCTTGACCCCAGCCTCAGCCCATTTCTTGTGAAGTTCACCCAAATTCTTGAATGAATTTTGCTTGACAAGCCTCTCAAGGCTGTCACTAAACACAACAATGGTAACATTATTTCTTTATTTTTATTAATTGTAACAATAATAATTGTATTTGCTCTTTTTGATGTGCTACTACTGACACAAGACAGCAAATAAAATTGGCAAATAAAAACAGCATCAACAACAGTAAAACAAAGCAATTGCATAAGTTATTCATGCCCCAATGCATTCTGGGAGTCAATTATTCTGAGTAGCATAGTTACTCTCACTGTTCCTCATATTCAATTAAGTTAACAAAACTTAAGTAAATTAAACTCAAAATAAGTAAAGAATACTTTTAATATATTAGTAGATAAGACTTAATACAGTTATGTTACGATTACTTCATTGAATTAAGGCAACAATTTAAGTAAAATTAACAAATTTTGTTAAGTAAACTTAACAAATTATGTTTCACAGTGTAGGGCTGCCCCCCTAATAGTTGACTAAACTTTATTTGATGAAAATGGGCTTAGTCGACTAAAATTGTATTAGTCGTTTAGTTGCAGAAAAAAAACTTTGTCTTTGATGGACAGTGTCTGGTCCTTGAGGCCTGTAGGAGCTAAATGCTGTATATTTCATGTGAAGATAATTTGTTTCATTTTCTATATTTTCTTTTTGATTGAGTTGACCCCATCTAGTGGCTCAGGTGGAGATGTAATGCCTCTGAGATAAAAGACCTATGATGTCACCTAAGGGTGTGGCTAAACAGGAAGTGACAGTCTTTGACCTCATGGTCTCACTCCACATGTTGACTCAGTCTTTAATCCGCTTTATATTCTTGTAATCCTTTACTTTACTGAGACTTTGTTTTTTTCTTTTTGTAATTTCATTTTCATCTAATAAATGTTACATCAAGTTTGGACCAATCAACTACGTGGACAATGGACATTTTTGTGAGTGTCAAACCTTTTTTTTGTCTAGCCACCAAAGTGGATGCTTAGCCGCTACAAAAGTCAAAGACTCCTTTCAACAAGCTGAAGATCACAAAGGAAATGCTCTTATAATTGAAGAAGATGGATATCAATGAGCACATGGCATGGACCGTTTGTTTGTACTGCATGGTATGTAGGGCTGCCTGTATTTCTTAAACTGAGTCATTGAAAATCTAGAAGAGGAAATTTGCTAATGATGGGTAGATTGTAAATCCATGCAAGTTGTAAATCTACTATAGGAAGAGTAGATAATTGGAGGATCTTCACATCAGTTCTGTTGTGTTGATTGTGAGTCCATGTGCTGATCTAAAAAGCAAATATGGATAATACTACTAAAGAGTTTGATGATGATAGTGAAGAGAAAGTCAAGTGTGATCTTTCAAGCACTGTTGTGGATCTAGATGAAAATGGCCAGATATCTAAGTTGAGAAATGCAAGAAAAGGAAAGCTTGCCCACTTAACCAAAAAATATAATTATTGAACTTATGGAAGATGCTACATGTGTGCAAGAAGTCAAGGCAAATTTGAGCAAATTTGTGCATCTACTGGATGATTTTAAATCTCTACATGAAACTTATCAGGAACCGTTATCAGAAGAGGAAGCTCTTCAAGATGAGGCTGAATGGTTTAAACCCAAAATGACTGACTTTAACACCTTTCTCTCTTCTGAGAAAGGTGCGACAAACATTAAGAAAAAACGTGAAGTTCTGGAGCTGAAAGCACAGCTTGAAGCCTCATCAGCCAAACTTGCAGTGTTGATGTCTGCTGGTAAGCAAGTAGAATCAGCAGGAGCTACAGCTAAGCCTCACTTATCAAGTGATGGTCAAGATGACTTAAATACTTGTCTTGCTGAAATATCAAAGAGTTATGCTTCAGAGTGTGAATTCCTTTCACTAGATAAGGTCTCTAAAGCCCTTTCTGTGGTACAAACCCCAAGCGTTCGTCCCAAAGATGGTGTTAAACCAAATCCTGTGCTTCTGCAATCAAATGGCCAAAGTGCAGTCAGTAAGAAAACTGAAGCTGTTCAAGCCACTAGTCCACCTAGTGTACATGCTCAGACAGAGTCATCTAAGATATCATGTGTATCTGAGAAATCTTCTGATCAGTTCTCCCAGTCCAGTAAAAAAAGTACAAGTCTTGATACAGATTGTGGCAGTTTAGTCAAAATCCTTCAACGCCAAAATGACATAACATCTCTTTTAGTAAAGCAACATCAGCTCACAAGTCTCCCTCAGAAAGATATCCCAATCTTTGATGGTGATATTCTGAAGTACACACCATTCATAAGAGCTTTTGAGTATGGCATCGAGCTAAAAACAGACAGCAGTGCTGATCGGTTGTACTTTCTTGACCAATATACTTGTGGCTTCCCCAGAGATTTGGTAAGGAGTTGTCTTCACATGAGTCCAGATAAAGGTTATAAAACTGCAAGAGAGTTGCTGCAAAAGCATTTTGGAGATGAGTTCACTGTGTGTTCTGCTTATATGAAGAAAGCTTTGGAATGGCCTGCAGTCAAATTTGAAAACACTAAATCTTTACAAGCTTTTGCAATATTTTTGAGGAGCTGTTGTCATGCAATGCAGGACATCAAATACTCACATGAAATCAAATTGTCATCCAACTTGAAAATCTTAATCATGAAACTTCCCTACAAACTGAGAGAAAGATGGAGATCATATGTGTGGGAATTTCAAGAGAAACAAAACAATAGGCCTCAATTTAAAGACCTTGTCCTATTTGTTGAAAAGCGAGTACAAATGGCTTCAGATCCAGTATTTGGGGATATTCAGGATAAGCCAGTAAGCAGAGCTAAAGACAAGTTGCTCACTAAAGTCAAGCCCAAGTCTGGTGGAAGTACCTTTGCAACTAGTGTATCCACTACCTCCTCCCAGTCCACTCAGCAGTCTTCTAAAAGTAACCACTTTCAAGCCTCATGTCCTCTGTGTAGAAGCAGTAATCACATGCTGAAGCACTGCAAGTTGTTTGAGAAAAAGATACACAGGCATAAGATTGACTTCCTCAAAGGAAAGTGAATCTGTTTGGGTTGACTCCAACAAGGTCATATCAGCAAATACTGTAGCCAGAGAATCACATGTACGTTGTGTTCCAAACGGCACCCAAGTGCCCCCCACATTGAGCAAACAGAACAAAAGACAAAGGAAGAAAGGAAAAGTCACAGAGTAGGAACAGCGAATTCCCCAACTGTCACGCAGCCGGCATGTGGGCATATTGGGGTTGGTACACAGGATAATGTCCTCTCAGTGGTGCCAGTAAGAGTCAAAGCTGTTAAAGGTGACAAGATCATACCAGTCTACACTGAAAAAAATAACATGTAAAATTTACTTAATAAAATCCTCGTAACAATTTGCACTAACACCATTTAAGTAAAATTTACTGCTATAATTTTAAATAAAACACATTTACCAGAATCAAGTAAAATCTATGTATTACTATGACATAAAATATGTTAAAATATTAAGTAAATATTACTTAATACTTTTTAATGTAGGAACTATATTTATTCTAAGCATTTAGATAAAGTCTATATATTCTTTTTAATATAAACCCACAGCTGTCCTTAAAATATTAAGTAGATTTTATTTACTGATATAAGGTAAGTTTTATTTAATATTTCAATTAATTTATTAAATATATCTAATTAAATATTTCTAAAAAATATAGTAATTTTGTCTTCATTTAAATAAACCCACACACGGCTTAGACAATTAACATTTATTTTGTTCCAACATTAAACAATGACTCACACAAATGTCTGGTTTTAAAGTTACATAAAACAAAACCTCAGTTTTTTGCATGAGTTCTGAAAATTTGTCAAGATCAAAAAGTGTTTTAACCCCAAGAGGAATACAAAAACATTGGATGAGTTTTAAACAATCATGGATATAATCCATGGATGTAACATTTTTTTTCACTATTTCAATAAAAGTAACAATCCTCTCGAATAGTGCAGTTTCAACATTCAACACAGCACTCTGGACATGTGCTCTAAACATTACAACATTATATGCATAAAATATAAAACAATGCATAAAATGCATAAAAACATTTTGATAAACAGTTAAAGATGTGCTTTTATGAATTCAGTTAAACTTAAAATAGTCTAAAACAATGCAGTTTCAACAATTAAACATGGCACTTTAGACTAGTGCTATAAACATGTCAAAGAAAAAAAATAGACCAGATGCCTTAGTAGGCACAAAGCTGAAAACAGTTCTAATATGCAAGTGTCTTCCCACCACTTTTCACAATGGTGAAACTAAATTCAAAAGCAAAACTGCTAATTATCTACACAAGTGATCAGAAAAACATTTTGTCTGTCCAAACGGTCCAATACAACCTGGAAGATTTAAAATTTAGTTGGGGAGTATACTGGCATCCAAAAATGTGCAGTACTTGCAATAGCAAGTGCATTTAAGAAAGCAACTTCGACTTTAAAGCTTGTACTTTTGGAGACAGCTTAATTCCATCCAATTCTAGAAAAAGTTTCTGAAACACCTCGAAAGTGTAACGCAGTGCTCTGGGGTATGCGAGGTTGAGGGCATAAATGAGTCCCATAAGCAGTGCACAAGCTTTCGCAGTATTGTGACATCCCGGCAAGATCTCCTTTCCTTCAAGTATAATGGATACGTCCACTGGATCCTTTCCATCAGCTCCATGGACAACCAGAATCTTGAGGGTGTGTAGCGTTGTGTCACTGTGGTTGTCCTCCTGCACAATTTAGACAAAATAAATTACTTGGATTTTACTGAAAAATTTAAACTGAAGTAATACAGTATAGTTTACGCTAAACTGAGTCAAGCCTATTTTACAGCGAGCCAGGTTTAGTAAATTGTTAGTCGAACATGACATAAGAGCCACTACAGCCAAATAATGTTACCCTTAGCCATAAATGTACTACTTGTCTGTGGTGCGTTAAGGCCAGTTGGAGCTAAACTCTGCATGACAGTGGCCCTCCAGAACAGAATTTGGACAACCTTGCTTTAAGGTTAACCTTTACATCAGGGGTGGGGAACCCTGGTCCTGGAGGGTCAGTGTCCTGCAGAGGTTAGCCCCAACCAGCTCCAACAAACATGCTTTGAAGTTTCTAGTAGACCTTGATTACCTGGATCAGGTGTATTTGATTAAGGTTGGATCTAACCTCAGCGGGACACAGACCCCTCAGAAGCATAGGTTCCCCAAACCTGGTGTATGTTATGGTAATACAATTTTAACATGACATTGAACAAAAAACACTTTACCTGGCAATCTTCAAACAGTTCCTCTTCCTTCTCGCCAAGGTACAGTATGAGGCTCCGGATAACAGCTTCACGCCTCATCTCAATGTTTTGGTTCTGTGAACAGATTATTATTTTCAATACATAACCAATATCCATAGAAAACAAACTACCAAGTGATAGTACAATGGCATACGAGCAGTGATTTGAGCGAAGACCACAAGTGAAAAGTCTGGAAAGATGGAGTCTGTCTGGTGGTTGCTTTTGTAGCGTGTTAAGCTGTTTGTTACCATTCTTTGCTGTTTAAACTGCTAAATATATCTACACTACATTATATTACACATTATGTAGCAATTAAGAAATGTCTGGATATTTCAGATCACTAGGTTTAAATCTAAGACTTAAAGTGTTTTCAGCAAACAGATAGAAGTAACATTTATGCTGCAATAATTTAACAGACTGTAATGGAAACCGCAAAATGAAACATCCCATGTACTCTGTTAAAAGTCACTAAAGGTGATTTGTGCTAACATTTATAGTTGCCTTTAACTGTTTCGCTTTCTTACCTTTAGGTTTACCCCAAGGTTTCTGATAGGCTGATCAAGTCTGGATAAGACCCAATAATTGACCTCTACAATAACAGACCTCATCTGTGCTGTGTAAAGTACTATATAAATAAAAGTGATTAAAACTATTAAGACTATTGAGTGAGGATTGATACTGTATGTGTGTGTGTGTGTGTGTGTGTGTGTGTGTGTGTAGTGTGTGAGAGACAGACCACATTGCTGAAAAAAGTGAACAAGCAAAATTTTAAATAAACACACCTGACTCAGTATGTCCATGTACGGCCTCAGCTTGGTGCCCACGACACCTCCCTTGAGCTTCAGTAGGGTAATCATTTTTGGTGTGTATGTGTCAAGCCTGTTCATGAAGCTCTGTTCCAGGGAAATTGTAGTTAATCTCCTAAATTCTTCTTTTATCTGAAATGACAAGAGATCAATATTTAAATAATACTTTTAAATTATTGTTTCTGGCCAAACAAGTGGGCTTAATAAAGGGAATACTTTTACATACCTCAGCTTCACAAAATAAGGCAGGCCATCTCTCCTTGAAGTCTTCAGCAGCTGGACTACCACTGACAACCTCAAGCCTTCGATAGGAGAAAGTTTTTGCCATTTTTTCTTTAATCACTTTATGGTTGTTCTTTTTTTTTACCTCGTCGAGAAGCTCCTGCCTCTCCATTTCAAGGCTATCAACATTTTCTCCATTTGGATGTGGGGGTAGGAAGTTTACTTCCGCTCTCTTCGGTCTTTTGCAGTTCTTTGCAGGAGTTTGCTCACCAGGTAATTTCCTTTTTAAGGAGTTAATGTCAAGCTCGGGACAAGGTACTTCACGCTTTCTCAATTTAGAACGATAATTGGCCATCTTATACTTAAGACGCTGCTGCCACCCATACATTCCTGAACATGAGGTACCAGGCTCCCTCAGACAAGGATGTTTCTTCAACAGAGCTTCTACAACCACCTCAATTTGAAGCCCAGTAGGATAGGCAGTGTAGCGGAATATTTCTTCTGCAAGCTTCTCAAGCACACCAGAGGTAATGCTTGGATTATTAAGAAGTGTTCCATCACTTCTAAAAACCTCATTTGCTTTCTGAAGGAGAATTTCAACATTATATGAAAAGCCGGGTATCACAAAATTAGTTGGCCAAGCTTCTGATCGATACTCTGGAGGCTGTTGCAAAATAATGGTGTCCGATGAACTAGCTGAGGAACTGTCATCCTGGAAAGACTGACTGAGTGACACTGAAGGTGATGAATCAGCAGCTTCATTGACAGGAGTCAATGTGAGAATAACAGAAGGTTCTGTTTTAACTAGTTTGATTGTGTCTTTGTCCTTTAACAGGTCTGTTGATGTAAGAGTGAAGAACTGATTATCAAAATCTTTGTCCATATACATGACAGTGAAATCTCCCTGGAGTTGAAAACAATCCTGTGTAGCTGCCAAAAGTTCATCTACAGTTCCAGGGAATCCATGTGGAAGGGTTAATTTATGAACTGTAGTCTCATCAATGATGACACGTAGTTGAGTGCAGTCAGACATTATCAGAGACTTGGGCGAGCATAACTGCAAGAAAAATAAAGAAAAAAGACCTGATTAAATAAGACAAGATCAAATACAATTTCGGCTCAAAATTATTACGTTAATTGCTAATTTTACATTTTTAAAATATATTTTTCAAATCTGAAGCCAAAATTCTCAAACAAATGTTATGCCTCTTACTGCATATTGTATTATTTGGCAAGTTATTACCTATCACATTTTTTTAATGTTGTGCGGTCTTCGAATACACAAATGTTTTGACAACTGACAAGGTGTCACACAAGAAAGCACAAGCCCTTCTGAAATTACCTAGTTTGATCAGCAGATGTAGTGTTTCAGAGAAACCATCCGTTCACCTTTTACTGCATAAGCAGACAGTGGGTATGTGTCATCAAGTTGCGACTGCTCAATTACCTTGACTATGCCTGTGGACTCTAACTTGAAACATCGAAAATGCTCACAGTACCATGCACTTTGCAGTTTCACAACAAACACTAAATGGTCCTGAACAACAACAATTTGTAGTATTTCGGCAAAGTCAGGCAACCCACTGGTAGACCCATATACCAACATCATGCCTACAGCATAGCTGGTGCCTTGAAATTCTGCAGTTTTAGTCAAATTAACAACAGCCTCCTTGGGAAATCTCTGTGCTAGAAAATCTTGCACACTCTCATTTACAACCTCAACTGGAAGTCTTGTCATCTTCGACACAGTGACAGCTGGTTTCTTGACATTTGAACTGTGCAGATGGTATGCGATCATCGACTGGTGTTTTTTTGCCATGGACATTAAAATATTACGGAAACTGCTGGTTTGTCTCACTATCTTCTTGAAGAAATGGTGTTTGGCCTCAAACCTCATTGTCCATAAAGACACTAGTGGGCCAAATGCTTTGATGAGCTGTGGATAATGTTCCACAAAATGGTGTTTCGGAATCAATTTCTCATGTTGAAAAACACACTTAAATCTCCGTCTATGCTCTGCAATCAGGCTGTCCAGGTAACCAATGCTTTCCTCATTGAAGGTAGGTGACATTACCAACTCAACAACATCCTTGAGTGTCATCAGTAACTGCCATGCCTGTTCCTCTTCTGGTACTTTGTTCCCAATCATAAGTGGAAGCAGCCTCAGCAAGCACCAGTTTTCGTGGGCATTACCACCAATGGTTTTACGGGAAACAAATGTTTGTGGTACTCCTTGGGGACAATTAGTCTTGTCTTTCCACTTGTAAGGGAAGTTTTTGATGATTCTGTTGAGCTCTTCTAGAGAGAAATATTTCTTCTTTATCAAGAGAGCAAAACACAATGCCAGTTCTCCTGGTACAATACCTTCAAGTAAATCATGGAGTACATCAGGTGGATAACCAGTTGTCACATGAAAATGACTTAAACTTTGAGTAAGTACACAGTGTGTTTTAACTCCATGGCTGTGGGTGTTACTAGCCAATGCCACTTCAACATCCAACTGATACTGTGGTTTTGTTCTGCTAGGGAACGCTCCTGTTCTTACTTCAAGTTCTTGAAACTGCGATCGTTCTCCAACACAAAATCTGCAAGCATGTGACCCACTGAAACTTTCAACAAAACCTCCAAGTGAGTGAGCACCAAGATTATCAGCAATCACAGAAAATACTGTGCCTTTTACAACTTTTCCCAAATGAGGCACAAAAATTCCATCTTCTTCAAGGCTTTTCAAATCCTTTAACAATGGCTCCAGCACTGCAGAATAGCCAAATTTTTTAACATCATCAGCCTTGGCCAAAACAGCTAAGTAAATGGATGATAATGCAGATCTCAATACAGAAGGAATATCAGCCAACACCCAGTAGACCCCAGTTATCTTATGTTTTTTGCGCGAGGTTCCTAAAGGATTGCAAATTTCAAAATCATCACAGTACAGTAAAAGTGAAAGTCTTAACTCCTCTTCGGATAGAAATTTATTCTCCTTGAAGTTGGAACCATCACGAAAACTTGCATACTGACATGGTCTGTGGTGTCTTGCACTCTTGAACAGCTTATCCTGAACGTCCACATTCTTTAGAATTTCTGACAAGGACCGCAAAATTGGTACATACTGGAACGTCCGTCCCTCTTTTTCTTCAAGTATATACTCCAGTGGCTCAACAATGGAGAAATGTTTCTGTAGGTACCTATTCCGCTGGAATGCTGTGCCAAGAGGACCTTTCTCATTTAAGGCTGCACTAAGGGGATTTAACTGGCAAATGTTATTTACCAATTCAGTGATTACCAATTCTTCAAGATTGCAGTTATGTTTTTTTAACGTATTGTGGACAATGTTTTTGATTACTGGTTCAGATGCTGTACAAGTAATAAACCGAAGCTCGTCTACAATTTCATCAATGCATTTACTAGGCACATTAAAAATGCAGCCTAATTTAAGCAATAAGGAAGCAAGTTGATCAATGATGACTTCACACAAATCTTCACTCTCTTTTACAAGAGTTTCTTCAGAAGCAACAATTTCACTTTCTTCTACAAAACTATCTTCAGTTGGCTGATCTGAATACGTCTGGAATACAGTATTCTTAAAATCTTCAAGGCAGTGAGGAGTGTGCTTCCTGCTTCTATGTGAAGCAAAAGTTGCATATATATTGGTACTGTAGTCACAGTCTTTAAAAACACAATGAACAGTTTCGTTCTTTTTCAGATGAACTCCAATGTGTTCAAAAAATTGCCTCTCTGTATGACAATTAAATGAATTGCACACAAGGCATGAAAAGGAAACAGTTTGACTTAACTGTTGTGGTTGTGCATGGTCTCTAGACAAATGTGCTCTAAGAGCCCCCCATCCTTTAAATGAACAAGGACAATTTAAGTGCAAGCAAGGCACTGACCAGCCCTGACCAGTATGTGGATGTTTCAATCTGTAATGCTTTAAAAGCTCTAAACGTTTTGATGTCTCAAATTTGCAATACTTGCATGGCCAAGACATAAGAAGTGTATTGTTTATCCTTGATGACACACCAGGGTTGAATACCATGCATCTGGGCGATTTCCTAAGTGCAGTCAACCTGCAAATGAACAAACACAATTAGTTATAGTAAAACAACAGAATTAATAAAAATACATTATATTAAAGATAGAAAATTATGTGAGAACTAATTATTAAACAGAAGCTGAAATACAAGCAGGAGTTTTATTCTGATATGATGCTTGTTAACAATCATAACGTTTAGGTAACGATTAAATACATTCATTTAAACACATAAGTCAATGTCAGAGCTTTTCAGACACTTTCTGGACTGAAAAAAAAACTGATCTACCTATTGCAATATTTCATGATAGAGTACAAAAAAGTTTAATCTCCAGTTACGTAGATTCTAAACTTTAGATGGCTTATTATGAGTAAAATTATGCTGCTAAATTTCGAAGTATTTGTTCTACACAGTACTATTAATATATGTAATGATATCACCAATATTTTTAACATTGTTTAACTCTTTTGTCTTTTTTATTCTCAGTTTAGTAATATATCTCAGAAGAAACGTTTGTGCAATCCACAAAGATTAACGTAAACTGTAGAAGGTATAAACATTTATAAGGTATAAATTTTCCCGTATCACACGATTTATGTTATGTAAAGCTTTGAAAGTCGTGGTAAGTGTAACCTGATCGCACTTAAATGAGGAGGGTGGCAAATTTACGCAGGTCTGAACCTTTCCTAATGGAAATTTCGAATCAGAGTTTTAAACAAATTCACTAGCACACATTTCTTTGGTTTTAATCGGACTTCTGTATGAGTGCTTCATGGACTGCAGTGGAAAACGCGGGCGTAACGTTACTAGAGTTATACAACAAAGTCAATCGGACTTTTAAAATTGTCATGGACCTATACATTGTCATAACTTACTACAAAAAGGCATTAACTTATCTTACACACTAACTTTGCATCCTCGTGTGACAATCCCAACCGCACGTGTGGCAATCGCATTCGCAACCGTCTGTCTCCGGTCAAAAACGCGGGCATGTGATTTAGTCACACGGAATCGCGGATCTTCTCCTTCTTTCCGGTTAGTCACGCGGATGTGAAGGTGCTAAGATTTTAGATTAAAATTACTCAGTATTTTTAGCTTTATGTGCAATGAATTTAAAACAGTTAAATTATATGAGAAAATATATAATACAATTTACTATTCCCACTCAGTTCATTCTATACATGAATTAATTGTGTATTTATTTAAAATTTTACTTAGAAATTCTAATTCTCAATGAATTGTAATATTGTAATCTAAAAATTATGACAGTAAATCAAGTATATTTTACTATACCTCAAAGTTTGTTTTTTCAGTGTATGCTTTCATTGACCCTGGAAGTTCCGCTACCTTTTGTACCGAACTCTGATTTTTCTGATGAAAGGTAAAAGAACCAATATCCTGTTGAAGACAATGAGTCATGAGAAGTCCATGCCAACTTATGTTATATCAGGATTAGAAATTTCTGGTTTGGATAAAAACAATTTCATACTATTGCCTGATGTGTTCACACAAAAAGAGATGCCAGTCACTAGAGAAAACATACCCACAAAGAAGGATCTTGCTAGATGGCCATACCTGCAAAAGGTTAATATCCCTGAGATTGATGGCAACATCGAACTGCTAATGGGAACCAATGCCTCAAAGATCATAGAACCTTGGGAAATCATAAATAGTCAAGGTAAAGGCCCATATGCAGTCAAGACTTTGGTTAGATGGGTGGTCAATGGACCCTTAAGAGGAGAGGATTTTAGTGCAAGCAATGATCGTCAATCTGTTGTCATAAATAGAATCTCTGTAGAAACTTTGGAAAAACTGCTGATTAGTCAGTACAATCATGATTTTAATGAAAAGGCCTCAGAAGAAAAACTTGAAATGTCAATCGATGACAAAAAGTTTCTGAAAATTGCAAATGAGTCAATATCACTGTTGGATGGGCACTACACACTTAAATTACCCTTTAAAAAAAGATATGATGATGCCCAACAATTGTCATATGGCCATGCAGCGTCTTCTGAGCCTGAAAAGAAAGTTCAAGAGAAATGAGACATTCCATAATGAGTACACATCTTTTCTTAGTGACATGATAAGTAAGGGATATGCTGAGATGGTCCCACGTGAAGAGGCAGAGCAAGTGGAAGGAAGATCCTGGTATATTCCTCATCATGCAGTTTACCACCCCAAAAAGAAAACACTCAGAGTGGTCTTTGACTGTGGTGCAGTATATCAAGGTGTGTCCTTAAACACAGAACTTTTGCAAGGGCCTGATCTCACCAACTCATTGGTTGGAGTCTTGCTTGGATTTCGCCAAGAACCCATTGCATTGATGGCAGATATAACATCTATGTATTACCAAGTAAGGATCCCAAGATCAGATGTTAACTTTCTGCGCTTCTTGTGGTGGCCAGAAGGGGATATTGAGCAAAATGGAAAATAATCTCTAAATGTGTGACATGCAGACGTTTGAAATGTAAAACAGAGAAACAAAAGATGGCCAATTTGCCCCTAGAAAGAACACTGCCTGATCTGCCACTGTTCACAAATGTCGGAATGGACTATTTTGGTCCAATAGAAACAAAAAGAGGAAGGAATTTTGTCAAAAGATATGGCGTACTTTTTACATGCTTGTCTTGTAGGGCAGTTCATCTAGAAATGGCTAGCTCCCTCGACACTGACTCCTGTATTCAAGCCTTCAGAAGATTTGTATGTAGAAGAGGACAGGTTAAACGCATCTGGTCAGACAACGGAACTAATCTAGTTGGTGCTTATAGAGAACTCAAAAAGGCTTTCACCAATTTGAACAGTAGTAAGATCCAAAATGCCATGCTTCAACGAGGAATTGATTGGAGTTTCACCCACTAGGGGCATCTCACCATGGTGGCGTGTGGGAAAGACTTATCAGATCTGTAAGATGGATTTTGAATTCTCTTCTACACCAACAAGTTATAGATGATGAAGGTCTCCAGACATTGTTCTGTGAAATCGAGGCAATTCTTAACAACCGCCCAATCACAACTGCATCCTCTGACCCTTTCGATCTGGAGGTTCTTACCCCTAATCACATTCTTTTATATAATTCTCAGCTTGTCTTACATCCTGGTGAGTTTTACAGATCAGACTCATATACCAGACGCCGATGGAGACAAGTGCAGTACCTGGCAAATGTGTTCTGGAGGAGATGGATACAAGAGTATGTAACTATTATGCAAGAGAGACAGAAGTGGTCTAAGACCAGAACAAATCTCAAAGTGGGAGATATTGTTGTAGTGGTTGATCCTACCTCTCCACGCTCGTCATGGCCACTTGGAAGAATACTAGAAACAAAACCTGACTCAAATGGTATGGTTCGGTCAGTTAAACTGCAAACAAAGACAAGTGTCCTGGAGCGACACTAAGCTGTGCCTACTGTTGGAGGAAGATCAACAGTGAGGAAAGTAGTTTATTTCCCAATAATTATTATTATATTTAGATCACTAATTTAGTAGCTCCTTTTGTAAATATTTCTGTAAATGTTTTGTTAAGCTTAAAAGATTTAGGGGCCGGATATGTAGGAGCTAAAATGCTGTATATTTCATGTGAAGATGATTTTTTTAATTTTCTATGTTTTCTTTTTGATTGAGTTGACCCCATCTAGTGGCTCAGGTGGAGATGCAATGCCTCTGAGATAAAAGACCTATGATGTCACCTAAGGGTGTGGCTAAACAGGAAGTGACAGTCTTTGACCTCATGGTCTCACTCCACATGTTGACTCAGTCTTTAATCCGCTTTATATTCTTGTAATCCTTTACTTTACTGAGACTTTGTTTTTTCTTTTTGTAATTTCATTTTCATCTAATAAATGTTACATCAAGTTTGGACCAATCAGCTATGTGGACAATGGACATTTTTGTGAGCGTCAAACCTTTTTTTTGTCTAGCCACCAAAGTGGATGCTTAGCCGCTACAAATTTCTAAAGTTGTATTAGTCGTTTAGTTGCAGAAAAAAAACTTTGCCTTTGATGGACAGAATGATAATGTCTGGTCCTTGAGGCCTATCATTCATCAACCTCAAATATGCTTATCATTGTAGTGAACATGTAGTAATAGCAGCGTATATAGGCGCTCACAGATAAATGTGCGTTATTAACTTCATCTTTACAGTTGACACTGACTGAGAAACCACAAGTTTATAAATAAATAATTTGAGACTTGAGAGTGGAATAGGCTAGAGTAAAAGCTCATTATGGTTTCATTCACCATCCCCCAGTATATATTTATTTATTTATCTAATTAAATTAATATAAACGTGTGATTAGTTGACTACAAGAAAAATCTTTAGTGTTGGTAGCCCTTTTTAGAGCACTGTCCTGTATTGTCCCTTATTTCACCCCAATTTTATATGACTCACCAATGAAACTTTAATTTTGTGCATTATAAACAGTTCTGTGAGCCCAGTTGGAAACGTCTTGGTTACGTATGGTAACCCTCGTTCCCTGATGGAGGGAACGGAGACGTTGTGTCGAAGTGACGACTAGGGGTCGCTCTTGAGAGCCCGAATACCTCTGACAGCTTTGAGAAAAGGCCAATGAGAATTGGTATGCAGTATTTGCATAGCCCGCTCCGCCCCGGAGATCCGGGCATAAGAGGGGGGGGCTAGGCAACACTCATTGTTCTGATCTGAGGAGCCGAAGCACCCGGCTACACTCAGAGGCGGTCCGAGGTTGTGGCAAGGGGGACACAACGTCTCCGTTCCCTCCATCAGGGAACGAGGGTTACCATACGTAACCAAGACGTTCCCCGTCTGTCGTTCACGTTCGACGTTGTGTCGAAGTGACGACTAGGGGTCCCAGTTGAAAACGCCACAACCAGCGGACCGCGTCACGAGTGCATGGAGTGCAAATATTAACAGGTCTTGCGTGTTAGATAAATGTCACTCACCTCTACGTGACCTTCCAATGCCCAAGAGCTTCAGCCAGCCTTTCCTCACCTTTGGTTGAACATCTTGGAGAACATTGGGCCAGTGTCCGTCCTCCCCGGGGGGGGATGGGCACTACGGAGACCACACCCTGCCCGGAGGGAGGTATTTGTGTGGAGAATACACTTGAGGGCTCGCACTAGGGGAGCACAACAAGGGGACGATCCTGAGGCAGGCTCCGCATGAGGAGAGACTGCTGAGCTCAGGGTCGGAGACAAGTTTTGTCTTAAGGGAAACACCGCATCTCTGGGAGTATAGGTGGAGATACACACATGGGGCCGCATTAGGAGCCACTACATGTGGGGCACCAACCTAATATGAGAGTTCACAAGAGGCAACCTAACCTCATATTAGATTCTGATAGCTAGTTCCTCCGCTGAACATAGCTACGTTGCGGGTGCAACATGATGGAAATTGTCGTTCAGGGTTCACGCCAGGAAACTTACTGAACTGGGGAAGCGTCATCACCCGTGGGGAACGACGCTTCAGCAAGCTTCTACACCGTGTCAGCTTCAGGAGTTACTGGGCTTGCGTTCAGGACTCCCGAAGAGACTGGTTCTACACGCAGATTGTAGAACCTGGCAAACGTGTTAGGTGTAGCCCAACCTGCAGCTCTGCAAATGTCTGTTAAAGAGATCCCGTTCGCCAGCGCAACCGACGCTGCGACGCCCCTGGTGGAGTGGGCGTGCACCCCCAGCGGGCAGGGCACCCCTGTGGCCTGGTAGGCCAAACGAATCGCATCCACAATCCAGTGGGAAATTCTTTGTTTGGAGACAGCTTTCCCCTTCTGCTGTCCTCCAAAACAGACAAAGAGCTGACTCGACCGTCTGAAGCTTTCAGTACGTTCCAAGTAAATGCTCAGGGCACGGACTGGGCATAACAAGGAGAGGTTGGGGTCGCCTTCCTGAGAAGGGATAGCTTGCAGAGTGACCACCTGGTCCCTGAAGGGAGTGGTGGGCACTTTGGGCACATAACCGGGCCGGGGTCTCAGGATAACGTGAGAGTTAGCCGGCCCGAATTCGAGGCACGAGTCACTGACGGAGAGGGCTTGGAGGTCTCCCACTCTTTTGATCGATGTGAGCGCAGTCAGGAGAGCCGTCTTTTGGGAGAGAGCACTGAGTTCGACTGACTGGAGCGGCTCAAAGGGATCTGACTGTAGGCCCCGGAGGACCACAGACAGATCCCAAGAGGGGACAAGGCGCGGTCTGACGGGGTTCAGCCTGCGTGCACCTTTAAGGAATCGTATAACCAAATTGTGCTTCCCAACCGATCTACCTTCCACCAGGTCGTGGTTAGCGGCAATAGCGGCTACCTGGACCTTAAGTGTTGAAGCAGAAAGGTGTCTATCCAGTCCTCCTTGGAGGAAGGAAAGCACCGTTCGGATGCCACATCTCCGTGGGTTCTCCCCCCGGGAGGAACACCAGTTTGTGAATTTGCGCCATCTGAGGTCGTACAGCCGCCTCGTGGAAGGAGCTCTCGACTGCAACAGAGTGTTTACCACTGCCAGTGGGAGATCTCTGAAATCCTCCTGGTCGCGTCCAGGGACCATACGTGGAGGTTCCAGAGATCTGGGCGCGGGTGCCATATCGTGCCCTTCCCCTGTGAAAGGAGGTCCTTCCTCAGGGGAATGCGCCAGGGAGGAACGGGGGAGAGGAGCACCAGCTCTGAGAACCAAACCCTGTTGGGCCAGTAGGGGGCCACCAGCAGGATCTGTTCTCTGTCCTCCCTGACTTTGCACAGGGTCTGTGCAATTAGGCTCACTGGTGGAAACGCATACTTGAGGAGGCCCTGAGGCCAGCTGTGTGCCAGTGCATCTGTGCCGAGGGGCGCCTCGGACAGACCGTACCACAACTGGCAGTGAGTGTTCTCTATCGAGGCAAACAGGTCGACCTGGGCCTGACCGAAAAGACTCCAGATCAGCTGAACCGTCTGAGGGTGAAGTCTCCACTCGCCCCGAAGCGAAGTCTGTCGGGAGAGCGCGTCCGCTACCCAATTGAGTTCGCCCGGTATGTGGGTGGCTCGTAGAGACTTGACATTGTTTCGACACCAAAGGAGGAGATGGCGGGCTAGCTGTGACATGCGAAAGGAGCGTACACCGCCCTGGTGATTGATGTAGGCTACAGTCGCAGTGCTGTCTGTGCGGACCAGCACGTGTTTGCCCTGAACCAAAGGTCGGAACCTCTTCAGGGCCAAAAACACTGTCAGCAGCTCGAGGCAATTGATATGCCAATGCAGCCGAGGGCCCGACCAGAGCCCTGCAGCTGCTTGCCCATTGCATACGGCGCCCCAGCCTGTGTTGGATGCATCTGTCGTAACCAAAATGCGCCTGGACACTTGTCCTAAGGGCACCCCGGCCCGTAGGAACGAAATGTCTTTCCAAGGACCGAGGGTTTTTAGACATACGGGTGTGACGTGCACCCGGTATGAACCCTGGCGCCATGGCCATCTCGGGACTCGGGAACGCAGCCAGTGTTGTAACGGTCTCATGTGCATCAGGCCCAGCGGCGTGACGGCGGCTGCGGATGCCATGTGACCCAGGAGCCTCTGAAATTGTTTGAGGGGGACCGTCGGGCTGCGTGAGAGCTTCTGGACGCAGCTCAGCACTGACTGTGCACGCTCCGGGGAGAGCCGTGCACTCATGGCAACCGAGTCTAGTTGTATACCGAGAAAAGAGATGCTCCGTACCGGGGCGAGCTTGCTCTTTTCCCAGTTGACCCGAAACCCCAGATGGGCCAGATGGTTGAGAACCACATCCCTGTGTTTGCATACCAACTCCTGAGAGTGTGCTATGACCAGCCAGTCGTCGAGGTAATTGAGAATGCGGATGCCCCTCTCCCGGAGAGGGGCAAGGGCTGCCTCTGCGACTTTCGTAAAGACGCGGGGAGACAGGGAGAGCCCAAATGGAAGGACTTTGTACTGAAATGCTCGACCTTCGAAGGCAAACCGCAGGAAGGGCCTGTGTCTTGGAAGAATCGAGACATGAAAGTACGCGTCTTTCAGGTCTATCGCCACAAACCAATCCTGGAATCTGATGCACGTGAGAATGCGTTTGAGCGTTAGCATTCTGAAGGGGAGCTTGTGAAGGGCCCGATTCAGAATCCTCAGATCCAGGATTGGTCTTAAACCGCCACCTTTCTTGGGTACAATGAAGTAGGGGCTGTAGAACCCTTTCTTCATGTCGGCCGAGGGGACCGGCTCTATCGCGTCCTTCACCAGAAGGGTCGCGATCTCCGCCCGAAGAACCGCAGCATTCTCGTCCCGAACCGCGGTAGAGAAGATGCCGCTGAACTTGGGCGGGTTGCGTGCGAATTGGATAGCATAGCCGAGTCGGATGGTTCTGAGAAGCCAGCGAGAGAGGTTGGGTATCTCGAGCCAAGCTGTAAAACTCTCTGCCAACGGTCTCAGGGGGACCACCGACGTACCTCGGGTGGGTACGGTGTGACTGAGTTGTGGTGAAAGCCCTTTGTTCGGGGGCGTGCTGTCCCGGAGGACACAAGGTGCTTTGATCGCCATAACCGACATACAAGGATCCGTGAGAAGATCGCCTGAGCTCAGGGGATCGACTGACGGATGCGCTTGTTTCTCTGTCAAAGTATGCAGAAGCGCAGGTTTTGCGGTTGAGCATGCTTTGATGTGTTTTGGTGGCTGGGTACCCCGGAGGGACCCAGCCATGGGAGGATCGACCATCGGAACCGACAGACAAGGATCCATCAGAAGATCGCCTGAGCTCAGGGGATCGACTGATGGATGCACTTGATTCGTCAAAGCATGCCGAAGCGCAGGCCCTGCGGTTGAGCATGCTTTGACATGTTTTAGTGGCTGGGTACCCCGGAGGGACGCAGTCACATAGATTTTTTCGCCCAGAGAAGAAAATTGCTCTTTTATTGACCATGTGGTGGCCGTCTGCCGAGAGGCAGACAGCCGGGGTGGAGCCGAAACCCACACTCGTCCCCTCGCCGAGTGTGGATCCAGACAGGTCAGCAGATCTCTCTCCTCCGGGCTGCTCGTTTCAGGAACGCTTCGAAGCCTGACGAGGGTTCTTAGCGGCCTGAGACTGAGCTAACGGCGCCACCTTCTTGCGAGAGCTCGACCGCAAGGCTGGTTTAGGTGCAGGACCAGCCTGTGGCGGGCCCTGAGCCGGTCTGGAAGGCGGTCGTCCTCGGCGTGAAACAGGCGGAGGCTGCTGCCTCGGGGGTGCGGGCCCGGGGGGCGGCGCCCGACGAGGCAAGATGTGTTTGATAGCCTCCGTCTGTTTCTTCACTGCGGAGAACTGCTGTGCAAATTCCTCGACAGTGTCGCCAAAGAGACCAGCCTGAGAAATGGGGGCGTCAAGAAAGCGAACCTTCTCAGCGTCCTTCATTTCCGCCAGATTCAGCCAAAGGTGGCGCTCCTGGACCACCATAGTGGACATCGCCCTCCCCAGAGCCTGCGCCGTGACCTTCGTAGCTCGTAGAGCATAGTCAGTCGCCGAGCGCAGATCCTGCAAAAGCTCTGGTTTGGGAACACCCTCGTGCAACTCGCTAAGAACCTTGGCCTGATAGACCTGCAGGACGGCCATAGCGTGAAGGGCGGACGCAGCTTGTCCAGAAGCAGCATAAGCCTTCCCCACGAGAGCGGAAGAAGCCTTACATGCCCTGGACGGGAGTTTTGGGCGGTCCCGCCAGGTGGCGGCGGTCTGCGGGCAAAGATGCACCGCGATCGCACGCTCCACGGCGGGAACCTCCGTATACCCCTTCGCTGGACCTCCATCGAGGGTGGTGAGAGAGGAAGAACCGCTAAGACGCGTTCTGGCTGAAAAAGGAGCCTTCCACGACTTAGTCAGTTCCTCATGCACTTCCGGGAAGAAAGGAACTGGGGTAGAACGTGGCCGAGAACCACGGTCGTTACCCAGATACCAATCATCCAGCCGTGAGCGCTCAGGATGGGGCGGAGACTTCCACTCAATCCCGATTGCTTTGGCCGCCCGTTCGAGCATGGCCGCCATTTCCGCGTCTGCTACTGACTGAGAACCCGCCCCCGCAGCGGGTGCCTCAGATAGCGCGTCTGCTTCAGATGGCTGCCCACTCTCCGATGCTGCAGACACTTCTTCCTCCCCCGCAGGAGCCCCGAATAACCAATCCAACCCGTACTGAGACGAGTTTTCAAAGTCATCCGAAAGCTCGACCGGCAGACACACAGAGCGCGAGGGACGCGGGGAATTACCCGGCGAAACGCTCGCGCTCTCTCGCTCTTCATCAACACGCGCCGCGGCAGCCTCGTACCCGGAAGTAGAAGGACGAGCCGCGGTAGCGGTTGATGCGAGCCGCGGTCTTTTAGTAAAGAACGCGACTCGCGAACGAAGTGTGCTGAGGGGCATGTCCTCGCAAGCAGGACATCCGCCCTCGCCGAACGCTGCTTCAGCATGGTCACGACCCAAACATTGAAGACAGAGCTCGTGCCGATCGTTTTGGGAGAGAAAGAAGCCGCAACCAGAAGGACACGGAAGGAAAGGCATAGTAAACACACAAACCCACCGTGTCTGCACTCTTTTAGAGAAATTTGCTCTTTAGATTTTATTAAGAGGAAATCTGCTCTTCAAGATTCGCCGTCGAAGCACCCAGGGGACTCTCACTGCTACTGCGTTCGAGAAGGAAGAGACCGCTGCCCGTGCCGTAGATCCAACGACGAGAGAGGTGAGTAACGCTGCTTCTCAATGAAGAGACGCTGCATTCGGCTCCGAAGAAACAGAACAATGAGTGTTGCCTAGCCCCCCCCTCTTATGCCCGGATCTCCGGGGCGGAGCGGGCTATGCAAATACTGCATACCAATTCTCATTGGCCTTTTCTCAAAGCTGTCAGAGGTATTCGGGCTCTCAAGAGCGACCCCTAGTCGTCACTTCGACACAACGTCGAACGTGAACGACAGACGGGGAACTGTCTTTTTGTGACATTCATTATGTCATTAATGTGATATAAATACAACAACTGAGATCTCTTTAAAATGATGGAAATAGAGACATCTTTATTTTCTCAAAATGTTACATCAGTTCCTGGACATCTTTAGTTATTCATTATGTTAAATTGTATTGGTTGGTTTAAAGCAAAGCTAGGTCCACTTAAAGCCATTACAGCAAAGTGAATAGATCCTGCCATTCATTTAACCATTTAACATAACAAAGAATATAGTAAAAGTGCAAAATGGTGCAATAATTTTGCTCTAAGGTTATGAAACATAAAAAAAATAAAGGTGATTATTTAAACCTGAATAATACTCTCTATGTAGGGAGAGAAATGTACTATTGTCCGATTGATTGGGTATTTAATTAAATCTGTATGTGTTCATTTGAAAAATAGGCAAAAACATGATAAAAAATGTTGCTGCTCACCAGGACTCCAGTGATTCACTTCTTTCAGGAGTCACACTGCAAATGTACCATCGTGGCATGTTGTACGCATCATTGCTTTAGATTTCAAGTACCGCCATTCAAGCCATCTGAAGCTGTTTGCATTTTACACGTTATTGCCATTGTTTGATTGCATCAGCGCTTATGGTTCAAGTCGACTTCACACTCCATTTGCCGCAGGAAAAGAGGTGATTCTTTTTCACGCTCTTCCTCTGAACAAAAGAGCGAGAAATGCAGCAATATCACGGTTGGCCCTCCATTTCTTGCTTTTTAACTTACCATAGTTGACTCACTGACGTTGGAGACATGTGTGTCAGTCATTGATGTAGATGGAGGACCTTAGTTGAATTTATAGCGTGGTCATACCAACTCAAAGGTTAGACATTAAAATTCTGTCTGACTTTTGCATGCAAATAAATGGCAGACTGGCTGAACAAAGATGTAGTTTCATTCTCTGAAAATAAAAAGTGGCACTTATGAAAGAATAGACACAGAGCACATACACATAAACAAAGACAGCGGTATAATGTTCTATTTGCATATCAGGATGGTGATTTTTGCTTATTTCTCTCTTATTCACTGTCACGTAGCAAAAATTCATTGAAATTGTAATTATGGCTATTTATTTTGATTAATAGAACTGCACTGTGAGGCAACATTGGATATGTAGCTACATTTTAATACAAGCCGCAAATTGTGTTTCTGAACTACTTTGTTGTTTTATACAACAGTAAATCAAGACGCATAGTGCCTAAATGGTCAACTACATATTTGCATTCTTAACAGCATGAATAACACGTTTTAAAGAGAATATAAATAGAATGTATGCATTGCGTACCAGCCGCAGCTTGTTGTTTTTCTGTTTGTTAGATTTGCTATTTGTTGTGAAATCATTGCCTTTCTAAATAAGGTACTGTATTCAACTTCAGGCACTTCCCTATAGTTACATTATGTAGTTTCCTCATTATAAATAATGTAGTAATATTTATTGTTAATTCAGTTGAATTAATCATCAAAATTTTTATTGAAGATTCACATTGCTGCACCTCTTGATGTGAATAGGCCTGTACGACTGTATCACTGTCAGGGAGCAAGACACTTCTGAAACTGAGTAACCATTAGCTCCTAATCTCCTTCCCACCTTGTTATTTCTCTGTCTCTGAGACAGGCTGCAGATTTACACCGCTAGTATTAGAAGTTGTCAAAAATGACCTCCCTGAGATTATCTGTAGCACTTCACATCTGAAAAATAGACAGATACACAGAGCACTTGAGCAGCAGAACTCCAGCTTTCCACGTTTAGATCCATGAGGAGATGGCCAGCACTTCATCTTCCCCAGACCACCATCATCATGACACCACTGTTTGATCAGTACTAGAACAGCATGCAATCCTCGGCTGACTTCTTCTCTATAATTACCACAACTAAAACTGACTAAAGCTTAATTCCAATGTAGCGTAACCCTGAAATGGTATTAAAATAAAACTAATTTGAAAAATGTAATGTAATAGCAGTGCATGGTCCTTCAAACAAGGGTTCAGACAAACTCACAGGAGCATAGAAAAAAAAACACACCATCAAAAAAGACAAGGCATTAAATACACAGAGTTTACATAGGTGTGTGTGTGTGTGTGTGTGTGTGTGTGTGTGTGTGTGTGTGTGTGTGTGGTGTGTTAAATTTTCCTTGATGTAAAAAAAAACTAACTCCTGAAATCATCTTCCACAGTTTAAACTTACTGAAAATCACCTGCAAAAGTGACTCATCCTGAACTGACATAACTTGCTCATGAAAATCCTGTTAACACATAACTATCCACATGTACACTTCAATGACCCCTGTTCTGTTCTACAAACCCTCTCAGTCACAGTGAGGTAATAAGAAGCAAAAAAAAGATGATAGTTTCTATAATTCCTAAGCATCATAATAATTGGTGTGGTAAAAATGTATATAAAATTTGGACAAAAGTTTTGCATTTCACTGTTACAAATTTCAAGTTTAGTGAACTTAAAACCTTTACATTCATATCAGAGTGTGAACAGTCTACTCTCTATACCTCCATAATGACAAATAAAACAATCTTTTGTTGTAATGATTTGGCTGCAAATCTCACCTCAGCCTTAGCAGCAATTTCAGCTTCAAGACTTTTTAGGTATAATGCAACAATTCTGTATTTGGGTATCCTCTCAAGCTCTGTCAGGTTGGATGTACTGTCAGTAAATTACATCCATCTACCATGACTAGTTTCCGTGCCCTGACCCTGCCAAAGTAAACCACCCCCACATGGTGCTACCTCCTCTGTACTTGTCTGTTGAGTTGGTATTATGCAGGTTATGAGTAGTGCCTGGTTTTCTGTAGATATGACACTGGGAGATCCATGAGGTGCTTTTTTGCAAATTATACACAGGTGTGTGTGTGTCCGTACACTCTGCCATCCTGTTCTTGGGAACCTCTCTTTCCAAAGCATTTCTCCACCGATTGCTTAGTTTCATTCTTACTCCATTTAAGAACAATGAAGGCCACTGTGCCCTTGGGAGCCTTCAGTACAGCATTTTTTGTAGCCTTCCCAGGATCTGTGCCTTGACTTGTTTCTGAGCACTGCAGGGAGCTTTATGTCAGGTTTATGTCTTTCCAAATCATTTCCAATCAACTGAATTTGCCACAGATGTGGCAATCAATGTGTAGAAACATCTCAAAGATGATCCAGAGAAATAGGATGCACCCTATAATGTCAGGGGTCTGCAATAAATGGGACCCAGATGCAAATGAGCAGACAAGGGTATTTTATTAAGAAGACGTAGACTAGAACAGAAGGGAGAATGAGGAGTGAAACAGTCCAAACAGGGGGGCATTGCAGATGACAATAAGGGCAGGAGGGACGACCACTGAGATGGTCAGAGATGGCAACAGACTCGAGCACGGAGGAGGCAGCTTCAGGCAGGAACCCATAGCTTGAGGTAAAACTCAGATGTTGCAGCAGTCTAGCCGCCAGGTAGGGACTCCCAGAACCAGAGACTTGACATGTGAGAGTGGAGAGCTGCTTCCAGGTAGTAGAGGTCAGTGGGAATCTGGGTAAGGGCAGGACAGGACAAAACATGATAACAAACAAGACAATACTCGAAGACAAGACAACGACACAACAAGATAGACAACAGAAAACAAAAAGAGAACAAAGCAAAAGCAATAAATAACCAAAACTAACCAAAGAAATAATCAAAGAGTAAGATCAAAATAACTAATTCTGGACCAAGAAACAGGTAAACACTGTAACAAAAGTTATTAATTTAAGCACAATAAACTATGTATAATTAATGGTTATTAATTACACATACTTTATACGCTTCTCTGAAACAGCCGAGTCAAAAATAAACCGAACTAATGCCCTCGTCCAGCGAGTATTAGCCACCTTTATTCCAACTCTAAGAAAAATTTATTTCCTAGCCTTGAGAATTAATCTTCCCCACGGTAATTGGCTAAGTTACAGGACTGGATCAGTTTCGTAACGAAATCAAAACAGTTTAAGTGACATGATATTTGTGAGCAATGAACACAGCAACTATTCAAACGTGAATACAAAATGCGGGTTTAATGATTACATAAAAGGGAAAATAGACACTAACGAGCAAATGACGAACACTAAACAAAAACACATTAAACATAAATGAACAGAGTGTGAGAGAGAGAGAGAGAGAGAGAGAGAGAGAGAGTTGCAGTCTCCACTCAGCTATTCACATCCCAAATCATCAGAGAAACTTGAATCTCCTTGACCTACAAGGGGCACAGCTTTGCTCTTGCATCTAATAGTTAAATGGTTACTTGCATTGGTTTCCGTTTGTGTGGTGCTTACGCAAGTGTCCAGATGCCAGCTCAAAGGTAGTCCTGATGATTTCATGAAGATGGAGCCTTCTTGTTCCATTGATCGGCTGATCGGATGGTTACAAAGGGGCTGAGTTGTAGATGCCAGGATAGAGAGAGAGAGAGAGAGAGAGTCCGGCCTCATGGCTGTGAGCCTGCACACAAACTCAGGAATACGCTATTTACAGTCTGACTATGGTTTTTCTAGCTTGAATGTAAAGGTCCTTTTAGGACTGGAGTCCATGGGTGTGTCAGGTTTTGGGACTCTTTTGTTGGGTTTTCTGTTGGTTTAGTCCTGTGTATTTGGTTTAGTCCTGTCTGTATTTTGGTTTAGTCCAGTCTGTATTTGGTTTAGTCCTGTCCTTATTTGGTCATGTTCCTGTCTCCACCCCTCATTATCTCATTATCAGTTAAGTGCCTTCATCTGTCTGTGTCTTGTTAACCACCCTATTTAAGTTAGATTCTGTTCATTGTTTGGTTGTCCGTTCTCGTCGTTGTGTGCGTGTCTACTTGCCCGTCTCCTGTTGGATTTATTTGTGGATTTAATTATTAAAAGACTTGTTTTGTATCTGAGCTCGACCTTGTACTCCTCGTTTGTCCTCCCCTACATGACACTCGTGACAGAAGAACGGACCTAAACAGTAATTCTGCGTGTTTTACCCCCGTCTTTTGTTTTCGTTTTTGTCCAGTGTTTTATTTTTTGTGTTTTGCGTTATGAACCCCCTGTGCTGTCCCGAATATCTCCTCCTCCTGCTGAAGTAGGGGAAAAGCTCGCTCGAGGACCATACGAGACTGTTTATTTCCCTCGCTAACTACACCAGCTATCCGGACGACGTGCTCTGCTCGTTTTACGACGCCAACCTTAACACCGCGTGCAGAGCACTGTCGTCCGAAGATGGTCCTCGAGCGGACTTCGCCGCCTTTGTGGAGTGGACGCTGGCGAGAAACGGATCCAGTTGAGCAGTTGAGCCATCGCCATCAGGAGCGATCGAGCGGACGACTGCCCCGGAGCCAGAGCCTGAGACGTCTGACCAGGTGCGAGAGCCGGCAACCGTGGAGATTGCGGGGGCTACGGAAAGCCCCGCCCACGCCGCCACTGCTGAGGGTGAGCTATACCTGGACTCAAGGGAATTACATGACTTGGACACTGGTTTATCTATCTCCCTTCCGTCATCCTCTGAACACTTGAACGAACAAAAAATCCCACCCAGCCTCCCTCTCCCGCCTCCTCTCATTGACTGTTTTCCAGCCTCAACGCCCACTCCACTGGATCTTGTCAGTCCCGCCGCTCACCCTCAGCTCACCATCTGTGGCGTGGGCTCGCAGTGGGTCTGCCCATCTCCAGCTCCGTTGGCGTTGAGTCCGGAGGATCCCTCATCTCCACCTCCAGCCTCCGATCCTCGGACTCCGCCTCGGCCCTCCGACCCTGCGGCTGCACCATGGCACCTAGCTCCCTCATCTCCACCGTCGCCCGTCGATCCACCAGCTCCACCGGGCTCCCTCGTCCCTACGGCTCCGCCCCGGTCAGTCTTCACCCTGCCATCGCCTTTGGACTCCACTCCTCCGGCTGCGCCTCGTCGCTCCGTCCCTCCGGCTCGGCTGGACTCCTCCTTCCCTCCAGCTCCGCCTCGGTCCTCGATCGCTGCGGCTCTCCGGATCTCCGCCTCCGCCTCGGTCGCAGGTGCCATCTGTTCCGCCTTGGCCCTCCGGATCCTCGGTGTCGCCCCGGATCTTCGGCTCTCCGTCTCCGCCTCGGGCTCCACCACCACCTGCTCCGCCGCCGTCGGTCGGCCCCCTGGAGTCATCAGCCCCTCCTCCACCATGGCTCCTCCCTCTGTCGACTCCATCGTGGGCTGCCATCTCGGCTGTGGCCTGGGTCCCACCTGGCTCCTCCTGCTTCAGCTCCCTCCTGTCTTCTCCCTGGCTCCTCCCTCCGGCTGATCCACCCTGGACCCTCCTGTCGTCTCCCTGGCTCCTCCCTCCTGCTGATCCACCCTGGACACTCCTGTCGTCTCCCTGGCTCCTCCCTCCATCATTTCCTCCCTGGACTCCCTTTGTTCTCCTCCTCCCGGATGTCCGTCCCCCTCCTGAGCCCCCACCCAAGCCCCCCATGTTTTTGTTTTCGGCGCGAGGTCGCGCCTTCCGGGAGGGGGGGTTGGTTATTTTTACAGCGTTGCTGTTGCTGTTATTGAGGTTTGTAAGCAGTTGTTTATGGACAGCTCTCACCACAGCATTTGAGTCAGGATGAGGCCTGGACTTTGACTGGGCCACTGCAACACCTTGATTCTTTTCTTTTCTCATTGTCCTGTTGCATGAACCAATTTTGGTCCAGCTTTAGCTGTCGGATAGATGTCCTCACATTTGACTTTGGATACTTTGGTACTTTAATTCATGGTTGCCTCAATGACTGTGAGGTCCCCAGGTCCTGTGGCCACAAAACAAGTCCAAAGTCATCAGCCCTCTACCTGCATGTGTGACTTTTGATGTGAGGTGTTTGTGCTAATATGCTGTACAGGTTTTCACCAAACTTGGTGCAGTGCATTATGGCCAAACATCTCCACTCTGGTCTTGTCTGTTCAAAGGACATTGTTCTAGAAGTCTTATGGTTTGTTCAGATGAAACTTTGCAAACCTAAACCTAGAAGAGGTTTTTTTTTCTGGCAAGCCTTCCAAAAATGTCATACTTGTCCCATATTTTTCTAATTGTACTATCAGAACAAGTCTGCGGTGAGGGTTGTCTGCCAATTCTCTGAGTATTACACGGTCTGAGCTTGGTGCAAACTTCCTGAGACGTCCACTCCTGGGAGGATTGGTGTCTGTCTTGAATGTCTTCCACTTGTGAGTAATCTTTCTCACTGTGGAATGATGGACTTCAAATTGTTTGGAAATGCCCATCTTCCCAGATAGAAGGCAGCAACAATTGCTTCTCCAAGATCATGGCTGATGTCTTTTCTCTTTGGCATTGTGTTAGCACACACCTGAAAGCTGTTTAAATTATTAATTATTTAAATAATTATCTTAACTGCTTCAAAATACATAACGTGAATAACTAAGCAAATTGAAGTGCATATACAATTACAACGCATACATCTTTATTCAGGTTTAAGATTTATAAACACTGATATTTTTAATACGTGTTGAGGTCTGATGATCTGTGTTCGCTACTGTAATAAATATGAGCGATAAACGGTGAATCGTTAAGTACAGTTTGATAAATTAATTTAAATCAGGTGATTTACTAGTAATTTAGAATTCATGGGAATGTAGTGTAGACATGGGAATATGAAATGTAAACTGATGTAATAAATAAATAATAATTGAAAGCATTTTAGCGTAAGGCTGCAACATAACAAAAAGGAAGAGTCTGAATATTTTCTGAATCTACTGTATATAATTATGCAAGTCTACTTATTTCTATTTTTAGCAATGCACTGATCATCCTACTTAGAGTACCATAAGAATAATTTGTTGTAATTAGGCCAGTACTTGTTAGAGCATAAGGCATAATTAAATCTCTTCTAATATAAATGTTTTTAAAGACTTCTGCATTTTAAATATGAAGAGGTTGTACATTTAGCTAGAGCAGATGTATGAGAAAATTGGTATCAGTTTTATTATCAGCCATGGCTGCTTCAGTCTCTCTGGGGGACTGCAGTAACAGCAGTGGCTGACTGAACTTGCTTTGAATTTCATCAGGATTGTTTCAGGTGGTCTGATTTAGGATTGGTGTTGTTGAGAAAGATCTTTGCCTTGTTTGGGGGTATTGTCCTCTCCTGCAGTGAGCAGCTTCAAAGATGAGCCCCTCCAAGGCTTAATGAAACAGGATGGTCCCCAGACGGCCCTCCACAACACCAGGTGTTCTCTCCTTAATGATCTCACGCAGCAGTGCGAACTTCATCAGCCTCTTCTGTATTAATAATGCTGGGAGATGACTGGGCTCCAGCTTGTAGTTGAAAAATAGAGCAGTGTGCCTCATCGACCTTGACACACGTCTACAGATGCGGTTTGATGCTGTGCCGACAGAATGGAAGCCACAGTGTTTGTTACGTTCCCATTGTGGAACATTTGCAAGGCACTGTAGGACTCTTTTGTTTAATACAAATGAAAACTACAACATTAGAGATGTTAGAAGAATACAAATAGAATATTTGCATTAAAAAGGTATAGTCATTGTAGACATTAGGTGTTGTCATAAAAATTGACCTTGTTTTATGTTATGTGTAAACATAAACACTAATTTAAAGAAGATAACTTCTGGGCAGCATCATTGTATATATCCCGCTACAGTCCACCAACATGTGCTTGTACTTCCTGCTTCCCTGTGTCTGGCGTGGCATTGAATTTATACGCAGTGTTAACAGATAGAAGCTTTAGTGTTGGTAACACCTCGGCTAGATCAAGGCTGTCTCTTAACACGCCTCTAATATGATGTGACGTGACCAAACGCTGCACTTTCATTGACAGCGATACTTCTTTTGAAGTGGGGATCAACCTGCTGAAGTCTTTGGATTGAAACATATTAATAACTGCAAAGACCATTTTTGTTTAAATCTGCAAGAATTTTCTATTGCTGATTTTGTGTGCCTACATGCTGACAACGTACAACAATAATGAGGTTGACAACTATTACTAAAGAGTGTGTTTTTTTCTCTTCTATATCTCAAAAATGAAACTGCTCACATTGACATTTAGGACAGTGCTGCACAGGGTTGCTCATTACGGTTTCTTCATTAGAGCGAAAGGGCGACGCACCACCAAAGTTCGACATTCAATCACAGCTGTCACTGTTCTAGACTTTGTTTTGCCTCTGGATAATATAGTCCAAGCATTGTTGGTCAAGTCACGTTCTGTGTAGTATCGCCCCTTTTTGAGCATTTTTACTCTGGCTATTTTCTATTTTTTTTTTTTTAACTGCAGGCACTGAAATGCAATCTCAGTGACTTCCAGAAAAGCAAGCACTTACATGCTTTCATCATCATACATAACCTTAACTTGTGCAGTGATTAGTGGGAACAAACATATCTCTATTAATAAGAAATATGAAGTCAGGACTAGTCTATATAGCCTGAATAAAGCAAACCAGTATCTTACCAGTAAAGCTTTGATTGTAATTGAGGTAAAGACGATTACAGTGACATACAGGAGTCATACATTATTAGACATGCGCAAGTTCATTATATTAGTGTGCAAATGCAGTCATGGCCAAAAATATCGGCACCCTTGCAATTGTGTCAGAAAATGCAACCCTTCTCACAGTTATTACAAATATACAAATATTTTGGTACTCAACTTGCAGTTGCAAATGTTTTGGTACTCAAACACAAAAAAAAAACTGAAAAGTTTTTTTTTTGTTTTGAGATCTATCCACAGGTGTTCTATAGTAGTGGTTCCCAACCTTTTTTCCAGAGGACCCCTATTTCAACATTCAAATAAAAAAATAAAAAAATAAATAAAAAATACGTGCTGTCAAATGATTAAAAGTATTTTTTTTAATTAATTAATTGCGATTAACCATGATTAATCCCACCTAACATTAAAGTGTTTAATTATACTTTTATATTCTAATAATTTCACATTTAGTCTTCAAATTAATGTAGAAAGAACATAAAAAAAATATATAGTTTATATTTGTTTAATGCCATATTTTTAATGACCGAAGGCAAGTATCACTGATACCAACTGATGTCTCTAAGAATTTTTTTTCCTAATATTTAACCATTGACTAAAACCATTCAACCATTTGGCTGCTGTTACTTTAAAAGCTGCTGCTGCTGAACTTCATGCGAATCTGACACTGCTTTAAATGTGACTCATAAATAATAAATACTTACATGCACAGTTTCGAGGCTTTAATTGCATTGTTTGTATCTTCATGTCTTAACTGACGTCATAACTACGACATTGCATACTCTCGTTGTTTCATTTGGGTTTGAATATGATACAGCGCTTTAATATAGCCTAATACCTAATACAGCACGCACTGCGCACTTGAAGAGCACGCGCTTTAAGCACAATATAACGGCTGACAGAGAGATTCGTTTTTACTGATATATGGCCCAACAACATCTTATCTGATCACAGTTCACTGATGTTCTACTGAAGCTCCTCGTCACCGGTACCATTTCTTTCTGACTCACGCCTGGCGCTGTGGTGACTTGGAGCGCGCGTCTGAAAAGTCTACCATGTGACGTGCTCGTAAAGATGTTCAGTGTCTAAATAAACACAATTCTTTAGCAGTTGTGGGTATATAGTAACAAGTTATCTACTAATTGTCGGTAAATTCATCTTGGTTATGGTCAAACTGTAACCATTTACCCCCAGAGTGAGCTTGGCGACCCCTTGTAAATCTTTAGCGACCCCTAGTGGGGGTTGCGCCCCCCAGGTTGGGAATCACTGTTCTATGGGATTCAGATCTGTGGTTTGTGGTTTTGTTACATAAATTTTGGCAAATTCTGGTCTTGTTTTTTTATGTCTTTGTGTCAGCAGTGGTGTCCTACCATAACATCCCTTTTCATTCAGATGGCGACAGATAGTGTGAGCTGACACTGTTGTACCCTGTTTCTGCAGATCATCTTGAATTTGTTTGGAAGTTAATCTGGATTCTTTATCCACCATTCAAACAATTCTTTCTTGTAATTTTTAATCATTTGTTCTCCTCCATCCACGCCCAGGGAGGTTAGCTACAGTGCCATGGGCTGTAAACCTCTTGATGATATTGTGCACAGTGGACACAGGAACATTAAGATCTCTGGAGATGGGCTTGAGATTGTCCATGTTTTTCCACTATTTTTTCTCTCAAATCCACAGACAATTCTTTACACTTCTTTCTTTTCTCCATGCTCAGTGTGACATAGTCTCAGCCTCAGATGTCACACCCACGGAACGTTGGCTAAACGTCTGATGCACATGGCACACTTACCTGGAAACACTTCAGGAGTTTTGAAGTCGTCATCAGATAGGTTAGATTATAAGGGATTTCCAGGAGACGCGTGTGTCACGTTTCTTAACATTCCATCTAGAAACAAAAATGCTGTGGCGCCCAGCCCCCTCGCGAAAGAAGAAAGTCGTTGTGTTTACAACTGTGACGACAGTTAGGATTAGCTAAATGCAAGATTTTCAAAAGAATGTAAAAATTGAACATTTGTGGCATAGAACCTTTAAAATATGTCAGAGTTTCACACACCGGTCTGTTATTGTGGCAACATTTCCATGCTCCTAAACATGACGCAGCACAAAACTAAACATGATTGGTTGCTTTACCTGTCAGTCATATGGCCTAATGGGCGGGCCTTGGCCATTCAAAGTGGCCAAAGTTCCCAGATTTTCTGCCGTCAGACTAAAGCCTGGCCCGCACTGTGCGATTTTGGCCACGATTTGGTCGTCTGAGACAAATTTTGAAAATCCTAAAAGAATCCTATAATCCTAGGCTAAAATCTGTAGTCTTTGATCGCTGGTTTGACATTTTCACCGACAGCCGATTAATGGCTGTTGCGATCAAATTTTACCTCCAAAGAAATTCTGGCAGTGTCAGAAGATTTGGCGCACAATCCTGCAGCGTGACTTCTCCTACAACGAACGTCAAACGATCTCCGTTTTTCAAGACAAGCCATGATTAGAATTATTGCTAGAGATTTCTTCTAACCGCATAAAAACCCATCAGCCGTGCACCGAAATTATATGATATGCTGCATTTGCTAAAATAGACACCGGTTGTGCCGCTGTACCATTTGTGTGTTTATAGTGCTGCTTACGCTATTCATAAACTTAATCATAAACTTAATGATAGCCAACATTTCAGCCCTGCGTTTAAAGCGTCTTTCACATCAAACGCGGAAAGCACTCCGCTGGCCGCGGGGTTCAGCGCAGTGGCAAAAGTTAAACTATTTTAAGCGCGGCTTGCGCGCTCCACTGCGCGTGTACTTTGGACTACGCAGCAACAAAACGTCCTCGCGCCACCCAAGCCATTGAAATGAATAGTCATTGAACATGTATGGTTGGAATTACCATACATTGAACGTGTGGTAAAACTTCTTGTGCGCACCCGTTTTGAAAGCGTCTTGACTGTCGTACAGTCTGACATTAATGACACTGAGATCCCACAGTGTGACATGATCATCATGTTTGTACAGTCTGACAAGCAACAATCATAAAGGACTATTAAAAATCGCACAGTGTGAGCCCGGCTTAAGTGTGACACACAATACAAAGGTTGAGTCAGATTTTCTCCATTTTAACTGGTTGCAAGTGTAATTACTATATTGCCCACACCTGTTACTTGCCACAGGTGTGTCTAAATACAAATTACAGGAGCATCACATGCCTAAAAAGCAATTATTTCTTACAATTTCGTAATTTGTAGTTATTTGTTTATGTATAGAAAATGGTCTAAACATTTGTACCATTTACTTTTTCCTCAGTTTTTGCTTTATTTAAAATGTTTAAAGTCATAATACTTTTTCTTTTATTATCCTGGGACAAATCATACCAGGATGTATGCTAAAATTGTTGAATGTGGCATCCTACCTAGAAAGTTTTCGACCAGAAGTAAATGATGATATTACACTGGTGCTGCACATTACTTCTTCCTGTAATGCTCGTGTTTCATATACTGTAATTATCCACATAGGTAAAGGTGCATATGATTATAAAAGGTGATATGAATATACATTAATTAGTTAAATGTAAACAGACCAGAACCTTTGAGTGACCTCCCTTTATTTTGTTTTGGATTCTCAGCTGTCCGGAATGACCGGAATAAGAAGAAAAAGGAGATTCCAAAGCAGGATTTAGCCGAAAGTTATGAGCTGACAGCAGAACTAGAGACCATCATTGAGAAGATACGAAAAGCTCACCAAGAGACGTTTCCCTCACTCTGCCAGCTGGGCAAGTACACCACGGTGAGTCACAGTGTCCCCAAGATGATTTCAGTGCTGAATTCACATCAGCATGAGTGTCAGGGTAAAGGGGAGGTGATAAGCATACACAGCCCTAGCAAAAAAGTAATATTTATAGTAATATTTTCAAAATATTTTTATTTTATTCACAATGCTCATTTTCTAATAATAAGCCTAAAATGTGTTTTAATGTTACTATTGATGAGGATTGTATGATCTTTGAATAATATTGGTCTTTAAATGCAAGATGTACCTAAAGTAGCCTATACTTGCAGTAGTTGTACTTTAGCACAATCAAATATACTTCAGTATATCTTTAGTTGGACTTCAGCACTACTTCCGCACAATTAAAGGGCATTAAGTACAAAATTAGTTGTTCCAATTTAGCAGACTTTAAGTATACCAGTTTAGTACACTAAGTACAATTGCAAGGTATTTTTATTAAGTACATAAATATGCAAATATATTTGTAGTATACTTAGCATAAGATAAATGTATTTCAGATACAGTTTCATATATTTATTTTTTACTAAGGAGGTCTCGTACAATAATGCTTTTGTTGTAAATAGTGCAGAGATGCTTGACATAATAGTGCAAAGAAAAACAGGAATATGTACAACATTTACAAATGTAGTCTGAACATTTGTAAATGTTGTACATATTCCAGTTTTTTCTTTTCATTGTTAATTTTGTTGACCACATATAAAAAATTAGCGTAACATAGAAATGTTTACAAATAATTGTTGATGTTAGTTGTTTTCTACAATCTTCTACCCTGTAATATACCAAATTCCAAAATATTTTGTAAGGATTGTTTTGAAAGATAAATGTCATGCATTATTCCATGACATTCCCAGTTCAATGATTTATCACAATATTAAAAAACTATTAAATAATACAATCTAATTAATTACATGATGTGTTGATTAATTAATCTAATTAATCACAAATTACATTTGGCTGTGAAAATACCCCCAAAAGATTATTTTAATGCTATTTTTGTGTTAAATGAGAAAGTATTAAGTAGACATTACAAATAGTAGCTTCAGAAAGAAATGTTTTATTTGATTCATTCAGCATAAAATTTATTACACATAAACATTTAGTCTACAACTGCCCAACATAAACTATGGAACCTAAAAGAAGATAATTTGAGAAACTCAGTTGTTGTTGTTGTTGTTGTTGTTGTTGTTGTTGTTGTTGTTGTTGTTGTTGTTGTTGTTGTTGTTGTTTTTTAGTTCATGCAATGGAAGTTATTGCAGCTTTGTTACCATTAGTCTTCAAAATTAAATTTTAACATTACATTTTATTTAGACATTCAGCAGACACTTTTATCTAAAGCGACAAGAGCACAATGGAAGCAGTCAAAATCAACAAAAGAGCAATAACATGCAAGTGCTATGACAAGTCTTATTTAGCCTTACACGTAGCAAGCGTTTTTTTTTAATTATATAATAAATTAAAAGAAAATAGATAGAATACAAGCAGTAATTAAATAATAGAGTATAAAGTCTAAAAAAAAAGTTTTTCAATAGAATTAGAAAAGAGGGTGTTAGAGGGCCAAATAAAGATGGAAAAAATGTGTTTTTAGCTGATTCTTGAAGATGGCTAAGGGCTGTTTGGGTTGAGTTGGGCAGGTCATTCCACCAGGAGGTTACATTTAAAGGAATAGTTCTCCCAAAATGAAAAATTTTATGTTTATCTGGTTACCCTCAGACCCAAGATGGAGGTGACTTTGTTTCTTCAGTAGAACACAAACAAAGATTTGTAACTCAAACCGTTGCAGTCTGTCAGTCATATAATGGCAGTCAATGGGCACCAAATCTTTAAGAGTTAGAAAAACATACAAAGACAAAACCAAATACAGCTCGTGGCTATACAATGATGTCCTAAAACACAAAAAGATCAGTTTGTGTGAGAAACTGAACAGTATTTATATTATTTTTTACCTCTGATCCACCAGTCCATCTGTTTTGTTCACAGCGTGTTAATGGCAGCCAGCAAGTCTATGTGATCTGGCACAGTAGAGTATGCGCAGAAGCAATCTGCCGGCACTGTGTAAACAATTAGATTGCGGAGGATCAGAGGTAAAAAATTATATAAATACTGTTCAGTTTCAGTTTCTCGACCGATCAAACCGATCGTTTCATGTCTTAGGACATCAATGTATCGTCACAAATCACAGGGTTTAAATAGGGCCCGAGCCCAAACTGGGCGAAGACCCTATTGTGCTTCTAAGGGTTCTTATTAGGGCCCGAGCCCTAATGGGCGAAGGCCCTCTTGTTTTCCTAAGGATTTTTCATACTTTTTTTAGGGCCCGAGCCCTAATGGGCGAAGGCCCTCTTGTGTTCCTAAGGATTTTTCAGACCTTTTTTTTAGGGACCAAGCCCTAATGGGCGAAGGCCCTCTTGTTTTCCTAAGGATTTTTCTTTTCTTTTTTTTTTCTTTTTTATTTATTAGGGCCCGAGCCCTAATGGGCGAAAGCCCTCTTGTTTTTCTAAGGATTTTCATGCTCCCCTGGAACACAGTCAGAAATCTTGATGTATAGCGCACACATACTTCCATGTATTCGTATGAAACTCGGTACACATATAGAACTCATTGAGCTGAACAACTTTCATACTCTATGTCATAAGCTACGCCCAACAGGATGTGAGCTATTCAGGGCTGTTTAAAAAACACATGCTCTGGAATTTGATATACTCCTCCCAGGATTTCTATAGGATTGTCACCAAACTCGGTCAGCATGATCGCAAGACATTGGGGATGCAAAATTGCCAGGGGATTTTTGATATCTCGAAGGGTTTGGCCGTGGCGAGATGACGAAGTTATGGGGAGAAATGAGAAACAGGAAGTGTCTAATAACTATTGCATACATTGTTTGATTCTGATGAAACTTCATCAGTTTGTTCGTTGTATGATGCCGGTCACATAGATGTGACTATTAGGAGTCCAAGTTATAGCGCCACCAACTGGCTGCAGGAAATGTGTCATTTTCGAAATGCTTTAAATTCAAGATCTTAATTTTGCACTATTTGCTTCAAACTTCATCAGTATAATGTCAAAACACGGCCGATAAGAATCTGTAAACGGGTTGTCATACATTAAATGCTGTTTCCATGGCAACGTGTCAAAGTTTAAAATTTGTTTCCTGTGTATTTGAGGCAGTTAACATGCTTAGAATTCCATGAAACGCAACACACACATCAGCATTAATGATAGTTAGACACTGGCAAAAGCTCATAAATGGGCGGGGAGGAGGCACTCCATAGCGCCACCTTTTAACAATATTTTTGGGTTAGTTTTTCCTACAGTTACAAAATTCGGGACATATATTGTTCACTTTAATCCGGACAACTTTCTTATTTACATCCATTAGCTACGACCAACAATAAGTCAGCTATTTTGGTTTGAATGTGGATTTTTGGAAAAATCAGGCTGTGGAATTTTACGTGTCAGAGTGAGTGTGGGGAGGGGGGATGGGTGGAAAGAGAGACATAGTCAGAGAGGGAGAGGGGGGGGGCATATTTAAACTCTTTGTAACAGAGAGATGAAGACTGTAATACCCAGGATGAACACGGGATGGAGTCATACACTAAGATATCTTTTAACCCATCAGAAAAAAATACATTCACAGAATCAGTTGATATGTAGTTTAATTTTATATAATTACAGAAACAAATACATAAAATAAGTTAATATGTCCTTTACTGGTAATATAGTTTATATAATTCACATTTCACAAATGCTTATAGATCACTTTTTTTTTTTTTTAAATGGTTATGGATCATAAAATGTGTTATTAACAATTTACAGTGAGGTCTCCTTTTTGGTTAACATTAATTAATGCATTAACTAATATGAACTAACAATGAACAATATATTTTTACAGCATTTATTAATCTTTTTTACAGTGCATATAAACTAATATTAAATTACAACTGTTTATTTTAATAACATAATACATGTTGAACTTAATAATAATTAACATTAATAAATGCTATTTAATTATTTTTCTTGTTAACTAATACAATTAACCTATTCACACATGGAGGTCACTACAGTAGCCAGATATTTGGAAATATCACACTGGTGGACTCACCATAGGGCGATTCAGCCTTTTCTATCAATTAATGACCTTGCTATTCCATGCTAACTTGTCATTAGCGGTTATCAAGAGACATTTCCATAATTTTCTATAAAGATAGTTTCTCTAAAGTTGTATTGTTCATTTTTTGTGTGTCTGTGTGTATTTAACTCTGTTGATAGTACATAGATAGTTGATAGATAGTGTAACCCTTTCATTGCTGTAACCCTTTAAACCAGACAGCCAGAGCGATACTGTAAATCCATGTGCCCGCTGTGCACTTTTTTTAATTGATTGTATCAGGGTGGCGATTGCGCTGAGGGCGAGGGCCCGCCCATCGCTGCTTGCAGCTATATTTAGGGCCCGAGCACAGAGGAGCAAGCCAGAGGCTTGCACCGTAGGTGCGGAAGCCCTCTTGTTTCCGTAAGGATTATTAGGGCCCGAGCACCGAGGAGCAAACCGGAGCGGCTTGCACCGAGGTGCTAAAGCCCTATTTTTTCCGGCATGTTTTTTCACTATTATTAGGGCCCGAGCACCGAGGAGCAAGCCGAAACGGCTTGCACCGAGGTGCTAAAGCCCTATCGTTTCCGGCATGTTTTTTCACTATTAGTATTATTATTAGGTCCCGAGCACCGAGGAGCAAGCCGAAACGGCCTGCACCGAGGTGCTAAAGCCCTATTGTTTCCGGCATGTTTTTTCACTATTATTATTATTAGGGCCCAAGCACTGAGGAGCAAGCCGTAACGGCTTGCACCGAGGTGCTAAAGCCCTATTGTTTCCGGCATGTTTTTTTCACTATTATTATTATTTTTTTATTTATTTTTTTTTTTTTCAGTTTTAATGTTCGCGCTCATTTTTAAGTGCTTTAAAATGGTTGAAAACTCATGAAATTTGGCACAGAGATCAGACCTGCGAAAAATGTATACTTTTAGTAGTGCTTGAAGCTTGGGCATGGTCGAGGGGCTCTACAGCGCCACCAAATGCAGGAATGGGCCAGGATGAAGTTTCTCCGATCTGCACAAATGTCAGTATAGTCATTGGTGACGTCATAAAGGGCAAAGTTCACTTGGTTTTATTTAACTCCGCCCAAAAGGAAGTCAGCCATCTTGGACTGAATATGAAATTTTTCAATTTTCACACGCCATTTTGATAAACTTTCCAGGAACAGGAAGTCGGACATTTTTCTGTTTCTAAAGCCACCGGTCGGCGGTGAGCCCAGGTGCGAGGGCCCTTTCATCGCTGCTTGCAGCTATATTTATTAGGGCCCAAGCACTGAGGAGCAAGCCGGAACGGCTTCCACCGAGGTGCTAAAGCCCTATTGTTTTCGGCATGTTTTTTCACTATTATTAGGGCCCGAGCACTGAGGAGCAAGCCGGAACGGCTTGCACCGAGGTGCTAAAGCCCTATTGTTTCCGGCATGTTTTTTCACTATTATTATTATTAGGGCCCGAGCATCGAGGAGCAAGCCGGAACGGCTTGCACCGAGGTGCTAAAGCCCTATTGTTTTCGGCATGTTTTCTCACTATTATTAGTGAGAAAACATTATTATATTATTAGTTTATATATTATTATATATTATTAGTTTTAATGTTAACGCTCATTTTTAAGTGCTTTAAAATTTGAAATTTGAAATCTGTGAAATTTGGCACAGAGATCAGACACAGAGATCAGACCAGACGAAAAATTTATAGGAGATGTTAAATTGCGGAGCTTTTTTTGATAGCTCAAACAGTGTTGCCATGGTGATGCGTCAAATAAGCATCAAAAATATGAAACAGGAAGTGGACTCTATCTTCTTTGTGCATCAAGTGATTTACTTCAAATTGGACACACATGTTTGGGTTTGTGGGCTGATCGCATTGATGTGGTTAGTGTAGGTCATAGTTGTAGCGCCACCAACTGGTAAAATAAAGTAAGACATTAAATGGAGGCTGGGGTCAGGATGAAGTTTCTCCAATCTGCACCAATGTAAGTATGGTCATTGGTGATGTCATAAAAGGCAAAGTTCACTTGGTTTTATTTGACTCCGCCCAAAAGGAAGTCAGCCATCTTGGACTGAATATGACATTTTTCAATTTTCACACACCATTTGATAAACTTTCCATGTTTAAAATTTCACGAAAATCAACCGAAAATTTTGTCTGACCTGGACACATATACAGGTCCTTCTCAAAAAATTAGCATATTGTGATAAAGTTCATTATTTTCTGTAATGTACTGATAAACATTAGACTTTCATATATTTTAGATTCATTACACACAACTGAAGTAGTTCAAGCCTTTTTTTTGTTTTAATATTGATGATTTTGGCATACAGCTCATGAAAACCCAAAATTCCTATCTCAAAAAATTAGCATATTTCATCCGACCAATAAAAGAAAAGTGTTTTTAATACAAAAAAAGTCAACCTTCAAATAATTATGTTCAGTTATGCACTCAATACTTGGTCGGGAATCCTTTTGCAGAAATGACTGCTTCAATGCGGCGTGGCATGGAGGCAATCAGCCTGTGGCACTGCTGAGGTGTTATGGAGGCCCAGGATGCTTCGATAGCGGCCTTAAGCTCATCCAGAGTGTTGGGTCTTGCGTCTCTCAACTTTCTCTTCACAATATCCCACAGATTCTCTATGGGGTTCAGGTCAGGAGAGTTGGCAGGCCAATTGAGCACAGTAATACCATGGTCAGTAAACCATTTACCAGTGGTTTTGGCACTGTGAGCAGGTGCCAGGTCGTGCTGAAAAATGAAATCTTCATCTCCATTAAGCTTTTCAGCAGATGGAAGCATGAAGTGCTCCAAAATTTCCTGATAGCTAGCTGCATTGACCCTGCCCTTGATAAAACACAGTGGACCAACACCAGCAGCTGACATGGCACCCCAGACCATCACTGACTGTGGGTACTTGACACTGGACTTCAGGCATTTTGGCATTTCCCTCTCCCCAGTCTTCCTCCAGACTCTGGCACCTTGATTTCCGAATGACATGCAAAATTTGCTTTCATCCGAAAAAAGTACTTTGGACCACTGAGCAACAGTCCAGTGCTGCTTCTCTGTAGCCCAGGTCAGGCGCTTCTGCCGCTGTTTCTGGTTCAAAAGTGGCTTGACCTGGGGAATGCGGCACCTGTAGCCCATTTCCTGCACACGCCTGTACACGGTGGCTCTGGATGTTTCTACTCCAGACTCAGTCCACTGCTTCCGCAGGTCCCCCTCTCGTTGTGCAGCGTTTTCTGCCACACTTTTTCCTTCCCGCAGACTTCCCACTGAGGTGCCTTGATACAGCACTCTGGGAACAGCCTATTCGTTCAGAAATTTCTTTCTGTGTCTTACCCTCTTGCTTGAGGGTGTCAATGATGGCCTTCTGGACAGCAGTCAGGTCGGCAGTCTTACCCATGATTGCGGTTTTGAGTAATGAACCAGGCTGGGAGTTTTTAAAAGCCTCAGGAATCTTTTGCAGGTATTTAGAGTTACTTAGTTGATTCAGATGATTAGGTTAATAGCTCGTTTAGAGAACCTTTTCATGATATGCTAATTTTTTGAGATAGGAATTTTGGGTTTTCATGAGCTGTATGCCAAAATCATCAATATTAAAACAAAAAAAAGGCTTGAACTACTTCAGTTGTGTGTAATGAATCTAAAATATATGAAAGTCTAATGTTTATCAGTACATTACAGAAAATAATGAACTTTATCACAATATGCTAATTTTTTGAGAAGGACCTGTATGTGCCAATATACAGTTACAATCATAGCGCCACCTGTTGGCAACATGAAAATCACTCAATAACTCAACCATACAATGTTCAATCTGCACCAAACTTCATATGTCTGATGACAGTGACGACCTGAAGACATCTACATGACAGTATCCAGTTATAGTGATGGCGCCACCATCTGGCAGCAGGAAGTTGGGTACATATTGAAGGAATATGTCGTTCATTTATATTTACCACTTTAAATGCATAAATTGGTCAACGTTTGCCGTTTCTAAATCCACCGGTCGGCGGTGAGCCCAGGTGCGAGGGCCCGTTCAATGCTGCTTGCAGCTTTAATTACTATTATTTCTTTTATCACTATTATTATTAGGGCCCGAGCACTGAGGAGCAAGCCGGAACGGCTTGCACCGAGGTGCTAAAGCCCTATTGTTTCCGGCATGTTTTTTCACTATTATTAGTATGCCACAAAAAAGGAGAAAGTATGCCACAAAAAAAGTATGCCACAAAAAAAAAAAAAAAAAAAATCCAACACTGTATGAATTAGACAATGTTTGATTGTTGAGACAATTGATGAGACAAGATGGCGCCGCAGATGGCAGCCTCTGTGCTTAGCTCTCCAGTTGTTTTTGTGTTTTTGTTAGTTTTTCCTGTTTTTTGTTTTACAAACTCAATCAGCTTCACCAGGGATGAACTGCTGAGCATTCGGCAGAACACACCACAGAATTTCCTACCGGTTTTTGATTATTCGGACGTTTTGCTGAACATTGTAGTTGGCGGAGCGGCAGCGCTGATCAGGCGCTTGAGAACGCGCAGACGGGGAAAACGAGGCGGCGCGCTTGTGAAGCTTCGTCAGCGTGGATTCCGTACTTCGCTGCCTAGTATACACTTGGCGAATCTCCGCTCTCTACCCAACAAAACGGACGAACTCCTTCTGCTCTCCCGCACAAACAAGGATTTTTCAAACTCTGCTGCTCTGTGTTTCACGGAAACTTGGCTGAATGACGCGATCCCAGACAGCGCGCTTCATTTGCCGGGCCATCGGCTGTTCAGAGCGGACCGCGACGTGGAATCAACGGGGAAATCGCGTGGCGGCGGGACGTGCTTTTACATCAATGAGAGGTGGTGTACAGATGTAACAGTGTTAAAGAAGATGTGCTGTTCCGATCTAGAAGCGCTCTTCATTAACTGTAAGCCGTTTTATTCGCCGCGAGAGTTTTGCTCGTTTATTCTGGTGAGTGTTTATATTCCACCGCAAGCAAATGTGAGCGTGGCGCTACAGAAACTTGCCGACCAGATCACGGACACGGAGCAAAAACACCCGGACTCCGTTTTAATCATTCTTGGGGATTTTAATAAAGCAAATCTCTCCCGTGAACTGCCAAAATACAGACAGAATATTACATGTCCCACCAGAGACAGTAATATATTGGATCACTGTTACACAACAATTAAAGATGCATATCACTCTGTCACGCGGGCAGCTTTGGGGCTCTCTGATCACTGCCTGGTTCATCTTATACCAACATACAGGCAAAAACTTAAATCTGCTAAACCTGCAGTAAAGACTGTAAAAAGATGGACCACCGAAACAGAGCAGGCTTTGCAAGCCTGTTTCGGATTGACTGATTGGAGTGTTTTTGAAGCTGCTGCAACTGATCTGGACGAGCTCACAGAGACTGTAACATCATATATCAGTTTCTGTGAGGATATATGCATCCCTACCAGAACTTATTTGACTTTCAACAATGATAAGCCATGGTTTACAGCAAGACTCAGACATCTTCGTCAGGCAAAAGAGGATGCCTACAGACAAGGGGATAGGGTCTTGTACAATCAGACCAGGAACACACTGAATAAGGAGATTAGAGTGGCTAAAAGGACCTATGCAAAAAGGTTAGAAGATCAGTTCATATCTAACGACCCATCTTCAGTGTGGACAGGTCTGAAAGCCATCACAAACTACAAGACACCATCCCCAAGCACTGAGGCAAATCAACGACTTGCTGAAGACCTGAATAAGTTTTATTGTAGATTTGAATGCCCCCACACCTGTCCAGACGATCTCTTTTCAGAACTATTAACACCTCCAGCAACCCCCCTCTCCCCCCCTCCCACCTTACAAATCAGCGAGAATGATGTGTGCCAGGTCTTCAGGAAGAACAAAAGAAAAAAGGCACCAGGTCCAGACGGTGTGAGTCCAGTCTGTCTGAAAACCTGCGCTGACGAGCTGGCCCCCATCTTCTCATATATCTTCAACAGGTCTCTGGAGATGTGTGAAGTACCTGCCTGCTTCAAACGCTCCACCATCATCCCCATTCCAAAGAAACCCAAGATAACAGGACTTAACGACTACAGACCTGTGGCACTAACGTCTGTCGTCATGAAATCATTTGAAAAACTGGTTTTAGCTTATCTGAAGCACATCACCGGACCCTTACTGGACCCCCTGCAGTTTGCTTACCGAGCAAACAGATCCGTGGATGATGCTTTAAACATGGCATTGCACTTCATTCTGCAACATCTGGACAGGCCACGGTCTTACGTGAGGATCCTGTTTGTGGACTTCAGTTCGGCCTTCAACACCATCATTCCTCCACTCCTCCAAACCAAACTGAACCAGCTCTCTGTTCCCAGCCCTATCTGTCAATGGATCAACAGCTTTCTGACAGATAGGCAACAGCAGGTGAGAATGGGGAAATTCATGTCCAGCAGCCGCACCACCAACACCGGCGCCCCTCAGGGTTGTGTTCTCTCCCCTCTGCTCTTCTCCCTCTACACCAATGACTGCACCTCTAAAGACTCCTCTGTCAAGCTCCTGAAGTTTGCAGATGACACCACACTTATCGGCCTCATTCAGGACGGTGATGAGTCTGCCTACAGACAGGAGGTTAAAGAGCTGGCTGTCTGGTGCAGTCATAACAACCTGGAGCTCAACACGCTCAAAACTGTAGAGGTGATAGTGGACTTCAGGAGGAATCCCCCTGCACTTTCCCCACTCACCATCATGGACAGCACTGTGGCTACAGTGGAGTCATTCAAGTTCCTGGGATCTTTCATCTCCCAGGACCTGAAGTGGGACACTCACATCAACTCCATTGTAAAAAAGGCCCAACAAAGGTTGCACTTCCTTCGCCAGTTGAAGAAGTTCAACCTACCACAGGAGTTGCTGAAACAGTTCTACACAGCTGTCATCGAGTCTGTTCTGTGCACATCAATAACTGTCTGGTTTGTCTCAGCTACAAAATCAGAAATCAGAAGATTACAGAGAACAGTTCGGACTGCAGAGAGGATTATTGGTGCTCCCCTGCCCACCCTTCAAGAACTTTATACATCCAGGGTGAGGAAAAGAGCTCAGAAAATCACCCTGGATCCCTCACATCCAAGCCATTCCCTCTTTGAACTTTTGCCATCTGGCCGGCGCTACAGAGCCCCAATTGCCAGGACAACCAGGCATAAGAACAGTTTTTTCCCACAGGCAATCCACCTTATGAACAGCTAAATGTTCACACCATCGTACAATAAAAACATGTGCAATAACCTTATATTTATTTGTTACCACCTCCATCTCAATTTTTTTTTTTTTTTTTTTTTTCTTTTCCCTTTATCATCAACAGCACAACTGTACATACCACTTATTTCTTAATTTAGTTTTCTATATATTTTTGTCTATTTATATTTAAATATGTATATTTTTTATTCTCACCTCATTGTATTTTTCTTATTGTCCGTGTTGTTGTTGTCTACTGGAAGCTACTGTCACAAAAACAAATTCCTTGTATGCGCAAGCATACTTGGCAATAAAGCTCTTTCTGATTCTGATTCTGATTCTGATTCTGATTAAGGAAATGTCTAGGTTACGAAGGTAACCCACGTTCCCTGAAGGAGGGAACGGAGACGTTACTATGGGAGCACTGCGACCAATCCTCTCTGAGCTACAGAGAAAGGGCCAATGAATATTGGTGAGTGGTTAGCGCCAGCCGCTACTCCCCCGTACATTTACATTTACATTTAGGCATTTGGCAGACGCTTTTATCCAAAGCGACATACACTTTTTGTCCCAAGTGAACACACACCCGGGGAGCAGTTTGGGGGTTCGGTGCCTTGCTCAAGGGTCTCACCCTGATTAATCACTTACCCCACCGACAACCCCTGCCGGACCTGGGACTCGAACCTGCAACCTTTTGGTTACAAGTCCGACTCCCTAACCATTAGGCCACGGCTGCCCCGTACATACGGGTATTTAAGATGGCGGCGCGCATACACTCATACAGGTTTCTGCTGAAGAGCCGAGCTTGGCTCAGCCCCCCAGGGGGCAGCCTGGGACTGCGGCAAGGGGAGTAACGTCTCCGTTCCCTCCTTCAGGGAACGTGGGTTACCTTTGTAACCTAGACGTTCCCCTTTCAGTCGTTTCACTACGACGTTACTATGGGAACACCCATGGAAAACGCCGCAGACCCAAGCTGCGTTACGTGGGGTCCGATTTGCTGACAGGCAAGCGTGCCAGTGGAAATGGACACCGAGACGTAACCTGCCCGACGCCCCGGGAGCCCGTAAGGGAGGGACCCGCGGAGTTGCTAGGAGCAGTCGTCGGGGGGCGGAGACAATGACAAGCTGTATGGTCATGTGAAGAAGGAATAAAAACAACTATCTATTCTAGCTATAGATATGTAAGGGGAAAACGATCATAATCGTGAGGACTTATTAACCATGTATTCGAGACAGGATGCCACCACCGGCGGGCGAAGGAACTCCCGCCGGAGCACAGCCGCGGACTACTCCGGCCTAGTCCGGACTGCGGGGCCAGGAGGACCCAGAGTACACTGATGGAAACAACTGAGAATATAGCGCACGGATCCCGGAGGAATGGCGCAGCACGCCGACACCAAGCTGGTCCTCCCGCCAGAAACCAGATCTTCTTATACCACACGGGAGGACACAAGCTCAACGCGAGATTTGTCTTTTTGAACCTCGCGAAAGTACCGTTGTCGTCTGGCCTGCAGCCCTGCACATGTCGCTACAGAGAGATGCCTGGGACGGCTCACCCTGGAAATCCACCAAGGTGATGGCAACCCACCACTGCCAACCTCTATCTGAGAACAGCATTCCCCTCTGCTGTCCACCAAAGCAACACGGGGCTGCTCGGAGCGTATGAAGGCCCCGAGTGCTGGACCCGTAAACCGTGGTTTGGACGGGAACTATGACACAGGCCAGATCTGCCTCCTCCAGAGCAGAGCTTGCAATGTATTTTGGCACTCCACCGGCCGGGTCCCAGGCAAGCATGGGAGTGGCCGGCCGGTATAGCTAATGGCACGCTTCGCTGACAGAAAATGTTTGTAGGTTTTACCCTCCTCAGAGTGGGAGCACGGTCAGGAGCGAGGATAACTCAGCTCTACTAACGCGAAGCTCGAATAAAGGGTCACATCGTAGCCTTTCTTTTTTTTTTTTTTTAGAAGACTGCGGAAAGCCCCGGGAGGGGAGAGGTGTGGACGGAAGGTTTCACTTGGTCCTCACACCCCTACATAATCTAATGACTAGGTAAAACTTTCCTTTTTAAAAAAACGCATAACAGCAAGTGCAACTGCGCAACCTACTTTTCCAAAGTTGAAGGGACAGCCACTCTTCAACTTCTCTGGGGGAAGGAAGTGTAACACTAATCAACATTCCTGAAGGTCCTCTATTGAAGAGAACCGTAGTCAGCGAATAGACCTCATCTCAGCAGAAAGACTATCCACGTAGGGTCTTTAAAACTGAGTGACAGGCTGTCACAGCCAGTCAAGGACCACCGTGTCTGGTCTCCCTGTCTAACATGCAGAAAACCAGGACACGGGTGCAGAGAGTGCGCACCGCCTGAAGAAATTAACACTCCAGGGGTTTTCAGGGAGGCTGCCGCGAAGAGTAAAAGGCCGGCAAACCAGGTTCAGGCAGCTAATATGCGCAAATAACAGAACCTACTCCTCGACTCCCTGAACTTGCACAAGCCTGTGCAAGGAGACTCACTGGGGAAGGCGTACTTGAGGGAACCCCGGGGCAGCAGAGCGTCAGCGCGTCCCAAACAAAGGGGGGAAGCCGGCAAATGGAGGATTCTGGAGAGGCAAATTTACCTGAATTTCCCGAGACAACTCCAACTCAGCTACCACCTGGGGGGGAGAAACCGTTCTCAGAGAAAGTGGACTGTCGTGGCTTATGCTACACGAGTGAGCTTTCCCAAGTAAGAACAGCGCGCAGCCTTTACGCTACACTTAACTCCAAGGAGGAGATGGTGGCGAGTTGCGACATACGACGGAGGCGTAGATCACCCTGACAGATGATGTACGAGACGGCCGTAAAGTAGTCTGAACAGACTAGCACATGCTTGATTGCCACACACTGCGGAGGAGAGGACAGCTTCTGCCAGACTGCGTGTCTCTGACGGCGGGTCCGTTGCCTGCCACAGGCCACACCCTCAGGAGAGGGGGCTCCGGAGGCTGGACCGTGGCGTCAACCGCATGTGACAAAAACTATACCAGCCTCAGGCTAGCGGGGCAGAAAGCAGTGCTACAACTCGCGGATGGCACCCAACCCGACACGGAGGCATCTGTGATGACCTCACATGTATGGACCACCGTCCTTAAGACGAAGCCAGGGTCAACTAAGGGTTGATGCTGGTAGCGACACTCTGGGAAACGCCAGTCCAGAATGAGCTAAGGTGCCAAGACCATCTCGGGACTCGGTCAGGTAGCCAGTGCTGAAGCGATCTCATGTGAAGCAGCCGAAAGAGCGGCCGACACCTGCCCCAGGAGCCTCTAAATTTAAGAGGGACCGCATGCTTGTGGCTGAATAATATCAGGCACTCAGCACCGGCTGTGCGCTCCTTTTTAGAACTGCACTGCCGTAATTTTGACCGAATCCATCTCCAAGCCGAGAGAAGAGAGCCCTGCCCACGAGGGGGGGGGGCTAGTCTTCTCTCGGTTGACCCGAGGTCCCTGGACCAAGGTGCAGAAGCACCGGGTCCCTGCATAGGCACAAGACTTGCGAGTGAACTATCATAAGCCAGTCGCTTGTGAAGTGCAGAGGCCCTAACACCAAGAGCGGGTCAGAGCATCCCACGTGTTTGAGAAACCACACCTGCAACACACCTTGGTCAGAACTACCCTCGTGCAGTTCTTTCAGTGCCCTGGCTTGATAGACTTGCAGGATAGCCATGGCATGCAAGGCAGTGGCGGCCGTGCCCGCAGCAGTATAGGCCGTGGCAGCGAGAGCTGACAGGCGCCTACCCGCTCCGAACAGGAGACGCGGACGATCCGACCAGGCGGGGGCGCCCTGCGGGCATAGACGCACCGCGAGCGCACGCTCCACCTGGGGAAGATCCACGTACCCCCTGGCCGCCCCACCATCGAGGGTAGTGAGGGGTGAGAAGCTCGGAGGAAAGCGAGCAGTAAATGGATTCTGCCACGTCCCAACAAGCTCCTCATGCAACTCCGGAAAGAAAGGAACCGGGGGGGGGCGCGGACATGCCGCGGCACCCAACACCGGCACCCAACTGCTCTGCTGCGGGACATCGGGAGGGGGCGTCAGTGACACCCGCAGCCCGTGCCCAGCAGCAGCCCGGAAAAGCAGAGCCGACAGCTCGGCGCCCACCTCCGGCGGGGCGGGGGTCCCGCCCGCCAGAGATGTACCGCCGAGCTGAAAGCTTCCCCTCTGATGTTGTGATAGACATCTGACATCGTTAGAACCACCAGGGGAGACGTCCAGCCCACCGTGAAATGGGCGAACATCGTCCCGAGGCAGCTCCACGGAACCACGGGTTGGAACGGAAGACCGTAGGGGCTCACCCGGCGGCACATTCCGACTCGACACCCACGGGTCACCTGAGTCTCTAGCGAAGTCAGCCGAAGAACCTTTACAGTCCCTCAGGCTGGCTAGGGTAGAGAACAAAGGCTGCCGTCTCATAAGCGAGCGGCGGACCCGCAGCGTGGCCATGGACATACACTCACAGTGTGGGCACGTACCATCCATGAAAGCTGCCTCAGCGTGATCTTGACCCAAACACGTGAGACAGCGATCATGACCATCAACAGATGCCAGGAAACTACCACATCCAGAAACGCACAGTCGAAAAGAAGCCCCTGAGGACATCCTTTTCAACTGCTAGAAATTGCTCTTTTGTGAAAGAAAGGGGCACTCCCGGCGTGCCCAGGGAGGACCGCGGCTCGCTGGATGCGCACACCGGTACTTCCGGTTACACGGGAGCGGCGGCCAGCGGTGGAAGATCGTCTTCAACGGCGGCACGGCAATCAGGCGATTCCCCACAGCAATCTCTTCTTCCAAATCAGCTTTCAGTTTGCAGCTCAGCAGCGAGGCTCTGAAGCAGAAGTCTGAAAGAGTGTATGCGCGCCGCCATCTTAAATACCCGTATGTACGGGGGAGTGGCGGCTGGCGCTAACCACTCGCCAATATTCATTGGCCCTTTCTCTGTAGCTCAGAGAGGATTGGTCGCAGTGCTCCCATAGTAACGTCGTAGTGAAACGACTGAAAGGGGAAATTAAAATCCCTTCTGAATTTACAAATAGATGAAGACTGTAATAACCTGGATGACCACCGGATGGAGACACAGGCTAAGATATCTTTTAACCCATCTGAAAGAAAACTACATTCACATTAACTCATATGTAATTGTACTGTCAGTAAACTTTTGTATAATAATTGTAGAAATGCCTACAGAGCAATTTTTTCTTCATAGTTATAGATCATAAAATGTGTTGGTAACAATTTACAATGAGGTCTCTTTTTTAACATTAGTTAATGCATTAACCTACAATGAATAATGTAGTTTCACAGCATTTATCTTTATGTTAATAAATATCTTTATTAACATCTTTAATTATTAATTTTAGCGTTAGTTAATAAAAATATCCATGTTCATGTTAATACACAGTGCACATAAACCCTTATTAGGTGAGCATTTTAATAGCATGTTAATACATTTTGAAATGAATATTAATTAACTTTAATGCTATATAATTATTGTTCATGTTAACTAACATAGTTAACTCTTTCATGCATGCAGGTCACTACACTGGACAGATATTTGAAAGCTTATTCATTAATATGTAAATTATTTTATTTTTTTAACTATATGGCAGGAGTCACCACACTCAGTCCTGGAGGGCCGGTGTCCTACAGAGTTTAGCTCCAACCCTAACCAAACACACCTGAACCAGCTAATCAAGGTCTTAATAGGTGTACTTGAAACTTCCAGACAGGTGTGTTGAGGCAAGTTGAAGCTAAACTCTGCAGGACACCGGCCCTCCAGGACTGAGTGTGGTGACCCCTGCTATATGGTAACTATTTTAAGGCATTAGATTGATTCTAGTTACTTTCTGCTCTCTCCTCCACTAATTTCTCTCTGTCTATTCTTTTTGTTTCAAAAACAGAGTATTATGTTTTATACTTATTTTCATGACACTTTAAAACAGTACATGGTTTCTTCAAAAAATCACAAAGAAGTTTAATTAATGTAACTGCTGCATTTAAGAACACTGACACTGATCAAAAATGAATAAAATGAGTTAAACAAATCTTACTTAATTATTTTAAATCCTTCTTATAGAGACCTTGTCCTTTGGTGTGACATCTTTTCATGTGGTGTGACAGTACAAGCATCACACTGGTGGACACACCATAGGATGATTCAGCCTTTTATATTAATTAATGACCTTGCTATTCCATGCTAACCTGTCATTAGCGGTTATCAAGAGACTTCCATAATTTTAATAATGACAGATGTGCACAGTTTCCCTGAAGTTGTATAAGAAGAGTTCAGATGCAAACCCCCCTAAAAGCCATCTCAGTCAAAAGTTAGATAAATGAGTGAATGCTCTTGACACACATTATATACATCCATCAAATACTTTGACTTCAAACCCAGTAAATTCCCAGCCTCAGTCCAATCAGAAGTAGCACTATTTACATAGAAACCTGTACATCGAAGTCTGACAAAAGTGCATTTTATTTAAAGAAAGACGTCAGATGAATTTAGTGGCTTTTGCATCTGAACTCTTCATATATTGTTCATTTTTGTATGTGTGTGTGTTTAACTCTCTTGATGTCATAGTAGTAACCCTTTCATTGCTGTAACCCTTAAAATCAGACAGCCAGAGCGATACTGTAAATCCATGTGCCCGCTGTGCACTTTTTTCATTGATTGCACCAGGGTGGGGATTGCGCTAAGGGTCCGCACATCGCTGCTTGCAGCTATATTTATTATTATTATTATTATTCGTCAAGGTTTTGGGGGCTTTTGGGGCCCTTAAAATGCTCAAAAACTCTTGAAAATTGGCGCACACCTTGGAATCTGTGGCCATTAGGGCCGGGCAGAGACCGGTAAAGGGGGGTGGCAAGGGGACTCTACAGCTCCCCCTGGAATTTGGAGGGTCATATATTACACACACTTGCACTTACACATATGAAATTTGGCACACATATAGAACTCATCTAGATGAACAACTTTCGCACTCTATGTCATTAGCTCATCCCAACAGGAAGTTGGCTATTCAGAGGTTTGTGTAAAATGCATGCTCTGGAATTTGATATACTAGTCCTAGGTCTTGTACCCAATTGCCACCAAACTCGGTCAACATGATCTAGAGAGATTGGGGATGAAAAATTGCCAGGGGACTTTTGATATCTCGAACGGTTTGGCCGTGGCGAAGCATTGAATTTATGGCGAGAAATGAGAAACAGGAAGTGTCTAATAACTTTTGCACACATTGTCTGATTCTGATGAAACTTCATCAGTTTGTTCGTTGTATGATGCCGATTACATAGATGTGACTATTAGGTGTCCAATTTATAGCGCCACCAACTGGCTGCAGGAAATGTTTCATTTTCGAAATCCTTTAAATTCAAGATATTAAGTTTACTCTATTTGCTTCAGACTTCATCAGTATAATGTCAAAACTCGGCCGATAAGAATCTGCAAACAGGTTGTCTATACATTAGATTCTGTTTCCATGGCAACGCAACAAAGTTTAACATTTGTTTCCTGTGTTTTTGAGGCACTTAACATGCTTAGATTTCCATGAAACGCAACACACATATTAGCATTAATGATAGTTAGACACTGGCAAAAGCTCATAAGTGGGCGTGGAGGAGGTACTCTATAGCGCCACCTTTTGACAATATTTGGAGGCTCGTTTTTTCTACACTCACCAAACTCGGTACATATATTGTTCACTTCAATCTGGACAACTTTCTCATTTACATCCATTAGCTATGACTAACAAGAAGTCAGCTATTTTGGTTTGATTGTGGATTTTTGGAAAAAACAGGCTGTGGAATTTTAAATACTGCTCTCTGGAAAACCAACAAATTCACACCAAACTTTTTTCTGCATGATGCCAAGATACTTAAGATGCTAAATTGTGAGCGGATTTGGGATATCTGGAATGGTGTTGACGTGGTGACTTATTAAAGTTACAGTAAAAAAGATAACCATAATTTTATTATATCTTTAAAATGTAGCATTCAAACTCTTTAAAACTTTTTTCATACATAGAACTAGTCATTCTGTAGAAGTATGCAAGAACTTAACAAAATCCAAAATTCTATGAATTAAAGAAAATTACAAAATAAAAATAGACATGTCATCTTACTCTGCCCCTGTGTATGTGTGTGTGTGTGTGTGGTGGGTGTGTGAGTGTCAGAGTGTCAGAGTGAGTGTGGGGAGGGGGGATGGGTGGAAAGAGAAACAGAGTCAGAGAGGGAGAGAGCGAATATTTAAACTCTTTGTAACAGAGAGATGAAGACTGTAATACCCAGGATGAACACCGGATGGAGTTATATGCTAAGATATCTTTTAACCCATCAGAAAAAAAAATACATTTACAGAGTCAGTTAATATGTAGTTTACTTTTATATAATTACAGAAACAAATACATAAAATAAGTTAATATGTCCCTTACTGGTAAAATAGTTTATATAATTCACATTTCGCAAATGCTTATAGATCACAATTTTTTTTTTTTTAAATGGTTATGGATCGCAAAATATGTAATTAACAATTTACAGTGAGGTCTCTTTTTTGGTTAACATTAATTAATGCACCAACTAATATGAACTAACAATGAACAATATATTTTTACACCATTTATTAATCTTTTTTAGAGTTAGTTAATAAAAAATATTCCTGTTCATGTTAACTCACTGTGCATATAAACTAATATTAAAATATAACTGTGCATTTTAATTACATAATACATGTTGAACTTAATAATAATTAACTAATAAATGCTATCTAATTATCTTTCTTGTTAACTAATATAATTAACCTATTCGCACATGGAGGTCACTACAGTGGACAGATATTTGGAAATATCACACTGGTGGACTCACCATAGGGTGATTCAACCTTTTGTATCAATTAATGACCTTGCTATTCCATGCTAACTTGTCATTAGCGGTTATCAAGAGACATTTCCATAATTTTCTATAAAGATAGATATGTACAGTTTCCCTAAAGTCGTATTGTTCATTTTTTGTGTGTCTGTGTGTTTAACTGTGTTGATGTCGTAGTGTAACCCTTTCGTTGCTGTAACCCTTAAAACCAGACAGCCAAAGCGATACTGTAAATCCATGTGCCCGCTGTGCACTTTTTTTAATTGATTGTATCAGGGTGGCGATTGCACTGAGGGCGAGAAAAATGGAAAAATCAGGCTGTGGAATTTTGAATACTGCTCTCAGGAAAACCAACAAATTCACACCAAACTTTTTCTACATGATGCCAAGATAGTGAAGATACTAAATTGCAAGCAGATTTTGGATATCTTGAACGGTGTTGATGTGGTGGTTTATTATTGGGTCAAAATCCAAAAGAGCAGTCCAAAGTAACAAATAAAACTTGACAATGAAAACCAGGCAAAAACTATGGCATGAAACAGAACTATGGCTATGACAAAGAAACAAAACAAGGCAATCAAAACAGGAATAATGCTTGGTAGAGTCCGCTATGGCAAAACAATACTTCGCCCTCCCTGTTTGGCATGGCCAGCTTATATGGCTGCCAAACAGGAAGTAACCATAGAAGCAGCAGAGGGAGCAGTAACAGTCAGTTCAATGGTAAGGGCTCCCTCTGCTGGCGTGGCGTTACAGAACCCCCCCCCCCCTCTAGGAGGGACTCCTGGCGCTCAAAAACAACAGTCCAGGAGTGGGGTGAATCAGGGGGTGGGAGGGAGGTCCAGGCCCGTGAAGGGGAATGGGATCAGGGTCATGGCATGGGTCAGGGTGCAGTGGCAGACTTGGGCAATGGAGCAATGGTGGGCCTGGGCCATGGAGCAGAGACAGACAGTGTAACCATGGAGGACCTGGACCGTGGAGCAGTGGCAGACATGGTGGAACGGGCCGAGCAGGAGACCGTGGCAGAGCGGGCCGGGCAGGAGGCCGTGGCGGAGCGGGCCGGCAGAGCAGGACGGCATGGCGGGGCCGGCAGAGCATGCGAGTCAGACGCCCTCCAGGGCGGATCAGGCGAGTCAGACGCCCTCCAGGGTGGATCAGGCGAGTCAGACGCCCTCCAGGGCGGATCAGACAGGACAGGAGCCCTCCAGGGTGGATCTGGATCCCCCCAGGGCGGAGCAGACGGGTCTGTAACACAGAACAAAGACGAACACACAGAGAGAGAGAGAGCAAGCTCGGAGCCCAAGGACCAGGCCTGAACCCTTGGCATACTGAAGGCCTCTGCGGCCAAATTGGTACTGGGTGAGGGTTCTTTGGAGTGGCGTGGGTTACCAGGCGCTACCACCGTGCAGGGAGCAGGTGCAGCTATCCCCACCGCATGAGGATACGTGGCCTCAGCCACCTCCTCTGGGGATGCTGCCCTCAGAGGTTCTGCAGCGTGAGCTGCCACCTCTGAGGACTCGGTGGTGGTAAACGTGGTCCAAACAACCCACAGCGCAACTCCCATGAGGAGTGTGGCTTCTGAGAAAGCTGGCTCAGGAAGAGTTGGCTGAGAGCTTACTTGGTTCAGGAACAGTGGCTCTGGCTTGACTTGGCTCAGGAACTAGGGCTCTAGCTTGACTTGGCTCAGGAACTAGGGCTCTGGCTTGACTTGGCTCAAGAGGAACAGCTGTGACTTGACTTGGCTCAGGAGGAACAGCTGTGGCTTGACTTGGCTCAGGAGGAACAGCTGTGGCTTGACTTGGCTTGAGAGCGGCTGTTGTGAGGTGACTAGGGTCAGGAACAGCGGCTGTAACGTGGCTTGGCCCTGGAACAGTGGCTGTGACGTGGCTTGGCTCTGGAACAGCGGCTGTGACGTGGCTTGACTGAAAAGCGGTAGCTACGGCATGACTTGACTTAGGAGTAGTGGCGGCTGCAATGTGACAGGTTTCAGGAGTAGCAGCAGCGACGTGAAAGGGTTCAGTGGCAGCCGCTGTGACATCACTTGACTCTGGAGGCGGAGCAGCTGCGACAACGGCACTTGACTCAGGAGTGACTGCTGTGACATCACTAGGCTTTGGGGGAACAGCTGTAACTTGACTTGACTCTGGAGGAAAAGCTGTGTCTTGACATGGCGCCGGAGGGGGTGGAGCAGCTGCGATTACACTTGACTGCGGGGGCGGAGCAGCTGCGATGACACTTGACTGTGGAGCCGCGGTGGCTACCGCAACGAAACTTGACTCAGGGGGAGCTGGGTCGAGGAGACTTGACTCAGAGGGAGGAGCTACTGCGGCGACGACGTGACCTGACTCAGAATGAGCTGTGGCTTGTCGTAGCTCGCGAAGTGCAGCGAGGATGTCCTCCAGCCGGTCGAGTGTCGCTGTGATATGACCTGACTCTGGAAGGGCGGCCATGACAGGTGCTGACTTTGATGTGGCGGCCATCTTGTCAGGTGTGTGCTCTGATGCAGCAGCCATCTTGTCATGTGCAGACTCTGGTGTGGTGGCAGCCATCTTGACAGAGGATTCTGGTGTGGTGGCAGCCATCTTGACAGAGGATTCTGGTGTGGTGGCAGCCATCTTGACAGGGGACTCAGGTGCAGCTCTAGCAGGCCCTGGCTTGACCAGCGTGATATGAGCAGGCCCTGGAGTGAAGTGAGCAGGCCCTGGAGCGAATGCAGCAGGCTTGACGTGGGTAGGCCCGTATGCAGCAGGCTTGACGTGGGTAGGCCCGGATGCAGCAGACGTGGCTTGTGCAGGCCGTGGATGAGCAGACGTGGCTTGTGCAGGCCGTGGAGGAGCAGACGTGGCTTGTGCAGGCCGTGGAGGAGCAGACGTGGCTTGAGCAGGCCGTGGAGGAGCAGACGTGGCTTGAGCAGGCCGTGGAGGAGCAGACGTGACTTGAGCAGGCCGTGGCTTGGTGGGCGTGATGTGAACAATACCAGACATGATGGCAGGTGCATGAAAACTCTGTGGTGTTGTGGATGCTTTGGGATTGCGGGGTTCATCCGCAATCCCAACAGTGAAAGCAGAGCCACTTAAATGGAGTGCAAAATCTATGTACTGTTCTAGAGTCCAGTGTGGAGTATTGCGTGGCATGAGCTGAGAAATTTCTTTACTTAAACCATGACGGAAAATGTCTTTGAGGAATGTGTCATTGAAGTCTACCATATAACAAAGCTCACAGAAGTCGTCCACATAAAATTCAGTGGGCCGGTTACCTTGGCGAAGACGAACAAGGCAATCTGATGGGTTCATGGTCGTGAGTACTGTAAAGCTGCTGGATCTGAGGATGGCAAAGTATTCTGTAAGCAGCGGGACTCGATGACAGTGTAGAGATCCAAATAGTAACTATTTTTAAAGCATTAGTTTGATTATATTTACTTTCTGCTCTCTCCTCCACTAATTTCTCTCTGTCAATTGTTTTTGTTTCAAAAACAGAGTATTATGTTTTATACTTATTTTCATGACACTTTAAAACAGTACAGGGTTTATTAAAAAAATCACAAAGAAGTTTAATTAATGTAACTGCTGCATTTAAGAACACTGACACTGATCAAAAATGAATAAAATGAGTTAAACAAATCTTACTGAATTATTTTAAATCCTTCTTATAGAGACCTTGTCTTCTGGTGTGACATCTTTTCCTGTGGTGTGACAGTACAAGCATCACACTGGTGGACACACCATAGGATGATTCAGCCTTTTATGTTAATTAATGACCTTGCTATTCCATGCTAACCTGTCATTAGTGGTTATCAAGAGACTTCTCCATAATTTTAATAATGATAGATGTGCACAGTTTCCCTGAAGTTGTATATGAAGAGTTCAGATGCAAACCCCCCTAGAAGCCATCTCAGCCAAATATTAGATAAATGAGTGAATGCTTTCGACACATATTATACATCCATCAAATACTTTGACTTCAAACCCACTAAAACACCATCCTCAGTCCAATCAGAAGTACCACATAGAAACCTGTACATCGCAGTCTGACAAAAGTGCATTTTTTTAAAGAAAGACGTCAGATGAATTTAGTGGCTTTTGCATCTGAACTCTTCATATATTGTTCATTTTTGTATGTGTGTGTGTGTGTGTGTGTGTGTTTAACTCTCTTGATGTCATAATAGTAACCCTTTCATTGCTGTAACCCTTAAAATCAGACAGCCAGAGCGATACTGTAAATCCACGTGTCTGCTGTGCACCATTTTCCTGATTACACCAGGGTGGCGATTGCACTGAGGGCGAGGGCCCGCCCATTGTTGCTCGCAGCTATATTTTGGTTTTGTTTATGTATGTTTTTTTACTCTCAAAGATTTGGTGACCATAGACTATAGACTGTTCTACTGAAGAAACAAAGTCACCTACATCTTGGATACCCTGAGGGTAAGCAGATAAACATCAAATTTTCATTTTTGGGTGAACTATCCCACAAAAACATTACATTATGCACTCAGCACTCGTGTGATATTGCTCACGCTGCTTGTGTGATAATGTTATCATATTAGATAAATATGAGACAAAAACTCATACAGGAGCATTTTTTGCTCCAATAGCTTGAATTTTAGGGCATGACTGCATTTATGAAGTTGTTGCCCTGCATCATATTTGTCAACAGTCATCTTTTAAATGTAAGATGACCAGTGACTAAATGTAAGATGGGCCCAGTGCGTTAACTGCGTTTAAATATTTTAATCACTGTATTTTCTCATAACGAATTAATTTACGTGTTAAACTGACAGTCCTAAATAAAACACATCATTAATCTCTCATTACAGTTATGAGAACTTTATATTATAATACAGACTGACATGTAGATCCTGTCTCAGAAAGATCTGGAAAGACCCTAACATGTTAACACTAGATGTAGGGGAGTGTTGTCTGAATGACAGCAGCTCTAGATGAAATTTTATTATGATTTTATTGACAGCAAGTGTATGCTCCATGTGGAGATAGCTGGCAGCAGCAGTGTGTGTAAATATAGCACTGGTTCAGTGTGAGGTGGCTCGGATTGACGTGACTGCTCCATTAACAGAGCTCTGAACAGGAGTTCAGTGGCAGCAGTGGATTATGGGTAATCATGGTTTGTGTTCACATACACAAACACTCGTCTTTTAATAACAAGCTGTCTCTTGTTTTGAATGTTGATGTGGCTTTTGTTGTTGACTTAATTCTCAGGAAAGAGCACTATTTGCACTAGAATTCCAGTGTTTTTTTATTATCTGTGATCTTATCTTTAAATATCAATTTAGGATTGTTTTGTATTAAATCTATGGTGCCACACAGTAAATTGTATGCACAATTAAATAATTAGTTCTTTCTGTTTGCTAAATCATGTCCAATAATTAATTTCCTTGTTCCAAGTAAATTGTGTGCATGAAATAATTCTTTCTACGCATTCTCATAAACCTGTGACAGACACACTTTAAATGGGTTTTATTTTGAGTAGGGAATGAGTTATAGAGACATTCTCAAAAGCCTTGCAGCATTGCATGGAATCATTTTAAGTGATGAGCATCAATAATGCAGACAGAAAGAACGAATTATGATTTACGTTATGAAGTATGAGGAATTGGAGATGCTTTTTCTGTGTGATTTGGCAAAATATGCAAAATAGTAAAAAAACTGTAGTAGCAAAAACTACAGCTACTAAATAATATTTGTTTGCATTTAGTGAACAAGCTTATAAATTATAAATTAAAATCTTAACATCAAAACTCTTACCACCTTTCATGATGGAGAGTCCTCCTTTGAGGTGTAGCCAAAATCACCAATGTCATAGTATCAGCCAGAACTTATTTTTTAATTCAAAGAAACAGTGTCCTTTTAATTAAAACATCACTTTTATGCTCTGAAAGTATAAACATATTGAGCAGAACACAATCAAGCTTAAATGGCCCACTTTACATGAATTGAAACTACCTACTTCTCAAGGCTGTCCAAAAATTTGGTAGTTTAAACAGTTTTGGCCCTGGGTTGACAATTTTTGCCTGATGATAACATGGACAGAAAATTGCAATAATATTTCACAATTTTACATTTTTTTCAGTTTTTTTTTTTTTTTCATCAAATAACAACAGCAGTGTATATTTATTTGTATGTTAGCTTTATGTTGGCATGATTTTTCTGTCATTTTGTAGTAATACAAGCTAAATATGTCTTTTCTTGTTTCCCTTACTCCCAAAAAAAAAGCACAAATATGCTGCGTTTAGTGGTGATGTTTGCCTGAACAGCAGCGAGGAGTGTTTAAACACGGCTTTAATCTGGATCAGGGCTAATTATCCTCGCTCTCAGCCTGAGAGAAGTTCCTCATTATTTCACACGATTGGTTCCAGACATGCTTTTATTAAGCAACAGAAAAGAAGCCACACTCTCTCAGATTAGGTTAAAGCTCCAATTATGCCGTAAAATATTCAAATCTCGTCCTTTAGTGGTTGAGGAGTTCACAGGCGGGTGAGAGAGATAGCTGTGCTTCCGTCCTACAATGAATAATGCTTTATTGACAGTGATGGTTATGAGAAATGACCCTGGCAGCTTTAAAGATAAAATAAAACAGTACTGATATGTGGCCTTCGGTTCAAGGAGGTGGTTTTGAGATGACTGAATATTAGCTGCATAGGCAGCATGTGCTCTTTTACATCATTATGAGCCGCCACACAGCACCATGATATTTGCTGCCTGCACTGTTTGTGTGATGGATGGCTGCTGCGTTTATTCTAACATCGGCAGCTTATTTTCTAATGTCGCAAGTTGTCTAATTTGTTAGGATAAATGTTGCTAAATGAAATTAGAATTCCCTGGCCACTTCCTTGTTTGGCTCTATTGAATTATGACCGTGTGGTAATTGACTGAGAGTGGAAGGGCAATCAAACAGCATCGTCTTTGCCCCGGGGAGGAAGAAGACAAGTAGGTTTAATATCAAAGTCTGGCCGCTTGTCTTTCTGCGGTTAGTTTGCCAATCATTGGTTAGGTCTCTCAGCGAAATGTGCCGCCACTCTCTTAGAGTGATTTAGTGCCAGCTGTGATATGCTTCTCTCTAAAGCAGAGATCATATTTACTGATCTGAGCCTGAGACAATAGATTGCCTGCCCAGCGTCCACGCAGAGCATCTCACAGCCTGCGGGTTTCGGTCCTTGCTCTATAGAGCGGAGCACAGGAAACCATTCTCTTTGATGAATAAGGTTGGTGACAGAATCGAACCTGGGGCCAATGTGAATTTATTTTTTTTGGGATATCTCAGAATTGACAGAATGTGATACTTCTGTGATAAACAGCGTATAATTTTTCAAAAGTATTTAGAATGCTAGTTTATTTGTGTAAGCAGCGGGACTTGACGACAGCGTGTAGATCCAATTGCAAGCTTTATTAACAGATCGTAGTCTAACAGGCAGGGTAGATCACCAACAAACAGCAATAACCAAGGCAAGACAGAGAGTAATCCGTAAACACAGGCAGGGGTCCAAATCCAAAAGGGCAGTCCAAAGTAACAAATGAAACAAGGTAATGAAACAAGGCAAGAACTATGGCAAGAAAATAACTGTGGCAATGACAAAACAAAGAAACAAGGCAATGAAAACAGGGAAACGCTTAGTAGAGTCCGCTATGGCAAAACAATACTTGGCAACCTCCTGTTTGGCATGGCCCTCCTTTTATGGCTGCCAAACAGGAAGTCACCATAGAGGTAGCAGAGGGAGTGGAGAGAGACAGTTCAATGGCAAGGGCTCCCTCTGCTGGCGTGGCGTTACAATGTGCAGTTCAATATAGCATATAGTCACCATTTTGATTGCATTTTATATTGAATCTCACAAAAATATTTCATGCCAAAATCAAAAGTGAATGAAGCCTGTGAAGCACCCTATATGGCAAAAAAAAATATATTTTCAAATATAAACTATAAATTTGCACAATACATTTTTTGGCCAAATATATTTTTCATATATATATATATATATATAATAAGCATTAAAAAAAATACATTTTGCACTATATATTTAAATGTATTCATGTGCAGCACATCTGAAGAAAATATTTGCTGTCTATAACATGTATGAACATATAACACAAGAATAAAATACAATTATAAAATAAGCTTTTAAAATAATATTAATGGAAAAAAATGGAAGTAAGATTGGAAATGTATTTTATTGCCCCTGCAAACAAACATTTCTAAATAATAATAATAATTCAAAATAAAAAGTGTTTAAGTGTTTGTATAGAATATGAGAACATTATACCTCTGTCTGTCTTTTTGTTGATGTTACTGCTCGTGAACATGGGCGGTCTGGAGTAGTAAGACTGCTGATCTGAAACAGATGGGCTGTTTAATGTAAACTCTTGGAAAACAAACACATTAGCATCAGCTGCTCTCAAAGCAGACTCTCCACAGAGTCATGCCTCACTCATGTGTTACAGAAAACGCCTTAGAGTATTTTAGGTGTGTGCCATACTGCCATGTGTAAACCAAAGATGACACCGACAATTACAACCTGTAAACATGTATGTTTTGAAGTAATGCATGTTTAGAAAAAGCTTTTTTTTTTCAACTTTCTTGTGTGTGTGTGTGTGTGTGTGTGTGTGTGTCATCTGCAGAACTCCAGTGCGGATCACCGGGTGCGTTTGGATCTTGGTCTCTGGGATAAGTTCAGTGAACTGGCCACTAAGTGCATTATTAAAATCGTGGAGTTTGCCAAACGAGTTCCTGGTTTCACTGGACTCACTATCGCCGATCAGATCACACTTCTCAAAGCTGCCTGCCTCGACATATTGGTATGTGCCTGTATATGTACTTAACAAGCTGTTTCATTGTTTGCTATTTTTCAACAGTTACAAGAATATTTCGATATTTTGGTTTTAGTTACTTCATAGCAATAAACATTAAATACTTTTTTATTAAGTATATTATAATAAAATAAATAAATATATAAAATTAAATTAAAAGCAAAAACAAGAAGAAGAATGGGTAACAGGATTTAAAGTTGCAGATGTAGCTTATTTTAAGCTGTCATTCAGTAGGGGCTCACTAGTTTGAATGTTTAAAGGGGTCATATGATGTTGCTAAAAGAAATATTATTTTGTGTATTTGGTGCAATGCAATGTGTTTACGCAGTTTGAGATTCAAAAAACAATATTTTCCACATACTGTACATTATTGTTGCTCCTCTCTGCCCCGCCTTTCTGAAACGCGTCAATTTTTACAAAGCTCGTCGTTCTGAAAAGCACAGTGTGCTCTGATTAGTCAGCTATCCAGTGCGTTGTGATTGGCCAAATACTTCAAGTGTGTGATGGAAATGTTATGCCACTTACAATGTTGTGATGCTGTGTCCCGGTGCGACGAGACAAATACATAATAAATGAGGCATTTGTTGCATCCATTGAGGACATATTTACTGATTATAATGACTCTTTTTGCGTTACGTTTCGTTACAGTCCTCCGTAAAATGCGCTGCACACTTGATTATTTGTGTTGTACTGTTCTGATCTGACTGTATATATGTCTTAACAACTTGAACATGGACAGAACTATTGTATCATGTGTATCATCTAATGCAGGGTTTCTCAGCTACTAGACCTTTTCAGTCATGAGTACAAATTACAAATTAGAACTGTACATTTTAAATGCCTGGGACAACAGTGACCTCTGTTGTCAAATCATGTTAATATCACGGTTATAAGAGGCTCTGTCGATCATTTTTGTCTAAACTGTATTTACACAGCATTGCTGTCTAATAATATTTAACAAGTTAAAGGATGAACTCTTGTGAAGAGTTTGTTGTCACTGGTTGTGTTTCAAGTTTAGTTAAAATGAATAAGAGATGTCAGTTTGTTTGATGACTGAATTGTTTTCCATTAGATTCATTCATTAATGAATGGTACAGTTTGTGCTCAGATCATTTGTTTCGCATAGGTTTATTGAGACAGTGTTTTAGTAGGTCAGTCACTGGCGTCTATGGATTCACGTCTGCTTATGTTCTGTCCTGTAATAACATGATGTGTAGTAGTATTTCAGCCTGAAGCTCTTATATTCTCACTAAACTGCTGTGGTTACACTGTACTTTAGAGTTCCAGACATTTCTTTGTTGTTTGTGCGAGAGCCGACTTGTCTTTACTGCAGTAATGAGACAGAAAGAGAGTGGTCGACACTCTGCGAGGAGGAGATGAGACAACAAGATAGAGAAAGAGAGAATAGATAGACCTACAGCAGAATGAAAGACCTTCATCTAACCCACACAATTAGTTTCCATATGTGTCATGGAAAACACGATTCTTGATTCTTTGAAATATGAGTTTGACGTAAAATGAAAACGTACTGCTCACATACATACTGCTGTTTTACACTTATTACTGTTTTTGGTGCATAAAACCCTGACTGACATTATAGGTGAACATCAGTGAAAAACACATTTATATTGTATGACCCCTTTAAAGACAATAACGTTTTATACTTTGTCTGTCTGTCTGTCTGTCTGTCTGTCTGTCTGTCTTTCTCAAACACACACAGCATTTCCAGCTACAAAGGTCAGAGTGTGTGTCCTGTGATAGCAACTCACCGTTATTCTATATTGAGTTTGTGTTGAGGAGGAGGATCAAACACGCCTCTGTGAGCGTGTGTTTGTGTGTGCGCATGTGTGTAGTGTATAGAGAGAGAGCAGCCTGCTGTCAGCAGCAGTCATGTTTTATTCTGTTTTATCTTCTTGACAGTGCCGCCAATCACTGTCAGCAAGCCACAGTCTGTTCTGTAGAACCACGCACACACGCACACACACACACACACATACCTACACACCATATACACTTAAATCTTTTATTATACATATACACACATAAAGATAAATTGTATTGCTCAAATGTTGTTGTTTCACAGCTGAGGTGATTTAATGAAGTTCAAAATAATGCATCATAAATATTAAACATAATTTTTTGTAAGCAACTCAAGAAGTCATCCACTGCTTTTGAAAGAGAAACACTTTATATTTAGTAAATCTCACTGAAAATAGATGATTTTATGTTGTAAAATTTATGTAAATTATGTAAATAAAATTAAATTTGGCTGTTATAAATGTAAGTTTAAAGCACAGCATCTTTATTTTCATCTGACTTTTTTATGCCTAGATTACTTTGCAGTTAGTAATGTGGAAAGATTAAATAAAAAAAAAAAAAAAGTTGCTTAAATACAATACAGAAAATATGTCTGATTCATCGGTTAATTGAAGAAATAATCAACAAATTATGTCATAAATAGGTTGTAACCAAAAGTGGAAGCAATACAGATCTCCCTTTTCAAACAGCACCAAACTGCATTGTGAAGAGTGTGTTAAACATTGTGCTGCTGCTTCAGAAAGATGGAAGACATTTTCCTATGGTGTACATTATGAAAAGACAATGAAATACATACAACGCATAGAGAATATCACGTATTAGCATTCAGCCTAAAAATTCCAAGATTTATTCTATTTTGTCCAGCCATAGATCTCATTTGTGTTTTTATTTCTGATCATTGCATTTCATCACAAACATTTATCTATATTCTTGTCCATATATACACTTTCAGCTTTCAGTGTCTCACAAAGGTGATGTTCATTTTGGTTTCCTCCAAATTATTTGGCAGTCATGTCACACAGAGAAGTGAAGCTGATCTATAATAGGCACTCTGATGTCACTGGTCTGTTGTTAAGTAATTTGATGCTTACTCTCTAGATACTGCGTATCTGCACACGTTACACCCCTGACCAGGACACAATGACGTTCTCAGATGGTCTTACGCTGAACCGCACACAGATGCACAACGCAGGCTTTGGCCCGCTAACAGACCTGGTGTTCACCTTTGCAAACCAGCTCCTGCCCATCGAGATGGACGACACAGAGACAGGATTGCTGTCTGCCATCTGCCTCATCTCCGGAGGTGGGCCGCACCTTCACGCATACACACACACACACACACACACACACACACTTCAACAGGGGTTGGCAAACTTTGTCATAAAATTCTGTTTTTAAAATATTTTATATCACCACTAATAGTTCTCCTAAATAGCTGTAAAAGTTATCAGGTAAGAGTTTCCTCTTAAAACCTATTCACAAAACTGCTAAGAGCAACTTTTACAAAGGAATGGGGAAAAATATAAGCTAAGAGATGTCAGCAAGCTTACTAGCTACAGCCACAGTGATTGGTTGGTAGGGGATGGGTCTCTGGGATGGGTATACTGTCAGTTTAATCATAGAAATTATGTAGAATGAGATTTTAAAATAATGTCGCCATAAAAATTTTAAAATGTAGGCCAATTTTTACTCATTTATACAAGTATATGAGTTTAGCTTCTTTGTCAGCTTCTTAAATGTCTGCATCTCATAAGCAATTAGCAAAAATGCATACTGTATATGCAGCCTTTTAATGAACAGACTAGACTAATCATAGATGATAGTAAGAACAGCTGTTACTCTTGTCCAACTTGTACATGAAATGAAGGACATAATTAAATTAAAGAGAATTGTTGTAAAATGTTTCTAAAATGTTTACACTCCAAGGCAGATTGTGGGCAACAGCTTTTTTAGGATGGTTTTTGATTTGGTGCTAGTGATTTAGGAGTCTCCTTTCCCCCTAACTTTTCACAGACTTAGGAGCTCATTTTAGTGTTAAACGGCTTTGTGAAATACTCTTAGAGCAAACATTTAGGAGTTCTAAAATTAAGACTGACTTTCTTCTAAATCTGCAAGCTACTTTCAGCTTTAAGATGATTTCCAATGTGATCCTACAGAACCCCAATGTATGTGTGTTGATCATCATTGGGTTCGAGGAATGGACTGTTTTGCCTATTTATGTGATTTTTGTGAAGTGAGTGGAAATCACTTTTGTAAACATATCTCTCTAATAATTACGGTGGATAGCTGTAAAGCTGCATGATTCTGGATAAATTGAGAATCTTTTAAATTAAAAAAAAAAAAAATTGGAGATCCCGATTCTCTCACGATTCTAAAGAAAACATAAAATGAGAAATCTACACAAAATAATGTAATTTACTAGTGGTTCGAACAAAATGTTCATTGCTTAAGTCTTTTAAAAAATATATTCATTTGAACTAAATTAAAAATATCTATATCAATGAAGGAGTCAGTGTCTCAGTTCATAAAGACTTGTTGCACTATTGGAATCTCCATAATGAATGATTCAATGACAAATATTTTTGGACAGTTGTCTGTATTTTTGGACAGAGTCAGTGAAGTGTGAAGCATTGTCATTCAGGAATAAGATCACGTGGGTGTTTGAATCAAGATCACAATCTTTTAAAACTTAATCGTGCAGCTGTAGATAGCTGTGGATGTACACATGCATTTCTTGGTGACGTAAAGCAAACATAAATATTCCCAGAACAGTTTGGGGGGAGTGTGGGAAAGACACAGCTATACTGTATTAGAAGTTAGTATACCATCAGAAAGATTTTGAAACTGATATTTTAAGATTAAAATAAATAAATAAATAAATAACTTGCATGCTGTTGTGTTATGAACAGAACAGAACTGGCTGAGCTGTCATTCACTAAATCACACAGAACTGCAGCAAAATTGACAATTTGATGGCTCTGCTGCCATCATCTGCATTCTTCTTTCAGCAACTCATAATGCACAGTGGTCACACAAACAGATTGTCAGAGCTGAGCAGTCTTGAATTGCACAGTTCAATTCTCAGTGAAACAGGCAGTGTGACTATGAGGAATAATTCAGATAAGTGTGTCTGTGATTAGCGCTCACCATGCCAGTGTTGGTACACATACCAGAGGTTACCAACCCCTGCGTTAGAAGGACTAGTACAAACGTGTGTGTCAGCTAGTTTGAGTGAAAAACACAAGTGACAGATAAATTAATAAATGAATGAATGAATTAATTAATTAAATAAATAATAATAAATTTAATTTTAATGTAATAATAATTAATACATTTATTTTGCTGCATTGGTTTTAGACTTTATATTGACACATTTTATTGTAGATGCAAGAATAAAAATGTTTACCTTTAATGTCACTGTAGTTTGGAATACCCAGATAACCTAGTACTTGGTTTGCAAAATACATGGAGAAATTCTGTTTATTAAATATGTTACATACTACACACTATTTCAAATATTAGTGCTATTGCAGAATGTGAACGCATCCAGTGACTTTAGTGTAAGTGATAACACTGCCCTCCTGTGGTTGCGAGAGTTACTTCAGCATTTATCATGGCACATTTACAGGGTTCATATTCTGTTCAGCATCACTCTGAGGGATGGACTGTTTGTGAATCTTATTAATTTATCATGTCTTTGATCATATGCTGAATCTCTTACTCTCTCTCTAGATCGTCAGGATTTGGAAGAGCCTTCGAAAGTGGACCAGCTCCAGGAACCCCTGCTAGAGGCTCTGAAAATCTATGTGAGAAAACGTAGACCCAGTAAACCACACATGTTCCCCAAGACCCTCATGAAGATCACAGACCTGCGCAGTATCAGTGCTAAAGGTCAGCGTGAACTTTGATTCTTAATATAGATGAACACTGCGGTGTAGTAGAGAAACTTAAGGATTTTAAGTGCCATAACTGGCATAGGCATTAGTGGACCAGCATCCCTCAAATCTTAAGATGTGTTTTATAAAATATAGGTAAATGGCTTATTAAAATTGGAGTAAATGGCTGATTTCTAATATCTGATCCCCATGTTGTGACAGTCTTGTAAATAGTTGTTTCTACCTCTAAAGCACTATATGATTTCAACCTTTTTCACAGTTAGTTTGTAATTTATTTGTGTATGCTTTTGAGATCCTTGCAATAGATCACAGTAATTACAATCATTATAATTAAATATAAATATTATATATTACATCTAATAATTCACTGGGCCCACTGTGGAATGCGATTTCTAACAAGGGCAACAAAATGTGATTTCTACCATCGGTCCACAGCCATTTTTAGATCTCTCTAGAGAAGTTCAGTCAGGTTCAAGTCTGGACTCTGGCTGGGCCACTCAAGGACATTCACAGAGTTGTCCCGTAGCCACCCCTTTTTATATTGGCTGTGTGCTTAGGGTCGTTGTCCTGTTAAAATATGAACCGTCACCACCAGTCTGAGGTCCACAGCGCTCTGGAGCAGGTTTTCATCAAGGATGTCTTTGTACATTGCTTAATTCATCTTTCCCCTAATCCTGACTAGTCTCCCAGTTTCTGCCACTGAAAAACATCCACACAGCATGATGCTGCCACCACAATGCTTCACTGTAGGGATGGTACTGGCAAGGTGATGAGTGGTGCCTGATTTCCTCCAGAAATGACACTTGGCATTCAGGATCAAAGAGTTCAATCTTTGTTTCATCAGACCAGAAAATTTTATTTTTCATGGTCTGAGAGTCCTTCAAAGCCTTTTGGCAAACTGTTATGTGCCTTTTACTGAGGAGTGGCTTCCGTCTGACCACTTTACCATATAGGCCTGATTGGTGGAGTGCTGCAGAGATGGTTGTTCTTCTGGAAGGTTCTCCTCTCTCCACAGAGAAATGCTGGTCACTTCCCTGACTAAGGCCTTTCTCCCCCGATTGCTCATTTTGGCCGGCAGCCCACTCTAGCAAGAGTCCTGATGGGCCCAAAATTCTTCCATTTGCAGATGATGGAGGCCACTGCGCTCATTGGGACCTAGGGATGGCTGACGTGAAACTGACATTTTGACACAGTGTTAGGATCTCGAAGCACAGAAAGTGTTCAAAATGCCATACTATCATACTACTCTTACTATTTCTGCAGTATCCAGTATGTATTCTGTGCATAGTATGCAAATTTTCTGTATGTATGAAATACCAGGATGACCTACTATATTTGCCAGAATCTGCTAAATATAAATCAAGTACACTGAAATCAGTATAGAAGCTGTGTTCGGAATGGCATACCACCATACAACTCTTACTATATTGCAGTATGCTATGTGTACAGTCATGGCCTCTGACAGCATGCCAGTCTTGCATACTAACCACTCCTCCATCTCACTTTGTAGATTGATGAGCAAAACACATATACATTATAATTTGTCAGTTCGCTTGACTGATTCGTTGTCACCTAGGTGTCACTGTAGAGATGGGTGTCAAATTATTTTAAAGCCCTGGCACATTTGATTCAACTGTTTCAGTGTTTCACAAAGCCTCGCTCTGCCCACCACTATTGGGACCTTCAAAGCTGCAGAATAGAGAAGGGTACTATGTTTCTGTACCCCTCCCTAGATCTGTGCCTTGATACAATCCTGTCTCAGCAGTCTACAGACAATTCTTTGGACTTCATGCCTTTCCAAATCATGTCAAATCAACTGAATTTACCACAGGTGGACTCTAATCAAGGTGTAGAAACATCTCAAGGATGATCAGTGGAAACAGGATGTACCAGAGCTCAATTTTGAGTGTCATGGCAAAGGCTATTAATAATTATGTATGTGTTGTTGTTTTTTTGTGTGTGTGTGTTTTTTATAAATTTGCAAAGATTTCAAACAAACATTTTTTCACATTGTCATTATGGGGTATTGTTTGTAGAATTTGGAGGAAAATAATGATTTTAATCCATTTTGGAATAATTTGTAACAACAAAATATGAATGCACTGTACGTCGTTGAGGATAATTCATTTCAGAAAAGTAGCCATTTTAAAATTGATCATTATTCCTAGTAAAGCTCCTTCCTTATTCCTTATGATGTATTGTAGTTTCCTACTTTTTCTGAAATGAGCCAGCCTCATTGGCATCTGTTTGACTTCTATTTGCTAACATTTTTTAAACTAGTATTAAAACTTCACAGCAAAGCAGGGTTGAACACAAACGTTAGGAGTTCTACATAAATAGAAGACATGTTAGAAAATGATGTTTCAATTATAAAAAAAGGGGCCAACTGAGGTGCCTATACAGCAAAAGAGATGGAGCTCACAGTGACTCTTTCTTGTAGGTGCAGAGCGAGTAATCTCTCTGAAGATGGAGATACCTGGTTCAATGCCTCCTCTCATCCAGGAGATGCTGGAGAACTCAGAGGGTCAGGATGGGCAGAATTCCTCAGAGCGAAGCTGCACAGACAAAAACAACAGCGGCTCAACTGAGCCCAAACCCTCGGCCCCCTCCCCCGAGCCCACAGATGGGGCCACTTCCTCCAGCGAGGAGCCCTAGAACCGAAGCGGCACGAAACCTCAGACTGTGAGACATTGCTTTGAACAGTACTGGTTGACTGAAGGCCGACCTCTCCAGTGTGTTGGATTTCTGGCTGAGTTTTTGCCCGTTTCCTGCTTTAAGAACAGATGGCGGCTGGTGTATAATCAAAATATCTTGGAAGAATCAAGTCCTACTAGTATCAGTATCAAAGGACTGAATCACACACACCCTGCAGCGTGTATGTATGTGTCCCAGACGCCCACCTGTGATGGATGTGAAGCTCCTCAGGTCTCCTGTATGGATTTCGTCATGTGCATGATAAGCTGTTACTTTTTATTAATTGATTCTCACTCTTTCTCTTTCATTCAAGCTGATGCATTCATTGTACATATCATTGTATGTTTCTATGATGCATTTTTAGTGCTTTTTACATAGTCTAACATGCTCATTTAAGAAGAAGCGGAAGTCCTTTACATACAATTATATAGAATGTTTTTGCATATAGACAGTATGGAACTCTAATATTTTATGCTGGTTTGTATATTTAAAGCTGTTTCAATTTGATTTTTTTTTTTAAATCAGTCTTTATGTTCACTTGTCTGTGTAGGGTGTGATATACACACTAATAGTGCACTCTACAGTGGGGAAAATAATTATTTGATCCCCTTCTGATTTTTACGTTTGCCCGCTGATGAAGAAATGATCAGTCTATAATTTTAATGGTAGGTTTCTTTTAACAGTTAGAGACAGAATAACAAAAAAATCCAGAAAAAAAACACATTTTTAAAAAAAGTTATAAATTGATTTCCATTTTAATGAATGAAATAAGTATTTTTTTATCCCCTATCAGTCAGCAAGATTTCTGGCCCCCAGGTGTCTTTTATACAGGTAACAAACTGAGATTAGGAGCACTCTCTTAAAGGGAGTGCTCATAATCTCAGTTTGTTACCTGTATAAAAGGCACCTGTCCACAGAAGCAATCAATCAATCAGATTCCAAACTCTCCATGGCCAAGACCAAAGATGTCAGGGACAAGATTGTAGACCTACACAAGACTGGAATTGGCTATAAGACCATCGCCAAGCAGCTTGGTGAGAAGGTGACAACAGTTGGTGTGATTATTCACAATAACTGTCAATCTCCCTCGGTCTGTGGCTTCATGCAAGATCTCACCTTGTGGAGTTTCAGTGATTATGAGAATGGTGTGGAATCAGCCCAGAACTACACGGGAGGATCTTGTCATTGATCTCAAGGCAGCTGGGACAAACAATTGAACAACTGAAAACAAAGAAAACAATTGTTAACACACTACGCCATGAAGGACTGAAATCCTTCAAGGTCACCCTCAAGGTCCCCCTGCTCAAGAAAGCACATGTACAGTATTTGCCTGTCTGAAGTTTGCCAATGAACAACTGAATGATTTAGAGGAGAACTGAGTAAAAGTGTTGTGGTCAGATGAGACCAAAATCAAGCTCTTTGGCATCAACTGAACTTGACGTGTTTGGAGGAGAAGAAATGCTGCCTGTGACCCCATGAACACCATCCCCACCGTCAAACATGGAGGGGGAAACATTATGCTTCCCTCATTGAAACTGGGTCGTGGATGGGTATTCCAGCATGACAATGACCCAAAACACATGGCCTAGGCAACAAAGCAGTGGCTCAAGAAGAAGCACATTAAGGTCCAGGAGTAGCCTAGCCAGTCTCCAGACCTTAAACCCATAGAAAATCTGTGGAGGGAGCTGAAGGTTTGAGTTGCCAAACGTCAGCCTCAAAACCTTAATGACTTGGTGAGGATCTGCAAAGAGGAGTGGGACAAAACCCCTTCTGAGATGTGTGTAAACCTGGTGGCCAACTACAAGAAATGTCTGACCTCTGTGATTTCCAAGAGTTTTGCCACTAAGTACTAAGTCATGTTTTGCAAAGGGGTCAAATACTTATTTCACTCATTAAAATGCAAATCAATATATATCTTTTTTTAAATGTTTTTTCTGGATTTTTTGTTGTTATTCTGTCTCTAACTGTTAAAATAAACCTACCAAATAATTTCTTTGTCAGTGGGCAAACGCACAAAATCAGCAGGGGATCAAATAATTATTTTCCACACTGTATCAGTAATCATGATTTCAGGCCTTCATAGGGACGAAGTCTTTAGTAATTGACTTTAACCACTCTGTCGTACTCACCCTCATGTTGCTCTAAGTTGTCAAGCTCCAAATATATATATAAACACCATTTAAATATAGTAGCATCAGTAAGACGTCCAATCAACTAATGCACTATTATGCAGTCGGACATTATGCAGTAGCTTTGTGTTAGGAACAGACTTAGAAACTAGCAAACTAGGTTTTATGTGAACAACAACAACAACAACAAAAAAAGCTAGATTTTAAACTAAGCATTTTTACAACATAAATCCTGATTTTTACAACATGAATCCCTAACAAAATATATTAGTATCACTCCACTTGTGATTTTTGTAGGCCTTTGCATGTCGTAGAAAAGGTGGTAGCAGACAAGTGGCTAGTGGGATTAAAAAGGTTGTTATAGACATTTAATGTCATCACATGTTAGCTCTGTGGTGTAGTTTGTGTAACTTTGACTTTTGACAGGCGATGGAAGTTAAGCTTCAAAAAGGTCATGTTTATTTTTGAAGTTCATCTCAGCTTTTTTCTGCAGTGGAAGGCCAATGGAAAAAAATGTTGTGTTGTATTGTTGGCCAAGTTAACCAGAGTAATGCTTACTTACAGCTTGGCCTACAAAATTATTATCCCTGCAGCACTGTATTTTCAGTCAGTTTCTATCACAAAGCCATCATATGCCATCAGAAGGCTTGGAAAATAGTGCACAAGTCATATGGACAGCTTTAGTCCCTGTTTACTGTATGGAACAGAGCAACAAGAACTCATTTCGAATGTTCTTTATGAAGAAGAAAGAAAAAGCAAGAAAGAAAGAAAGATAGAAAGAAAAGGAAGAGAAAAAGTAAGAAATTAATACCTGTTTGAATCGCATGAGGAAGAGTAAATAATGGCAAATCTTTCATTTGAAGAGAATTTTAAGCAGTAAATCTGTCCCGTCTTGTTGAAATTAATAGTCATATCATATGTTGATATGAGTATATATTGAGAACAATGAGAATGGCAGAGTCAGGTTCGCTCAAACGCACATTGATTCAGGGCCTAGTGACCAGAATCATCAAACTCCTTTACATAAGCATTTTTTTTGCAGTAACTCAACGGGACATTGCAATTCTTTACAGTGCGACTGACAAGCCAGTTGTGCTGCAGCAAGCACATTGTACATTCATCTCTTTGTGCACTCATTAGGGAACCATGTTTTAGTGTACAGATTTTTTTTTTTTATTATTATTATTATTTTATTTTCAAGTTGAAAGTTTTTTTTTTTTTTTTTTTCTCAGACAGGGTGATATGATGGCCTTCAGCTCTGATCAGTAAGCTGTAGCTCTGTTCTCTGAAGAGCTTCATTTAAACTGATCCTGAGTTTGTAAAATACCTCTTACTGAAACACAAGTGTCGCTGGATTACCGTATTTACAACGGGACACTGTCTTTGGCTGATTAATTATCAAATCCAATGCTATGTTTCTAGAAAGTGAAATATAAAGGCTTCAGATGCCGGCTGTGTGTCTGCTTGTAAAGCAGTTTGTCTGCATAAAGACGTTTTAGTTTTTAAAATCTCATTGCACTTATAAACTGCCCTCCTGAGAGTAGCAGGAGACAGATGTTACTGTCATATTGTTTTTCATGAATTGCTATCCTTATTTTACATTTACGTTCCTAGTATGGGTGGATAATTTTGTAAATTTTGTAAATTCTAACTTGAAACTAAACTGTAATCATTTATTCCTATAGGGTCAAGGTAAGTCTTTGTTTACTTTTGTACTTAAAGGGATAGTTCACCAAAAAATGAAAAATCTGCTCTTTACTCGCCCTCATTTTATTTTCAAGGCCATAGAATTTTCAGCATGAACATTCCGCTAAGTCGTTTGTGTTGCATAGAGGGAAATACATTGTACGGTTTCAGAATGATGTAAGATTTGTATATTACTTAAGTCTCAAAAAGGTAACAGAATTTTTATTTGTGGGTGAACTGACCATTTATGTGAACATGCATTCACCTCCTTATGCTGTCTCACTACCCATGTGCTCTGAAAACATATCATAAGGCAGAACAGACTCACTCATCTGAATGTGAATAAGAATGGAAAACTTTAGATGCAGTATCTCATCACATGAAGCATGAATGTTGCTTTGTCTTTTGTTAAAAAAAATCTGAGGGAAAGTGCTTTGTTTTTGTTGGAGCACGTATGGCTTTGAAGTTAACAAATAAAACAGCTCATGAATGTCTTTATAAAAACCCACGCCACCCACAATTCCCTCACACGGCTACAATCCGCACTCATTAAACTGTAAGCTATGGAAGCTGTATCCTTTGAATTATGTAAACATTATGCTTTGTTACACAGAAAAAAAAGACAACCAATTTTTATAGCTAGCTGACATTGTGTTTGATTGAGTTAGTATATATAAGCATACTATGTCACAAGAGATTTTCAGAATCCAAGTTTAAAACTTGCTTTTAAAAATCTCATTCGGAAACAAGGGTTATCAAATGTGTCTTGTTATTCTTTGTTAAAATTACCTCGCATGGACCGGCTCGATTACAAAGAGTCCGGCCATCTCATCTGGATTGTCATCTGGAATGCTTAATGCTGAATGTGATCTTGTTCTATGCTTGTCATGTGTCATGGCAGAGATGCAACAGTGTGCTTATGTGTTCTTTTCTATCCTTTAATAATAGGAAACATCATTTTGCTGTTGTCATGCTGTATGCCGATACAGTTTTTACAGCATTTGTTTTGCTGGTCTTTGTACAGAGAAACAAGCAATGCAATTCTGGAAGTCACTTATCCAGTTTCATTAAAAAAGACTTTAGAGCTCTTTATGAGCTTACATGAGCTCTGAACCTAGTGAAAGAGCAGAAAAGATCAAAACCAACATATACGTTTCAGATGGGAAATTTCCAGTTTTATTGAAGGCAGTCAACTGTCAGTCAAACACTCTAATTCTAAGTCATTTGACACTATTTTGACATCTGATGGAACAATCCTTCAACAATTAAAAAATATTTTGATTTCATTTCATTTGGGGGGCTGGAGGGTGGGGGGAAGACTGCTCTTGAAATCATTCTGAAGCATGAAATCATCTGCTTGTTTTTTAAAATGTGTGGACCCGAGGAGTTTGGATAATGACAATTCAAGAACAATATTTTTCTCAGAACCATGAGTGTTTGTAACCATTTGTAAATTCCTGTTTTGTTTCTGTCTTGTTTGAACATTAACAATGCTTTTGTTCATGTTTACCATTGCCTTTACATGAACACTTCTGGCAAAACAATAAAAATGTATTTATTTTAAAGTGTTTGGTGGAGGTATTTGTATTGTCAGTATATAGTGTCTTGTGAAAGTATTCATACCCCTTAATTTTTCTTACGTTTCTGTATTGTTAAACTGCTTTAAATTCCTTTTTTCCCACATCAATCTACACTCCATACACCGTAATGACAAAATGACAAAGCAAAAACAGAATTAAATTCATAAATGTTTTCAAACTGAAATAAATTGAAAAACTTAAAAAAATAAATAAATAAATACATTGCATAAGTATTCATACCCTTACTCAGTACTTAGCTGAAAAACCTTTATAGCCTCTAGTCTTTTTAGTTTGATGTGACAAGCTATGCACATCAGCATTTCACAATTATCTGCCATTCTTCGCCTCACCTCTTCACCTCTCAAGCTCTGTCGTCTTGGATGGGGGGCAGATGCACATTTTCAGGTTTCTTCAGAAATGTTTGGGTTTTTTGGCTGGGATACTCAAGGACATTCAGAGTTGTCCATAAGCCACTCTTGCTGTGTGCTTAGCGTCGTTGTCCTGTTGGAAGGTGAACCTTCGGCCAAGTTTGAGGTTCTGAATGCTCTGGACTGGTTGTTCATTAGGGCTCTCAGTATTTTGGTGCATTGAGCTTTTCTCTAGTTCGACGAGTCCCTCAGTCCCTGCTGCTAAAAAACAGCCCCACACAGCATGGCTGCTACCAGCACACTTTACTTTTGGGATAGTACTCTACAGGCAGTGCCTGGTTTTCTCCATACATGCTTGGTTCATACGACCAGAGAAACTTGTTTCTCACAGTCTGAGGGTCCTTTAGGTGCTCTGCTGCAAATTTCAAATGTGTTTTCATGTGTCTTCACTGAGGAAAGGATTGAGTCTTGCCACACCACCATAAAGTCCAGATCGGTGGAATGCTGCAGTGATGTTTGTTTTTCTGTAGGTTTATATGATCACGGCGCTCAACTAGAGTGACCACCAGGTTCTTGGTCACCAGTCTTACCAAAGCCCTTCTCTATCAATTGCTCAGTTTGGCCAGGTGGCCAGCTCTAGGTTGTTTTAAACTTCTTCCATTAAGGGTAAAAGTGATTACATGCTCCCATTCAATGCAACAGAATTTGTATGAACTCTTTCCAAGATGTGGCTTGATGCAATCCTGTTTCTAGCTCCACAGGCAGTTTTTTTTCCCTACCAGCTAGAAGATGTGTGCCTTTTCAAATACACATTCAACTGAATTTGTCACAGGTTAACTTCACTTAAAGTGTAGTAACATCTACATGCAATATGAATGCTTCTGAGCTAAATTTCAGCTGTCCCAGATAAGGGTATGAATAGTTATGCAATATAATCATTTAAGTTTTTTATCTGTAATACATTTGCAAAGATGTTAAAAACTTGTTTTTTGCTTTGGGATTATGGTGTATGAAGATTTAACATAAGGTTGTAACATAAAAAAATTAAAAAAAAAAAATCAATGGGTATGCTTAGACATTTTACACCATAGAATGTGTAAGTTGTTTTTGTTAAATTCTTCTCTACAAACCTTGCAAACCTTTCTTATGAAGCTCAGTTATTTATGGTTATGCATCATTATCAGTGTCAAAATTAATCATGTATTTGCCTCAGTCTTGACTCACTGTCCTGTTAGGAATTGAACAATTACATCTAACTTTACAAAACAAATGCGATCATCTTTTAAACATGTTATGCATAACTGAGTCTGTACCACCAATCTAAATGTATTACTGATATAACTATTTAAGCCTTAACATTTGTGTGGTAATAAATGGCGTAACTTGTCTTAAACCCAATAGCACTGAAACAATGAAAAATGTTTAGGAGACCAAAAAATAATTTACATTTCATGTTTATTTCCAAGTCGTCTCAAAAAGGTAAGTCATCTCTAATGCTGAACCATTAAAATGTGCTAAAGCACAGCAGTCTAAATTTCTAAAAGCTGCTCAGGACAAATACAATTCAATGATAAAAAACAACATTGTCAATGTATCATAACAATAATACCATTAATAATAATAATAATAATAATAATAATATAGCAATAACAATAATAAAAAGAGTAAAACAGCCACACAGTAGAAAGAATTCAACATCACAAGTGAAGAAAAAAATAAAATGGAGGGTAAAATGTACAAAATTCTGCTGGGCAGAGGACAGTGAACCTGTTCTTCAACAAGCATTTTTCTGAACTCAATGCATGTGTGTGTATGTTTTTTCTAGTCAAACATATCGTCGTCATCATCATTATCAGATTCTGCAAAGTATTTGACTTCTTTCTTGGCTCGACCGGACCGATCTCTGCTTGAGTCCAGATGGCTGAAGCTGTTCATGCCTGTGTCATTATCATCCTCAGCATCAGATGCAGCCTTCTTTGGTTTCTACATGCCAACACACACAACATTGTAAGAAACTGCATGTCTCCTCATGGGTGCAAGCTCCAGAACTGAACCATCAAAATGTGCTAAAGCCAGTGTGAAAAAATATTTATCAATGTGCATCACATCCTACAGTTCAGAAAAAAATTTGCTACCTCTGTTATTTTGAGGCTTTAAATGGTACTAAATTTAATTTTAATATTGTGTTGTAAAGTATAAGAAGAATCACCAGACCAATGGCGCAGACCAAAAGTTCATCATTCATTATTATACATATTCATTATCATCATTAAAAAAAGTGATTATGATTAAAATATTATCTGTATTTCTAGTTGGTTTTTTATCTAAGCATTTTTCATTTTTAAACTCCCATCATGCTGTTATAGTTCACGTGGGTCTTTTTTTTAGAACTTTATTACATTAATAAAGTAGGGCGGTAAAAATTTGTGCAATTAACGCAGTATCCATTTTATTCTGACATCCTTTGGCTAGCATTAGAGAAAGCTGCAGTGATTATTAAGCGTATTAATATATATATATATATATATATATATATATATATGAAGATTTAACTAGTAAAAGCCAAAGTCCAGCTGGTCCAAAATGCAGCAGCTAGAGTTCTTACTAGAACCAGAAAGTATCCCTGATAGCACACGTACATCTGGGAGACGTCTATCTGACATCTGCATTTACATCTGCGAGACATCTGCAAGACGTAGTTTGCTCATCTGCAGTACATCTATTGGACGTTTCCTATCAGATGTCAAACAGACATCTATTAGATGTCTTTAAGACGTTTATGATTTAGAATGTATGTAAAACTGACATCTTACAAATGTTTGCCAAATGTCCCACAGCAGATCAAGAGATTTTTAACTGACATCTTGCAGGCATACGTGTGCTATCTGGATTAGCCTGGTTGTGTCAACACTGCACTGGCTCCCTAATAACCCTTTTAAACCGGCTGTGTCAGCACCGACACATTAAACCAAGTATTCATGTTAACATAACTCTTCAACTGTTTGCACTGTCAGTAAACAGCATGCACTTTTCGGCAATATATGGTTTATTACGGTAATTTCTTGTGATCCATCAGCAAATGCTGGGCAGATTGCTGGGACAGTGGGAAGAATAAATTTTAATGGAGTGATAGGGAGTGCAGAGATTTGGATTGCATAAAATAATAAACGAAACAAACAAAAACATGGCAAAGGAAGAGTAAACAACACAAGAGGCAATTGGGATGATTTTTGATGAGATTTGGGAGCAGGCTGAGTAAGAATTTTTCACATGCGATGTGTGCAACGGTAGTCCGTGTGTGTAAATGTATGGGTGTATGCATGCGTTTGTGTAAATGTGTGCGTGTATGAACAAAACAGCCTCCTGATTTAAAACTGTGCAACCCAGTGTCACAAAAATACTTGTATATATGTAATATAGCTGAATTTTTAAGTAAGAATCGTGATTTTTCTCTTTTTTTCTAAATAAAAATCAGAAAATAAAATTCACCGGACAACATTAATGGTCAAAACTGTACTTTTTTAAAGGCTATTTGTTTTTTGAAAAAATTACACCTTCCACTTGAAAATAGCATATTCTGTTAAAATGTTACAGTCAAATAAACAAAATATGTGAAAATTACCTATTTTGCCCTTAGGTCTTATAAGGTTAAACATCGTATAGATTTTAAAATCATGCCAATTACTTATAAAACCCTGAAGTGAGCTCTTATCACATTATAGTCCCTCACGTCCACTGCGTTCTCAAAACTCTGGCAATTTGATAATACCTAGAATATCAAAATCAACTGCGGGCAGCAAATCATTTTCTTATTTAGCGCCCAAACTCTGGAACAATCTACCTAACATTGTTCGGGAGGCAGACACACTCTGTAATTTTAAATCTAGATTAAAGACCTATCCCTTTAACCTGGTTTACACATAACACATTTCTATAATTCAAATCTGTTAAAGGATTGTTAGGCTGCATTAACCGGGAACACTTCCAATAACACCCAACATACTCGTTGCATTGTAAGAAGAATGGCATCTATTATTAGTTTGTGAAGTGGGGGATAGATTGTGTTAATTATTTATAATAATTTTTTATCAAAATAGTTAAAAATGAATATTATTAGAAGATATAGAAGCAAATATTAATCAAAGATATTTATGTGTTGTTTTTCCCACCCCTAATTATTCATATTCATATTCATAATTCACTCACCCTGCTTGTGGCAGTTTTTCCAGTCTTCTTCACAGGGCTATAGTCATCCTCCTCTGAGGTCGACTGCTTCCTCTTTCTGCCTCGGCCTTTCCCGCCCCCTTTAGGAGCTGCTGGTGCTTTTTTAGTGCCTGTGTCTGAGTCTGAATCCCAGATGGATGTTTCAGGCTTCTTGGCTTTTGCAGGAGCTTTCTTCTGTTTAGGCGCTGTTTCTACAGGTTTTTTACCTGGAGCAACAGAACAAAATTATTCAAATAGACCGTGAAGGGGCTATTCGCATTTACTCATTAGCATTATAATTGGGCTGAGCTGGTGAGCTACATGGCCACTGTACACACATGCGGGTATCAATCTCTTTATAAATATATTTCTGTTCATCAGGCATGTGATCAGCTAGAGACAAAAAAGAAGGAAAATCTGACCACGCCTCAAGCCACGCCCACAAGCCACACCCACAGCACTTATTATATCTATACATATTATCACATTAAATTATATATCTTATATTATATTACATACTATTGTCCTGTAAAAATATAAAAAGCAGCATTTAATAATCATGATAACAATATAATACAATACATTATAATAAAGTACATACAAGTACATATAATATATTATAGTAAAGTATATAGAATTGTTATTATTGTTAAAGTACCTGCCAAAAGGAAACATTACATTTATCATTGGTTTTGAAATAAATATCTTCAATATCTATAAATATCTGCTCATCAAGGTTGAATTTATTTGATCAAAATAAATAAAAAAAGAGCAATATTGTGAAAAAATTACAAATTAAAAAAGTCTTTAATTTGAACATACTATAAAATGTAATGTTATTCCTGTGATGCAAAGCAGAACTTTCTTCATCATTTCAGTTTTCAGTGTCACATGATCTTTTAGAAATCATTACATTTTATTTGACTCTCAAGAAACATTTCTGATAGATTTTTTGATAAATATAAAGACTACAATCTATTATATAATTACATCACAACCGTTGCGATTTTTATGGCAGCACTACGCAATGTCAAATTCTCACTGCCATTCATAAAAAGTTACCAGTTTGACAAGTTTCAGCGCTTGTTTCTACTCACTTTTGGCACTTTGAATCATTTGAACGCTTTTACCACTGTCCTGCAGATGGCGCTGCGAGCTTGTACAGCGCTTTCAGCACTCCGTCCATGATGTTTTAGAAAACAATCTTTTCACTTTTTTATTTAATTAATTGCTTAAGGCCATTCGCGCAATTTCAATTCCACTCCCCCCCCCCCCCCCCCCCCCCCCCTTGGATCTACACGAATCACATGGGTCGTCCCTCAGAAGTCGGAAAATACGGAAATCCGTATTTATACGGAAAAATCACATCCCTGGTTAATTTAAAGACTAAAACAGAATGTTCAATAAAAAAAATGTTGGGTGAGACCAGATTTTCTTCACCAGAAATTGATTGGCTTGTGAAAAAGTGGTTGTGCAATGAAAGGCACCCACTTCATCACTTGATGTCATTTCAGAAAATGCAATCATTCCGTAAGTTATTCGATTTTGATGAAATACTTCTAGGACAAACTTTTTTTCTTTGAAATAACATGTTTTGATGAGTTCACAACAGCATGAATAACAGACATATATAAAATAAAAAGGTTCAATTTCGATCTCATGTTCACTTCTGCACATGATTACTCGTTGCTGGTCAGTACCTTTTTTTGCTGGAGGTTTGTCAAAAGCAGAACTGCTAGAATATGATGAGAACGCTGGACCCCTGTCATCATCGCTGTATGACTTCACATCTGATGAACAAATACACATTATTAACACATGTACTAGCATGTTTAGTTTAAGTTCCTTGTTGTTAGACATGATTAACCACCATTTGACACATACCGTCATCGCTGCTCTTGTCAGCATAGGCAGCTTTAGATGACAATACAGTCTCTGGATCCTTTTTCTTCGCTGGTGAAGTGGACCTGAAAATGATTTAATTAAAACTGAAATAAGCTGGCATCCATATTTGATTGTCACATACAATGTAAAAGTAAATGCATACTACATAGTTTCACTAAACAGGTGGATCTCACAAAACCAGTCAAAAATATATAATTGTCATTATTCTAAGGTATGTTATTATTGTAAAATAACATTTGTTCCTTATATTAAAATTATTATTAATATTATTGCAATTGTATTTTTATTTAAATCAGCATAAATGTAGTACAACAAATGCAAAAATACATGTATAAATAAAAAAGTAATTGTAAACAATTTACATGATAATCACAATTATGCACTATAGAAAAGTGACCTGACTTCAAGTGAATTTTTTACAGCACAGATTTTTATGCAACAATTTTCTGTATGACAGTAATGAGAAATTATGTTAATGTTAAACTGTAATAAAAGTAATGTTAAATTGTCATGAAAATAATGTCACAATGCAAAAATCTAAACGGTCCTTAAAGAGCAATATTTATACAAAACACATATTTCTGAAATAACAACTTAAAATACTTGTGACAGGCTTTGAGAGATTCACCCAAAAAAGAATATACAAACAGAACATACAAAGTAGTAAATGTTGTTTTTGGAGGGAAAATGTCATCGTCATCATCCTCATCGTCATTGTGTCGCTCCGTATCTTTATAGGAGCGAACTGGTGATGCTGAAGCATCATTCTCCTGTTCTTCATCACCATCCTCCTCTTCCTCCTCTTCCGAGAAGTCAAAAGTGTACTTGGCTTTCACAGCTGTGATACAACACAACACAAAACATTTCATGTTAATCTTAAAATGTTCACATATGCTCTACCACTTCTGCACTTTTTTTTTTTAAATTCTATGTAATCTTTCAGGTGCTGGTCAACTACTTCTTCAAAATAAATGTTTTTTTCATCACTCTTATGTGTTAATAACAAACAGCAGTCCAGCCCACTGATGCCATGCAAATATGTATTTACCATATGGTGAAATAAAAAGTCTAACAAATTCTGTATCGGCCAACTGTTGCATGACATATCACCAAAGCCTTATTTAAATGCTAAAAACATTAGCAGTACAGAAGCATTACCAGAAGCACACGCACCTGATGCTCTTCTGGATGTGGTGTCTCTGGGAATAACAGGTTCATTTTCATCCAGCTCATTGTCGGACCGATCATCATCAACTTCATCATCATCTGACCACGGATTCCTCTTCTTCACTTTCTTAACTGCACCTTTAGCACCTGCTGGCTTCCTTTGTCTCTGAGCACCTACAATTTTACATGAAAAATAGAAATATTAAAAACAAAAGCCACTTTTGAAAGTAAAAAGAGAATGCCAGTATTTATTGTTACCAGGTTCCTTCTTCTCTCTCTTCACCCGTGGAGCTTTGGGTTTGGCTCCTGGATTGGGCAGGCCGGATGGAGAAATTAGGGAATTCTCTCCCTCATTGGAGCCCAGCGCACTGTCCTCATCAAACTCCACCTTCATGGCTGCGTCTACCTCAAGCTGACACACATACACACACACATACATTATAAATATGACTTTTTTAATTTGACAGTAACACACAGTGTGAGTTGGGGTGCTGACATAACTTTACATTCAATTAACAACAGCATTGTCTGTAAGTGTAAAAAAACACCCCTAATCTTTTATTAAGAAAAAAAACTAAAAGTATTGAAAGAGTTCTGCACCAGCTGGACATACTTGTTGTGAGACTAGGCTGTAAAATGCACCCTAAGTTCTGCATGAAATTAATACCTGTTCAGCCAATTGGCAGATGTAAAGTGTAAAGTCATGACTTGTTCAAGGGAGAATTTGTTTTTGGAATCATGTATGTGGATTAATTGTTACTGCAGGCATGAACTGTAATACTTATTGTCAATTCGCACAGAATAAGTGATATATAGCAATCACATGCCTACTGCACCCAAACAACAGAAGCAACTGACCTAACACACAATATATTTCTGCATGTAATTATGAAGGGAATATTAAGTATGTTGGCGATTATTAGCAAAAATCGCATACCATATCTTGCTCAGAGGGACAGTATAAATGCTTGGAAATAATATTGCATGTCTTTAAGTCCATTTACAGCCAGCAATATGAAGCATCCAGACAGAAGCATGTTTTTTTTTTTTTTTTTTCGTACTGACCAACATCCACTTCAGACTTTTAGAGAATTTCAGAAATAATAATTAAGGGCGACAGGCTGGACAGCACAAATTCTTTGGCATTTTAAGTCTGCCTAAGTCATGACATTAACTTTGTAATACATGTTGTTAATCAAACCAGTGTTGAATTATTTAAATATATTTACTGTACTTTATTATATAATTACATAACTAAGTGAATTAAGTTGTACGTGCACCACATACAAAACAAAACACAAATCTGTATGCAGATTTCAGAATGAGCACTTTGACATTTGAAGGATTATGTAACTCACTCACACTTTTAATAAGTAGGGAAAATTCCTGACTTTAAATATATAAAGCATTTTCAATAATTTGCAAATGAGAATGGTGTCTCAACTATCTCTGCAGTAGAACGTGTCTACGCTGGGCGTAGTTGTGCCTAATAATAGTTTTAGCTGGTGCAACAGGTGTAAATATGGACGTAGCTAAGCTCAGTGTAGGACTTAACACCCAACACTAGATCATGGTAACCACAGGTAACCATTTTTGAGATTTTAGGATTTCCTCATTCATTAAGATGGGACTTGGTCTTGTATGAGCTGCCCAGAGGTGTTGCAAATATGGCCACTGAGTGAAGAGACTTTCCTTGAAAGGGACTTTGTTTAAAATGATTTAATTCATTGTTAGCAGTTCCTTTACGAAGCCAAGTTTGGGAAATCTTTGATGTAATATAATGTTTAATGCACTTCATATTGTAAATGAATAGAACATATTTTCCTACTCTTTGCATTTTTTACATCAGTATGGTACAAGATAATCCTACTTAAATCAATGTGATGAAAGAGTTAAATCAAAGTTAACCTAAAAGTAATCGGATTATATTACCCAACAGTTTATGTTACTGACAACAACTTTTGTCATGTAATCTGGAATCAGTAACGGATTATAATTTATAAGTAATCTACCCAGTTTTGTGCATGACTAAATTTACAGTAACATTCAGTATGGATACACTAAATTTGTTGACCGATATATATATATTAGGGGTGTAAGGATACACGTATTCGTATTGAACCGTTCGGTACGAGGCTTTCAGTTCGGTATGCATTACAGACCGAACGATTTGATTCGTTGTACTAATCCTAATACATTTGGAAAATAAAAGAACTTACAGTGTGTGAAATATAATGTTCTCAGTGCCACTGTACTCTACAAAACAGCCCAAACGACATAACAGACAAACTGATGTCTGCCTCTCCCACTCCCAACGAAAAACACAATACTCCAGTAACTTATAGGGCTGTGCCAATATTCGGACGCGATATCACGGATATCTCGTCAGTAATGCCGGTTCTGTGATTAGTCGTGAATCTCATTCACGTGTTCATTCAGCCATATCACCCTGCAGCCCAAGACCGGTTGCCCACTGAAGCTAAGCAGGGCTGAGCCTGGTTAGTACCTGGATGGGAGACCTCCTGGGAAAACTAGGTTGCTGTTGGAAGAGGTGTTAGTGAGGCCAGTAGGGGGTGCTCACCCTGTGGTCTATGTGGGTCCTAATGCCCCAGTATAGTGATGGGGACACTATACTGTAAAAAGCACCGTCCTTCGGATGAGACGTTAAAACCGAGGTCCTGACTCTCTATGGTCATTAAAAATCCCATGACACTTCTCGTAAAAAGTAGGGGTGTGTCCCCGGTGTCCTGGCCAAATTCCCTCCTCTGGCCTTTGTCTATCATGGCCTCCTAATAATCCCCATTCATTGAATTGGCTCTATCAAACTCTCTTCTCCACCTGTAGCTGGTGAGTGGTGAGCGCACTGGCGCCGTTGAACTGTGGATGCTGCACACTGGTGGTGGTTGAGGAGAGATCCCCCACTTGACTGTAAAGCGCTTTGGGTGTACGGCAATACACAATAAAGCGCTATATAAATGCCTCATTCTCAATCTCATTTATACAGCCGCGTTTACTACACAGAGCCGTAGTTCACTGACAAGCTACGCAGTTTCGTGTGCGTTATCGATATGTATCGCCTGCGATAATGAAGGCGATATTTGCGTAGCTTATCAGTGGCTCTGTGTAGTAAACGCGGCTGTATGAATGAACACGTGAATGAGATTTAGGACTAATCACAGAACCGGCATTACTGACGAGATACGCATGATAATTCGCGTCTGAATATCGGCACAGCCCTACTCCAGTAGGGTTGTGATGGTGAGCTAGTTCGTTAGAATTTTCCTTCTTTTCCTCGCTTTTATTCGCTTTGAAACAGCTAGATTAAACATAGAATGATTAATGTATTCACAAACCAATGCTTATTTGCTTAGCTTTTAGTAGGCCTAATATAAAATAACAAATTACTTACACAGTTTAAATATAAAACACTGGAGATCAGCAAACGGTGAAAGCTTCCAAAATCATCTAAGATAAACAGCAAAAGTATGAAATATTTTTAAAGCAGGCACTTTTGTGTTTCTTTTTGAAACTAAATATTTAGTTAACTTCTTGTTTTTCTCACCTCACTGGTCAGCTGGACTCACTCTCTTCATGTGATAAATGAAATCTGACTCCTGCCACTGATCTGAGATGCATACTTCATGATGTTAGTTTTAATAAATAAAAAATGTGTACAAATTTCTTTCTTTTTGCTGTATCGAAAATGTACCGAACCGTGACACCACTGTGTCGTATCGAACCGAACCGTGAATTTTGTGAACCATTACACCCTTTATATATATATATATATATATATATATATATATATATATATATATAGTTTCAGCCTCACACACATTCATCTTTACCTTCTTCTTTTTGGTGAGTTTCTTGGAGGCGTCAGCTTTCATAGCGAGTGTGACCTGTGGCTCTATCCTGCGGCCAAACGGAGAGGGGAGAGTTTCCTCCAGGTGCATCTTCTTCACTTTAGGTTTGCCCACCTTCCCTTTCACCAGCTTCACAGCCTTCCCAGAGTTTACAATCTCTTTCTCCTGCTCCTCTACACGCTGGAAGAGAGACATAGAGAAAACTCTCACACACTTTATCACATTAGGGTTGTGACGTTGAGGAAATTTTCCCACCGGTTAATCGACGTGTGACAACACTGGTAACACCGGTATCACTGTGGAGAGTTAGGAGGTCGTTTGACTTTTCCTTTTACTTTCTAATTAGCAGCAATTCGGTGTATAGCAACTGCTTGTTTTTAGTTTGTTTGGGTTTTCCATCTTTTTCTCGCTTACCTTCGGTAAAAGCACTGTGCACATTTTGCTTTTTCTTTTAAATTAGTGGCAATTCGGCGTCACGAAGTTGTTTGTTTTTAGTTTGTTTGTGGTTTTCCCCTTTTCCTCATTTTCCTTCACTTTTAAATAGCTTGTAAAAGAGCTATGGCATTTTATTTTCACTTTTAAATTTGCGGCATTAACATAACGTAAAGAACTTTTATTAACAAAACAAATTAAAATACACCATGTTACATGCCTACTATAAAATAACTTACACAAAGTTTAAATAGGTATACAAAACTGAAAATCAGTAAACACTGTGGAACCAAATAAATAAGAAACGTAGAATGTTTATTAGCAAAACAAATAAAAAAGTTTGGAGGCACAGCATACACCTTGATGTAGGCTAATATAAAATAAAAAATACACAGTTTTAATAAATAAAAGTCAGCAAACACTGTGAAACCAAATAAATATAAAAATTCCACTATCACCTTAGATAAATGGCAGAAGTCAACAGGCTTTTCAAAATCTAAAATATTTTTAAAACAGGCGCTTTTGCATTTAGTTTTAAAACTCTTCAGCCATTGTCTTGTTCTTCTCACCTCTCTCTTCTTGTCAGTCAGTGCTAAGCACCCTCAAACGAAATCAACAGCACCCTCAGTTAAAGCTGTAATAATGACAAATCATTGCAGATTTAGCAAACTATCCAGTGCGCATTATGGTTTGCACTCTGGAGAACGATTTCTGTTTCAACGTGTTTTTGCTGCGTTGAGCAATGTAGCAATCACAGACATATCTGTTGATTTCTTAAATCAGGAACGTTTAAGTTAGAAGGTAACGTTAGTGTTAAACACAAATCATCTTATTATAACAAAGTAGACGCGATGTAAATAAGAGATCTGAACTTCATTGATTATAATGTATCTTTGTGTGATCACAATGAATTTAAAAATGACATTTTTTAGGGATTATAAACAGATGTTATATATATATATATATATATATATAGCCCTGTTGTCAGTCAGCTGGACTCACTCTTTTCACATGATAGATGAAATCTGATCTGTGATGCGACTGTTGTTCGGCACACTGCATTGAGCAGCTGCGTTCAGTTTTAATTGTATTGTCTGTTCTCTAACTTAACTAATTGATTTTTATTACTACAAAAAAAATCAAAACGATGGTGGGGGCGGTGCAGCTGTGAACAACTGAATAAACTGGTATTGCAGACTCACACCGGTATATCCGTCAACACCGACTATCGCAGCAAGCCTATATCACATGCATCACAACTCAACCCAATCCTAAAGCTAATGTCTATAAAAGAGACTCACATCCAGCTCCTCTATGAAGATGGCCAGATCTTCCCTCCACAGATCTTCTGAATTCTTCCTCTGGAGTTCATTCAGCTCTGCTTTCTATATAAAACATTGAAAAGCAACACTCACAGTTAACACTGAAGATTTCAACCCTCTGCTGTTCAAACAAATAGCTCACCATTTGATTTTTAGTGAATAACAACTTGCCCAAATTTGGCCTTTTCTTCACACAAATATATTATATGAAATCAGAAGAATAGATAGAATAGGGGTGGGCAATATACCAGCAGGCTCGACATACAGGGACAATATAAATATAAGCGGGATAATGCACAGCTTGCACAGATGGCAATAAGAGAGATAGATAATAGTACCTTCAGGTCTCTCTGCTTGAGGAGTTCCTCAACCTTCTCCTTGGTCAGACACCACAGAGGCATGTTCAGAATGTAGTTAAAATTTGGCCCAGAGGAAGAGCCAGAGTCCACTGAGCTGTCACTGTCATTACCATCGCCATCCTCATCCTCCAAAGACTAACATCATCATCATCCAACCAAACAGAGAAAAATGGCGAGATATGAACAGTGGATTTAAAGTTTAAGCGCTACAGACACTAGAAACTATAAAATCCAATTTACTATAATATTATAAACATAAACACTTAAAAATAAAACAACAACAATTTAGTAACAAAGTAACTTATACTAATGGTCAAGCTCAGGATTGTTTTATTGTTCATATCTAAAGCCTTGTCTGTAAGTATATACAAGACTAAAGACTATTATAGACTATAAGAAGCAGTTGGGCAAAACAACATCAGACCATATCGCTAAAGATAAACATTATGTAGAGATATTCAATTCTGAAAGTGCATTATGAAGCACAGTTAATAATTTTACTGGAAAAAATACCAAATGCACGAGAAAAATGGGTTCTTTGTAAACCATAATCCTCTTTGACTTTTAGTCATATTTTTTTTATTTTAGTGCATTAACTAAAAACCATAATATATAAATGCTTACATTTTAAAACTAGCAAAAACTAGCATGCACATTGCCGTGCAAAATGGGGTCTAGCAAAGTCAATGCGCATCTCAGCAATCTCTGCTATGATATAATTTTTGTTGTGTGCAACCAAGCAAACTTGCAGGTGCAGTGGCATAAGCAGCATTGGATTCTGTTTTAAAAAAATAATTTCTTTGCATATTTTAATGCAAGAAATAAGTAACTCACATTACACATGACTACAATTTTGTGTTTGGTCTTAAAGGAGAAGTTCACTTCCAGAACAAAAATGTACTTATAATTTACTTACCCCCTTGTCATCCAAGATGTTCATGTCTTTCTCTCTTTCTCGTAAAGAATGTATGCTTTTTAAAGAAAACATTTCAGGATTTCTCTCTATATAGTGGACTTCTTATGGTGCCCGCAAGTTTAATCTTCCAAAATACAGCTTCAAAAGGCTCCAAACAATCCCTACATCGCTGTTTTTTGTAAAAGGTGTTTGATCTTCTTTGCATGTTCACTTTGTAAACACTGGGTCAGTACTTCTGCAGCGAAACCGCATTTTGGAAGTTCAAACTCGGGGGCGCCATTCAAGTCCACTATATGGAGAGAAATCCCGAAAAGTTTTCCTCAAAAAACATAATTTCTTTAAGACTGAAGAGAGAACGACATAAACATCTTGGATGACAATTGAGTGAGTAAATTATCTGTAAGTTTTTGTTCTCCGAGAGGTTGATGATACCAACCTCTCTGAGGACTTCAGATGATGTAAGCCCTGAAACAACATACATCACTACCGAATTTTACTACAGTAGTTTGACTGCAACATAAAATCATTACTGTTAACATTGTTCTTTGTATGTTCGATTACGCCATTAACTGATCATTACCATACATCTATGCCATATGTACATCAACTTGACATAGTCACCACTATTAAGCTACTACCAAATATATTGTACAAACATTATTGGCTGTAAAGTTGCTTTGCAACGATACGTATCGTGAAAAGCACTATACAAATAAACTTGACTTGACTTGACTTTAATGCATGGACTTTATCTTAAAGTATAAGCTAACCTCAAATAGACCTTTAGAGACAAAGAAATGTCTATCATCGATGTTTCCTCACATACCTTCTCCTGGGCTTTGTTCCAGGCTGCAACGGGGTCAGATTCATATCCTCTTTGCACCAGCATTCGGATCAAATCTCTTTTTGACTTGTTCTCTGGTAAAATAATACAGACCATTAAATCAACACACTGAGACCACATTTATTTTTTAATATTTAAATAAATGGATCTTCATTCATTTGTCCTCTACAGTAAGGCTGTTATTAGCAGTTACACTGAAGCAGTTTCAGATTTACCAACCAGAGAGACAAGAAAAAATACATAAATATTTCAGAAGAGGATGCAGGTGAAAAAGATCTTAAAATCTGACAGACCTATGGATAAATATCTCACCGATTGATATTTTTCCTTCAATCTTTTCTAGCACAAATCGTGCCTGGTTAGAGAGTTTGGCTGCATCAGCACCCAGACTACCAACCAGCCAGTCCTTCCTCAGTTTATAATAGTGCAGGCGCAGCTCAAAGAACTCCTTCAAGATGTCCTGCACAGACTCATAGCGCTTCAGACAGCCCATGTGATCAAACAGCACCTACAGACCAGAGATGAAAAAGCATGAGGAAAATAAAAATCACATTACTAGTTTCATGACAAACCACAGTAAAAATGGCAATACTGGTGACATATCACTAATTTTCAAAACTTACTGAGTACTCAAAAAGGAAAAACACATACACTTCGCTCCATTTATGCATATGACGAGACACACAGGTACTGGGTTACTCCACAGTGGTTTATGTTTCTGCAGATTGTTTCTGGCCTAATTACTAATCGAGGTGTGAAATCATGATAGCTTGATTCTGCAGCTTTAGGAGGGGAGGTTCATACCATTGAGTTGCAGGTGAGGGATGACTGCAGTTTGAAGACCTTGTGGAGACCAGCCGCCTCTGCCTGTGCAAGCTTCTCCTCTGTCATTCGCACCACAAACTTTACTGTGGTGTCAGTGTGGTACTCCTTATAGTCGGTGATCAGAGGAGGAGTTTTATCTGTTCCTTGGACCATGGGCTCCAGAACTGACTCCTTATACGTCTGAGCAAGAGAGAAGAAAAGATGGCATTTCTGGCATTATCAGCACACAAGTATTACAGTAAAGAGATCCAGCTTTATAAAATCAAATGACTTCTAAAAGTGACCTTACCTGAGTCCAAGTGCGAACAGGAAGTTCAGTGATCTCAATGGTATTTTTGTCCAGGACGGACACTTCTCCGCTGACCAAATATTGGTTCTGTCCTAGCTCATGAATGGCACCCTTGAAATTCTTGTAGCTGGGCAGCTAACAAAAACATGAAGAAATGATGAGAAGAATGAGTCATTTAAACTTATTCTGAGTTTGATGATGCCTCCATCCATTCAAAAGATATGGCATCTGATGTTGAATGACTGTTATCATAAGCACTAGTGGCAGCTGTTTATCACTGTAGTTAAATAAGGTCTCAAGAAACAAACATGCTAAAAATGGAAAACAGTGGCTGCTTAACTATTTAACTTGTGATTTTGTACCTTTACTTTTACTATCATAACAACATGGACAGAATGGCACTTGCATCTGTCTGCTGCAGAGACATTTTAAAAATTGGGTAAACATTTTACAAAGATTTATTTGGCATCGTCAATAATTATAAAAAATTGTCAATAGCTAATCACTTCTGCAAATTAGGCCAAATTCCTCTAATAAAATTTTAACTGTTCTGAATTGTTCAACATTAGACATGTGCTGGTAATGAACATATGTGGTATTAGTCAAAATACTGTATATTAAAGCCGGGCTAACTAATGTTATCAAAAAAAGTTTCTCATTAACAAATAAAGCCCAGCACATTCACAAGTTGAAATTGCCCACACTGGAAAACAAGCATCCAAAAATAAGGTGGACACCGGATAAAAGATTCAGCAGTTCTCATTATATAAAATGTGATACCGTCACATGCCTAATAATCATGCAGTGGTCAGGAAAATAGTAAGAGGGAGGTGTTACCATGGGAAGAGGGTCCTGGTTGTTGAGCATACGGTTAATGTTGTTAACAATTTCTCGCGGGTCATAGTTGGGGATCTTGCAGGCCCAACCTGTCCCGATACCCTCAGCTCCATTCACAAGTACCATGGGAATTATGGGTATGTACCACTCTGGCTCCACCTTCTGGTTGTCATCATACAGAAACTTCAGCAGGCTGGAGTCCACAACAGGAAACAGCAGTTTGGCCAGTGGACTGTAAGAAAATACAAAAACTTTTAGATATAGAGAGTTATAAAGCAAAATATGATTACTAATATTAATGAATGACATTAAAAAGTTTGTATTAAAATGGCAACAAAAGCATCAGGGCTGCCACAACTAATCAGTAAAATAAATCAATAATAATAATTAGTGCTGCACGATTAATCGTATTGCAATCGCGATGTCAGCCTGTGCGATTATATGGCGGGAAAATGTTGCGATTATATTATTTTTATTAGGCTAATTGTGTGCACTACCCAGTCAACACGTGAGGTCATGCGATGATCACAGTGACATCAAATGATCCTCATACTGTGATCCTCACAGTATGAGTAAGGAATGAGCTTATTGTGAGCTCAAAAGATCCTCATACTGTGATCCTCACAGTATGAGTAATTCATGAGCACAATGTGAGGTCAAAAGATCCTCATACTGTGATCCTCACAGTCTGAGTAAGGAATGAGCTAATTGTGAGCTCAAAAGATCCTCATACTGTGATCCTCACAGTCTGAGTAAGGAATGAGCTTATTGTGAGCTCAAAAGATCCTCATACTGTGATCCTCACAGTCTGAGTAAGGAATGAGCTAATTGTGAGGTCAAAAGATCCTCATACTGTGATCCTCACAGTCTGAGTAAGGAATGAGCTAATTGTGAGGTCAAAAGATCCTCATACTGTGATCCTCACAGTCCGAGCTCATTGTGAGTTCAAACAATGCTTGTACTGTGATTGGTCACTGGGGATAAGATCATCTACAGCTTTGATAAGTTTACTAAAAGTTTTGCACCTACAGCACACATTACATACATTCATGCGGGTATTCCTGCTGAAAAAACCTAGGCTGATTGGCTTTAGCTGGTCAACCAGGCTGGTTTTAGAGGGGTTTTGGACACTTTTACAGCCTGGCCAGGCAGGTCAAGCTGGGAAAGACCAGCTAAAACCAGCCTGGCTACTTCCAGCTTAAACCAGCTAAGACCAGCCAACCAGCCTAAGCTGGTTTTAGCATTTTTTTTCAGCAGGGATGTTCTACATGTCTAAAGTATATAGAAAGTTAGACCTTATAAACTCCTTGATTTTGTGTAACAACTTTTTTTTTTTTTATGAAATGGGTAAACATTGGACTACACTCCAACACTGAAGGTGGCGATAATGCATCTTAGTGCTGGTGCTGCCCACCATTAAACAGAAGAAGAATCAAACATCACTCTTGTGATTTACAGTTGATTTAGGGACTGTTGACTGTGGAATTTCTACACTTGAGAAATGGTGAGTGGTTTCTTTAATTGCTATTCCCATGCGCGGATATAATAATGTCAATATGCAATGTGGCCTAGCTCCATGTTAGCAAATTAGCCAGGTACACACTACACCAGAGGTTTCAATCCTGCTCCTGGGGACCCACTCTCTTAGACTACGTTCAGACTGTGAGCCTTAATGCTCAATTCCAATTTCCTGCGCGGATCAGATTCTTTGTTTGCCTGTTCACATTGTTTTTACAAATGTGGCCCATGAACTGAAACGCATGCGCACAATGACAGTAATGTAGGACGTCACGCGTTTCGCGCTGCCATAAAAAGTAAACATGAAAGCCACGGAAGTCGGTGTGTACCAGTGTTGCCAAATTCGCGGCTTTACCAGTGTTGCCGCGGGTCGACGCGACCCCAGTAATGTAATATTTAGCCCACATAATGCTAATTTTACCAGGGGAACCCCGTCAAGAAAGCTTGTATTTCCCCCTGAATGCAAATTTTAATAGGAAATCCCCTTCAAAACGTGACTGGGTTATTTTTGGGCTTGTTTTGAGTAGCAATTGGGCGGGTTTTGTTGTTAAAACCTGGCAACCCTACTGTGTATGCGCTGAAAGTCACATGAATTCCGATTTGACTGCTCAGACTGAGGTCGCATGGTGAAACATCAGACCTGTATCGGATTTAGAAGCACATATTGAAGTGGCTCAGATCTGATTGTGAAAGATCAGATTCCATGCAGTTTGTGCTGTTCACACTGTCATGCAAAAAACACACATGGGTCACATTTAATTAAAAAATCAGATTTTTTTGGCAGTGTGAACGTAGTCTTAGAAAGTTTATTTCCAACCTGCTTCAGCACACCTGACTGCCATTTACAGACAGTCTTGAGGAGCTTGATTGGCCATTTCAGGTGTGTTTGATTAAGGTTGTAGCTAAACTCTTCAGGATAGTGCGTTCCCAGGAACAGGGTTGAAGACCTCTGCACTACACAACTTGTCTTATTATGAATGTAATTTGATACTTACAACTTATGATTACACCTAAATATGTCAGAGCCATGTGCATTCAGTTGTTGTTTACAGTCAGCATTTAAAATGATAAGTGTTTTCAGTTCAGTCTTAGAATGTTTCAGCTAGTCATTAAGTTTGTCCCTGGCTTTAGGTTGTAGTCAGTAATTGTTATACTTCCCACATCAGATCATTGCAGACTACATTACTTATATTAATTATTATACATATTTCAGTTACTATACATGTTTTGTGCGTGTTTTGTGGAAGCATCAATGCATTGTTTTTTATCATAATTTTTAACTAATAGTTATTTTAACCTGTTAGGTTGTTAGTAACTGATTGCAATGACAAATTGTTCTCTGTGTTTCAGAATGTGTCAAGTCTTTCCACGGGGACAAAGAAATAGAAGTTCACCAAAAACCAAAGTCCAGTCACCAAAACATCACCAGAAGCAGAATGTATATGTCAAATTGAAATGTTTCTGCCAAATGTCAACACCAAACTAAAAATAAATAAAATATAAAAAATAAACAAAGAAACTGAATTGTAGAAATACTTTGAAAGAAAATTAAAGATGGAATTCTACATGTTTGTGATATTACTGATCAATTTTAGAAAACTTTTACATCACTGTTAACTCACAACAGAATGAGTTTAACACAATGATATGACAGAGGTCTCACATGTTGAGCTTACAATATAAACATGCAGTGAGTGCACTGTGACCTCACATTGTGACCACATCATGAGTATTCTGTGAGCTCACAGTTTGAGCACACAGTAAGTGTGCTGTGACCATATTTTGAGAACACAGTGAGTGTACTGTGAGCTCACAGTGGCCATAGTATAAGCTCACAGTGAGTGTGCAGTGACCTCACATTATGAACATAGTATGAGCACACAGTGAGTGTGATGTGAGCTCACACTGACCACAGTATGAGCACACAGTGAGTGTGCAGTGACCTCACACTGACCATAGTATGAGCACACAGTGAGTGTGCAGTGACCTCACACTGACCACAGTATGAGCACACAGTGAGTGTGCAGTGAGCTCACACTGACCACAGTATGAGCACACAGTGAGTGTGCAGTGACCTCACACTGACCACAGTATGAGCACACAGTGAGTGTGCAGTGACCTCACACTGACCACAGTATGAGCACACAGTGAGTGTGCAGTGAGCTCACACTGACCACAGTATGAGCACACAGTGAGTGTGCAGTGACCTCACACTGACCACAGTATGAGCACACAGTGAGTGTGCAGTGACCTCACACTGACCACAGTATGAGCACACAGTGAGTGTGCAGTGACCTCACATAGTGAACATAGTATGAGTACACAGTGAGTGCGCTGTGTGGTTACACTTTTAGCTCACTGTGACCCACACATTGTGACCACATCATGAGTATTACGTGAGCTCATGGTGACATCATTGTGAGATCAAATTGTTGACTGGGTAGAGAACACATGCTTTCTGAGAACAGTTTGCCTGTTTTCCGTGCTGCGAACAAAACAAAAGATTAAATAAATAAATAAATAAAAATAAAAAGATTTGACACTCAGTATAGGCAGTGCACGTGTAGCCTGCATGCGTGCACGTTCACTTGTGTGTGCAGCGCTGAGAGACCAGAACGAAGATGAGTGCCGAGGAGACTGATCTGGTAGGCAAAAAAACTCTACCTCTGTATGACGATATTTTGGATTTGAGATTAGTGACACTGAGTAGAGACATGTATTGTGCAAGATTCGCAAAATTAAAGTTGCTACATCATGTGGCAATACAACAAATTTATATCAAAACAAAACAAAGCATAATTACAGATGTGTTCGTGAGCCTCACGCCATATTATAAGTCTTAGTTTAGACATAAAGAAATCAAATTGTAGAATGCATGCTCAGCACCGCCGAGCGCTTTCCGTGATAGTTAAAGCCAAACCGAAAGTAAGACTCGCGCGCGCATTGAAAAGCAATTTTAAGAGAGGGACTCCCCAATGCGCGCAAATTAGGCTACATGACATATCTAGGCTGTTATTAGCATGTAAGCTATAATAGGTTGTGTAGTTGTCTTTAGCTCTGTATCATGCTTGAAAAAGTCAGTCTCTATTGGCACTCTGAATATTAAGAGAGTAGCCTACTTTGATTTGGCTGCGTTTATTGTTTGCACTTAATAAGACTAAGAAAGAACTGTGTTGTTTATTTTTTGGTTATTTATACTGTTTTAATTTATGTTCAATTTGTGAAAAGGAGTTCAGTTAAGAGGTCAAATGTTCTAGAAGCTCATAATTCATGAACCCCCATTTTGTGCCCCCAATACCATTTATTATAATCGTAATCGCAATCGCATATCGCAATATTGACCTCAATAATCGCAATATGAAAATTTTCCCAAATCGTGCAGCCCTAATAATAATGTACATAATTGATAACAAATGTAGATAATGTATCTGAAACATAATGGAGTGAGCAGCAGAGGGATCCAAGTTGTCCTTAACATGATAATGCATTATATTAAGGAATTTAAACTAGGGATGGGTCACGTTTTTCGAATATTCAATTAGTTGATTTAATTACAGAATATCTAATAGGTTGTGCGATTATTAAGTTCCCCAACACATCTTCGGTGATGATCTGGTGGTGACGCGCCAGAGGGTGGTGCTGCCAATAAGGCTCCTAAAAGCTGTAAAAGACAACAGAAGAAGAACACATTGTCTCCCGCGCACACTGAATGTACACTCCCGTGTCACACAACAGTTACGGAAACTTTGGAGTGACAATGTCAAATAAGAGTTCTGTCTGGAGCTTCTTTAATAAAATTAGAATTAAGTGCTGTGCAAACTCTGCTGTGCAAGGCTTGCGTATCATCGGTCAACCACTGCAATGCACAACCATGTGAGGGAGAAGCACCCAACAGATTCATCCACAGGTCAGCAGCAATCAGTGGTTAGTTTCATGGTCAGGAAAAATAAGTTGGATGCTAGACGGGCAGAGCAAACAACGTCCCTCATCACGAAGATGATTGCTAAAAATATGCTTCTGATTTATTCCGATCATCCTGATTTAAAATCCTAAATATCAAACATGTTTGATATAAATCGGGGCAGCCCCGATTTGTGTGCGGGCAGATCGGGAGGTGTAAGATTCGATCTGTGAACGCCTCATATTACCAGATATTCTGAGCCGAACATCGGGTCCCGATCGAGGTGCTCGACAAGATTTTTGCTCCGATTCTCGTGAGGGGAAAATCAGGACTAAATCGGGCTAAAAATCCTGTAGTGTGAGCAAGGCTAAGAAAGCTGCACCATCAGTTAGCAAGTGTTGAAATAAATGGCACTAACCACAGATGCATGAACAGCGCTTACAAACGAATCATACATCACGATCACCTGTCATTATATAGTTTATTGGGAAATTCACAGTGCTGTTCTGCAGACCAAAGAATGCCAGAGCAGCATACTGCTGGAAATCTGGCAAATACACTCTCCACTGCTATGGACCAATGAGGACTGAGCGGAAAAATCTCTGCATGCATGTAGAGCTATTTTTTTGATAAGTTGACTAATCTTTCAATTATTTTTAAATTAATCTATTTATTATTTTCTTATCAGTTAAATTCTTTAGTTAAACTAGCAATAAAAAAATAACAGTAACTTCTACTATTAATCTTTTAATATTTTATTCAAACGTTTTCTCATAATTAACACTTTTCAAAAATAACAATAACAACAACTTAGAAAGAAAATAATAACAAGAAAAAAAATACCATGAGAGAAAAGGAAATAATAATAATAACAACAATAACATTAAATAATTAATAAAAAAAGAAAAGAGAAAGAAAAATAACAATAAATAACTAATAAAAATAGTGTAGCCTATAATAATAAAATGCTCAATGAACACAACTCTATGAAGCGATGTTGCCATACTAGCCTTCACCTTCACCTTCTCTAGGGTCTTGTTTTGTGGTAAACATGACAGAAAAACAGTCTTAAGTAGAGATAATGGCAGGCTCGCACAATGGGTGTGACTAAAGGTGCAACGCGCCGAGACATTCCATGCTAATCGACTATTTTCATAATCAACGATGACATCGACGAATCGCTGCAGCTCCACATGTGTGCATGACAATGAGAGCAACATGGTGCTTGCCAACATTGAATTGTTAGAGTGGGACTCTCAGCCTTGTTTTGCACACAGGCTCCAACTGGCTACAAATGACAATTTCAAGCTTCAACACACAAACCGCATCGTTGCATCTGCATCGTCTTGTTTTTCATTTCCATCACAGCACAAGTGCTGAAACAAAAGCAGCAACTGAGCACAAATTAGTACGGTACTGCCGAACTAGGTGGAGCTCTATTCATGACAGGTTCGAGTGCTTACTCGAGCAAAGATCGCCAATATCTGCATTGAACTGGTCATTTGAACTGCTCCTGCTACAGTACAAGTATGTGTGTGTATATATATATATATATATATACACACACACACACATGATGTACCTTAATATTCTTGTGCATTTTGTATAGTATTGAGTGTGCTCTGCCACAACATAATGACATCAAAGACTTTCACTTTGATACTTGTGTATATGCTGTAGTGACAATAAAGAATGTACATTTATTTGGATTAATTGTATTTTCAGTAACACTACTTCTACTGGTTTATAAAAGTCACAATTAATAAAGTTTTTTTTTATGGTAGATGATAATATTAACTAAATAAAATAACAAATATATCAGACATATATGATACTAGTATTCTCTTCAAATTATAACAGTGCAACCTAATTAGACCCTACAATGCAAAATAATCATCAGGAATAAGCAAATATTCTCCAAAAACGGAAATTGCATAATATTTTTAGGATTATATACAGTACTTTAATGTACAATTAAACCTCAATAGAGATATTCATTTTCTGTCGCGTTTAATCGCACTCCTAAAAGCTTATGTCAACAGAGTAGTAGCAGCAGATAAATACAGATAATAAAAACTCCTAACTTTATAACACTAAAATTAAATAGGAAGCCGGCACAACACTGACATCTTCACTTCCAGGTCAAGAAGCTGTCAATCAAAAACTCAGTAGCCAATGAGAGCACACCACTGCTAGCCCCGCCCCCACGAGAGATTTGTGCCAGAATCGCAAACAAAAACTCAAGGAAAGTAAATGAAAACTTCAGAAGCGTAAACAAAATCTTCCGAATCGTAAATGAAAACTCTGGAAACGTATTTGTAAGTACAGATCAGTGAAAGAAAGATGAAAACAGTTTGCAAAACATGCAATGTATTAAAAACTAAGTCAAAGATTTTGCCTGCGATTTATTTTTTTTAAGTTTCAAGAATATTTTATTCAGTTTATATTTTCGTACGTTTCTTGTAAAAATACGTTCATTTTAATTGACACAGAAGTAATTCCATACAACTGCAACTCTGGCGACCCCTTTGTTTGTGCACAGAGGTGTGGTTTACATTACACGTCCTACTAAACTGTAATTAATACGGTGTTCGGCTGGAAACTAGCGACCTCTTCTGGTAGGAGATAGTATTAACTTCATCAACAGAAAGTAATCTTTATGTGACTTGCATTTTAAATGTTTTATAATTGATCATCCGAGATATGATCCAGCGGGCCATATTAAAAGACATTGCGGGCCACCAGTTATCCATCCCTGGACTGTACTGTCTATATTGTAACCTTTTTTTTGCACATAATGTATATCATAGCCTACATAGATAGATCTATTATATTTGTTTTCATAGCCTTCAAAATGCAATTTTTGGTGTGATTTGCATCAGTATATGTCAAAACAAATAAAATCTTACCTAAGCATAGTGAAGATGTAACGAACACTGGCAGCATCTTTACCGCCATTGATACGGGTACCAAACTGACCAAGAGGCTGAAGGATGTTGATATTGTTGCTGCCCACAAAGTTCTGGGCCAAATTCACGATAGTCATCATTAGGGCTTGCTGCAGAAAAGATAACATTTCTTGTCAAAATTCTGTTTAATTTCATAATTATTTCATAATTATTAAGTACATTTGGCCATTTTTAACATTATAATATCCTGAACTTGAAAGGATTAACAGTTTAAAAGCTGCATATGATTTGTTGATGCATCATCTTGTTAACTGATGCATCAAGCAAACCACTGTAAATCACTACAACAGTAAGGACCAAAAATAAATATAAGAATCAAGGCAAAGAAAATTTTGCTACAAACTTCGCCGTGATGGTATGCAGACATCTCAGCCACGGATCCAGCCAGCTGGGCTACCTTGACTTCCCTTTTATCATTCCTCTTCAGACAGGTGAACAACACCTTCCTCTGACCCGGCTTCAGACCTGCATAAAGCAGGTGAAAGCAGACATTAAAGTTCAGAAGCTCAGACAAGCAGCATATCTACATCATTATCACTTCAGTCAAACAAATTAAGTACAGCAAAAACAAACAAACAAACAAAAGGGTATTCATTCAAGGTAAGAGAAACCCAGGGTTCAAAATAACTGAAGATACACACCATCAACAAGCGATGGAATCGAACGCTCATTGTCAGAATTGGAGAAGAGGATGAGTTCTTTATTGATGAAGTCATTGTAGGAGAGATGTCGTGTTGTTGAGCCATATAGATATTGCTGTGATGAGACAACAAGAATGTGCATAATGAAAATTATTAATTTCCTAAAAGTAGTCACTCATACTTGACAGCAAGAGTAATAAAACAGAAATTAAAGTTTAGTTTAAAAGAAATAAAAGTTGGTTAAGACAAACTGAAAGAACTTCAGTCTTGACTAGAGGTTGACTGATAGTTCATTGGCAGAACTATTGGTTATCTGCAAAACGATCTAGATAATAGTGTGCAAGCTAAAGGTGACTGAAAAAGCGGTTCCTAAATCACTGAAGACCACACGGTGGAGGTGTGTGTTTATAGTATATTTGCCAATGGTTTCGAACATGGCTCAGATAATCCTAATCTAAGGACTGGAGCTATCAATTTCATAAACTTTTGATAAGAGCAGTGATGGACATATTTGATACTGAATAGTCACTGTCCTGCAGAGTTTAGAAATGCTTCAGAATTTTTTGAAAATTACAGGTGTGTTAAATGAGAACTAAACTCATTTGTTAGAGTGTGTAATTGATAGCAGTACCTCAGGCAGCCCATGCATCCTCCTCTGCCGTCTGTCCTCCATGAAATTAGTCAGCCACTCTTTCCTGTCATCCGTTTTCTTCTTACTGAAGGCCTGAGCAAAGGTCACACTCAATGTTAACCAATATGTCAAAGTAATATGCAGTTAATATCTGAATAAAGGATAACAAGACCAGTAGTGAACAGCAATGACTAACTAACCAGTGTAATGGCTGCATCATCTTCAGTGCCATTGTACTTAAACAAAATTCGATGTCTCTCCATGTCAGCAAAATATTCCTTTGCTTCTTTGCCTGTACTGGTACCTAAACCTGACAAATGTGCAATAAACATATAATCATGAATGCTGCTTGTTTTTAGATGGAAACTGTTTCAAATAAGTAGTTAACAGAAAACAAACCTTTGTAGTACTTTATGTGCCAAGTTTTATGATTTTCTGTGTGCTTCTTCCATTCTTCAAATTCTGGGATGCTGTAGAATGACACTTCCTGTTTATTCTTGCTGGCCTAAAGAAAAGAAACAAGTATAAAACCTGAAGCAACACTAATAAACAAAACATTTTCTTTATTGGATTATTATCATACTTTTACAATGGGAGTAATGAACTCCTCCAGGAAGGTGTGCTTCAGCAGAGATGGCCAGTTGTGATGGAAGAAGTTAATGAGAAGACCCTTGATGTGAGAGCCATCTTGATCCTGATAATACACATAACATAAATGATGCATACAGTTATAAGGAACATTTCTGCATACTTAACGGATTGAAATGGATGTTCCTTTTCAAAAAATAATAAGTGAAGACCAAATAAAGCGCATAATTGCACCTGATCGGTCATGATCATAATCTTTCCGTAGCGTAAGCTCTTCAGGGACTCTGGGTCATCATAGCTCTTCTGGTACTGGAGACCCACAATTTTAATGATGCTGTTGATTTCTGAGTTCTCCATGATCTACAATCAAAACAGGAATTTCGAACTAATAAAATATAACTAGACAAATGAAAAAAAAAAGACGTTCAGCCCTGTATATTTCAGTACAGTGGGATGAAAAAAATTAAGCTTTTTTTTTTTTTTAAATATCATTAAGTATAAACAGTACTGTCCCATTCTAAAGGGGGAAACATGGAGTTTCCAATAATGTTACGCACACACAGAAGTTCTGCACTGAGTAAAACAGTGATGTACTTTTTTAGAACATGCATGCTGAACCAAAAGGCTTTAACGATAAGAATTTTAAAATCTGGCCAATATTAATCCAGTCATTCTCTGCTCTTATTTTTTATTATGGTTTGTCTCTCCATGTCAGGGTTCCTGGAGCTTACCTGTTTGTGTGAGGCCTCCCTCACATTTAGCATCTTTCCTCTGAGTGGGAACACTCCATATCGATCTCGCCCTATCACTCCTAAACCGGACACAGCCAGGGACTTGGCTGAATCTCCCTCAGTCAGGATCAGAGTGCACTCTGAAGAGTGTTTTCCCCCTACACGACAGAGCGAGAGTTAAGATAAATCAAGCATTTCAAACAGCTTTTCCATATTTAAAGTAGAGAACTTTGAGAATTCATCTGCCACGCAGAAAAAAAAAGAAAAAAGATTTCTGCATGCCAGTTGCTTGTTCAGACCAGAAAGGCTACACAAAAGATGTGGCATAATATTCCATTTGCTTATCAAGACGCTGATTTATTTGTATTTTTTTTTTGCCCGGCTTGGTCGCATTTGCACATTTTTTTTGAGAATGTGCAAGTTAAAATTTGACGTGGTCGCACTTCTGCAAATGCATGGTCTGCGCTGCTCCAAAGCGATTGCTCCATACAGTGCACGTTGCAGAGTGCAAATTGTAGCAGGAGTCAGAATTCACCAATCACGCGAAAAGAGGCGCTTTCAATGCGAGCACTTTGGGTGTATAATCTGGTTTAATATTTGCCATGTCAGCACAAGCGCGAAGGTGAAAACGATGGTGGACGGAGGATTTGGTTTTCAAGCTAAGGTAAAGTAAAAGACCGCTTCTTAAACCAGAGAAGGTGAACATGTTGGTATTGTTGTGGAAAAAATATGCAAGCACTGTCACCAACAGCCAGTTCAGTTTTACTTTTCTTTTTGTTTTAATTTTGAAAAGCATGTTATCTTTGCTATTTACCTCATGTTATGGAGGCTTTCTTTTACTTTTTTTATTTGATTCCAAGCGTTTTCTAAACGTTCTGTAATTTCTTAGTCTGTATATTTAATACAGCATGTCATGTATGCAATCCCTTGTCGTATTCGTTTCTGTTAATAAACCTTATGTAAGATAGTTTGTCATTGTTATATTGTTGTTGTCTTTAGTTTAAAAATAACAACAATGAATCCATCTTTTGTTTTAGTCTTTAAAAGTGAAAGGTGTATAGATGTAAGCAAAACAGACAATTATCTTTTCTTGTAAACACGAAAACAAGATCGCAAATTCGAAAGCGCAAACATCCAAAGCCCGGTTTATAACATGCAAAAGAGGAACTCCAATTCACAAAATTCAAATTGCAAATAATACTACTGATGAAAAAAAAAAGAGTTGGATGTTAACCACTTTCGTTACCATACAACTACAAATGATGAAAAGTTCATGTCATGACCAAATTATGTGCTCCTGCAACCAACTGAGAAAGTTAGTCGCAAAAGAATGACCAGTGGGTAGAATGAGTCTAGAGCGTTGACCCTAGAGTGTTGAAAAATCCAACCGAAAAATCTTTTGCCCATGCTTTTCCATCTGTATTTATTGTGTGCCTTATGAAAAGAAATCACTTCATAAAATATACTGAGATATAAATTGTATATTTCCATTCAGCCTAAAACAAAATACAGATCTTATTTTTAGTCCATAACACCCACCCTAATGAGCAGAGCATGATCTTTGAGGTCTGCTGATACAGTTGTGACAGCCAAAGAGAGCAAAGTGGTTTATCTTACATGGACTTACCAGCATCATTGGCGTCATCTAGTTTGGGGATCCCTTTAATCTTGCTGTGTTTGACAGAGGAGCATTTCTTGTTCAGCTGTGTCTGGGCCTTAAACTTCACCCAGTTAAGAATGCTCTCCACAATACCACAGTTTGTAGCCTACGATAGAACAAATCAGACATCAACACAATTTCACACATATTAAGGTCAGCATTAGATCAGAACTGACATAATTTACTTGTTACTAGTGCTGAACGATTTTGGAAAATAATCACGATTAATCGCATCCATAATAAAAGTTTATGTTTACATACTATATGTGTGTTTACTTTGTATATTTATTATGTACAAATAAAAACACACACATACATGTATATATTAAAACAAATTATTTATATGTATATATATGTATACCTGTATACAATTTAGATTATAAATAAATATAAATATTTATTATATAAATCTAAAATATTTTTCCTTAATATATACATGCATGTGTGTATATTTATATATACATAATAAATATACACAGTACACAAATATATAGTATGTAAACATAAACTTTTATTTTGGATGCGATTAATCGTGATTAATCGTTTGACAGCACTAATATATATATATATATATATATAATGGAATGGAAAGATCTGTAATTTTCATCGTAGTTACACCTCAACTGTGAGAGACAGAATCTAAAAAAAAATCCAGAAAATCACATTGTATGATTTTAAAATAATTAATTTCCATTTCATTGCATGAAATAAGTATTTGATCACCTACCAACCAGCAAGAATTCTGGCTCTCACAGACCTGTTAGTTTGTCTTTAAGAAGCCCTCCTATCCTCCACTCATTACCTGTATTAATTGTACCTGTTTGAAGTCATTACCTGTATAAATGACTTCAGGAGGACTGTGTATTGAGGGGAGGATGGATGGGGCCATGTATTGTGAGATTTTGGGCAACAACATCCTTCCCTCAGTAAGAGCACTGAGGTGTGTCGTGGCTGGGTCCAGCATGACAATGACCCCAAACACACAGCCAGGGCAACTAAGGAGTGGCTCCGTAAGAAGCATTTCAAGGTTCTGGAGTGGCCTAGCCAGTCTCCAGACCTGAAATCAATATAAAATATATGGAGGGAGCTGAAACTCTGTGTTGCCCAGCGACAGCCCCAAAACCTAAAAGATCTGGAGAAGACCTGTATGGAGGAGTGGGCCAAAATCCCTGCTGCAGTGTGTGCAAACCTGGTCAAGAACTACAGGAAACATCTGACCTCTGTAATTGTAAACAAAGGTTTCTGTACCAAATATTAAGTTCTATTTTTCTATTGTATCAAATACTTATTTCATGCAATAAAATGGAAATTAATTATTTAAAAATCATGTTATTTTTCTGGATTTTTTTTTAGATTCTGTCTCTCACAGTTGAGGTGTACCTACAATGAAAATTACAGATCTCTCCATTCTTTGTAAATTCTCTTTCACTTGCCCTTCAACAAAATCCACTTATCCCGGACAAGCGTTAATGTCGAGCCCTGCACTGTACAGTTTTCACTGTATAATTTACTTATTAAAGCTAATGTATTCAGATTAAGATCTGTGAGGGATTTTCTCTGGTGTGCTATTTATACACAGAAATAGATTTTGGTGTGCATGTGATGCGCACGTTTGGCGTGCATATAATACTCAATTTTCCCGTGCATATGATACACAATTTTTTTAATTTATATGATACAGTTTTGACGTGCATATGATATGCAGTTTTGGCGTAAATATAATATGCACCTACCTTACATCCCTAATCCTAACCATTGCGAATCATATGCACGGCAAAGTCAATTTCTATGTATAAACAGTATGGTAAATAGAAACACAAACTCGTGGAATTGATACACTCTTTAATGAGATCATGTTGACACATTGGATTTTCTCACAGCTGTTCACGTTCAAGACATAAACTGCTTTTAAGTAAATACTCTTCAAGCCGGCCACTTTGGCATATTCGTCTGTGTGTGTGTGTGTGTGTGTGTGTGTGTGTGTGTGTGTGTGTGTTTGTGTATCTGATCGTTTGGACGCACACCCCAAGCGCAAAGTGTAATTTGCTTGTCTGTTTTGGAGCGTAGCATGGGGAACAGCATCTTTTGCATGGATTATTGTGATTCAACGTTTTATCAAATATGTCCCGCAATTTAGCTACAGTAAAGACTACATTTTGAAACAATCACTGTGCTGATTCTGATGTTGAGTTTGGGTTTTAGGGAGCAACAAATGTGCACAGCTGTCAAGGTATTCTATATGAATAAAATACATTGTCACATTTTAATTGAAAGGATTGTTGCCGCTTTCTTTACACACCAGTGCATTTAACAAATTTACATACATCAGTGTGCATTTAACAAATGTCTTTTTTGTTAGTTAATGACTGATATTTAAATGACTGAAACAATTTTTATTTGGTTGAAAACACTAAATATAGACTAAAAATACTGAGCGTGTCTATCTGGCACAGCGCCAGACAAGGCGCAAAAGCACATTTGAATTTAAAAAGTTTTACTGTTACAATAAGTGCTTCACTTAATATAAGATGTGAATGTGTCAGAATCAAGACAAGAGATTATTACACACTTACAGCTCTGATGAATTTCTCAGAGAGAACACATTTGGAGCCAAAGCTTTTGGTCTGTAGAGTCATGTTCTCCTTGGTCTGGGAATCAAAGGTTGGGTTCTCGATCAGGGCATTCACAAATACCCACAGATGGTTTTTAACCTGTAATTAAAAAAGATTCTCTTAGATCTGTTAAGAGAAGAAAGAACCAAATATTCAAGTGACTGAATGTATAGTTTATCACAGGAGCGTGCTGAACTGTAAATACACACCTGGAATGGTTTCACAGTGACTCCAGCTTTGTTCTTCTTCTTCACCACTTCAATCAGTTTGCCCACAATTTGGTCCACAACATAGTCAACATGTCTTCCTCCCTAAATGATCAAACAGCAGAGTATCACATGACTTTAAAAGAAGCATCTAACACTAGAGCAGTGATCAGAAACCACAAGTACAGCAGAAGTGCATAGCATGCCATTTGATGAAAAGCTGCACCTTTAAATTCAACCCCTGTAAAGCAACACTGTCATCCCCAGTTTCAGTAAGAACACTGTTTTACAAACCTTGGTGGTGGCAATGCTGTTGACAAAGCTGATTTGCTGGAAGCCCTTCTCACTCATTGTAAGACACACTTCCCAGCGCTCATTCACCGCCTCATTCACCACCTTCAGAGCAACGCCCGTCTCGTCCAGTTTGTCCTTCACATACAGATCCACATAACTGCGGAAACCATTCACCTGCAGCACAAAACACAAAAACAGATGCTCATAAGGGAGGCTGTCTAAATACCTAATGTCTATTAGCTTTAATGAAAAATCTCATCACATTGATGCATACTTGTCAACATTTGGGTTCCAAAACCTGGGAGACGGGTATCGCAATAGGGATGAATCGTATCGCATTGCATCGGTAGCTGCTTCATATGTATCTTATATATGTATCGTTGGCCTCAGTTATGGAAATGTATACAGTGCTTCCCACACAAAGACTTTACCTGGGCAAGCAGCCCAGGTATATTAATGGCCCCCAGGTATATTTGGTGACACCTTTTTGGACTATTATTATCCTCTTACCTTTTTTTATCACCGCCCGAGATACTAAAACTATCCACGATCAATTAACTAGTGGAAAATCTCCACTCACTTCACTTATTTCGTAGGCACCACAGACAATACACCGTCCGTCACAAATATCCACCGTCCGCTGCCATCAGCTCCCACGTCTCACAGGTGAGCATGACATTAGCACAATATTTAGCAACTTTCCGACACTTTTACCAGCTTTTTCCCATAACAGGTACATACTGACAAACCTAGCGACTTTTTTGTACAACCTAGCTATTGCGATCGCTAGGTCTCACTTTCCAGGTACAGTATCGCCTCTCTACTTCTATTCTGTGCAGTGAATGGCGGAGAATAGCGATTTCGGTTGGCCGTAAAGCGGCTCTTAGACCAAATGCGGCAAGCACTGCGCTATGAAACCCATTCATTTCAATTAGTTGCTGCGTCGACCAAACCCATGCAGCAGAGCCGAGCACGCCACGCTGCGCTCTGAAGGGCTGTGCTGAACCCCGCGGCCAGTGCAGCGCTTTCCGTGTTCGGCGTGAAAGCCGCTTTAAGTAGCAGACTCGTCAATAAATTATATACAAAGCAGCGTTTCCAAGCGCCTGTCAAATACTTACTCTTTGGACTTTTAAATATGAATATAATTTGTCTGTTAATATGCTTATAGTTTGATACTCAGACACAGACGAATGAAACAAAACATTAATCTAGCCAAAACCACAGCATATAGTGGCTTTTGAGTGTAAGTCAAATGTATATTGATTTTATAAGATGATATTGCGATTATAAATCAGGTTTTAAGGAGTATAGTGTCAGTGATTCCTGGTTGACCTGCATTTATAATGGGTTGTGCTTACTATTTATACTTGCTTTATGTATGACAACAGAAAAACATGCTTTATTGGGCATTCAGTTGTATTCCAGTATCTGACAGTTCATAGAGTAGAACTGATGCCTAAACTCGTCTGAATGCAAACTTGACGTGATGACGTCATAGATATGCAAATTAATATGTGACGTCACCTGCCGCCACAAGTATCACAAAATCCTGTGGGAAAAACTGGCATATCTCACTTAATGTCTATATCGGAGACAAGTGGTGTGTCTCTACAAAATACAGTAGAACCCATTATAATCAGTGATGCTGTCTACACTGGACATGGCACGACACGACAAATCCCAGACAGTAAACTGCTGCCTTGTTCTATTTATGATGTACTATGTGAAATACGGGAGACTCCCAGGAAAATTTTGACAGGTATGCATTGATATCAAGAAAGCACATAAGCTTTTTTTTACATATTGAAATGACAAGTGACTTACAGATAACTTCTTTCCGTTGAGCATGACTTTAACGCCCCTACATGAGCCAGCCACATCATATGCCCTGCGTGTCAGCAGAGCCACAATGTCCTTGTCCAGTTTCTCCATCTTGAATTTGGCCAGATCAGGCTGGAACGTGACACATGTGTAGTCTTCACCATCAAAGTACTTGATCTTCGCTTCACTGGTCTTTCCCATGTTGTCCTGCCATGTCTTTGGAAGAATTGGAACGAGAAAAACTTTAAGTAAGTGTGTAAGACATCAAAAAAGCTCCTGTTTTATGACAACCAATACAGACTTCCTGTATTCCAAATTCGTCTGTACCTGTTTGAAGCTCCGTTTGTACTCCTTGCAGGCAGTCTCCACTGTAAACTTTGTGCTGAATATGTTACACAATTTTGCGCCATATCCATTCCTACCACCTGAAGAACAACAGATTAATAATAATTTGTTACATTTATATAGCGCTTTACATAGAAGGTAGGGAATCTCCTCAACTACCACCAATGTGCAGCATCCATTTGGATGATGCAACGACAGCCATATTGCGCCGGAACGCACACCACACACCAGCTAATTGGTAGAGAGGAGAATGAGTGAAGAAGCCAATCAGTTTATGGGGATGATTAGGAGGACAGAGGCCAATGGGAAAATTTTGCCAGGACGCCAGGGTTACACCCCTAGTCTTTTTTGAAGGACATCCTGGGATTTTTAATGACCACAGAAAGTCAGGACCTCTCATCCAAAGAACAGGGCTTTTTTTGACAGCATAGTGTCCCCATCACTATACTGGGGTGTTAGGACCCACAGAGACCACAGGGTAAGCATCCCGTGCTGGTCTCACTAACACCTCTTCCAGCAGCAACCTAGTTTTCCCAGGAGGTCTCCCACCAAGGTACTCAGGCCAGGCTCAACCCTGCTTAGCTTCAATGGGCAAACAATCTTGGGCTACAGGGTGATATGGCAGCAGACTGAAAAGTTTAATTCAGTTGAACACTAATTCTTAATAAACAGCACAAATGCATCTAAAATGCATACTTTCTAAGGCTACCAAAAGAACATTGCAATAGTCTAGCCTGAACAGAATAAGAGCTTAAACAAGGAGTTGTGAAGCATGTTCTGAAAGAAAGGTCCGTCAGCTGATCATCAATCTCAACTCCAAGGTTTCTGTGGGTGGGTAATAGTGACTGAATGTGATTCAAAGGAGCTGTTGATATCCGAAGATGGTAAAGAATTTAATTTCTAATCATTAGAAATAAGCAGACTAGTACCACCTCTTCCAGTCAGACAGGTAGTGTGGGAAAATGAGAAATTACTGGAGAGTGCTGCAGGTGTAGTGGTATCCTCTGGTTTCATCCAGGACTCTGTCAGGGCTGTGAGGTTTAGCCTTAAATGACTAGTAATAGGTTTAACGAAATCTGCTTTGTTTACTGCAGACTGGCAATTCCAGAGACCAACAGAAAAAAAGTAAAGGCAGAAGATGTGCAGGTTGTTGGGATCTGTCTACAATGTGTGATACATGGTTTGCGAGTGGTAATAATAGTAGGAATTTGGAAACATAGTAAAAATCTGTCATAAAACTCTGGAACCAAAGTGAAACAAGTTGTAGAAAAGAGGACGAGTAAAACTGATACTTATGTCCTTTGTCTGTGTCCTTGCTCAGTAGAGTGGCACAGGTAGAGTTCCTGGTCTTGACACTGTTCGGTCTTCACACGAGGGCTGCCGCGAAGGCTGCTGCGGTATACTACCCCTTATTTATACCCATCTGACAAAACTGTATATGAATTCAGCTGGACAAGCTGCAAACGCATGACACTGACAGGTTTCCCTACAAAGATCACCCCATTCTGTCGTTTGAAAAGACTGTGGGACACAAGCAGAACAGAGCCCATCTCTTGTCTAATAAGAAAACTCTAATAAATAAGTTTTCTCCAAATATTCCAAAGCAACTGTTTGTAAATTGTCAGAAAAGCTAATTATATCACCGCACCAGCAACAAATTTATATTGGATACTGCATTGCCAGGAAAAATGAAAATTAATTAACAGTGCGTGTGAAATGTGTTGTACTATGAAGCAGAGTCCTGCACGCGGGCGGGTACCCGCGGGTACCCGACGGGTGAACCGCAAAAATGGATGTAACAGGTGGAATAATATTGACGTGTCGGGTGCGGTGCGGGTGCGGGTCGGACTGGAGACAGGCACGGGCGGGTTGCGGGTACAATTATAACCAAGGCTATTTCGACTTAATCCGGTACACGCTGATAGGCAGCTCCTTTCAAATGGTCCAGTGCTTGTGTTCGCGCTCTGTCTGAAGACCGGGCTTCTACAGCGGGATTTGCAAACACTGAGCACTGTAGCCAATCGACAGCTGTATTGACATTGATTGACAGCTGTAGGTCTAGTGATTATATTAAAGGGAGTGCTCTTTGCTCGCGTTCTGTATTTAATCTATAGATTACTATGTTTTTATGCAGAATAAAGTTTACTGTTTTTTATATAGGCTATATATAATTTATGACGGAAAAGTTCATATTTGACTATATTTTTAATCTAACCCTTTTAGTTTAAAATAGATCACATGTAAGCACGTATATTGTAGCCTATAATTGCGCGCGCTCTCTCTCTCTTTCTCTATTTCTCGACTCCGCCGCCAGTTCTACATATTTTTATGCAGCCTAGTAAAGTTGATTGTTTTTATTTTTTTATTTTTTATTTTTTTATGAAGGAAAAGCTCATATTTGGCTTCTTAAGCCATTTATACCTGTTTACAATAGATGTTCACATGTACGCAATAGTTTTATATTGTTTACACGTTGGATGTTGCTTTCTCTCTCTCTTGTTGGGTTGCGTGTGTTCATTTTAAACGCATAAACGCATTAACTCAGAATGAGTTGTGCTTGTTACATTAAAAAATAAAGGTGTTTTTTCTGCCTCATGTCATTCGGAGATTTAATGCGGGTGCGGTTCGGGTCGCGGTTTTAAGGTCAAACGGGTCGGGTCGGGTTCGGATTTAAGTTAGTGTTGCTGTCGGATAACGGGTCGGGTATTCTGTTAACTACTGCGGGTGCGGGGCGGGTGCGGGTTTATCAAACAGGACCCGTGCAGGACTCTGCTATGAAGCCCCACACATGGTGTTCAAAAAACAGATTTTAGAAAAACAAGAAGAATTTCCTCCTACAACTAGTTAATTTGTTCATTCAAATTAATTTGTGGCCACATTTCACTAATTCTTTACCTTGTTAAATTAAAATGCATTTGTACAATGTGGCCATGATTTAACTAAAATGAGAAAATCATTTCTTAATTTGTGGCCTCGATATCTTTCCCCCACATCATGCTCAGGGCTCCGTACAAATAAACTTGACTGGCTTAACTTGTCTAACCAGCACAAACATACTAAATGCGAATAACAAAACAACCAACCATGTGGTGTCACAGGTTACAGTACTGCAAGATGTTGTGTTTGATTAGAGTGGAAATCCATTTACTAAATGATGAATTAAGCTGACTGCTTCAAATCCATGTGGTGGACAGGCAGGGTAAAAATATAGCATAGTCTCTTGTAGCTTTTTGCTTAATCACGGTTAGGAGTGTCTAACTGTGCAGTAAATGCATCTTGTAGTAAGTAGTAAAGTTAACGTTTAAACCGATAAATAAAATGGATAAAATCTGAAAGATGAGATTTCTGATGGGAAAAAAAAGAAAGTTTTTTGCAATTATTAGATGGGAGGCACTCTATATAATGCCTAGTGAACTACTCCTGCATCATCTGAAACAGCATAGACCAGGGTTCCTCAATAGGCGGCCCGCGGGCCACATCCGGCCCGTGAGGGAAAATTATTTGGCCCGCGCTATTTCAAATACTGTGGCATGAAAATTCAGGCTTTTAAGGGCTTTCACACCAAACGCATAAAGCACTGCGCTATGAAATCTATTCAATTGGCTTGGCTTGCGACTCGCGAGGACGGTTTGGTGCTGCGTCGACTTTTAAGCGCACGACCAGCGGAGCGCTCCACTGGCACGCAAGCCGCGGTCAAAGTTTAAAAAAGCGGAACTTTTGCCGCTGCGCTCTGAAGGGCTGCACTGAACCCCGCGGCCAGCGCAGCACTTTCCGCGTTCGGTGTGTAAGCCGCTTCACACTCACACTAACCAGACGCGATGCAACAACGCAATGCGACAGAATCATTTAAATATCACAGCCATTCAAATGCGAGAAGCACACTGTACGAAATGGACAAGTTTGTAATCTAATGAATAAATATTAAACCTATTTAAATAGCTATTTAAATATTTAACATTATTAAAACTACATACTGAGTGACTGATACCTTCTTTGTCATGGAAAACACTTGTTGGTCTGCATTAAGTTCACAGTTTTAATGTTTGTTTTATTTCATTTTTAGATCTGATGTAATCTGTTGTTGCTTTCAGTATGGTTATAAATGTCACGCAATATGATATTCAAACTCACATTAGACTATTTTAACAATGAATAAAGCATGTAATCAATACCTGGGATTATCACTGTCATAGTTTGCATGTTGTTCCAGCCGCGACGTCGCAGAAATTGAAACCATTTCGAAAAATAAAATCCGCTTGTCACTGCGGGCATGGTTAGGACAAAACTACATGGAAAAGATACCTTTTATTGTGTCATGTCTGGTTGGGACACAGTGACCCACAGTTTGATCCCCCAAAAATCTAAAAATATTAATGCTGATAGATCTAAAAATTAAATTTGCAATTAGGGAAAGTGCAGACCCAGTGTGAGCAGGAACAGTTGACATGGAAATCCAGATTTTCTGTTTGTTCCTTTGTTTTTAATATTCAACCGGGAAAGTTATTTAGTTTTCTGTATCTGAATACAGAAATGTTCATAATTGTTTTGAATAAAACAGACTTCTGTGAAAAAAAAAAACCCTTATAATTATATAAGAATATTTATCTTCTGACTCTTTTAACAAAAAAAACAACAACAATAAAAACAAAAACAGCAGCAACAACAAGAGCAAACATTTTGGTCATAACATGGTTGGTGGCCCTCAGCTTGGTATTGTTGGCAGAATTTGGCCCTCTGTGAAAACTAATTGAGGAACCCTGGCAAAGACCAAAGCATGTGTTCTTATCTCTGGCCCTCGAGGTCTACTTTCCTGCAGAGTTTAGCTTCAGCCCCAGTCAAACACATCTGAACAAGCTCATCAAGGTCTTCAGTATCACTAGAAAGCTGCAGGCAAGTGAGTTTGTTTAGGCTTAGAGCGAAAACTCTGCAGGAAAGTGGACCTCAAGGGCCAGAGTTGAGAACCCCTGAACTAAAATGTTGATCTTGGGATTTAAGTTCAATATTGATTTATTCAAATTAAGATATATAAAACTATGCGTTTAATATGCGTGGTTAGTATGTTTTGGGAAAAAGAGTATGTGCAATGTTACACCCCGTTCCCTTTTACTGTTTTTAGTCGTCATAGTTAAGTAAACTTCGAGACATACATTTGTACATGTACATACATTTAAAAAACAAAACTGAAATATAAAAAACTTTCAAGAATTTCAAGAATACGTCAATACAGTCTGGTGAAAAGGGCCCATTTTGTACTGACTCATGCTGACGAATAGGTCATAGTGCATTTTTCTGTCTCAATATGTTGTCTGCACAGCGTGAGCCACAACTGCACAAATCAAGATTTAACAAGGCTTAAAAGGCCAATTTAAGGCATAAACACCAATATTCAATATTCTTGGTTCGCTAGCACACCAAGTATTACACACTATTTTTTAACTATGAAAGGCAGAAATCGTGATCGCATAAAATACGATTTATTGTGCAACACTCAATACGCTAAAGTGCTAGCCGATTTTGTGATTCAGACAAGAAGTTCAATAATGAGCAAAACACTAACTTCGTCACAGAGAAGTTCTGAAGATGCACCATAGCATAATTACAGTAATTACAGTTACCTGTGACTTTCTTCTCAGTGTCATCATAGTTGCTAGAGGTGAGGAGATGTCCAAAGATCAGCGCAGGCACAAATATTTTCTCATCTTTGTGTTCTACCACAGGAATTCCCTTCCCATTATTCCACACAGACACAATGTTGGACTCTCTATTAGAACAGAGAAAACAGGTTAGGACATTACAACCCAAAGAGACAAAAGATGTAAGAAGGAGTTAAAAAAAGTAATTAAGTATAATATATGCCATACTGTTTTTATTATAATTTAAGTACTATTATTAAAAAGTAATAAAAGTATTGGTTTTGCAATTGATTATTATCTTTTTATTATTATATTTCTGTATTATTTAAAGGTGCTATAGAATGGTGAACTGTATTTACCTTGGCAAGGTTGAAAAATAACAGTTCTGTACAAGAAAATGACATACCGTGAGCCTTAAACACCATTGTTTCCTCCTTTTTATATAAATCTTGTGTTTGCAAAAGACTACTGAAAAGAGGCCAATCCAGCCAACACCGACTATGACGTAATAGGCAGGATCATTAATAGTTACGCCCCCAACATTTGCATAGCCAAATCATCAGAAGTTAGCAAACAGGACAATAGCAAAAAACGGCAGATCACGGAAATAAATGTTATGTTCCAGGCTGTGCAGGGGGTGTGATGTTCAGGGATGGGTTAGTGTCTATATTCAGAAAGGCACGGAAAACAAATAATATGTTCTAACAAAATAACAGGAGCCACTAAAGGGACATGGTTAGCTGTCAACCTTCAGTAACGTAGCCTGTTACATTACAGTACATAAGATTCCATATACCATATAAACCGAGTAAGGAGATATGATTGAGGATGATGACATGATTTACAGATCCTAAGCACCGCTGACAGGAATGTATGGTAAGTACTGCTGCTGTAGTATACAAAAAGCATGAGCAATCGCAAATCTCCAAAGTGAAAGTGACTGTGCATTCAAAAGCAGTTTCAATGCCCCATGTATTAATAGCGGTACCCTGATGCCCGCAATTTTTATATAGTATAATAACCCAACGATATAACTGCTAGAGAAAGTATTGAAATATATATTTGCCTTCCTGCTGTGAAGCTACTAAAATGAGCTGCACTGTGGCACAGCCAATCAAGAGTACAGCTCCACGTTATTATTCATGACCCTTCCAAATAAGATAATAACAGACCATTTCATTCTAGGGACAAATCCTAGGGTTGTAAATGCACATGTAAAACCATTTTTGGATCATTTTTGCCCTTACCTTATCTTCTATGTAGATATCAGAGAACAATTTAAAATATTGTACAAATGCATTCTATGGCACCTTTAATTATTATTCTGATTATTCAGTATCTTGATTGAATGCTACTGTTAAATAGACCTACTGTAACTGAAAAACTTAAAGTGCTGTTGATTTCATGATTTTTTTTTTAATAACGAAGATAAAATAACAAAAATAACTGTATTGTGAAATACATTGCTATAATGAAATAAAATTACTCTAATGATTTTTATCATATCACTGACCCCAACAGTACACTACAAATACACTATATTCAAAGAATTGGAGAACAAAAAGCATGGTGATGCATCATTATTGAACTATGAGGCAAGTGAAGATTAAATCTACTAAATTCAAAAAAATTATTCTGTGAGGGTTATGTTGGGTTAGGGATAGAAAATATGATTAGCTCAGTACAAAAACCATTACGCCCATGAAGCGTCCCTGTAAACCACATATGAAGGTGTGTGTGTGTGTATGTGTGTGGTTATGGATGTGAAGTGAAATAAGCAGCCATGGGTGTTTATTAGATCATTACACCCACTGCCAACTCTCCCAACAACCACATCAACTTCTTGCCACTGCAGTACTGTAAACTGTCAGCACCAACATTTATTTGATATAAGAGCATTTAGAGTCTTTACTCAGCAGATGTGAACGAGCATTTTAAAGTGACACTCACGGGTCAATGGTGATTTTGATGGTGGTCATGTTCTTGTCCCTCTGTTTGTTATCGGCTGCATTGACTGATGGGAAAGAAAATCTGATGTTAGAGCATGAAATTTAGATATTTATTATCATTTTTGGAAAATAGCAGATTTACCTATAAAATTACAATCATAATAGTGATGACTTCTATATTAATACTGCTAGTGATAGTACTAATAAGAACATTAATGCATTTCATAATTACATGAAAATAACTGTTTTGCTGCAAAATGTCAACATTAACTGCAAAAAAATTCACAATTCTTCAGAATGTTTTAATGTCACTACAGCAAATACAGTAATATTTAAAAATTATTTATTTATATATTTATGTAAAATGATTTACATTTTACACACTGTTTTAACTTATTTATAATACTTAGTAAAGCAATGTTTACTTTTATTTGAAAACAATTTGCGCTATAATATGGGGCATATTTGAATATCTTTCTGTACAACTGTTCTTTTTGAAATGCTACAAATATAAGTTTACAATTACAAAGTAAAATAAAAGACTAAGCAATTGTTTTTAATTGTTATTATTTTATTTATTTATTTATTTATTTTGCCAAAGTATGTCAAAATCACTGAATGGAAGATAACAGTATTCTTACCAAGGATCTCATCAAAGATTTTATATAATCCAGGGACGAACGTGATCTCCCTCAAGTTCATTCCGATTTCTTCATCAAAAACCCACATTTGCTATAAAACATACAGTCACTTGAGTATTATGTAAAGAAATTAAAATCACATGATGGAATTGAAACAGTGAGAATTTGAAGGAGTCAGACTTCAATCAGTTTACAAAAATTACTTCAACATTGACTCTACTACACATCATACATTTCAACTCATTTCTGTCTTAAAATGATTTTTGCATTAAAAGGCCGGATTTACATTTTTAGTCAGTCCAAATTTGAGCCCTATAATCTTGATATCCTGATAAAACATTCTCTCTCACCTGAGTGACGGGTTCCACCGAGCCGATGTAGGTGTCTGGACGGAGAAGGATGTGCTCGAGTTGGGTCTTCTTCTGATAGATCCTCTCCACTGACATCTTCTTCGAGCTCTCTTTCTTGACTGCCTCACTCTTCCCTGCATCTCCCCGGCCGTTCACTTCCTCTTTTTTCGCACCATTGTTCTTGTCAAAGAGGGTCTGTTATTAGATACATCCATGCAACTTTGTTAAACTTGTCTGCGGCTATCAAATCAACCTTTAATGTTATAATTATTTTACAGAAACAGAAGGTGACTGAAATATGGTGAATCATCTAGATGTCCTGAATTTACAACTGCTTTACAACCGTTCTGGATATATGATGTGAAAATGGATACTCTCTGTAAATCCTATAAATGTGTCTGTATAATGTGTCTTTCTGTCTGTATAAGTTTGCTAAACTCACTCCACAAACTGTGTAAGGTCAGGTTTTGAGCTCTCTGAACTGTTATTTCCTAGATTACACTGAATTAATTTGTCAGAAATGTCAGTTACTTTCCAATGCAATGACCTCAAATGGCACCACACACTAGACTCACTCGTTTGTTAATTTAAGTGTAAATCTAACACTTATATTACAAAAATATTAGCTTCATAAAATCAGACAAACAAACAAGTGAAACTAGCAAATCCAGTAACTAATGCGTAACAAAGCATTAGTACTGGTCTGGGATCAGTTCTCGTTATTAAGACATGTCTCGCCATGGGCTGCTCTTTTGTTGTGGCTTTGTGAGTGGTTTTAAATACAGATCAAACTCAAATAAACCGGTGTCCCAGTTTAAGCTCACTGGACATTATCTTGGGCTTCTGGTTGTAATAACCAGAAAGACGAAATAGTTGAAATCAGTGGAAAGAGTCATTCCCAGCTGATAAGAATCAAAACAAAAGAACTTTCCTCTGCATCACCATGAAGAACTTAACAAAACATCAGCATCATCTTCATACACAAAATAATGATTACATGTAGTATTTAAAATAGATGTTACGCAAATGGATATATTTTACACTAAATGAATAATAAAGAGGTGCAGAGGAGTCTGTGGGCTCATTCATGTTTAGATAAATTAAGCTAAAAGGCTAAAGCACATGTATGCAGACACAAAGTGGTGATAATACGTAATTTGCCATGTCTTTGCGTAATAATACATGAATTACTACGTTAGTAATTACATACGACTTACCACCCAGGTTAAGCCCCCGCTTCCCGCTGCACCGTTAGACATTTTCTATTGTTTGTGCCCAGAAAAACGATCAGGAACTGTCCATATGTGATCTGCAAACGCTTCAAACGCCGGGCACCATCCGGACTGGGTTCCTGTGGTTTCTGTTTCTTTAGTTTATTTACTGCTGTAATGAAGGTAAGTTTCTACAGGTTCGTCTCATAAAGGAAGTGTGTCCGCTTCTACGTGACTGTTCCTCGGCTATTGTTAAAATCGACCACCGGCGCCTGCTCAAGGCCTAGGACTCTAACTATGAGTTTAACTAGATCCTAAATATTAAAAGATGTTAAAAGGTACGTAATTACAAGATAATAAAGACTAAATAAGTTAACAAATTGTTTAAACATATAAACTTGTTTTTCGTGTGCTAAGTAGGAATATCGCCACACAAAAACGATTTTCATTCAATAACAAACAGCCGCGGCGTCCATCCGGCTACACCATCCGCATGGCGACATGCCCCCATAGCTCCACCCGACCAATCAGATGCCAAAGAATCTGAGACGCCGGCATTTCAACCAATAGCATTATGGTGCCGCGTCACGCACTAAACATTTTCGGAATATACTTGTAAGGCATTATTACTTTGTATTCATTCATTTATATGTTTATTCATGTGATTACTTGTTTTTCTCTTATCTGTTGTTATCAAAGGGCTTTTTTTTCATTTAAGGTGTAATTTATTTTTCTTTCCCCTGGCTGTTATCTGTGTTCGTTCTTATATTTCTTGTTGTTGTGTTATTTTGTATTTACATAGGCTATGTTATAGCATTGGTTAATTAATAAAAAAGACTTGTACGGTTATTGCAATTTTAATACAAACTTTAAATGTACACAACAAATGTCGCCCTAACATTAGCTCCTTTAAACTAGTTACCTGCTATAAAAATGCAGAGGCCATTCAAAAGCTCTTAAGTCTACACAGACTTAATTTGTTAAACTAGGTGGGGGGTGGGTTACCAATCTGCCTTCTACTAATACCAATTGTTATATGTCAAACTTTTAGTTAGTTTGGCTAGTAGTTTTGGTTATTGATAAATTTATATCGCACACAAATTAATGAAAACATTTGTTTTATAATTACAATTACTAGAATTTGGGTAAGAGGACTGAATGATTCCAAGTTTCATGTTAACAGTTACAATGTGCAACAATGTGCAAAATAAAATAGAAAATGTGTGGATTTTAAATTGTGGCGCACAGCTAAATATTATGTTTTTTACACATACAACATTTTATCTAAAATAAAACAACTGGCTACTAACGAAACTATAACATAGGGTACTACACAGCTATTTACAACTACTTTCTCTAACATAGCTTAGTTTTAACTCTAAAGAGCATACAACATTAGATTTTTTGTGTAATTTCTGTGCATTGGCAGCATCAGGAGAATTGTTGGGTTTATCTGCCTGTATCTCTGTCTTAATGGAAATAACAAGAAAAAACAATTTTCAGTTTCATACAGTTTCAGTTTCATACCAACTTTAAAGTGAATACATAAAGACATAGCTCAAAAGAGTAGACTACAAATCAAAAGAACTATATAGAATTTAATGTAAAGCAGTAAATTTGAATTACTGGCAAATTATATTTTGATTTTAACAAATATTCAATGATCACCAGCCACAAATTGTTCTAATTTAGGTCTGGAGATTTCAGTTTTATGAATTATTTTATAGCGAATTTACTGAAAGGCTTCCACCAAGTTAAATTCATGTACAATATCCATGCATTCACTCTTAATCATATGTCTAACATGATAAAAATAATATTAATGTTTCCTGAATGTTTGCCTTAACCTCAGCGTGAGCAAAATATTTCACGCAAAAGTATTTATGGATGGCTAAGTTTAATGTTAATACACTTGCTATTGTTAAAAAAATAACAATAACATCAGATTCACCCCTTTTTCAGAGACAGATTCATTCGTAACCAAAAACATTTATTTGCATGCTATCAATTACAATGCTATGTTTAGCCTCAGATAACGATTCTAAAAGAACTCATATCTCTTTATTTGGGAGAACTTGTCCCCCTCAGTGTATAGGGTGGTTATGGCCCAGTTATCAGTCCTGTAAGCATTTAGAAATGCAAAAAAAAAGTAAATATTTCTTTCTATGTTGAAATACTTCTTTTTACACTAGTATGCACTTAATTTACCTACAGTGATATCAAAATAATCTTAAACATTTATGATAAAGTTTAATTGTACAATGTAGAAGCAGAATAAAGAAATAACATTGAAAACACTGAAAGGTCTGAAAGAAGAATGATATAAAATGGTTCTCAGGTATGGTTTCTAATGGTACTGTACTAACATTACAATCAGTCAGAATGTTTCTCACTGTAAATGCAGCAACATCACAATCCCCAGCTATTATAACTGACTAGGTTGTTGTAAATAATTGCCAATGTCATCATAGTCACTTTCTGAAGAGACTGCCTCATTATCATAGCTGACGGGTGAGTACAATGGGGAGTCCTCTCTGCTGCCGCCCCCTTTATCTAGTTCTGACAATGAAAGATAAACCAAAGAAAATGCAAAGAAATTACATATTAGTGCAATAAACTTGAAACATCACCAAAACTTTTGAGGTCAAGAGATTGTCTGCTGCAAACAGTAAATTGAGTGGACCACTGTACAACATCTCAACAAACCACATCAGTTTGGCGTGTAAATGTATATTTATTTTCTTTTGGCTGACACATACCTTGGTAACTGAGGGGATGATCTGTGATGTGGCCCAGGACTGACTTTCCAGACTCCTGTATCAGGAAATCTTCATTATCTGAGTCAAATTTGGAATACTGTTACAACGGTCTTTAGAAGCTCAACCTGGGCCACTATTTCTAAATCCTTATCTATCAGTTTTGCTATTAACCCTCCTTAGCGTTTAAATGAGTTTGTGGATTTTTAGGGGAATGGTAAGTAAATCAGTAAATTATGCAACAGCTAATTATGCTCCTTTTTGCCAATTTTAGGTTATTTACTCCACCTGATTGCTGTTGAGGGTAATTTTCTAAGTGTAATTATCATTTGAATGAAATTATTTAACATTAATTTCCCCTGAAGTAGTACAAATAAAATTATGCAATTCCTTTTTAGATATTTACAAATATGCTTCTTCCCTATTCAGCCAGTGTGTGAACTTTTTCTAACAACTTTTTATAACCAAAATAGTCACCAAGTTGTATGTTTCAGTTTTTTGTTTGTTCAAAATGCATAATCTGAAAAACGGTCACAAAGTTTTAAACCACTATTTTTTCTAATTCTTCTTCAAAACACATACGATGGTATTCTGGCGAGTTCACAATAGCAGCAACTTGTGATGCCACTGAAGCGATGCAAAGTCAGTGATCTGAAGAATAATGTTTCAGAGAAATTGGTGTACATCTGCGCTTTATAAAGGTCCATTCACACCATTTTTTGTGGTATTTTGACATTTCTGTCTGTTGCTCTTCAGTGCAGTTCTTCGTCAGCATTTCATGTGCTTGTGTGTTGTTTGTGTGCACATTTTGTTTTCAGTGGCTACATGTTTTTGCATTCTTGTGGCTCTTGTCATGTTTATTTGCGCCATGTGTGGTACATGTCTTGACCCTGCCTTCTTGTTATCTCACTATTGGCTAATTTGGCCTTCCCTTGTTATCCTTCTCACTTCCTTCCCTATATATACTCCTTGTCTACATTGCTGTGCCAGATCGCGATCTGTTGTTCCAGTGTTCCCAGTCTTGCTCTGTCACGTTCTGTTCAGCTTTGCCCTGCCCTTTCCCCTACACGGGGGTTGTTTTTGTTTTGAAGTTTAAACTAAATAAAAAACTCTGCCTCTAACTTTGCACCTGAGTCTTCACCATTCCTTATACCTTATTCCTTATTCCTACATGTAATTGATTAGTATTACTCAGTTTGTGTAACTGCACAGTAACGCAGACACCTTGAAATAAAGTGTAAGCAGAAAGTCATGTAGATTTGGAAAGAGGACTGGGTTATGAACCAAATGCAAAAGTGCTCATTATAGCACCAACTAGTGTCTAAGTGCTTGAAATTACAAAAAAATTATATTACAAAAGTCATACTACTGGACCTAATATACAGTTGAAGTCAAAAGTTTACATACACCTTGCAGAATCTGCAAAATGTTAATTATTTTACTAAAATAAGAGGGATCATTCAAAATGCATGTTATTTTTATTTAGTACTGACTTGAATAAGATATTTCAAATAAAAGATGTTCACATATAATCCAAAAGAAAATATAATGGTTAAATTTATAAAAATGACCACGTTCAAAAGTTTACATACGCTTAATTCTTAATACTGTGTTGTTACCTGAATGATCCACACCTGTTTTTTTGTTCAGTGATATGTTCATGATTCCCTTGTTTTTCCTTAACAGTTAAACTACCATGCATTAAGAGCCAGGGGGTGAAAACTTTTTGAATTTGAAGATCATGGTAAATTTAACTAATTTTGTCTACTTGGAAACATGCAAGTATCTTCTGTTGCTTATGAAGGGCAGTACTAAATGAAAAAAAATATGATATTTAGGCAAAATAAGAAAAATGCACACAACTTCATTCTGTTCAAAAGTTTACACCCCAGCTCATAATGCATAGTATTTCCTTCTGAAGCATCAGTGAGCATTTGAACCTTCTGTAATAGTCGCATATGAGTCCCTCAGTTGTCTTCACTGTGAAAATGGATCTCAAAATCATACAGTCATTGTTAGAAAGGGTTCAAATACACAATTAAAGCTGCAAGCAGCGATGAACGGGCCCTCACACCCAGGCTCAGATCGGACACTGCATGTGTAAAAAAAGCAATTTCCTGTTTCCAGCAGGTGGCGCTATGATTGTAAGAGAGTACTGGCCTTTAGATGTGTTCAAGTCTGGACTCTTATCATACATGTGAAGTTTGGGGCAGATCAGATACTGCCTGCCTGAGTTACAGTAACTTCCTGTTTCATTGCATTAATAACATCCTTAGCTAAGTGTTGCTAGCATGTTTTAGCATGTGTATAGCATGTTGCTAGCCTATTTTACACTTGCTGATGCTTTTTAATATGCTGCTAGGAGACCATAACAGTGTTACACATGTTACTTCCTGTTGCCAGCAGGTGGCGCTATGACTATGACTAAATATTGGCATGGACATGTGTTCAGGACATGACTGTTAATAAACGTGTGAAGTTTGGGGCAGATTGGACATTGTTTGCCTGAGTTACAGCAACTTCCTGTTTCATGGCGAAACATCAAAATTTGTCAGGCCGCCAAGGACACGCCCTTCGACGAAAAATCAAAAGCTTCGTTTTTAGCGTCGTAAAGGCCTTATGAACACACTCACCAAATTTGAAGATGATCCGATAAAAACTGTAGGAGGAGTTTGTTAAAATACGAGGTCTGAAACCGGCAAAAACTGCACAAAAATCATACAGGAAATTACAAATAACGGACTTCCTGTTGGGTTTGGGATGTTGTGCCAGGAGACTTTTTTGTAGGAATTGGTGTGATACATGTATGTACCGAGTTTCGTACACGTACGTGAAACGTAGCTCGAGGCGCACTCCGTTAAAGTTTTCTAGGTGGCGCTGCAGAGCCATTTTACCACACCCACTTTTAAAACCCATATCAAATGTAAATTTTCGCCAGTCCTGACGCGTGTGCAAAGTTTCATGAGTTTTCGAGCATGTTTAGGCCCTCTAAAATGCAATTCATTTTGAAGAATATAGAAATGGATAAGAAATGAATATAGAAATGAATAAGAAATGGAGCAATTCCTAAAAATGCTGAAAAAACTAATTGGTGGGACCTGAAAGATTTTTCTGACAAACAGCAGGCAGTTTAACTGTTCAGGACAAACAAATGCCTCATGAACAATTATCACTAAACAAAAAAGACAGCTGTAGATCATTCAGGTAACAACACAGTATTAAGAATCAGTCAGAACAAGGTGATTTTTATTAATTCAACTATTATTTTCTCTTCTGGACTATATGTAAATGTATTTTATGTCAAATATCTTATTCAGGTCAGTACTAAATAAAAAATAACATGCATTTCGTATGATCGCTCTTATTTTGCTAAAATAATTAACATTTTGCAGATTCTGCAAGGTGTATGTAAACTTTTGACTTCAACTGTATCTGCATGATTACATGCATGGCTGTGATTCCACCTGCAATAGAACAGCACTCAACATTCTGTACAACAGCACTATTGTTTAATTCAGCTCAATGTATTGAACAGATCTTTTTAAAGAGAATGAAAAGCTTGGAACGTTTAATACCCGCAGTTTGTAGATTGTCTCTGTTTTCCCCTGTATTTTCATAGCACTCAGCAGACTCCTGTGAGCACAGGTCTTGTGCATGTGTACCTGTGTTTTCATAGCATTCTCCTGATGAGGTGCAGGATGACTCAAACGAGTCCACTGTGTGGGAGGTGATTATAATACTCAGTGTAGCCTGATCAAAGACTTTTCTAGCAGTATATGTAATTTTAATAAGACATCTCTCTTCAGTCAAAGGTTTGTTATAAACAGTTCTCACCACTTGTAGCAGACCCATGCATCTGGCATCCTTCGTGTTCAGAGGAAGCATCACAGATTTGTTGGTATCTTCCCACTGTGACCTCTGCAGGGGCAGCTGAGACCAAACAGTAATTATGAGTGTTTAAGCACATAATACATTCTGATGATCTGTTACTACTCATCTGCCTATGCCAGTGTATCGGTCGAAAATATAGGTTAAGACTTGGTCCTTCTCAATTGCTATTATTTATCAATAATAACAGGAATCAATTATGTTAGCACTTGAGTCAACTCCTGTGACTTTGTGAAATTACATATTGATGAAAGATTTTTCAAATGCAAATAGAGTAATTATAATGTAAATATAGCAGAAAGTTGATTGCATCATGTTGATGTTGATGTTATACTTGATAATAGAAATTAAATTGAAAAAAACAAAGAACAAAGTAAAATAAAAGCTTTCCCATCTTACCCTCCTCCATCACACTGTTTAGGTTTGTGCTCTTCGCAGCAGGCCTTTTACCATCTGCACTGTATCGCATTGAGTCTGAGAAAGAAGAGGTGCTTACAGTACTATGTGTTTTCAGTTTTATCTCATGACATCTATAAAGAAATCAATTCTAGTATGGATTTCACAATATTCTTACAGAGAGACTGGGGATGATTGTAACAAAATTTGCTTTAACCTCTGTTAGTTGTAGAATGTTGTGGTATCTATTGAAAATTATTAATCTGTGAATTTTTTTTAAAATCATGCCTGTGAAATCTTTAATCAAAGACATTAATATGGGCTATTATAAAAATATGATAATATTACATATATGATGATAACATGATAGGGATATTTGTTCTTAGATCAAGATTCTTATTGATGATAATTAACTTTAATTGGAATTAGTTAAAAATTAACTGGTATACGTAGAAATATTAAAAGTAGTTTATTGTTAGTGTTAACTAGTGTAATAGTGTGTATACTTATTGTGAAAATGGCCAGAGGAGAACGATGGACGGGAACAAGTTTTGGTTTCCTCGACACACTATTTTTCTGTTAAATACTGTAAAGCTGCTTTGACACAATCTGTATTGTAAAAAATACTATATAAATAACGGCCACATGACTTGATTAATGTTAATACACAGTAACCTTATTTCAGTGTTACTGAAATTAAATAAACAGCTATCAGACAATATATCTGTGGACTATCATGCACTGGCAAAAAATATGCATTACTTTATGTAATTTCTGTGTGGTTAAACTCACATTATAACAGCTGACCTATTTTACAACCATCCCTGCTCTCTCCTCATTTCTCAGTATTGCTCATAACACTTAACAATGACTAACTTTGAAAAGTGGATAAAGGAAAAGCTGTTTCCGGACTGATGTCATGTTGCTCATAGTCAGTGTCATACGATCCACTCTCAATGCTACTTTGAGCCCAGATTCGCTGAGGAGATATGGGAACTACAAGCACACAGAGAAAAAATTTTACAAATACAGAAAACAAACTTCTCCGTCTTCTCCGTAATATCAGCACAGACAGAGTAAAACACCCTCACCCTCAGCATTACTGCCGTTGTTTGTGACTTTGACGAGATGGACAGAATCTCTGTAGTTGTTTTCCTCTGCTTCAGCTGTGGCCTGCAGGTTCATGTATCTCTTCTGGGCCACGGCAGCTAACAGTAAAGGGAAACACACAATTGGCTCAGCTGTAAATTTCAATGGTCTTCAAATGGTCTTATGTAAAATGTACTTTGTTATTTTTTATTTATTTTGCCATTGATTATGGACATGCACTTGACAGGTTTTGTGAGGTTCATCCAATTAAAGTTATTGATGGGTTCACAACAGTTAATTCAAAGAGATGTGCTTTGGATGGCGTTGGTCTGTAAGTTTGCACTCACCTTTCTTCTTTTTATCATGATGACACCATAGGATATTTGTGATAACTGCAATCAACAGTAAGAAACCAAGAACAAAACACCCCAGCTGCTCTGAAGTCGGGGCGAATCCAGGTGGTATGTCCACTGTCCATTTATTCACTGGATAAAAGAAAAGAGTTGTCTAATTTACAAGTTAACCTTTCTTCTTCTTCAAATATTTTTTTTTTTTTGGTTTGTTTTTGTTTTGTTTTGTTTTGTTTGTGTGAGATTGTAGTAAATTTACTTTACAATCTATTAAATAAGAGAAACATAACAAAGATTGCTTTTTAATCAGTTTCAGCTTTAGGAATCTGGGAAAGATTTAGGATCACCTGTGGTTGATGGTGTCGATGTTGGTTGTGGACTGGTGGGAACAGGAAGACCAAGAGAATCTGGAAAAGAAGAAATGTAAAAAAAATCTTAATTTCACACAGGGTTTCTCTGAGCTGCTTCTTTGCTGCTCCAAACTCACTTTACAGTCAAGTGTTAAAGGCAACTCGCTGCTTTGCCTATGTGTAAATGAGCAGCATCAGAGCAGCCTTACATTTCATAACAGCTTTACATTTGCAGTTGTCATAACATATATGTCATGATATATTACTTAAAATGGACCAGAAGTGCAAATTTTATGGACTGCAATGCAGTGGTAACACTGATGGTCAAAGGCATTAGATCTCACATCGTGCAAAATTTAGTTTGAGACCTCCAAAAAAGGGGGAAAACAATGCAGCATGAGTGGATAAAGCTTCAGACGACTGTAAATATAGTATATATGAGCTGTATGGTCTACTTTTTTTTTCTTCTGGTCTTACTGACGCTTGACAGACATGGTCACTATGATGGGCACTGTGCGAAGATTTTAGTGTTTCACTAAAGGAAATGGGAGAATTTTTGTTTTTGAGTGAACTATTGCCTTTAAAATGTTATGTTGTTATGTGACATGCAGAAGCACAAAGCATGTTACTTACTATTACAAATCAGCCCAGCTGCTTTTGCTTCTATGCACAAATACTTATTGTTAATGTGCTCAGAACATTCCCACAGGTTTGCGCTATTCGGCGGACAAATAAAATACCAAAGGGATCCATTTTTATGCTTGAAGGCTGGGACAAAGGCTGTGAATTGATTGGCCGTTCCACAATTCAACATATTACAGGCCATTGCAGCTTCTTCCTTCTGCCAGGATGTGTCACACACTGTGTTCCAGCTACCATTTCGATGGACCTCCACTCTCCCAGAGCAACGGTCCAGACCACCTGTCAGTCGCAGAGCCTTGTATTCTTCATTAAAATGAGAAAACATGTAAAACATGACACATGTAATGAAAAAAAATCACTTCAACACATACAATACATTAATGTCAACCTTGACACAGACCAGTTTAACTTTTTTTTAAATAGCTTTTGCTATTCTGCAGTTGGGATTGTACAACAAGCAGTTATGAAGAGGAAATAATTATTTAAATAGCCAAAAATTACGTAAGTATGAACGTAATTACCTTTTGAAAGAGGTTTTAGAATTTAGTGCTGCCTTTGACAGTACGTATAGAACTGACCCCACCCCACACTGTTGCTGTTGTAGTTATTGCTGGTAAACAGAAGTCTGGGAAATCGTTTACTATGCATTTTGTATTTTTATTAAGTACTAAGGCATGATTTTTAATTAACCCAACAGTTAAACTTGTGAGTTAAAAAAGAGGTGGGAGAAATGATATCAGATCTGTCATTAATAGTAATTACTGCCTAATGCATCCATAATGAAGTGTCTAAATTTAAAATTGCTTGAGATGCCACTTATAACACATTGTCACATACCTGAGCAAACCACACCTGCGTCCTCCTTATGTCCACAGTCATGCCCATTCGTAACTGCCGGACATTCCCATAAGCTCCTCTCTTTTCCAGTGCAGTTGAGCTCATCCATGTATATAGGGCCTGTGCCCTGGCCGTATGGCTTACCATTCCCACTGACAGACACAGCGTACCCACAGCCCAGCTGTGAACACACCACATGCGCATCCTCCATATCCCATCCATCATCACACACTGTGCCCCAGGATCCCCTCCACACCTCCACACGCCCCCCACAGCGATGACCGCCACCAACCAGCCGAACGGCAGCATTGCCTAAAAAAAAACATGGGACATTGAATCAATTAGACAAGAAAGACAATATTTAAAGGGTACATAACATAAACAGTTTCACCTAATCTCATGTTATTCCTGAGTACCTATAAAGTAGTACTGTATCCTTATTATCTCAAAAACGTCTTTAGTTTTATCATATTACAAAAGAAAAATACAGCTTTCCGATTTTCTCCAGAAAAAGCTGAGCTTCTGGAGGTGCGCCGTGGGCGGAGCTAAGTTCGACGATCACATGCGCTGGGATTGCCAATAATACACAGACATTTGATGTTGTTTCACTTACCATCTGCAGTTCTGAATCATGACAGGGATCTTTTATAGCTAGGACCGCTCCATCTTTCAGTATCAAACAATGTGCAAATCTAGCGTCGAACTGGTCCTTGTATATGAAACGTTCGTTAGCAAACACACACTTGCTAAACTTCATTGCTGCCCCGGAAAAAGTAACTGCATCCACTGTTCACATAATGCTGGGTTCTTCAGGAAGCTGAGCAAAGTTATCTTTGCCTTACAACCAAAACCACACTTCTTTAGAGTCATTCTTCCTGATGGAAATCCCTTGCAGCAGTGCACTGAGTGCAGCCGAATGAACCGCGTTGATGTGCGCGCTCTCTTTCTCACGGTCTAATCAACGTGGTCGCAGGGGCGCCGTGGGCACGCTTTTCCGGGAGAAATGCTCATATAAGGAGTTCCACCACTGTCTACGTCATTAAAGCCACCATCAAAAAAAAACAGCCGAAACTTGTACCAACCCGGAAGTAAGATTTTCGGCAAAGAAATTCTCTGTCATTCGTCTAAATTCTTTTTTTAAACTTTGGCCATGTTTAGCATGAGAATCCAACTCTTTAACACTGTAAACAACTATATGAAACACCATTGTACCCCCCCTTTAAACAATGTAGACATAAAGAATATAAACTAAAACCACATTTATAGTAATGCACTTATTTACTAACGTTTATGAAAAAAAGTTTAAGTAGATATGTGCAGCTTGTATTGTTGCTGTATGGGGTCCTGTAGACAGTCTTTCACTGGAAAAAAATGTTGAATTTTTTGTTTGTTTTTCACAAATTGAGGTACACTACTAATATGATGTAACAGATGCCGTCAACAGAACTTAACTTGTTAAGTTAACTGAACCCAGAACATTTCTTTAAAAAAATTTACTGTCACTGATTTCATAACTGTCACATGATAATGGAAAATGTACAGACTTACATTTAACTTCATGAAGGACTGAGCAACTGGAGTTAATAACCTCACTACAGTTCTTCAACTGGTAGTTGTGATAAACACAGTTTGTGAAACAGGTCGTGTTCAATCCTGCATTGCTCTGATTGACACTGTAGACCTGTCCACAGCCAAGCTCATGGCATATCTCATGGGAAACACTGTGGACAGTGCCTTTAGGCAGAGACACAGAAGATTTCGGGTCTGGGGATTTGATAGTCCAGGAACATGGGCTAGATATCTGAGCCACATAGGGAGAACCTGGGGGTGAACAAAATAATCAGAATTTCAAACTCAAGAATGTAAAAAGATAAAACAGGTCATTCTCATGAAGCATTCAATCATTTTTAAAACAAACATGTTGCTTTTCTTTGGAACATCAGCTAATATGCATCAACCGATTTATCATGATTGTATGTATTTACTGATCTATTTATTTAGACCACATTTCAAACATAGGTTTATCGTACACTTATCTTACTGTAAATATTTTTTGTATGGGAACATTTTGTATGTTTTTACAGTTTCATGTAATGCATTTCAGCCTACAGACATTACATGTTCGATTTCACGTCCCACCCATTCTTACCGCAAATAACCTCAGAGAGGATCTTGCAGTGGCTTCTTACAGTCTGACTGCAGTTGTTTAGCTCAGAGTCACGGTAAAGGCAGCCTGTGAGACAGGTCCTGTTGAATTCTGCATCATATGCCCTTAATTTATACACATCGGCACATCCCAGAGACAGACAGATCTGAGAGGAGAGACTGTAAATATCCTCCACGGCTATAACTGAAGAGGTGCTGAGAGTCCAGGAGCATGACCCAGAAAACTGATATGCTCGTGACACAACTGAGAATACAAGGAAAATGTACACTTTAATTTCTCAATGCATGTTACTGGTTTATAAGCAAATTCTTTGGTGTGTGTTATTCCAAAGGAAAAAAAAAATGTGTCTGTAATATATAATGAACATGTAATACCTTAGCTCTGTCTTACTTTTTGTCTATTGACTCTAAGACTGCACAGACTAACTGGATAATGTTAACCAATATATTTTTTTGTAAATCTGTACACAAATCTGTAAAGACGCATATTCGTGTACACTCACAATAAAAATTAAACATTGCGCTTTTGTAAAATAATGAAAGCAAACAGGATGTGCTTTTTGTCGTCTCTTTTCTGTGAACTTGAGCGCGAAACTCAGTGTATATCTTTGGCTTTCAGACATTAAAATAGATCTATAGAAAGTAAAATCTCTACTTTCTCAGATTACGTATGCCTATGAAACATTCAGGCGCATCACAACTACTTAAGAGACTTCATCTCTTAAGCCGAAAACAAAGAAAGCACTAGTTTATCAAAATATTATTAAAATGTTAATGCAGTCTACTTATTGTTTTTCCCTGACACATTTATAATCATAACTTGGCAGGCTTTATGCGTGCTTGAGTGCTTATTAGGATATGTAGGCAATTAAAGGCTCATTATAATGATTTAAATGTTTTATTAATAAACGTACGATTAGTCGACTAATGCTTAAAATGAACGACTACTAGTCGACCAGAAAAATCATGGATGGCAGCCCTAGTATCAAGTATGTGAATGGTATTTTACTACAGTAATCATGTTCAAATAGTAACAACAGCATAAAGCCCAACATATTCTGATATCTCACAGGCTGCCTGTTTGATGTGCCACCTGTTTTAGTGCAACAAAGAGAAATACAGTGGAAGTGAGCAATTGTGCACCAGTTAAACAATATGTCGCCGCAACATCCTGTCACAGTCCTCAGAGTGGTTACAAATTATGTGAAATATTCTTGATCAACTTGAGTGAAAAAATAATAATACACAAAGTAAACTACTAAAAGAAAATAGAGCCATGAATATCAATATGACAAACAATTTTAGGAAAGCAAATAACTCACGTTTCACACTGACCCCACCCTTCAGAGGCTCAGCAGAGATGAGACTGCCATATCCTGACAAAAAAGGTAAGAAACTTTACGGTCTTTTTTACCAAAACTAATGAGAAATATGAGACTAATGAGTATCTAATTAAAAACCATGTGGTTTTGTTCCACCGTGTTCCAGTAATTGCCAGATCATTGATTTTCCAAATGCCACAAGTGCAGCTGTCAGCCCAATGTTTCTGCTAAAGTTTTATTATGTGCGTCCATAGAAAGACTTAAACTAAACATTACATGACAACTGAATGGTTAATTACATAATGTTTACATCTTACAGAATCTGCAACATGATTGTTGTTTTTTAGTACTGCCCTGGTTAAACTATTTCACATATGTTTATATATAGTACACAAGACAAAATAATTTACCAAAATGACCCAGTTTACCCCAGAATGCCTACTCTTAATGCCTCATACTGTTTTCTTGAAAATTAATGAATGTTTGCACCTTTTGTAATAGTTGTGTTTAAGTCTCTGAGTTGTTCTCAAAAAGAAGTAAAGTAAAAAAAGTTGTAAAAAAGAAGCTTTGAACAAACAAGGTAGTCATGAACAACTAAGACAAAAAAAATCAAACAAAAAAAACAACAACAACAACAACAAAAAAAACTGTTGTATCCCGGCAACCAGCATTTTGAGTCAAACGTATTTAAAATTTGAATGGTCATTTTTATAAATTCAATTTAAATGATGTCTTGTGGAAGTAACTGTATTTAAATATATTTTATGGGAAACAACTTGTGCATATTGTGAATGAATTTCATGAACTTGGTTAGTTTCCTGATGACCTTTCAGCAAATGCCTTTATCGCCCTCATACCTACTAGAACATGATCAAACATGTGGCTTAGAAAAGTATGTTTATAGGTTGCGGTTTGGACAGTCATTTATCCTAATGAAATAAAAAATATTTCCAAATTGTTTCAATGCATTACTTTACAATGAATTCTATTTTTTTCCAAGGTTTTTGTCTTTATACATCTCCATAATTATTACTGTCATGTACTATTTTTGACAAGAAAGTGTCTTGTAACCTTTGTATATCGATACTTCTATTGTTGGTCTGTGCTCAAAATGTAAAGTAATAGTTCACTTAAAAATAATAATAAATTTTATCATTTACCTATTTAAATTGTGTTAGTCCACAATCAAATTATTATTTTTTTTTAAGTATTTCATGACCATGTGTTTACTTATTTTTATTGACACAAACATTAAAATGGAAAAGACTGACATGAATTTTTAGGCTACTGTTATCCTATCTCCGCCCTCCAGGTGTCTTAAAATGCACATATGTAGATCAAGGAAATCTTGTTTTTTTATATAATTTTTTCTGGGGCCCCATACCCCAAGAAAACGTAGTTATTTGATCTTGATATTTCTAAACCCCTGCATATGGCTGTGGTTTTATAATAATAATAATAATAATAATAATAAAGCTTTTTAGTGTCTTCAAACGTTAAATCTCAAAGCGTTTCGCAAGAATACGATAAAACAATAGAGAAATACAAAATACAAAAATGCATTCAATAAAAATAAGTGAATTGAAAAACACAATAAAAGCATGTTAAAACAAAGAAATAATTAAACAATATACAATAAAACAATATAATCAAATAAAAGCTACCTAAAAAGTAAGTTTATAGTTTTGCATAGCTTTGGGGCTAATGAAAAGAAAGTCCTACCACCCTAAACGAGTTTTATTTATTTAAATGATTGATATATTTGAATAAATAAATGCAGCCATTGTGAACATCACAATCTATTTTCAGAATTAACAAAAAAAAAAAAAAAACGTACTGATCAAAGCTTTTTGATAGATAGATGCATACCTTGTATAATAGCAATAGTCTGAACGATGGCTATGGTCTTTAAGGCCTCCATTCTTCATGAGTTGGATGAGGGTTGTGTTCAGTACTGATGTATTTCACTCTCTGAATCACAGACAGGAAGTGAAACTTCATGTAGTTTACTTTAAAAAAAAAAAACACACGTTCCATAAGAACCATTACAAACTTGTTTTACTTTTTTACAAAAAAATAAATAAATAAATAAAATAAAAATACGCTGCCATTATAGACGTACTTATTTAAAACTATAAATAGAAGTGTATAGTCGGAACATAACTTGTCCTAATCGGTCTCACAAGTTTTCCGTCACGGTTATTAATAACTCAGTTACTTTGTGTAACTGCACTTGATGCGAGAGTATATACAAACAGCAGAAAATAAAACTTACGTATTTCATGTCGAGCACTAGAGCCTGCATTTTCGGCCTTTCGTCACACTTGTGTTTACATTCTTATGAAACGCACATGCCAGCACAGGCGCTCTCTCCTATTGGCCAGTTCGTTTTTGAGCGCCACACATCCAGGAAATGCACATTAGAAAGTCTAAATGAAGCCCAAATGTGAAAGAAACGTAAACAAATATGTAGGATAAAGTACGTTCAAAAATAATAAATGCATATCGTTTTGATTTTGTCTCAGTCCGAGTGATTTTTTGGCATAAAACATATCATGGCTAGAAATCGAAAGTCAAAACTTTACTTTCGAATGGATGTTTCAAATATTGAAGATAAATATTCATAGATACTTTATTATAGATACGAATACGCAAAAAAAAGCGTCTAGTTCATGTCCTGACAAACGACCTAAAACAACAAAAGTAGTGAAACAGGAAAACAGGAGCAAATAACTGCGCACGAATCATACTCTAAAGCGCATGCGCACCCAAAAGCCGCTCAGCAACTACTTGGCGCCGGCGCCAGATCTTGCTCTGGTAAGAAGTGCAATGTCATTTTAACAAATTCGCTATTTTACATTTATTTTAAAATATAATGCATTTATCGTTGTGCTTGTGCAAGAGCTACTGAATGCTTTGACTTTAGTAGGCTACTCATCTTTTATTTAAACGATTGCACTTAGAATTCCAGCTAGTATTATTTAATTAAGGTTGCACCACCTGAATGTATTAATTTGCTGTTAACGTGGAGTTTAGCTAAATTACGTATTGTGCATGCACTTTTTGTTTGTTGCATAAACCAATTTGCAGTTCTAAGTTAACAGGCTAAAGTTGTATTCCGTTTGTAAATGAACTTCAAATAAATATGGCTTTGCAATTCAGAATTATAAACGTATGTGTCATGCATTTGTAATGCGATGAATGTTTGCCTAATTCGCGCCTCCTGTGTAGCCAGAGTAATTTGCCGCGTACCAGTTATTTACAGATAAAATGCAGCTGGATCACATCTGCGACTAAATTTGTAATGATTATTAGTAAAGTGACTATATTCGACTTTTAGACCTGAGCAATGCGAGTTATTTTTATTGTATATATTTATAATGGCGGTGTATTAGCTGTATGGTTTTCCCGGAAACTGATTTATAAACAACTCTATATAACAATTAACAATAATGTAACAAAATACTTTCATGATAGGCCAACTGCTGCTGAAGTAGGAAGAAAAAATATCTTACATACTGAAGGTCATGGCCAGAGAAAGGTAAGAACAATGTTATTACTGTGATTTCTGTGTTTGGTGTCTGCGGAGACCTTTCATTGCCTTTCATGTGCATATTTGAAATCATAATATTTTCTATACTCAAGACGTAAACTTAACCCTCACACAAACCATACCAGTTTTACATTCATACCATGATTGTGTATGTTTATTAAGCTATTAAGACCATTGGCTAGTTTTCGTAAAATTGGTAATTTCAGGGTTTACCATTGTAGTTGTAACATAACCTGACCAACGTTTTTCTGTTTTTGCCTTTTAGTGGATGCCGGCAAGCTAGATCTGTGAATGGAAATACACACAAAATAGCAAAAGTAAAGAAAGAGGTATATGTATGTTTATTTGGTGTTTGGCCCTTGTGTATGGGCTACTGTTTGTGCATGTATATCAGTCAATGCTCACTGTAATTTAGGATTTTTCTGTTTTGCAGTGCAACAAGAGGAGAAAATCAATAAAAAAGTTTAGTGACGCTCAGGTATTTCACATAAACAAAGTACGTATACAGTGGCCCAAAAAGTATTTGGACATGTAAGTCACATTTAAAAATGTCTGAATGCCACTGCATTAGATACAAAATAATAAGTGTCATCTGCAGACAAATGCCACAGGAACAGTTTTAATTTTCTTAGCTTTTTCTGGTTCTTTGGTGATTTAAACTAGATATATTCAGTCTGTTCACCAAGTTCACTAATGTCATAGCAGAGGAACCACAGATGTAGATTGTCACAATAAGAAATATACAGTTTTAACAGGCTTAATTTTCAATGTTATATCTATTTTATCATTTATCAAATATTTAAATTTTGCTTGAAAAGTGCTTATCTGTTTTTCAGACACATTTTTTATATAATGCAGTGACATTCATACTTATTCAAATGTGACTTACAGTTATGTAATTGTTGAGACACTGCAGGAAGGTGAGATTAGTAATGTTATGTGTAGATTATGTATTTGTGTAATGTGTGGTAAATGGTTCTTCTTTATATTTTGACATTTATGTAAATGTGTTGTCTGTTCAGAATGGATGGAAACAGAATGAGCTGAACAACGTGAATGAAGTTGCGGATGTGTCTGATGACTCTGGTCAAACTCCAGAAGCACAGCCATCTCCACTCCCAACACTCAGGTGTGTTCATGTGGTGAAATTACATTGTGAATTAATTGAAAGTACATTGTAAATTGTGGAAAATTAAGACACTGCAGACAAACTACAAACTGACAGAGAGTCAGAATTAAGTGGTTTGGTATTATTTATTGGCACATGCCAATGGCATCTTGTGTTTATACATTGAGTCATTCATTTTCGAGAAACCAGATTGTACTAAACAAATTATCACAGTATTTAAAAAATCAGCTTAAAGCCCATGTTAAAAAGCAACATACTATAAATTAAGGGTGTATGTTACACTATTTACATGTGTCAGTTACTACTGGAGGTGCTGCCACAACATACTGCGCCATGTTCCGCAGTTTTCAGTGACACAAGCTGCTGGCTCATGCCAGTGAAAACCAGATGTGCCGGATGTAACATGCCAATGGCTTCAGTGTGTAAGATGCCATGTCAATCCAGTAGCAGTATTGACATTAAGTGTCAAGAATCCCCATCATCTCAATGCAACTGAACTTCAGGTTGATAGCTGTATATTTTGTTATATCTTGTTTTTGCAATCTGAAGTCTGTATTTCTGTTCTGTTTTGTTTTGGGGAAGTTGGTGCAGCTCAGAGGACATCTGGATGAAAATGCTTAGTAAAGAAATAAAGTACAAACACAGCAGGAACAGTTTGCACAGACACCCGTCACTGCGGCCCAAAATGAGAGCCATGCTACTCGACTGGCTCTTGGAGGTACTGTCACATGATCTGTTCTTCACTCTAGATTCCCATAATAATGTTTCACTTTATAGACATTATGACAAAATTTTTGACATAAGTGTTATAGACATAGACTGTAAAAAAACATGGTTGTAGTGTCCGTGAAGTCACTCGTAGGTTTCTGAAGAACATTTTTGAAGTCTAAAGTGGGCGGAGCCGAATGCCATCATCTTGGCACCGCATCGCATCACTTCACTTCACTTCACTCCTGAATAATTGAAATTGAGCAAAAAGATGTGATGTGGGTAAAGCTAAGGCAGGGCTCAAAATTAACTTTTTTACTTGGTAGCACTGGTGCTCCCAACTTCAAAAGTTAGGAGCACCAGCAAAAATTTAGGAGCACCCACCAACAATTAATGAACACCACAACTACAAATTGTATATTAACAGATTTCTTTAATTTGAAAACAACAGCAATCAACACTGACAAAAACCAGCAACAGCAAAAAACAAACCTTTTTTTCTTTGGCGTAAATGTAATCCATTCCATTTTCATCACTATTCTATGAGGTCTTACTTTGATTAGCATATTTGTGATATTTGCCTTAAACTTAACTTCATGAAGGCCAATATTTTCCTAACCTTACTAAATGTATGTGTCATTATTTTCGTCAGATTCTTACTTATCAATACATTTAGTTAGAATAATTAGACTCTGTATGGTTGTTACCATTCATATTAAATGGTGTCAACCAACTTCATTTTTCCACTGCAGAGGAAAACAAATCTGAAGTGCATTTAAATGCATTTACTCAGACTGTTTAATGAAGATAAGAGGTTCCAAAAAATACATTTGCACAACAAAATTGCAAATGCATAATGTTAGAAAATTAAAGTTTTAGTTCTTTAAACATATACATCTAAAATGTTGGTAAAATGCAATAATCTTTAAAATATGAAACCGAACCACCAATAGGTGGCGGTAAGTGACTGTTTAATGAAAAAGTCATGGTTTCAAGCAGTTCATTCTAATAGCTATTCATTCAATAAATAAAGCAACTGATTGTCTTTATGAATGGCTCAGAGATTCGTGACTGTTCTGCTGCGGCTTTGCATAGAACTATTTTCGTTAGCAAAATGGTCAATGATGTGTCTAAAATGTAAGTGAGTTAATATTAACTACTAGTTTACTGAACTGCTGTTGTATAAAATCAGTGTCACATTTGCAATCGTATTGGTGCTTGTTAGTGTACTGTTGCTTACCTATATATGTTATACACAATGTTTTTTGTTTTTTTTTACCACAGTATGTTTGTTTCTTTGTGTTTGCTTTTGCGCCTATTAGTTTTGAGCCTCAGCTGACGCAACCTTGATACTGTCTGTTTTCATTCACCGTTTACACTGTAATACAGTCAGAATCATCTCAAGTTTCGGTGCTGCGCTAGTTATCATTTGTTATTGATTTTTTGATCGGTTTACTGTCCGTTAGGGCAAGTAAAATTCTTTTTCACCAGTGCCATTATTTGTAACTTTAGGCAGTTTGCAAAAGAAATCTGTCAGTGTTCTTTTCATATTCCCTCTTCTTCAGCTCTTTACATTTCCCGCGGTAGTTAGCAGAGTGATTGACTGCTAATATTAACCAATCTAAAATCTGCACGGCAGACTGGTCACTGTATCAGCATTCAGCACACAGAAGCCACATACGGTGAACGTTTTAGGGAAATTAAAACAGGTCGCACAACAACAATTATATGCACTCGCACCAATGCTCCCAAATATATTTTGAGGTCGCATAGATAAAATTTCGGGAGCATATGCGACCAAAATGGTCGCAATTTCGAGCCCTGTAAGGTGCATGGATTAAAGTTCTCTGTCGCTACGACGGATTTCCGTTAATTGCAGCGAGTCTACGACGGATATCCGTCAGTTGGGTTCCCGCCTGTCCTTAATGAATTAAATTCACTTTTCATTAGAGTGGACAGGTGGACAGGAGGATCTGATGGTTGACAGTGTCAAATGCAGCAGATAGATCTAGCAGAATAAGGACTGATGATTTGAGTCAGCTTTTGCAATCTGCAAGGCTTCAGTGACAGACACAGTCTCAGTTGAATGGCCACTCCTGAAACCTGGCTGGTTTAGCATCCAGTTTGTTGTTCTGTGAAAGAAACAATGGCTACTTATCTCTGTGAAGTTGGCACCCCATAAAAAGAAATGATAACCAAAACTATGTCATTCGTTTGTGCTACGTTTGTGCTGATTTGTGCCGCAAAAACAAACGTTTGTGCTGGTTTGCTGTTTGAGATATTAAACATAATTTTTTGGCCATGTGACGTCACTCTCCACCCCATGTTGCCCAAATCGCTCCAAACCGGCGCAGTTCGTTTTTGCTCGATTTGTGCCCGTTTGTGCCGTTAAAACAAACACTGTATCTATTTTCCTTCCTTAGATATAACCAAAATATTTTCGGGACCTGTTACGTCACTCTCCACCCCAGTTTGTCTAAACCGCACAAAACTGGTGTCATTCGTTTGTGCTCGATTTGTGCCGGGTTTGTGCCGTTGAAATTAACGTCAAATATATTTCCCCTTCTTAGAAATAACAAAAACAAATCGGGGCAGTGACGTCACTCTCCACCCCATGCCGTCCAAATCTCTCCAAACGGGTTCCATTCGTTTGTGCTCGATTTGTGCCAGTTTGTGCCGTTAAATGAAATCCTGTAATTATGACCGCTGCTTAAATATAACGGAAACAAAACTTTTTACGAAAAGTAACGTCTCTCTACACTCCATGCTATCTAAATCATTTCAAAATGGTGCCATTTGTTTGTGTCCGATTTGTGCCGGTTTGTGCCATTTGAAATTAACGTCAAATATATTTCCCCTTCTTAAAAATAACAAAAACAAATCGGGACAGTGACGTCACCCTCCACCCCATGCAGTCCAAATCTCTCCAAACCGGTTCCATTCGTTTGTACTCGATTTGTGCCCGTTTGTGCCGTTGTAATTTACATTGAATCTATTTCCCGTCCTCAGAAATAACAAATACAAAACGGGGGAGTGTCACTCCATCCAAATCCCTCTAAACCGGTGCCATTCATTTGTGCTCTATTTGTGCCGGTGTGTAGTTAAAAGAAACCATGTAACTACGATCTCATAACGAAAACTTCACTCTCCTCTGCCCCGTTTAGCGTGGCCGCAGAGTTTTAAAAAAGGTTAGTGTTCGTGCTGCCTTAAAATTTTAGGTTAGTCAGCTCCAACTTGATATCACATGTTCATGTTTTTGTTTGTTGCTATTTAATCTCATTTGTTACAAAAAATGCAACAGGTCAGACAGTTTTTTTTAAACCGTTCTAATTCGATTGTTCTCGATTTGTGCCGTTAGAATATTAAACATCCATTCCCTACGAATATTCGTTAATATTAATATTGATATATATTTATGTTATATTAATATTAATTAGGTTATATAGCCTGAAGACACTCTCCACACCAAATGCCGCGTTTATTTGTGCTGGATTTGTGCCATGAAGAAGAAATTCTGGTTGCAACTAAAATTCTTCTTAAATATTTAAAGGGTGAAAAATCCAAAGCACTTAATATGCCATTATCTATATAATTCATAATTTCTTCATAATTATAACAGTGATTAAGCATAGCTTATGTTTATTTGTACTGGTGTGCCATTGGAATTTCCATTTTTAAATTTCCTGGATTCCAGTTCACTGGGTTAATTCATTTTTAGTCATCATAAAACATGTCTGATAAATTGAATTTATAAAACTTTAACATCCTAATATTTTATTAACATTTTTAAAAAATATATACATCCATATGTTTTATTTAAAAAATGTATGTTGTTTGTTTTAATTTTTCTGTGTTAATTTAAAAATTGACAATTAAATTGTACAATGTAATCAAAAGAAAACTGTATACAGCAGAGGTTTACTGTAAAAAATAAAAGATTTAATTTATTCCTTTAAAAATTAAGTTTTCATAATTATAGAATTATTATTAGCCTATTGTTGTTATTATTATATAATCTACTACTACTTTGAGAAGTATCATAATATATTTGTCACAATTTCAAGTTCAAAGAAACACCCCTAAAGCCAGGCACACAAGTGTGAGTGCACACAAATAAAAACAGACCCTTTACAGTTCTGAAAGCTGTATTACTTTTACCTACCTAGCAAATATGATGGCGTAAAAATGTTTTCAATGCAAGTGATAGCGCTGGCGCCTCCGTGTTCAGTAAAGCGTGCTTCAGTTTCCACTCTCCGCTCAAAGGATTGGATATGTTTTCATTATGTTTAAGCAGCGGTCATAAATAGGCCTACAGAATTTCGTTTAACGGCACAAATCGAGCACAAACGAATAGAACCCATTTGGAGGGATTTGGACGGCATAGAATGGAGAGTGACACTGCCCCGTTTTGTATTTGTTATGTCTGAGGACGGGAAATAGATACAATGTAAATTTCAACGGCAAACCAGCACAAACCGAGCACAAACAAATGGCACCGTTTTGAAATGATTTAGATAGCGCGGAGTGTAGAGTGACGTCACTTTTCGTAAAAAGTTTTGTTTCCGTTATATTTAAGCAGCGGTCATAATTACAGGATTTCTTTTAACGGCATAAAACTGGCACAAATCGAGCACAAACGAATGGAACACGTGTGGAGAGATTTGGAAGGCATGGGGTGGAGAGTGACGTCACTTTCCGTAAAAAGTTTTGTTTTCGTTATATTTAAGCAGCGGCCATAATTACAGGATTTCTTTTAGCGGCACAAACCGGGACAAATTGAGCACAAACTAATGGAACCGGTTTGGAGAGATTTGGACCGCATGGGGTGGAGAGTGACGTCACTGCCCCGATTTGTTTTTGTTATTTCTAAGAAGGGAAAATATATTTGGAGTTAATTTTAACGGCACAAATCGAGCACAAACGGATGACACCAGTTTTGTGCGGTTTGGACGAACTGGGGTGGAGAGTGACATCACAGGTCCCGAAAAAATTTGGTTATGTCTAAATAAGGAAAATAGATACAGTGTTTGTTTTAACGGCACAAATCGAGCACAAACGAACTGCGCCGGTTTGGAGCGATTTGGGCAACATGGGATGGAGATTGACGTCACACGGTCAAAAAAATGTTTAATATCTCAAACAGCAAACCAGCACAAATGTTTGTTTTTGCGGCACAAATCAGCACAAACGAATGACATAGTTTTGGTGATTTTTTTCTTTTTATGGGGTGCCAACTTCACAGACGTTGGCTACCTTTACATGAACCCAAATAATTCATTTGTAATCGGATTGAAAAACTTTCATGTAAACACCTCAATCGATCCGACTGAGCTCGATCGGAATTAAATTTCAATTGGATTGAAAGGGATGGTTTATTGCTTTTCTAATCCGATCAAACAGCAAAAAATGACCATGTAAACGCTTGAATCCGACTACTTTCTCAATCGTATTCAGAAGTCTCTGGGGCACATGCGCAGTGCACTGTTGACACGCATTACGCAGTGCGCAAGTTCACATTCACGTCTTGTTCACGTCCGTTGCTGATTTATGAATGTGTATGCCAACATGGCAAAAATAATGATGAGCTCTGTCACATCCATGGTTGTCTCCACAAGTGTGATTGATATGACATCACAGGCAGAGCATGTGCAAAAAAGTTTTAATCGGAATGTATATAAAACACATATAAACTGATATTTGAATTAGATTACAATGTTAAGAGCACATGTAAACAGATCTGCAGTCGGATTCGATTCATTCGGATTGATGAAAATTGGTGCATGTAAATGTAGCCAGTGATACCTGGTTGAAAACAACTCGTCCAAGCGTTTTTAGCAATGAATGGAAGCAGAGAGACAGGTCTGTAGCTATCTAGAAGTGAAGTGTTTAGTGTTGGTTTCTTAAGTAGTGGGGTTACCCGAGCCTGTTTAAATGCAGCGGGGAAAGTGCCTGTGAGGAGAGATGTATTGATGATGTGTATGAGTGCTGGTAAGAGAGTGGGAGAGATTGCTTGAAGAAGGTGTGATGGGATGGGATCTAGTAGTAGACATGTTGTAGGGTGGCTGGAAAGGAGAAGCTTTGATACTTCTGCCTCAGTGAGGGGACAGAAGGAGAAAGTGTGAGTTTTAGAAGGGGGTGTGGGTGGTTGTAGGTCATGTGTGTAAGGGGCTGAGAATTGACTGCTGATTGTTCTAGTTTTGTCTGTGAAGAATATGATGAAATCAGCAGCTGTTATTGAAGTGGTGGTGGAGGGGGACAGAGGAGAGAGTTAAATGTTTTGTAGAGACTTTACACATTACGTGTTCTTGTCTGTAAAGCAAAGTAGGCTATTCGAGTTTTGGTTCATCATTGTGAAGCACATCATCCTCTTTGTTTTGTTGACATTTTGAGTGCACACAAATAAACGTAGACCTTTTGCAGTTCCAAATAAAATATTACTCTTACCATTATGAGCAAAAATTCTGGCGTATTTTAAGTTGTTTCCAGTGCAAGTGATGGCGCTGGTGCCTACAAGTCCTGTAAAGCGCGTTTTAGCTTCCTTCTGCATAAACGATTGTTTATGCGTCTAACAGCGCACATTTATATAAGGTAAACATTTAAACTAAACACGTGATATGCTTGTTTAATACCTAGATTTTATTTTAGGCAAGTCATTATGATTTGAGAAGGCTAAATTGATCATATATATGATTGACTCGCTTTCTGCTGCTCGCCTTCTGGTCATTTTAAAAATCAACTTAAATTTAACGAACAAAAAAAAAATGCCCCAAAAGTTTTTCTAAATTAACTTAATATAAAAAAGCAAAACGAAATGGGGAGGATCTATGGGAGGATCAGAAAGCTCTCGGATTACATCCAGAATATCTTAATTTGTGTTCTGAAGATGAACAGAGGTTTTACGGGTTTGGAACGACATGAGGGTGAGTAATTAATGACATAATTTTCATTTTTTGGGTGAACTAACCCTTAAGGTAAATCTGTTATAAATTTTTATAAAAACTTAAACTCTAATTTACAAAAAGTTTATTATTAAGATAATTGTATTATATGCTTTATAATTTACATAGATAAAGCTTACATATCTACAACATGCTTAACATTATCTTTTGTCCTCCTGAAACAAGTCTCAGGAGTAGCCATGCTTGAGGCATTTGGTTTTAGTGCTAAAAAGAAGAAATAAAAGGACTATAAAAACATTTGGACAATAAATGCACTTTTTATTCTGATGGTGATATCAGTTTCCTTTTTCTGTTTAGTTTCTGTTTTGTTCAAATTAAGTTCAAATTAAAGCTTGTATTGAAAACTTATGTAAATGGTTAATTATTTGTAAGAGTACATCACAAAGAGTCAAGTCTTGTAAAAGCATTAGACTGAAAACATTTACATCTCATAAAAGTGTGTAAATAATAGAAATGCAGTTCAAAATACTCGCTATACTCCTAATTACAAGAAGAAAAAAAAGGTGCTCTTAAGCTGAGTGTGTGACAGGAATGGGTATGGATTGGGGTTTGCCTGAGGAAAATTTTTCAGTCAAAAGATTTTTTTTTTTTTTTTTTTTGCTTTAACCCCTAAAACAACACCAACTGAATTAAAGTATTAAGCAAACACTTACGCGCGCTGTCGCTGCTTCCTTCTCTGTGGACTGCAAACGCTTCTCCCAGAATATGAGAGTGACCAAACAGTTTAAATAGTTCACGGTCGCTGTGCCCGCCTACTTATTAAGGTCAGAGCAAGGCAAATGGCTCAAATCGAAACTATAAAGCGAGACACTTCGCAAGACACTTAAGTGCATGCAGGACGGGAGCAATACAAATAACAAAAGCTTCCCTTAGCTGGCGGTTTACTAGTCTAATTTTAATAAGTGCAGTCAAAACTACAATAAAAAAACAGTATAATATCAGTTACTTCGGCTTTGTTTTGGAAAGTTACGGTGCTGTCATTGTTTAGCTGTTCGTCCATATTACTGTGCCTGCCTGGTGTTATACGGTATTCTGCCTTTTTTTTTTACTGTCCATTAAAGTCTGCCGCATTTAAATTATGGTGTAACTTCGGTACTTCCATACATCTGTCGCCACTTTATTAGACAAAAAAAATTAGATAGATTGTGATCTAAGAAACTGCTCCAGATAACAAAGCACTGTAAACTAGCAACAACTAGATAACTTGGCAACAATGATTAATCGTAAATAAACTATGATAAAACTTCCCGGTGTTATGACGCCATTTTTTGATTCCGTCTCTCTAGTTTCCTGAATGCTGTTGTGACTTCAGCTGTTCATTCGAGCCTAGTCTCATGAAAATGCATATAAATAGTACGCCAAATAAAAACGTCTTGGTTACGTATGGTAACCCTCGTTCCCTGATGGAGGGAACGGAGACGTTGTATCGAAGTGACGACTAGGGGTCGCTCTAGGGAGCCCGAACACCTCTGACAGCTTTGAGAAAAGGCCAGTGAAATTGGTGCGCAGTATTTGCGTAGCCCGCTCCGCCCCGGAGATCCGGGCATAAGAGGGGGGGGCTAGGCAACACTCATTGTTCTGATCTGAGGAACCGAAGCACCCGGCTACACTCAGAGGCGGTCCGAGGCTGTGGCAAGGGGGACACAACGTCTCCGTTCCCTCCATCAGGGAACGAGGGTTACCATACGTAACCAAGACGTTCCCCGTCTGTCGTTCACGTTCGACGTTGTGTCGAAGTGACGACTAGGGGTCCCAGTTGAAAACGCCACAACCAGCGGACCGCGTCACGAGTGCATGGAGTGCAAATATTAACAGGTCTTGCGTGTTAGATAAATGTCACTCACCTCTACGTGACCTTCCAATGCCCAAGAGCTTCAGCCAGCCTTTCCTCACCTTTGGTTGAACATCTTGGAGAACATTGGGCCAGTGTCCGTCCTCCCCGGGGGGGGGATGGGCACTACGGAGACCACACCCTGCCCGGAGGGAGGTATTTGTGTGGAGAATACACTTGAGGGCTCGCACTAGGGGAGCACAACAAGGGGATGATCCTGAGGCAGGCTCCGCATGAGGAGAGACTGCTGAGCTCAGGGTCGGAGACAAGTTTTGTCTTAAGGGAAACACCGCATCTCTGGGAGTATAGGTGGAGATACACACATGGGGCCGCATTAGGAGCCACTACATGTGGGGCACCAACCTAATATGAGAGTTCACAAGAGGCAACCTAGCCTCATATTAGATTCTGATAGCTAGTTCCTCCGCTGAACATAGCTACGTTGCGGGTGCAACATGATGAAAATTGTCGTTCAGGGTTCACGCCAGGAAACTTACTGAACTGGGGAAGCGTCATCACCCGTGGGGAACGACGCTTCAGCAAGCTTCTACACCGTGTCAGCTTCAGGAGTTACTGGGCTTGCGTTCAGGACTCCCGAAGAGACTGGTTCTACACGCAGATTGTAGAACCTGGCAAACGTGTTAGGTGTAGCCCAACCTGCAGCTCTGCAAATGTCTGTTAAAGAGATCCCGTTCGCCAGCGCAACCGACGCTGCGACGCCACTGGTGGAGTGGGCGTGCACCCCCAGCGGGCAGGGCACCCCTGTGGCCTGGTAGGCCAAACGAATCGCATCCACAATCCAGTGGGAAATTCTTTTTTTTGGAGACAGCTTTCCCCTTCTGCTGTCCTCCAAAACAGACAAAGAGTTGACTCGACCGTCTGAAACTTTCAGTACGTTCCAAGTAAATGCTCAGGGCACGGACTGGGCATAACAAGGAGCGGTTGGGGTCGCCTTCCTGAGAAGGGGTAGCTTGCAGAGTGACCACCTGGTCCCTGAAGGGAGTGGTGGGCACTTTGGGCACATAACCGGGCCGGGGTCTCAGGATAACGTGAGAGTTAGCCGGCCCGAATTCGAGGCACGAGTCACTGACGGAGAGGGCTTGGAGGTCTCCCACTCTTTTGATCGATGTGAGCGCAGTCAGGAGAGCCGTCTTTTGGGAGAGAGCACTGAGTTCGACTGACTGGAGCGGCTCAAAGGGATCTGACTGTAGGCCCCGGAGGACCACAGACAGATCCCAAGAGGGGACAAGGCGCGGTCTGACGGGGTTCAGCCTGCGTGCACCTTTAAGGAATCGTATAACCAAATTGTGCTTCCCAACCGATCTACCTTCCACCAGGTCGTGGTTAGCGGCAAAAGCGGCTACCTGGACCTTAAGTGTTGAAGCAGAAAGGTGTCTATCCAGTCCTCCTTGGAGGAAGGAAAGCACCGTTTGGATGCCACATCTCCGTGGGTTCTCCCCCCGGGAGGAACACCAGTTTGTGAATTTGCGCCATCTGAGGTCGTACAGCCGCCTCGTGGAGGGAGCTCTCGACTGCAACAGAGTGTTTACCACTGCCAGTGGGATATCTCTGAAATCCTCCTGGTCGCGTCCAGGGACCATGCGTGAAGGTTCCAGAGATCTGGCGCGGGTGCCATATCGTGCCCTTCCCCTGTGAAAGGAGGTCCTTCCTCAGGGGAATGCGCCAGGGAGGAACGGGGGAGAGGAGCACCCGCTCTGAGAACCAAACCCTGTTGGGCCAGTAGGGGGCCACCAGCAGGATCTGTTCTCTGTCCTCCCTGACTTTGCACAGGGTCTGTGCAATTAGGCTCACTGGTGGAAACGCATACTTGAGGAGGCCCTGAGGCCAGCTGTGTGCCAGTGCATCTGTGCCAAGGGGCGCCTCGGACAGACCGTACCACAACTGGCAGTGAGTGTTCTCTATCGAGGCAAACAGGTCGACCTGGGCCTGACCGAAAAGACTCCAGATCAGCTGAACCGTCTGAGGGTGAAGTCTCCACTCGCCCCGAAGCGAAGTCTGTCGGGAGAGCGCGTCCGCTACCCAGTTGAGTTCGCCCGGTATGTGGGTGGCTCGTAGAGACTTGACATTGTTTCGACACCAAAGGAGGAGATGGCGGGTTAGCTGTGACATGCGAAAGGAGCGTACACCGCCCTGGTGATTGATGTAGGCTACAGTCGCAGTGCTGTCTGTGCGGACCAGCACGTGTTTGCCCTGAACCAAAGGTCGGAACCTCTTCAGGGCCAAAAACACTGTCAGCAGCTCGAGGCAATTGATATGCCAATGCAGCCGAGGGCCCGACCAGAGCCCTGCAGCTGCTTGCCCATTGCATACGGCGCCCCAGCCTGTGTTGGATGCATCTGTCGTAACCAAAATGCGCCTGGACACTTGTTCTAAGGGCACCCCAGCCCGTAGAAACAAAATGTCTTTCCAAGGACCGAGGGTTTTTAGACATACGGGTGTGACGTGCACCCGGTATGAACCCTGGCGCCATGCCCATCTCGGGACTCGGGAACGCAGCCAGTGTTGTAACGGTCTCATGTGCATCAGGCCCAGCGGCGTGACGGGGGTTGAGGATGCCATGTGACCCAGGAGCCTCTGAAATTGTTTGAGGGGGACCGTCGGGCTGCGTGAGAGCTTCTGGATGCAGCTCAGCACTGACTGTGCACGCTCCGGGGAGAGCCGTGCATTCATGGCAACCGAGTCTAGTTGTACACCGAGAAAAGAGATGCTCCGTACCGGGGCGAGCTTGCTCTTTTCCCAGTTGACCCGAAACCCCAGATGGGCCAGATGGTTGAGAACCACATCCCTGTGTTTGCATACCAACTCCTGAGAGTGTGCTATGACCAGCCAGTCGTCGAGGTAATTGAGAATGCGGATGCCCCTCTCCCGGAGAGGGGCAAGGGCTGCTTCTGCGACTTTCGTAAAGACGCGGGGAGACAGGGAGAGCCCAAATGGAAGGACTTTGTACTGAAATGCTCGACCTTCGAAGGCAAACCGCAGGAAGGGCCCGTGTCTTGGAAGAATCAAGACATGAAAGTACGCGTCTTTCAGGTCTATCGCCACAAACCAATCCCGGAATCTGATACACGTGAGAATGCGTTTGAGCGTTAGTATTCTGAAGGGGAGCTTGTGAAGGGCCCGATTCAGAATCCTCAGATCCAGGATTGGTCTTAAACCGCCAATGAAGTAGGGGCTGTAGAACCCTTTCTTCATGTCGGCCGAGGGGACCGGCTCTATCGCGTCCTTTGCCAGAAGGGTCGCGATCTCCGCCCGAAGAACCGCAGCATTCTCGTCCCGAACCGCGGTAGAGAAGATGCCGCTGAACTAGGGCGGGTTGCGTGCGAATTGGATAGCATAGCCGAGTCGGATGGTTCTGAGAAGCCAGCGAGAGAGGTTGGGTATCTCGAGCCAAGCTGTAAAACTCTCTGCTAATGGTCTTGGGGGGACCACCGACGTACCTCGGGTGGGTACAGTGTGACTGAGTTGCGGTGAAAGCCCTTTGTTCGGGGGCGTGCTGTCCCGGAGGACACAAGGCCATAACCGACATACAAGGATCCGTGAGAAGATCGCCTGAGCTCAGGGGATCAACTGACGGATGCGTTTGTTTCTCTGTCAAAGTATGCAGAAGTGCAGGTTTTGCGGTTGAGCATGCTTTGATGTGTTTTGGTGGCTGGGTACCCCGGAGGGACCCAGCCATGGGAGGATCGACCATCAGAATCGACAGACAAGGATCCATCAGAAGATCGCCTGAGCTCAGGGGATCGACTGATTGATGCGCTTGATTGGTCAAAGCATGCAGAAGCGTAGGTTTTGCGGTTTGAGCATGCTTTGATGTGTTTTGGTGGCTGGGTACCTCGGAGGGACCCAACCATGGTGGGTGTACCGATCATCGTAACCTTTAAGGATCCAACGGAGGACCGCCTGAGTTCAGGGGGTCGACTGAAGGATGCACTTGGTTTGTCAAAGTATGCAGAAGCGCAGGAGATGCGGTCGAGCATGCTTTGACGTGCTTCAGTGGCTGGGTACCCCGGAGGGACGCAGTCACACTGGTTTTTACGCTCAGAGAAGAAAGAAATTGCTCTTAAATTGACCATGTGGTGGCTGTCCGCCGTGAGTCCCCTCGCCGAGTGTGGATCTAGACAGGTCAGCAGATCTCTCTCCCCTGGGCGGCTCACTTCAGGAGCGCTTCGAAGCCTGATGAGGGTTCCTAGCGGCCTGAAAATGAGCTAACGGCGCCACCTTCTTGCGAGAACTCGACGGCAAGGCTGGTTTGGGTGCAGGACCAGCCTGAGGCGGGCCCTGAACCAGTCTGGAGAAATGGGGGCGTCAAGAAAGCGAACTTTCTCAGTGTCCTTCATTTCCGCCAGATTTAGCCAAAGGTGGCGCTCCTGGACCACCGTAGTGGACATCGCTCCAGAGCCTGCGTTGCGACATTTGATGCTCGGAAGCATACACAGAACTGAACGCAGTTCCTGCGACACTCTGAGGCGAGATCTCCCTCGTGCAGATCTTATAACACTTTGCCTGGCAGCCAGCAGGATGGCAAAAGTGTGCATGGTGGACACAGCCCACGTGGTCCCACCAGGGGGCAGGGCATCAGATATGCAGGCGCTGTACTGAAGCGCCCACCCGCCTGGAGAATCCACGAAGCCTCTCGCGCTGGACCGCCATCGAGGGAAATGAGGGAGGAGGACCTGATATATCGTGTTTCAGCCGAAAAAAGGCCTATCACGATATATCGTACGTTACCGAAGCCATGAACACACAGGATGAGGCGGAGGGTTTTTTCTCACTCAAACCTGATGATGTGTTTCGGTTATCTTGTTCAAGCACGCCCACCACTTCAGCGTCTGCTCAAACTGAGACTCGCTCCCCAGCTTGCTCAGTCGAAGCATCAGCTTCCCATGGTTTAAGCTCTCCCTCCGATGCTGCAGCCAACCTCTCAACCAGCTTTTAAGGTTTTGAACAGAGTAAAGTTGTAAAAAGAACTAATAATCTGTCCAAAAACCTAAACGGGGGTCGCGAGGAACGAGCGATCCGCGGGGGGAAACCCGGCGGAACTAACTCATTTCCTATTGCTCGCCATCGACGCACATCGCAGCGGCCCTCGTACCCGGAAGTAGAAGGGCCGAACGAAAGCGGTCGCGGTGAGCCGCGGCTTCGCGGCTCGTGAGCAGCAACCCATAGTTATGTTCCCTTCCGCAAGCAGAACACAAACTATCAACGAAGCGATGTATCAGCGTGAGACTAGCTCAACCCTGAGCACAACGATCGTGCCGATTGTTATTGTTTACGAGGAAACCGCAACCAGGAAGACACGGACGGAAAGGCATAAAAGTAAACACACAATCCATCCGTGTTGGCCCTTTAGAGAAATTACTCCTTTTCAGGAGGAAAAGCTCTTTAGAGATCGTCGTCGAAGCACCCAGGGGTATTCTCGCTTACCAATAGAAGGGTTAAAGGGAGAGACCGCTGCTCGTGCGAAGAGGTGAGTAATGCTGTTTTCCCCTAAGAGAATACTGCATTCGGCTCCGAAGAAACAGAACAATGAGTGTTGCCTAGCCCCCCCCTCTTATGCCCGGATCTCCGGGGCGGAGCGGGCTACGCAAATACTGCGCACCAATTTCATTGGCCTTTTCTCAAAGCTGTCAGAGGTGTTCGGGCTCCCTAGAGCGACCCCTAGTCGTCACTTCGACACAACGTCGAACGTTAACGACAGACGGGGAACAAAAATTACCTAATCCTACCCATTGCGTAGCATTTACACACCAACATTACAGATATGAATTCAAGCATATGTTTAATCTGCTGAATAAAAACAACATTTTAAGCATCTTACCTGTAAGCAACTGTCCCAAACAGTACCTGTGAATGCAGCCATAATGTGCAATTCTATTGATTGTATTGTATCACTGCCCTTTCATTCTTTCTTTTTATTATAATCTCTTTCTTGCTTCATTGCTTTCTTTTTCTTTCCTTCTTTTTTATTTTTTATTTATTGTTATTATTTTTCTTTTTCTATCTTTATATTATTTTTCTTTATTTATTGTTATTATTTTCTTTCTTTCTTTGTTGTTGTTATTGTTATTTATTTTTTGTAAATTATTAATTATGAGAAAACGTTTGAATAAAATATTAAAAGATTAATAGCAGAAGTTACTGTTATTTTTACTGATAGTTTAACTAAAGCATTTATCAACTGATAAGAAAATAATAGATCAATTGAAAAATAATCAAGAGATAAGTCGACTAATTGAAAAAAATAATCAATAGATTAGTTGACAACAAAAATTATCGTTAGCTGCAGCTCTAGATGAGACCTGTTTTCCAGGCTTAGTCAGATGATGTTCAACATTTATAATGACAAAATTCACCCCCTCACAGTTGTAATGAAGGGCAAAATTACCTATATGTGATGCGATCTGGGAAAACCTGTCAGATATCACATTCAGGAAATTCGAAAAAATAGGTCAAATGTCAATTTTTTGTCAAAATTAGGTTTTCATAAATTTATTATTCTATAACATCTTGTCTGTCATCTCTAAAAAAACATGTTGGCAAAATTCACTTGTTTAGTACAGAAAAATTGTGATTTATTGCAGCAAGCAGATAAGTCTGTCTGCTCAATCCTGGTGATGTCAGTGCCCTAAACGATGTTATAATGGACTATTTCATATCCACTGAAGAAGGATCGGATGCAGAAGTTACTAAAGAGGAGGAGTACGATGACAATCTGTGCACGTTTCTCACGTTTCTACATTGTAAACTACAACTACAATGTACATTATTCGTCGTATTTAAACATACAAGGGGTGATCAAAAGTTCGGAGACTATACATGATACACAATGGAAAACATTTGTTTGTGTAATAATGCAGTATAGCGCTCCTGATAGCTCTCCTTAAACCCATAAAGTATATATATCGTCGCTGTCGGGCGGAAACCTCGTATGTCCAAATTTTGTCAATTTCATATTTTTTCACAAATCGATGCTATTGGTCAGTGCCCACGTGTATCTGTAATTTTTACAAATTATTAACCAATCTAAAGTGTTGAAAATAGCTTGAGAGCAAATCTCTTAACTCATTTGAACAGTTCAACTGTCTGAGAAGAGCTCGTATCTCCACCTTTTCATCACTCCGCTGGAGCGTCGGGGCATATGTCCCCTTCCATCTTCTTGTCACAAAGCACCGGCAAAAATAATTAGCATTGAATGTGTCGGTGGAAACAGTAAGGAGATATTTGAATGATCCATTAATAAACTAGTGTATTCTGAGATAATGTCGCAAAGACCCTGACTCGCAATCTCTTCTTTGGACGCAACTTTTGAAGGAAAGCATCTTTCCGGATTACATAATGAAAGCGTTTTTTTCTGATTTGTTTTATTTCGTTAAGTAATAATTTAAAGCTTTCTATTTATTTATTTATTTATTTGTCATGTTTGTGAGGCATGTAGCCTATTCGCTGAAAAATGTGATCGCGCTGACTCCTCATGTCCTGCAAAGCGATTTCAGCTTCTCCTCTTCAAAAACAATATTCACATAATAGCGCACATTTATCTAGGTTTAATGTTTAAACTAAAATTGTTCTATAGCTACTTTAACTGTTTTAGATCTATAGATTTTATTTTATGCAAGTCGTAATGATTTAAAAGGCAAAAGTCTTCCGCTGGCCGCTGTTCGTAAAAAAAACAAACAAACAAACTGATATTTAACGAACAAAAAAATGCTCCAAAAGTTTTTCTAAATTAACTTAATAAGAAAACGAAACAAAATATAACCACTTTGGCATTACATACAAAACGTAACTATGTTAATAGCTGAAACAGTAGTATAAGCTGTTCTGGAAGAATTAAGGGGGAAAAAGACGGACTGTGTTTTTGTATTGCATCATAGCTCTTAAACCTTTAAAATAGAGTTTAGGAAGATGTATGTAACCACAGTCGTTAGCTTTGGTTAACTATTGAAGCCTTTTCTCTTGTCAAAAGGCTCAATGCGACCGCAGACTTTGTTTGCCTGCAGATTAATTTCCGCCTATTAGACAGCTTATCGTTTTATTTTGGTATTGCATCACTCATAGCTCTAACCTTTAAAATAGAGTTTAGGAAAATGTATGTAACCACAGTCGTTAGCTTTGGTTAACTATTGAAGCCTTTTCTCTTGTCAAAAGGCTCAACGCGACCACAGACTTTGATGAACTGCTGGCAGCAGCGAAGTCTGTGTCTGTACCATTCTTATCAATGACAGCGTAATCTCGTATCTCCCTGCTCCCAAGTCATAAAACCTCGTATCTCCGATAAAACATGGTTTTGGGGAAATGATGTCTTAATGTTGGTACACAACAGTGTATGATAGCAATATATGGTATAATACCAACTTTAAGGATAAAATATTTAATAACTCAAAAAATATGCTGTTTTTTTCCATTTCCTGAAAAATGACGGTTTTGGAGATACGAGGATTCCGCCCGACAGCGACGATATATATATATATATATATTTTTTTTTTTTTTTTTAAGTTTAAAGGGCATTTTAAAATGGGAGATCTATGGGACTGACTCTCTTTTGGAGCCAGTCTCTAGTGGCCAGTCAATGAATTGCTGTTTTAGTCACTTTCGTGTTGGTTTCAAGAGAGAGACTGGGTTGCCGCTTGATTATAAACAGCGAGAAAATCTCAAAAATATCAAAATTATATCATTACTCCAACATAATCTGACTCCATTAAAGTTATTTATTTAACCTGTTGGTAACACTTTATTTTGATGGTACCTTTTAAACATTCTGTTGACACTAAGTAATGTTGCACCTACATGCGAACTAACTCTCATTAGAGTATTAGTAGACTGCCTGCTAAATATCTGCAAACACTTTATTGTGAAGGTCTCCCAACAGACATTCTATTGACTATAAGTAACTTTGCAAGTACATGTCAGCTTGCTCTAACCCTAACCCTAACCCTACCAGTCTAGTAATACTCTACTAATACTCTAATGAGAGTTAGTAGACATGTAAGTGCAACGTTACTTATAATCAACAGAATGTGTTAAAGGGACCATCAAAATAAAGTGATACCTAAATGGAAAACATCACAAGTTGACTCTCTTAATTGACTAGTCAACTAGAGTTAGTAACTGGTTGTAAAAACTTATATCTTTCAATTATTTATCTTTCTCTCTTTCTTTAGGTGTGTGAAGCATACACACTTCACAGACAGACATTCTACCTGGCGCAGGACTTTTTTGACAGGTACATGTTGTCCCAAAGTAACGTGCAGAAGGATCAACTGCAGCTCATAGGAATCACTGCTCTTTTCATCTCCTCCAAAATAGAGGTATATAATTGTTTACAATCTGAGAAAAGTTTTGTTTGCATGTATACCATTTCAAGAATGACAAACACAAATTAAAAAAATTACGTGAGTAAAACCGCTAAATATGTGCTATGTCGTTCCTATGATTGACAGTAACAATCTGTAAACAGAACAAAACATCTGACAAGCCGATGTCAAAAATAGAGCTGTGCATTTAATGATTCAGACTAAATTTACAGTAACAAAACTACAGCAGTAACAAGTTTGTGTTGGTTGAATATAGGCTATTTAATTGCTTTAACGGTTCATGAAAACTTAAAATATGTAGTTGTTCAATTAAATCTAAAATAATTTAAATTCATATTAATTCATATTGAATGCATTATTTAATTCTTATACCATTAATATTTAACTTATTTAAATTGCAGTGAACTATAGGTTATATAAGCAATGGTTTAGTGGAGGGTATGCATAGACATACGACGTACACTTCTTTATCAGTCGGCTTTGTGTATTCTATCCCTTCTGATGCGCATCATTCAGTAGTGTCTTGCATTAGCCAAAATCATAACAGTCCACCACATGAATAGCTAATTCAATCGCATGTAAAAAATAAATGCAAATATTCCCTAAAAACACACAGTAAAGACGACTTCCTTTGAAATATGTTTGATGATTGCACCTGATGCACCCACGCCCATGCCCGCTCTGCCACCCCAACCGTACTGTCTGTCCATACGGGAGAGCATGTCAGGGGAGACGTGCAGAGTGGTAAAATTATAATTATTATTGATTACTAATTTGAATCATTATATTATAATGGAAACAATACCTTGAAATTTCTTAAACCGGTGAACCCCTGTAAACTTTTCATCCAGTAAACGAATGCGTTCAAACAGTAAGATCAAAACGACCCTAATACAGACAAAAACCCAACCTAATTTCATCAGAAATTTCTGAAAGTCACATCTAGTTGTCAGTAAGTTATTATTTTTAGCATGTATTTGGCTTAAAATGATGAGGATAAATGTATATAAAAAGCAAGAGTATAGCCCAGGGCTCAGGACTGTGAATAAAACGGTCACATTTGCGACCAAAAATATTAATTTGCGAATTAAGTTTTTGCAGAGATTTCCACTGGCGACTATATACATTTTTTATTAGTTCCCATATAAAACTGAGACAATGCCTATAAAAGTTTTAGTGGAGAAAAGACTTTCAAACAGTCCTTATCTCTGGCGAACAGCAGTGCTATAATGGTACAGCTGCAAAACGCAGCTCCAGTTGTGCAGCATGAGAGAGATCGAAATGACAGAGACATGCGAAGTAGGAGTGCACAAAGGCAGTGTCTATTTTGAGAACAAACTACAACAGGTAAAGCTGTCAGCATTAATACATGAACTTCGTATTAATTGAAACGCACTTGCCATCCAGTAATCACATAAGCTTTGTTACCTTTTAATAAACAAAGCATCAGCATTAATATTATGCGAAATTCAAACAATAAATACAGTTTTGCCGCCCTCTAAATCAGCTTTCACACCGAACATGAAAAGCACTGCCCTGGCCCCTTCAGAGTGCAGTGGCAAAAGTTCAACTATTTTGAACTTTGAGTGCGGTGTACACTGTTTACGTGACATTGTCCATCGCGTGCATTTTAGTTCCTCGTCTGTTGTTCACGTTCGACGTTGTGTCGACATGAAGGACACTAGGGGTTGCTCTAGGGAGCCCGAACACCTCTGACAGCTTTGAGAAAAGGCCAATGAGAATTGGTGTTCAGTATTTGCATAGCCAGCTCCGCCCCGGCCATCCGGGTATAAGAGGAGGTGGCTAGGCGCTACACATTGTTCTATTTCTTCAGAGCCGAATGCAGCATCTCTTTGTTGAGAAGCAGCGTTACTCACCTCTTCGTTGTTGGATCTACGGCACGGGCAGTGGTCTCTTCCTTCTCAGACGCGGCAGCAGTGAGAGTCCCCTGGGTGCTTCGGCGGCGAATCTTGAAGAGCAGATTTCCTTTAATTAAAAGCTAAAAGAGCAAATTTAATTTCAAGAGTCAGACACGGTTGGTTTGTGTGTTTACTATGCCTTTCCTTCTGTGTCCTTCTGGTTGTGGCTTCTCTCCCAGAGCAATCGGCATGAGCTCTGTATTCAGTGTTTGGGTCGTGAGCATGCTGAAGCAGCGTTCGCTGAAGGGGGATGTTCTGCTGGGTGGTTCTTCGCTGGGTGAATCCCCGCGATCCTCTCGCCCTGTGTGTCCGCCGATCGAGCTTCCGGATGACTTTGAAAATTCGCCTCAGTACGAATTGGATTGGTTATTCAGAAAACCTGCGGGAGAGGAGGAAGTGACTGCAGCATCGGAGAGTGGGCAGCCATCTGAAGCGGATGCTCTGTCATGGCGGCCATGCTTGAAGGACGGCCAAGGCGATCGATCAGGCTCGAGTGGAATTCTCCACCCCGTCCTGAGCATTCACGGCTGGATGATTGGTATCTGGGCCGCGGCTCTCGGCCGCGTTCTACCCCAGTTCCTTTCTTCCCGGAAGTGCATAAAGAACTGACTAAATCGTGGAAGGCTCCTTTCTCAGCCAGAACGCGAGTTAGTGGTTCTTCCTCTCTCACCACCCTCGATGGAGGTCCAGCGAAGGGGTATATGGAGGTTCCCCCGGTGGACCAGGCGATCGCGGTGCATCTTTGCCCGCAGACCGCCGCCACCTGGCGGGACCGCCTGAGACTCCCGCCCAGGGAGGTATCCAGGGGTATCCTCTCTACCGCGGTTCGGGACGAGAGTGCCACTGTTCTTCGGGCGGAAATCGCGACCCTTCTGGCGAAGGACGCGATAGAGCCGGTCCCCTCGGCTGACATGAGGAAAGGGTTTTACAGCCCCTACTTCATAGTACCCAAGAAAGGTGGCGGTTTAAGACCAATCCTGGATCTGAGGATTCTGAATCGAGCCCTTCACCTCTCCAGGAGGTGGGCATCCGCATCCTCAATTACCTCGACAACTGGCTGGTCATAGCACACTCTCAGGAGTTGGTATGCAAACACAGGGACACAGTCCTCAACCATCTGGCCCATCTGGGTTTTCGGGCCAACTTGGAAAAGACCAAGCTCGCCCCGGTACAGAACATCTCTTTCCTCTGTGTTCAACTAGACTCGGTCACTATGAACGCACGGCTCTCCCCGTGCGTGCATGCACAGTCAGTGCTGAGCTGCATACAGAAGCTCTCACGCAGCCCAACGGTCCCCCTCAAACAATTTCAGAGGCTCCTAGGTCACATGGCATCCTCAGCCGCCGTCATGCCGCTGGGCCTGATGCACATGAGACCGTTACAGCACTGGCTGCATACCCGAGTCCCGAGATGGGCATGGTGCCAAGGTTCATACTGGGTGCACGTCACACCCGGCTGTACAACCTCAGATGGTGCAAATTCATGAACTGGTGTTCTTCCCAGGGGGAGAACCCGTGGAGATGTGGCATCCGAGCAGTGCTTTCTTTCCTCCAAGGAGGACTGGATAGGCACCTTTCTGCTTCAACACTTAAGGTTCAGGTAGCCGCTATCGCCGCTAACCACGACCTGGTGGAAGGCAGATCGGTTGGGAAGCATGACTTGGTTATACGATTCCTTAAGGGTGCCCATAGGCTGAACCCCGTCAGACCACACCTTGTCCCCTCTTGGGATCTATCTGTGGTCCTCCGGGGCCTACAGTCAGATCCCTTTGAGCCTCTTCAGTCGGTCGAACTCAGTGCTCTCTCACAAAAGACGGCTCTCCTGTCTGCGCTCACCTCTATCGAAAGAGTGGGAGACCTTCAAGCCCTCTCCGTCAGTGACTCGTGCCTCGAATTCGGGCCAGCCAACTCTCACGGTTATGTGCTCAAAGTGCCCACCACTCCCTTCAGGGACCAGGTGGTCCACCTATTCCACCTATATTCCCAGAGATGCGGTGTTTCCCTCAAAGACAAACTTTTCTCCGATCCTGAGTCCAGCAGTCTCTCCTAATGTGGAGCCTGCCTCAGGATCTTCCCTTTGTAGCTCTTATACCCGGATGGCCGGGGCGGAGCTGGCTATACAAATACTGCACACCAATTCTCATTGGCCTTTTCTCAAAGCTGTCAGAGGTGTTTGTCCTCCCTAGAGCGACCCCTAGTGTCCTTCACGTCGACACAACGTCTCTGTTCCCTCCATCAGGGAATGAGGGTTACCATACGTAACCAAGACGTTGGCGTACCAACCAACCGTCTTCACGCCACGCAACCCATTGAAATTAATGGGTTTCAGAGCTTTGCCGCATTTGGTGTGCTTTATTTGTGCACAATTATTTGTGACCATATATAGTTTGAGTTCAAAAAGATGTTTAGCTCTCACTTTAAGTGAAACTTAGTTCCCAGGACATCTACGAGATGGATTAAAATGCTGATAAAGTAAAAAAAAAAAAAAAAAGATGAGACACACACATGACAGCGTGACTGAAATATTAAAGTGTTAAAAAAATAAATAAAGCACCTTTATTCTGTGGCACCTAAAAAATAATTTGGCGCCCAAGTTTGTTTCTTATAGGAGCCAGTGGCTCCTTACTCATTTTTTTTTTTTTGTCTGGAGCCCTGTAGCCTATACATATATATACTCTGGAGATCAAAATTAGAGAACAATTTATAAACAATTGAACAATTCTGAAATAATGTCATCTTCACTGCTCAACAGTTGAAGGAGTTTTTGTCCTGTCTATACCATGCTACCAGAACACCTTTTCCACAAAATAACTAAGGCATTTCAACAAAAAACATTATTTTGCAGAAAACACACTGATCAAAATTAGAGAACAACAATGACTGTAGCATGGAAAAAGATTACAACAAAATTTTCTGAAGGTTACAACAGTCAGCAATTAGTAGGAAGTGTACAGGCCTCTGCTCTGAATGACTTCAGCACATCTGCGGCCACAGGACAGCACTAGTCTCTCACACTGCTCTGGTGTGATTTTGGTCCACTCTTCTTCCAGTCTCCTCCACAGTTCGGTGACTGTAGTGGGTTTCTTGGCCATAACTTTGTCGCCAAGGATTTTCCAGAGGTTCTCTATTGGGTTGACATCAGGACTCTGGGCAGGCCATGTCATTATTTCAATGTTTTCAGTTTCAAGGAACTGCTTTACCCCTTTTGGTGTGTGACATGGAGCGTTGTCCTGCATGAACACTGCGGGCTGATTGGGTGATGAACACAGGGAAGGAACCATATGTTGTTGAAGAAGGTTCTGATAAACATTTGCATTCACTCTGCCATGTAGCTGTATAAGAGGCCCAACTCCTGCTGCAGAAAACATGCCCCAAACCATGACACTTCCTCCTCCACTTTTCACTGACTTCTTTACACACTTTGGGTTCAGTCTTTCTCCAGTTTGTCGCCGAACATAATGTTTTCCATCTGACCCAAATAAATTAAACTTGCTTTCATCACTGAAGTAAGCAAAGCTTAGTCTAGCCTTTTGATTCTTTCTGCTAATGAGAGGTTTGGTCACTGCAGAGTGGGCTTTCAGTCCAAATGCTCTTAAACGTCGAGACACTGTATGACGAGACAGATCCTTACCCTGTTCAGCGCTGAACTGGTGAGCAATTCCAGCTGCAGTGTGGAAACGATTGCCCATTGAGATCCTCCGCAGTATCCTGTCCTCTCTTGTATTTGTCTTCCGTGGACGACCAGCCTTCTTGGGGGACTTGAATGAGTTTGTGATGTTGTAAAGATTCAATATTCTTGAAATCACAGCTTTGGAACAACCAACTTGTCTTGCTATGGCTGATAGGGTCATCCCTTTGGCCTTCATCTGGACAACCTGCTGCCTGAGGCTTTCAGTCACTTTAGAACGGCCCACCATCTTGCAGAGTCAGTGAAGCTGGAAGTTAGGCTGCCAGTTAAATAGGGGTTGACAGATAATCAAGGAAATTAGCACCAGGTGCCAGATTAACACCAATAACTGGAAAGTGTTCTCTAATTTTGATCAGTGTGTTTTCTGCAAAATAATGTTTTTTGTTTCAGAGACTATGCTCATCATGATAAACAATGGAAAACTGTCTTCTTCAGGGGAACGTTAGTCTGTTTGTGTAATGATGCCGTAGCGCTCCTGACAGACAGCTCTCGTTAAACCGTGAAGTGAAACCAGTCTGAAACCGGGCCGTTTTTCTCAAAAATCTGTTTCTGAAAATCATAGCTATCAGCTAACTTCTGATAGCCACAACTTTTGTTATGTTCAAGATATGGACAAAATGAATGAAAACTTGAACCCAGCTTTTTTGGTGTCAAAACCCAAAAAGGTAAAATTTCACCATGTATTGGGTTTTTCTAGATCCCATCACTATATTTTCACTGAGACTTTCAGGAAATTCGAAAAATAGGTTGAATGTCACTTTTTACAGATTAAGTAGCTAAATGTGCAAAATTGCACTGTCTGTTTACTTATTATGCATCAATCGGAGCGTAAACAGAGATTGACCTGTTGTGCATTGCAAAGACTGATCGGTCTAATAGTGATGATCGGCTTCAAGTCGAACAAGCCCAATGGATCATTCATAAACAAAAAGTAATTTCTCAGGCAAATTTGATGTGCAGTTAATTAGATTAATTAATCGCCACATCATGTAATTAATTACATTAAAAAATTTAATCGCGAGAGGTCACGTGACCCAGAGCGAGATGGCTGCTTGAGTTCTCGGCTCCGCTCTAATTTTCATTTATTTTGCATTCCTCCTCCGCCATTTTCATTTTATTTCATTACATTGGCTTTCAATTATGTCTGTCCCAATTCCGGATAAAGACTTTCCGATTTTCGGATCAACGCGCTCGCAAATAGCAAAAGAAAAAGACAAAAAGAAGACGACTCTCTCATCGCCGTTTATTCGTCTGTTTTTTTCTTTTCCTTAATTTAAGTAATTTATATCTTAAAGGAGCTATTTTTTCTCAGTGGCATTAGTATGGTGGCAGATTTTTGATTCTCAGATAATTAATGATACTTTTTCCAATTTTTATAGGACTTTATATAAGGCTGAGGGCTGTGGTTTGCAAGAGGACTTATTAAATTACTTGAGTAAGGTCTCCCTTCCTACTGTTTCTGAGACAGACAGGACTTTTTTAAATCCCCCTTTCACCAAAGAGGAAATTTGGCTAGCTATCCAGTCAATGCCCTCAAACAAAGCTCCGGGCCCAGATGGGTTCCCTTTGGAATTTTACAAGCAGTTTTGGCAGGATATCAGCCCAATTTTAATGCCTGCAATTAATACTCTTTTAGATTTAAATTTAATGCCTGATTCTTGGTCCTCTGCAGTTATCAGCCTTATTTTGAAAAAAGACAAAGATCCTTTGGACTGCTCCTCTTATCGGCCAATTAGTTAATTGAATGTAGGCTACAAAATTGTGGCTAAAGCAATGGCCCGACGCTTTGAATCTGTTCTTCCTTCTGTCGTTTCACCGGATCAGACCGGATTTGTAAAGTTTAGATATGGCTCTGATAATATTCGTAGATTGTTGAATATCTTAGACTATATACATGTGACTAAGGACCCCACTTTGTTTCACTTGACATTTGACAGGGTGGAATGGCCTTTTCTTTTTGCTGTATTAGAGAAGATAAATTTAGATCTAAATTTTATTAACTTAATTAAACTTTTAGATTCCCAGCCTATGGCGGCGAGCAATACGAACCGGCTAATTTCCTGTTGGTAGAGGTTGCCGTCAAGGCTGTCCACTTTCACCTCTCTTATTCTCTTTGGTCATTGAACCCTTGGCTGCAGCAGTGAGGGCCAGTACAAATATACTAGGCATCAGAATCGGCTCAGAGGAGCATTGTATCTCGCTTTACGCCGATGATGTATTATTATATCTCAAACATCCTGAGTCTTCTGCTGATGCAATTCTTTCTATTATTAGAGAATATAGTGCATTTTCAGGATATAAAATTAATTTGAATAAATCTCAGGCCTTGTATCTGTTTGCTCCCCCCGAAATCACCTCTGGCTCTTCATTTCGTTTAGCTCTTTCTGGCTTTCAGTATTTGGGAATAAATATCACACCCAACTTATGTGATTTATTTAAAGCTAACTATACACCATTGACTTCTAAAATTAGTCAGGACCTGTCTGACTGGTCAAATCTCCCTATCTCATTTATTGGCAGGATTAATGTAATAAGGATGAACATCCTACCTAGGTTTAATTTTTTATTTCAAAGTCTGCCCTGCTATTTGACTACAGTTTTCTTTAAAAAAACTCCATCATATCTAAATTCATTTGGAATAAAAAAAAGCCTAGACTCAAATTTTCTATCTTACTGAAACCCAGAGAATTGGGAGGAGCTTCGCTCCCTAACTTCCAGCTATATTTCTGGTCTGCTCAGATTAAAAATATGATAAACTGGTTTCTTTCACGGTGGGTAGGAATTGAGTCCACCAGATGTTTTCCAAATTTGTTATGTACCTTACCATTCATTTACAGTGTACACAAACTTGAATCAGTGTTCAATATTTTTACAATATCAAACACGCTCCTAGCATGGAAAGATGTTTTGCAGTATTTGAATATTCCATATATTTTATCTATAAAATCCCCTATTTCATCCAACCCTGACCTACCCTCTGCTATTCAGAACATTGGTTTTCGCTCATGGAGACTAAGGGGAATCTTAGAGTTGGACCAGTTGTTTGACAGTGGCAGTCTAAAATCATTTCAGTCATTAAAACAGGAATTTAATTTACCTAATAATGATTTCGACAAATTTTTGCAACTGCGACATTTTCTGGAATCACTTCTAAAGAATGATAGAATACGTTTTGATCTTTCTGATATAGAGAAACAATTGTTCTCTTCTTCTTCTCCTAAAAGGAAGATTTCTGTTTTTTATGCTTTATCTAATGTTGGAACCTCCTCCTTTGATCCCTTGAAAGTGATATGGGAAAAAGATTTTGAAACTAATTTCAGTGATGAAGAATCTATTCCAGCGTGTTTTTAAGAAGCACCTCAATATCGGACAATGAGCAAAATTTTAAGTTCATTTATAGGACTTACTTAACACCAGTTCGTCTCCACAAGATTTTTCCTAATGTTTCGCAATGTAGAGTCAGTTCACCCAACCTGGAGGATGACCTTTTAGATCATAAAGGACCCCAAAAAAACATTCAAAACGGACACCACAAAGTCTGGCAAAGCTCTTAAGAGAATCTACATGTCACCAGTCCGTCTGACTCAAAGACTCTAAAGGGTGCACTCTTGACATCGGTGTAAATTAGGTCTCCTCCTGACCACATGGCTAAGAGGAAGCACATTCCTCCTGTCAAGCTTCAAAGAACCTGTGGGGGGAGATGAGGTTTGACAAATACCAGAGGACGTAGGGATGGAGGAGCCGAAGGGAAGCCTTAAGCCAAAAAGGAATTCCTATTCTCCCTCTGTTAGCCAGGAAAAAGCTTAAAACTGTACAAATATGCATACCCTTGCTGTAGGTTAGTCTCTATGTTACTGTACTTCAATTATAATGTCAGGGATAGACGTATTAAATTGTATCCTGCTTTTATTTACCTTTCGGTATAAAACTACAGGTAAAAGTGTGTACTATCCCATGTTTCATATCTAAATGTTTCTCTTTTAATTTCCTAAATGATGGTATATAGCCCAGTCAGGTGTCTCATAACACTGCCATTGTATTGTAGTCTAAAACTATGTCCAATTTCTGAAACAACTCCTCACAGGCGGCCATTAAATGCAAATGAGACACGAACAGGGACAAAGAAACATATTTTCGCGCAAGGATCGGCTCATTTTTATTGGGTCACTGACCTCCTGGGGGAGGAACGCTCAGGAGTTTAAAACACGCGTTCACAAGCAAACCTGCGCTTGAAGCTAGGTGATCAAGTTGCTGAACCTTCCCGTGGCGCGTCGCGGGCCCCGGGCGCCGAGCTCGAGGCTCGAAGTGCTGACTCCAAGACCCAAACTTCTCCACGCGCCCTGTGCGCGCGCCTCGCCCACGTGCTCACCTCAAGACCGGTTTTTACCTTGGAGACCGCCCCTTCTGCAGTTTGCTTCGGCTAAATTCTGACAATTTCGTCAGCCCCTCGGGATTACGAAATCTGGCGGATGCCCACGATTGCTGCAAAACCAACAGGACACGGACCTTTCTTTAAAGCGCGTCAACCGGGACTTGATACACACACACATCGCCCTACACAAGTATCTGATCTAAGTTTAAATAGCTGCGCTTAAGCGTTGCCCCTTTTAATTAAGGTGAAAAAGTCCAATGGTTCGTGCAGATGTGAATAGCTGATTTAAAACTGCAACTCTCTCTCTCCTGCACCTTTCCCACTCTCCCTCGCTTTCTGTTTTATGTGTTGTTTGTTTAGCGTTTGTTATTTGTTAGTTGGTGTTGATTTCCCCCTTGTTCGTACTCAATAAACCCGCATCTTTGTATTCACATATGAATTTGTTACTGTGTTCCTTGCTCACAAATATCACGTCACTTAAACTGCTTTGATTTCGTTACAAAACCGATCCAGTCCTGTAACTTAGCCAATTACGGTGGGAAAGATTAATTTTCAAGGCTAGGAAGTTGATCTTTCTTAGAGTTAGAATAAAAGCAAAATATAAGCACTTGCTGGACGAAGGCATTAGTTCGGTTTATTGACTCGGCTGCATCAGATAAGTGTATAAAGTATGTGTAATTAATAACCATTAATCATACATATTTTATTGTGCTTAAATTAATAACTTACATTACAGCAATTATGTTTCAAGTGCAAGTCAAATATTGGTACTGTGATGCATGTGTTCTGGGACTGTGACATGATCAAGGCATACTGGAAAGAAATACACATAATGGTTCAGAAGATCCTTGGTAAATCTTTTGATCTATCCCCAAGTATTTATCTATTAAACTAAAGCCGAATTACACCTCAGTCATAGTCAAGAACTTGTATTACATCTTTGTGCTTTTCTGGCGAGAAAATGTATTCTTTTGTTGTGGTCTAAACCTCAGGTTCCTTCCTACCTCAGGTGGTTGAATCAAATTGCTATTTTCCTACCTCTGGAAAAACTTACTTGTGACTTGCGTCAGAGATCTGATGATTTCTGGCGTATCTGGTGTCCGCTCTGGAATTTTCTTGAAAATGTATATTGAATGCGGTTTCTTTTGGTTTTGTTTTTGATTGTTTATTTATTTTCTTTGTACTATTGCCCTTCACTGATCTCTTGATTTCCAAGCTGATGGTTGATTGTATGATGGATGATTGTACCTGTAAGACACCTACACTTGTTTTGTTATTGCTAATTCATAAATAATAATAATAATAAAAAATGTAATCCAGAAAATTAATGGAAACCTTGAATTTGAGACAAAATAAAACTGAATTTGAGAATAAAAAAAAATAATAATAATTTAATCACTTGTTCCTTGTTCTTATAGGAAATGCATCCTCCAAAAATCACTGAGCTTGCTTATGTATCTGACGGAGCCTGTCTGGAGGAAGAGATCCTACAGATGGAGCTGATTATGTTAAAGGTGTGGACAGAGAAATAATTTCTGATTCTGCTGTATTCTGTGTCCTCTCATATAAGGATGAAACAATCATTAGAGAAATTCACAAATCAGTTGTATCAATACAAAGTCAAATGGATGGATGGATGATGTAAAAAAAATAAAATAAATTCTGTCATGACAACTCAGAGGGCATGGTATTGTACATGACAATGTTAATGTATTTGGTATTGGCAAAATAGATCTGCTACGCTGCTGCTGCGGCAGAGCAAGTACTGGAAAGGAAAGGATGTGACGTGTGGCCAAGTATGATGTCCGATTTAACCATTTAACCAATCCAAGGGTGCGCTGCAGCCCCCAGGGAGCAGTTTGGGGGTTCGGTACCTTGCTTAAGGGTCTCACCTTGGTATTGAGGGTGGAGAGGGTGCTGATCATTCACTACAAGAGTAAGACAATCCCTGCTGGACTTGGGACTTGAACTTGCAACTTTTAGTTACAACTCCGACTCTCTAACCATTAGGCCACGGCTGCCCCCTATTAAGACTTGCTACTGCCAGTACATCTACAACATTTACCTAGAGTTTCATGCGAGAAGTTTGTAAATATTGGAAACATTATATATACAATTTACCATATGATAACCATGGCCATGATACCATGGCTTTAGTTTATACATTTATTTTATTTATTTTTCAAATGATTATTTACTAGCATAAATGGGTGCCTACTTTTACTGCTTGCATTGTGGGGTCTTGATTGGTAGTAAAGTGGAAAACGAGGAACATAAAAACATCAAATGAAAAAATATAAAAATAAGTACTTTTAGTTGTATATATGTGTGTTATTTGAACATGTCTTTATGTCCTTAACAGGCATTAAACTGGAATCTTTGTCCAGAGACTACCATCTCATGGATGAAGCTCTACATACAGATCGCATCACTGTATGATGTCACCAATCTATTAGTCCCTCAGTTTTCTCAGGAAACCTACATTGAGATCACACAGGTACACATGCTTTCCCTCACTTTTATGAAATTATCTAATAAAAAAAAAAGTCTTGATAATTTGTCTTGACATTTGAATTGAAGATTTGAATGATTTAATATTTTGTAGGGCTGTGACGTTAACCGCATTACCGACCGCGGTGTTGAGGTCATCACCATACTTTTTTTTTTTTTGGCAAAAGCTACGTATGACAGTGGCGCTTGCAGGTGTACGGCTGTACGTACTGTGCATGCCATGAGTGCTCAGACTGACCCAAGAAACATCTGCCAGGCAAATATTTCAGCAGTTATTATAGGCCTACTTATTTCTGTTCGTTCGAAGCGCTCTCTCACTGTTCCTCCATAGTAGTCCGAGCTCATAAAAATGCTATCGTTAGCATGATTTTCTACGGAAATCTTGTTTTCTCATTATCACGACTTAATCTTCTCGTGATCTCGACATAACCAGTTGTTTTGTCGTGATCACGACTTCCTTTTCTTGTGATCTCGACATAACTAGTTGTTTTGTCGTGATCATGACGTGATTTTCTTGTGATCTCGACAAAAGTTGTTTTCTCATTATCACAACTTAAGTTTCTCGTTATTACGACATGTTAGTACGACTGTATAGTATTCTGTTTGCAACCTATATCTTTATTTGTTCATCTTTGAACTACAACTGTTAGTTAAGCACATTATGATGTAGAACGCGCTATAACGACATAGCCTATTTGTAATGTGCATTTTTGTCCTTATTTTTAAACTTTATTGTTAATAAATGTATATTGATAAGAAATGTGATTTTTATAGACTATGTAAAATGTGTATAAGCTAATTTAGTTACATTTCTTTATAGGAAACCGCGCACACACACACACACGTTAAACACTCTTTTCAAACAGCATCCCAAGCTAACGCACATATCAGTCACAACATATTCTACATGCCTAATAAAAATCACAAACAAATTATATATAATTTAATTTGGAAACGAATAAGTAAAATAAAGTGATTTGAATCCAAGTTGCTCTATTGTACAGTAGCCTAGTTCTCTACATTCTTCTGAAGGCGCTCCACCTGCGCTTTCGGTGTTGAATGCTCTGATGTTAGACCATTTAAACATGTTAATTACACAAACAAAATGTTTACTTTGGAATAAAATCAACACTGACTGATTAGCCAGCCTGTATTTGTTTATTGTAGACCTTACATACAGTAGCTATAAAAGAGCGCACAGTTATTTGTCAGTCCAAGTTGCTTTCGTTACTATGGCAACATTAAACTCACAACGCATGTTTAAAAAAAAAAATCTAAAAATCATTGAAAAAAAATATGTTGAGATCACGAGAAAATTAAGTCGTGATCTCGAGAAAACAACTTTCCGTTATGTCGAGATCACGAGAAAATAAAGTCGTGACAATGAGAAAACAAGATAGAAAAAATAATGCATAATGCATGGCCTTTTAGAACTTCCGTAATTTTCTGTTTCTCTTTAGCATACCATTTATACGCACAAATTGACTTTCGAAGCATTTGATACGGTTATGGTGTACATAGGCCTACACACCTACTTCACACTCCTAATCACTGCGTTTTATATGCATGCCAAACTGAAAAGCACATATACAGTGGCTACATCTCTCTCTACAACGCCTATCTCTACATCGAACATAGGCGCCAATCCCCCTGAGCACCCACGGAAAAAAAACACAAGATTTTCGCGGTTCATTTTAACCAATAAGAAGTGGGTTGTAGCCCGTACGATGTTATTCTCCTTTTCATAGTTTATTTGAGGCAGGTTTTGGCGTTATTTTAATGGCAAATGTCAAGAGTGCATTATTGTGAAAGGAGAGGGTGCCAGCATGAATCTCTCGGCTTGCAGCGGGCTTGCTCCCCTATATAGAGATCGTGGCTATTGCGCTCCCAGATATTATGTGTGCACCCTCAAACTTCGTCCTGTGGACGCGTGAATAAGTGCTTATTGTAAACAGGTATGTATTAAATAACCTTATAGTGAAGCGCAGCCCTCATAAAAAGAATGTGTGGTTGGTTAAGTAATATTTGCATTACGTGCGTTTCACTTCGCAGGATACATTTTGTGTAATGAATTTATCAAACGCACCATGGAGTATACTCTAGAAAAAAAACAAAAGCCAGTTTTTTTTTTGACAGTTAACGATTAATGACCAGTTAACAAGCGTCGGTTGTCGGTCAGGAAAATGAATCGAAAGAAAACAGAATGCACTGCGTGCCCCTGACAAAATCACATGAAATATTTCCAGAACTTTGATTCTTTGATTTATTTTTTATTTTTCGATATCTTTTGAGTTTAATAGAAATTATGGAACAGTTTTTGTCATCGTTTGTAACTCAGTTTTTGTACAATAAATTATTAAAAATTTCAACAAGTTGCGTTTGGACGAGCACGTTTATATCGGACTGTTACCCAAAAAACAATGTCTAAAGAAATAGGAATAGAAGTTTAGCACAACTCGCCAGAACTAAGCAATGTTGGGGCATCTTGAGCTTGGCTTGTTCTTTCTGCAGCTTTTTTAGATTTATTTTAAGAATTTATTGGACAAAGAATGGGTTATAAAAACTGTTCAGTAATTCCTTTTAAACTCAAAAGATATCGAAAAAGCATAAAAGTAGGCTAATCGAAATAAAAATTATTTTATGTTATGTTAATATAATTTGTTGTTTTAATAATAACGAAATATTTCTTTATTATTATTCATTTCCATGTTCACTTACAAGCTGCACGCCTGATTGATTATAATGGCCCTTTCACACAAGAAGCTGAATGCGCTGCGCGGTGAAACCCATTATTTCAATGGCTTGCGCTGTGAGGAAAGTTTGTTGCTTCATTGACCAAAGCTGTTTGTTGCTTCGTCACCGCGGTAAGAAAAAATCCCATACCGTCACAGCCCTAATATTTTGTTTGTTTTAGCTCTTAGATTTGTGTATCCTTGATATCAACTCTTTGGACTTTAAATATGGAGTCTTAGCAGCAGCTGCTTTGTCCCATTTCATGTCAGCAGATGTCGTCCAAAAAGCATCAGGTAAGGTTTTCATTTGCAAGCTCTACTCTTACATTAGTTCTTGATGTTTCTAATGCTTCTAAAGCTGTTAGCTAGTGATGTAAAACAGTCTACATCTGTGTCACTAGGCCAGAACCTGATTCAGGCCATTTACATATAGTGTTAATGGGGGTCTTGGGTTATCAGATCACACCACCGTCAATCCTCAGTTTAGGTGCAATGAAAGTCTTCAGAATTTTGAAGGTAAATCTTTCCCTTAAGATGTTTTTTAAGAGAAGGTCTATGGTAAACCTAAGTTCATGATACTTGTACTTTATTGAACGTCAACTGCACACACATTTAAAACATTCTCGAAAACACGTTTTTAAAAATAAAGACACCGTTTGTGTTGTAGTTGTAGGGCCCTATGATTTGCTTGATGCGGACGGAATCATTGAATACAGTCATAAAAAAAAATTTACATAACGTGAAATCTCATGGAAGTTGCCAATTTTTGGATGAATAAATCAAAAGTAGATCAGTACACTTGAATCAAAATGTGATATGCACTAGTGTTTGTGAATATAAAAGGGGGTACAATGGTGTTTCGTTTCGAGTTGTTTACAGTGTTAAAGAGTTGGATTCTCATACTAAACATGGCCAAAGTTTAAAAAAAATCATTTGGACAAATGACGGAGAATTTCTTTTAGAGCTTAGATCGGGCTCAAAAAATGAAACCCGACCCTACCCGAGCCCGTGCACCTTGTGTCCGAGCCCGACCCGGTTCGACACATTAACTGTAATTATGAGCCCGAGCCCGATTTAAACCCGACTATTTTTTAATACGTAGGCCGTTATAACAGACGTTCTCAACTACAGTTCTGAGTTGTTTAAACTACAGAAATTAGTTTAGATTTACCTTAATAAATAATGCAACAAGGAAGAAGCATGTAAACAGCATTGTTTGTTTATTCAGAATGGATCACAAATGGATCCAAATGAAGAAACGTAGACTAAAATAACGTGAACAATGATAAACACAGAAATGAACAAGAATTAACTTTAGATGGCCTAGGATTAGACCTACTACTTTAATATAATACAACAAAGTTTTAGAATATTTTTAAACAAAATAAATATTTTAAAGCCTATTATAAAACGTAGTGCAAAACCGCTTTATGACCATAAAAACTAGATTTTTAGCAACAATCTAAAACATGCAAAACGAATATAACTTAGCAAAGTCAATATAAACAATAATTTGAAAACACAACAAATAGGCCTATTTTGATATTTTCAAATGTAGGCATAGTGCAAAAACGCAGAGTCACATCGAGGGATCAAGGGGATGGGCTAATGATGCAGGGTAGCCTACAATGATTACACTCCAATACCAAAAAAAAAAAAATGAACATACAAAATTAACAAAGTAACATTTGATTAGACTAAATGAAGGTCTTATTTTAACTGAGCAGATTCAAACACTCCAGGTTGACGGGCACGTCAATTACAGCACAGCAGGCCCGGTGTTATGCGTGCCAGTGGCGGAGACGCAGTCACAGGAGCTAGAGCGTTGCTGCGCATGATACGCGTTGCAAATTGTGCAACTTTGTAGACCTACACATGTGTTGCTTAGGCTGACTTTGCTAAAATATTCGTATAATATTTCCAATTATGGCATAGCTCTCCACAAAAAAAAAAACTGCAACACAAATGCTTGATCACGGCCGGCCCGGCCCGAAGATAGTGGCAGGTCGGGTCGGGTCCAGTCTGGGCTCGGGCTCGGGCAGAGAATCTAAACTCTTGCTTCTGGGTTGGTACAAGTTTCGGCAGATTTTTTTCGATTTTAATACACAAAATAGTATTTCTAGAGAGGAAAAAAATAATAATAATTTTTTTATAAAATCAATTAATTAGAGGTGCTTTTGATTTTTTAAAATGTAATGAAACCATTAAAATTAAATCCAGAACATTGATGGAAAATGTGGGATTTTAATAAATTGTGTGATGTTAAATTGTGGAAGTTTCAGGATTTCAATTAATTAGACATGTTTATTATACTTTTTTTTTCTTAGTCTAACCATTAAAACTGAGTCTAGAAACATAATGGAAACCGGAATTGACTTCCGGTTGTGGGTACGCTGTGAGTGTCTGGCTGCCGCTCCATGCTGGACTGTTTGTTTGTTTGTGTTTTGTCTTTGTACTTCGTTTTTCTGGACTACCGTTTTGGAATACCACTGGATACTATTGGATCTGCTGTGAATCCCTGTTGCTTTTTGGATCATATACTACTTACCCTACGGTCTGTTTCTACTGCCTTGCTTCACCGTGACATGTTTTTGTTGTTGCCGCCGGGAACTTTTTGTTGTCATTTACTGCGAACCCTCTACCTCTTTGATCCTCCATCTTCTGGACTGACTGTGAGGTGAGTTAACACTCTTCTTTTCAGTTAGTCCACTAGCTTATTGTCTGGTCGGGTAGCCTTCCTCTCAGTGAGCTTATGTAGGTGCTGTGATGTCGGTGGTTCTGGCTAACGTGGTTTTGCTGATGACTCGCGTTCCCATGGCAATTGCCAACACGTCAGTAGCCTTAAGGCTCATTATTATTTTTCTGGTCACCATTGGATTTAACCCCTTCATGGAAATTGAGTATATGCCCTGCGAGCTAAAGGCTCTAAATGGGCACTTGCGTCTCGACTCTGTTACGTTTGGAAAGTGCCGTTCACTTGGCATTCTGCTGCGCCCGCGGTATTTACATCGGTCGTCTAGAAGGATTTTCAGTATTTATCAGCCGTCGCCTTCTGTAATCCTAATCTTCTAAAATCACTTGTCAGCATAACTACGATTGACATTAAGGATAACGTTACTTCTGCTGGCAGCATTTTGAATAAACGTGCTCTTCTTAACTGTCGCTCCATCTCTGACAAAGGCTACTATTTAAATGAACTAATTATTGACAATAACCTGGATATGTGATTCCTTACCAAGACTTGGCAGTCACCAAATGACTATATGCATCTAAACATGCTCAACCCGACTGGATATCATTACCTGTCTAAACCTCGTACAACCGGCAAAGGGGGTGGTCTTGCAGTCATTCATCGTGACTCCACAGATCTTACCCAGCTGAATTTTCACAATACAACAACATTTGAGTATATGGTTTTTAAGATTGGTTTGACACGTCCTCTTGTAATTTTGTTGATTTATAGACCACCTAAGCTGCAAAATGAATTCTTTTCAGAACTCAGTCAGTTACTAACTTTAGTCAGTGCGGTGTCCTGCCAGGTTATCTTACTTGGTGATTTTAACATCCATGTTGATACTGTCTGTTCTAATACTACCCAACTAATGACTGTACTGGACTGTTTCAGTCTTTTTCAGCACATTAATTTTCCAACTCACTCTCATGGTCATACACTTGATCTGGTCTGTTCATCTGGTTTGAATGATATTTCTGTGAGTGGTCTGGCCATCCCTATCTCTGACCACAAGCTTATTATTTTTGACTTTACATTTGTCAAGCTAATCTAACTTGTGCACTGCATTTCCCTGCTTGAAAGGGAATGATAATCATCACTGGAGACTGAACTGGATCCACTCATTTTATTTAAGGTGAAAACCTTTGGATCATAGAGAAAAAAATACAATACACCAAACTCAAACATTCTATACTTGAACATTCCACAATGATTTAAGCACAGAGTTCACATTATCAAAATAATGAGTAAGCATGAACAAGCACCACAAACATGAGCAAGCTATATAAAATAATTACTCAATTACTTTGTTAGTTCTTAGTCCAAACACACTGCTTTGATTTCTAACAAACAAGTTCAAGTTCACAAGTGAAGGTTCATAAATACCCCAGTTGTGTATAAACACAACCCAAACAGACAATACAATAAGCAAACATTACATTGAGAATCAAAGGGGGAAAAAAGGGGATCTCAAAGTTCTCACCGGCTGCCTCTCCACTTTGATGAAACCATTTGCAGTGCTCAGCTACAAACAAGCAAGCCAACACACATTGTCCTTTAACTCCCAGTTTGAACTTCTTCTAGGGGTTTGCCACCTCTCCTTTACATCAGGAGTTTAGGATTGCCCTCTAGTGGTTCCATGGAGCCATAGCCCCTGATTTCAATTACAGGTCACCTCAACATAAACTCCATCTCCAGTTTGACTTAACAACATTACTTTGTTCAGTTAAATGTACTGATAACATAACTATCTCATATCGTCATGTAAACGCTGTTGACATCAGTGCTTTCTCCGCTTCTGTTGCTTTCTCTGCTGTTTCTGAAGTCTTAAATTTTACCTGTCCATCTATGATATATGACATGTATCATTCTGTTATTGATAATATTCTGGATGAGTATGCTCCAATTAGGACCAGGTCTGTTCCCATGTCACATTCCTCTCCTTGGTTTAATGAAGAGCTTCGTGCTGTGAAAGTAAAATGCAGGCAACTTGAACGTTGTTTTAGGAAAACTGGTTTAACAGTCCATTACTTTGTTTATTCTGATTATATTAAGAACTATAAAACTGCCTTGAATGCAGCCCGCTCTTCTTACATCTCCAGCTTCATTAACAAATCAAAAAATAGACCCAAAGCATTATTTAGCATTGGTAAACAAACTCACCCAGGCACCAAATCATAGTATCAGCCAACATGACTCTGATGATTTGTGTCCTGCTCTCTTGCACCATTTTCAGGAAAAGTTGGATGTTTTGTGTGGGACCTTTGGTGAGGAGCCACCTGCTTCTAATTGCGAGCAAACTCAGTCTATTCCATCATTGACTACCTTTTCCTTGACAAATCCATTTCAAATTGCTGATTTACTACAGAAATCGAATGCCTCTTCAAGTCGTTTAGACCCTGCACCTACTTTTCTCTTGAAACATTGTACCCCTGTTATTTCTGCCCCCAATCTCTCACCTCATCAATTGTTCTTTTATTTCTTCCATTGTCCCTATCACACTCAAGACTGCCGCTGTTACTCCTACTCTCAAAAAAACAAATCTGGATCCTGTAAATCTATCTAACTATCGTCCAATCTCTAATCTGCCATTTGTATCTAAAATTATGGAAAAGACTGTTGCCTCTCAGCTGCAGTCATTTCTAGCTCACAACAATCTCTTTGATACCTTTCAGTCTGGTTTTCGCTCACAGCACAGTACAGAAACTGCTCTAGTCAAGGTCGTCAATGATCTTTTACTTTCTGGTGATTCAGGTAGTTTGTCAATTCTTTTACTACTTGACCTCAGCTCTGCTTTCGATACTGTTTGCCATAGGATATTACTCTCTCGCCTTGCAGAGGTTGGCAGGTTCTGCATTATCCTGGTTCTCCTCATATCTCACTGATCGGCAATACTTCATCTCACTGCACAATTCCAAATCTTCCACTATCTCACTCAAACAGAGTGTTCCACAGGGCTCAGTTCTCGGACCTCTATTATTCATCCTTTACATTCAGCCTCTTGGGCAAATAATTCGCCGACATGGTTTTAATTATCACTGTTACGCTGATGACATCCAGATATATACTGCTTGTCAACCAGATTCTACCAGTTCATTGCCTTCCCTATCTCACTGTGTCGGTGAGTTAAAGGACTGGCTACATTCTAATTTTCTCAGCTTGAATTTAAGTAAAACAGAAATTTTAATAACGGGTCCCTCATCTCTAATAAAAAATAAAACTGATGTTTCTAGCTTTGACCTTGATGCTATTTCTATTTTTCCATTGGCTACAGTTAGAAACTTAGGTATCATGCTAGACCCGTCACTGGTCTTGGATGACCACATCAGCAAACTTTCCAAAGCTGCTTTTTTTTCAGCTACGGCGAATTGCCCAACTTCGTCCTTTCCTGAGTAGAACAGATGCAGAATCATTAGTGCATGCATTTATTACCACCCGCCTTGACTATTGTAATGCTCTTTTTTCTGGTTTACCTGCTCACTCCATCTCTCGTCTGCAGTACATTCAAAATTCTGCTGCTAAGCTATTAACTTCCACAAAAAAATCTGCACACATCACCCCTATTTTGTTTAATCTTCACTGGTTGCTGTTGAAGATTTCTCTTTTTCCCGCTTTGAAGAATCACTCGATACGCTCAGGTTTTGATGCCAAAAATAGACTTTATTGTTGGTACAATAAGCCGAGTTGTCTATAGAGAACTGATTTCTGTTCAGTTTGCAAGGGGTTTATATAGGGGTCTTCTCACGCATACCTGTCAACTCGAGTTATAGGGGGACCCTCGAAGTTACACTTATAATTTGAACCATATGTTGGTGGGCTTTTATCAAAACATGAGACCTGTCCTGGCTAGTAGGTCTCTAGAGACGAGCTAGCCAGACCCTTTACAAAAACATACAATATCATGCCCACACACACAGTATATGAGGAATAGAACTTATAATGGCCAAACGATACATAATTCCTTTATATTTATAATGGTAAAATAATTAATACATGATTCCTTCTTTTTATAGTTAATAAAATCTTCTTCATTGCCTGTATCTATTCGTGTACAATATAAGATCCTTCTGCTTACCTTTAAGGCACTTAAAGGCCTTGCTCCCATCTATCTTTCTGACCTACTCACTTCTTATATTCCCTCTCGCTCACTCAGGTCTTCTAATTCTGAACTTCTTAGGGTACCTAGGTTCCGCCTATCTTCAATGGGCGGCAGGTCTTTTTCTGTCATGGCACCCAAACTTTGGAATTCACTTCCCCTGGCTCTCAGAACAGTCACCTCTCTCAGTGAATTCAAATCAAAGCTTAAAACTTATCTGTTTAACCCTCTGGGGTCGAAGACCGCGCCGGCGCGTTTTGGTGCGTTTTTTTAAAAAGCCCTCTATATAAACTTAAATGACTTTGTCAGTTTTGATCGTACAGATAAGATAAATATATCAATCGAATCTGTAAAGGGTCTACTTTTATTTGCACAGACACATAATAACAATGAAACTGAGTTTTTGACAAATAAAGAAAATATACAGGGAGTGCTCTGTGCCGCGTTGGTCTCTGTGCTCTTCATTTTGAAACGCGTCACTTAAATGATCAAATACTCGGCGAAAACAGCACATGGAGACATTATACACATACCTGGAGAAAGCTTGATATTTCTACTCTTAAACGAAGTAAGTCTTATCGAAAACAAATATTCTGTGATGAAGTAATCCTTATGAAAACAACACCATGTCCAATCTTCCCCTCGGATCTAATTAAGTTTTAATTTGTCACCGCCCATAAGTTACTTGGCTTTCATATTACAATTAGCCACGTGAGAAGCGCGGGAGTTAAACGCCCACATCACCGTCAACAAAACTGCAAGACTTCAAGTTTATCTGGATTACTGTTCATTTCTGAAAGAAGACGTGCTGAGAGGAATAAATCTTATATTTACCTCATCAGAAGAAGAACACGATGTGGCGCCAGCAGATTCAACAGAAAATAAACATTTACATGTAAGACCTTCTTTTATTAGCTTGCTTGCATTCGCTGTTATTGTTACTGTGACAGACTAAGTTGTATAGATTTTACTAGTTAGACTTTTTTCAAACTATAATTACTGACCTCATCAAGTGAAACGTTATGATGTAGGTTTCATTTCATTGCATCTAAATGTCTCACGACGCAAGGATGTTTTTAACGTTCTAGAAAAAGATGCGATATAAAAGTAATAGCGTTTACACTGTAACACTGAATGATAGTCTAAGAATGTGTAGACAGCATGTATTGCATACAAAACATGCTTGTGTTTATGACTATAAGATCATATATGTCATATATGTATTTTATTTATTTATCGCAAAATGAATTAAATAAAATAAAAAATAGCCTATGAGTGTTTATACTGAGTGTTTGTTTAGACCATGTTTATTAGTAATACTCTGATCGCGATCTGCTAAACAATAAATTAGTTTCTCAGATATAAAACTCAGATGCAGCTTCAGATGTTCATCTACACTGATATTCTAGTGCAAAACAAGTTTCTTGACCACTGATGATGAGTTTTGCAAGCATTTAAATGTCAGGTATGATTTACTTGTTTCACTTGTTGAACAGAATTCAGGAAAAAAAAACGCAAATGACACAAAGTATGTTCATATCTGTAGATCAGAGTGCTCAATAATGTGTCTTTACCTTCATTATGAATGTTTTGATCATACTGTTTTAAATAAAATACAACTAATCTAAAACTCCATTCTCTGAATCTTCTCACATTGTTTCTTACCTGACAGTCTCATTGTAGTTGATGGGCCATTAGGGAGGGCTTTGTGTGTGTCTCAGGTGTGAATCACTAAATATTCATGACCATTGTCAATCTCTTGCATATTGTCTTTCCATCACAAAACACGTTTTGGTAAATTTACATCAATATATTGTTTTCTTTGAATGAGTGAATGAGATGATTTTCACATCATTGTGTAGAAAAAACTCTAGCCTACCACATCCAGTTCTCAAAAGCCTTGTGAACAAATATTCTGTCCGTGTTTCATTGCTGTTTTTAAGTGACTTTGATTTTTTTAGTTTTTCACAAACCACGCATAAACGTTGTTTTCTCAAAAACACAAACATGTACATTCATGTTGCTTGCATATTATTGTAGCCCAGTTTGTGCTGATTACAATGTAATCTGACTTGAGCCATGAATATGTTTTTAAGATACTGAAAAATGCACAAATGTCAGGGCATGTTAAAACTTCTTCAGGGCCCAAAAACACCCTCAGACCCCAGAGGGTTAATCAACACTATTACTAAATTGCATTGTGTATTTGTTCCTTTTGTTTTCTATCTCTATGTCTGTATTACATAAATTATGTTATATGCAACTGCATTATCTTTATTACTGAACTGGGCAAATGTCTAGTGTCAATTGAATTTGTTTTTTGTTATGAGTATTTGGTGTACCTTGTACAGCGTCCTTGAGCTTGGGAAAGGCGCTATATAAATTAAACATATTATTATTATTATTATAATGCAAAAAAAAAAAAGAATTTGGGAAAAAAGATTAAATGAAATTTGGGACAAAATAAAATGGACTTAATAGGGCCCTATAGTTGTGTAGTTTGTTACTGAGCAAAATGATGTAATACGGTGCCTAAATGAAATCATTATACCCTGTAAAAACCTTTATGTTTTGTCACATTACTTGGAAAATAAAATAAAGGTTTTTTTGAGCTGCATGTACACATTATAACCCTCAGCATTAAAGTAAAAATATCATTTAAAAAATCATGGAGCATTATTAAAAATTAAGTGAAATGACTGGTTTGGTAAAGTGATCAGCCCCTCACAGTATACCATTATAAAATTGTTCAGGTGCAAGCAGTCATCTTCCAGATTAAACACCATTGCCCCACTTGACATCAATAGTAGTGGTGTTGATTACTTCAGAATAAAACAAGTTGTTTCTTGAAGATTCCACTGTTAGTAATGCTTGGTACATCAAAGGATTCACCAGGGTTGGGAAAGTGCTTTCAAAAGACCTCCAGAATAAAGTTGTAGAAAGTTAGCTATCCCACTGTGTACTGTTTAGAGCCCATTAAGCAGTGGAAAGCGTATGGCACCACCAGCACATTGCCTAGATCAGGCTGTCTGTCCAAGAAGAACATTGATAAGAGATGCTACCACGAGGCCAAAGACAACTTTGAAGGACAAAGCTGGCCTGTATGTCAGGGTGGCAATAAAGAAGCCTTTCTCTTTTGCGCTATGCAAAAATACTTTTGGAAGAGTCTGATACCTTCTGGCAAAAGGTGCTATGGTCTGATAAAACCAAAATGGACCTTTTTGGACTGGAGTCCAAGCGCCTTTTTTGGCGAAGAGCAAACACAGCACACCACCCAAAGCACACCATACCTACTGTGAAGCATGGTGGCAGCAGCATTATGTTGTGGGGGTGTTTCTCTTCAACTGGGACTGAGGGGAAAATGATTGCTGCCAAGTACATCCAAATTCTTGAGGAAAATCTGCATCCCCCTCTGTTAGACAGCTGAAGATGGGCAGGTCATTCACCTTCCAATAAGACAATGACCCTATACATTCTGCCAAAACAACGAAATGGCTTCAGAAAAGAAAGTGAATGTCCTTGGGTGGCCAAAGAGACCTGACTTAAATCCAATTGCAAATCTGTGGCTGGAGTTGAAGAGAGCAGTCCATTGCCGCTCACCACAGAATTTGACTAAACTTGAGCAATTCTGCAAGGAAGAATGGGCAAATATTCAGAGGCTGTATGACAAATAAAGTAACTATTTCAAAGGGGTATGATGATTTTCTATAGGCACTGTAACTATCATCAAACAGAATCTAAAATTTGTTTTGTGTGACAACAGGTTCACTTAGAATTACAAATCTTTAATCACAGAGACAGGAGCCATACCGTCACATCAGTACATTTTTTTTTTTTTTTTTTTTTTCCCCACATAGGTTGCAGCCTTATGTTTGCTTTAAATTACTTTTTTTCCACATCAATCTACACTCCACACACACCATAATGACAAATCACAAAACAGGTTGGTAACAACTTTGCAATTAAAAAAAAAAAAAAAAAAAATACAAAACTGAAATGATTCCATGCATACCCTTTTCTGGGACACAAATTTAACTCAGGAGCCTTCATATCACTGACAATAACCTGTAACCTGTGGCAAATTAATTTGAATGAGCATGATTTGCAAAGGCATACACCTCTCAATAAAAGGTCTAACAGCTGAAAATGCGTATCAAACCAAAAACCAAGCCCGAGGCGAAAAAAATAAAATATTTGCGTAAAAGTAAACTATATTGATTTTTTTTTTCACTACATCAAATTTACAAGAAATAGTTCTGTAACATCTCGTAATTTCCACAGGATTTTAGAATAATTCTGTAAGATTCTAACTTAAACACTTCTGATTGGCCATTGCATTCGAGAAATCAATAGCTGGCTACATTTCTCATACTGCAATACAACTGCATATTCTTGCACCTGGTTAATCATTTTTATGTAATATGTAATATTATGTAATGTTGCTTTTGTGCAATAGATGAATAACATTTTTTATTTCTAGATATTTTATGTTTAGATATTACTATTTTGTGGGAGTCCCGCAAATAATTTTATTCTCCGGCATCCCGCACCCACACAAGTCTTTACCTACCACACGGGCCCATCAAGTTTGTCCCGTGCCACACGCTGTTGTGTTGGGTCCCATGGGAGTATAATACAAAGATAGCCTTAATGATATAAAGATAGCCTTAATGAAAACCCAGTCCAGAGCATTCATGACTTCAGACTGGGCAGAAGATTTACCATTAAACAGGACAGTTACCCTAAGCACACAGCGATAATGGCTAATAGAAAACCCTGTGAATGTCCTTGAGAAAAATTGCAGATAATTGCCAAATGTTGATGTACGTAGCTTGTCACATCATGCCCAAAAAGACTTGAGTCACTAATTCCATTCAAAAAGTGAAACTTGTATATTATATTCATTCATTGCACACATACTGATATATTTCAAATGTTTATTTCTTTTAATTTTGATGATTATAACTGACAACTAATGAAAACCTCAAATTCAGCATCTCAGAAAATTAGAATATTGTGAAAAGGTTCAATATTGAAGACACCTGGTGCCACACTCTAATCAGCTAATTAACTCAAAACGCCTGCAAAGGCCTTTAAATGGTCTCTCAGTCTAGTTCTGTAGGCTACACAAACATGGGGAAGACTGCTGACTTGACAGTTGTCCGAAAGACGACCATTGACACCTTGCACAAGGAGGGCAAGACACAAAAGGTCATTGCAAAAGAGGCTGGCTGTTCACAGAGCTCTGTGTCCAAGCACATTAATAGAGAGGCGAAGGGAAGGAAAAGATGTGGTAGAAAAAAAGTGTACAAGCAATAGGGATAACCGCACCCGGAGAGGATTGTGAAACAAAACCCATTCAAAAATGTGGGGGAGATTCACAAAGAGTGGACTGCAGCTGTCTCGCCTGGGCTAAAGACAAAAAGGACTGGACTGCTGCTGAGTGGTCCAAAGTTGTGTTCTCTGATCAAAGTAAAATTTGCATTTCCTTTGGAAATCAGTGTCCCAGAGTCTGGAGGAAGAGAGAAGAGGCACAGAATCCACGTTGCTTGAGGTCCAGTGTAAAGTTTCCACAGTCAGTGATGGTTTAGCATGCCATGTCATCTGCTGGTGTTGGTCCACTGTGTTTTCTGAGGTCCAAGGTCAACGCAGCCATATACCAGGAAGTTTTAGAGCACTTAATGCTTCCTGCTGCTGACCAACTTTATGGAGATGCAGATTTCATTTTCCAACAGGACTTGGCACCTGCACACAGTGCCAAAGCTACCAGTACCTGGTTTAAGGACAATGGTATCCCTGTTCTTAATTGGCCAGCAAACTCGTCTGACCTTAACCCCATAGAAAACCTATAGGGGATTGTGGAGAGGAAGATGCGATATGCCAGACCCAACAATGCAGAAGAGTTGAAGGCCACTATCAGAGCAACCTGGGCTCTCATAAAACCTGAGCAGTGCCACAGACTGATCGACTCCATGCCACGCCGCATTGCTGCAGTAATTCAGGCAAAAGGAGCCCCAACTAAGTATTGAGTGCTGTACATGCTCATACTTTTCATGTTCATACTATTCAGTTGGGCAAGATTTCTAAAAATCCTTTCTTTGTATTAGTCTTAAGTAATATTCTAATTTTCTGAGATACTGAATTTGGGATTTTCATTAGTTTTCAGTTATAATCATCAAAATTAAAAGAAATAAACATTTAAAATATATCAGTCTGTGTGTAATGAATGAATATAATATACAAGTTTCACTTTTTGAAATGGAATTAGTGAAATAAATCTTTTCGATTAAATAAAACTTTTTGATGATATTCTAATTATATGACCAGCACCTGTATATAAGGCATAGGACCAAGAAATGTTCTTCCAATCAAAATGTTCAGTCCAAACATTACGATAGGCTGTTCTATCTGCCTGTCAACATATTTATGTTCTGCACACTGTTCACACAGACAGCATACGTCATCAGTGTGCAGACAGAGCAAGAATAGCAGGAAAGGAAAGGACATATGGTGGCCCATACTCGGAATTTGTGCTCTGCCATATTGCTATCACTGCGGCGCCCATGGAGCAGTTGGGGGTTCTGTGCCTTGCTCAAGGGTCTCACCTCAGTCATGGCATTGAGAGTGAAGAGAACGCTAATCGTTCACTCTCCCTATGACAATCCCTGCCGGACCTGGGACTCAAACTCGCAACCTTTCTTTTCAAGTCCGACTCCCTAACCATTAGGCCACGGCTGCACCCAACAAACATTAACAACCTGATCCGCCTTCCTGGTATTGTTATACTTTTACTAACTGTACTATTAACAGTTGTTCTCACAGTTAACGACATATGATGTAAGGGCCACTAGAGCATCTACGGTAGTTTTGTGGCAGACATGCATGTGCGTGTACCGACATCTGTCTCTCTTTTTTTCCTTCCGTTTGTGATCTGAGTTGAATGCATGCTTGTATAATTTTTTCCTCAATCCCTATGTATGTGGATGAGTATGCCAACATGTGAGACATTTTATTAAACTCTGGGAAAATATGAAAAAATCTTCTCGTCTCCTTATTAGCAACACAGTTTTATCTGGGCTGTTGAACAACAGCCTGTGCGATTATAAGACGGGAAAATGTTGCGATTATATTATTTTATATTGGGTTAATTGTGTGCACTTGAGAACACATGCTTTCTGAGAACAGTTTGCCTATTTTCCGTGCTGTGAACAAAACAAAACAAAAGATGAAATAAATAAATAAATAAATAGATCTGACAGTCTCTTAGTATAGGCAGTGCACGTGTGGCGTGCATGCGTGCACGTTCACTTGTGTGAACAGTGCTGAGGAGACTGATCTGGTAGGCAAAAAAACTCTACCTCTATATTTTGGGTTTGAGATTAGTGACACTGAGCAGAGACATGTATTGTGCAAGATTCGCAAAATTTAAGTTGCTACATCACATGGCATTACAACAAATTTATATCAAAACAAAACAAACCATAGTTACAGATGTGTTCGTGAGCCTCACGCCATATTATAAGTCTTCGTTTAGACAAAGAAATCAAATTTTAGAACACATGCTCAGCACCGCCGAGCGCTTCCTGCGGCAGTTAAAACAAAACCGAAGTAAGACTCGCACGTGCATTGAAAAGCAATTTTAAGAGAGCGACTCCCCAATGTGTGCAAATTAGGCTACATGACATATCTAGGCTGTTATTAACATGTAAGCTATAATAGGTTGTGTAGTTGTCTATAGCCCTGTATAATGCTTGAAAAAAATCAGTCTCTGTTGGCACTTTGAATATTAAGAGTGTAGCCTACTTTGATTATGGCTGCATTTATTATTTGCACTTAATAAAACTAAAAAAGAACTGTGTTTATTTTTTGGTTATTTATACTGTTTTAATTTATGGTCAATTTGTGAAAAGAACTTCAGTTAAGAGATCAAATGTTCTAGTAGCTCATAATTCAGGAACCCCCATTTTGTGCCCCCAATACCATTTATTATAATCGTAATCTCATATCACAAAATGATTACAATGTATTGTAGTAATGCTGTCTCTGGTTGTCTGGTCTGCGTGTGTAGATCATAAACTGGGTGTGGATGTGTTCAGGGGGTGTGGCTTTGGACAGCGATTTGCTGGGGGGTGGGACATTCACTTTCAGTGCTGTCAGGTTAAAGTTAGCATTTATCAAGATCTCCTACTGCACCTTTAAGGGTAAGAATACTTATGCAATTTACTTATTTCAATGTTTTATTTTTAATACATTTAACAGTTATCACAAATCTTTTTTGTGCTTAGTCATTATGGTGTATGAAGTGTAGACTGATCTGGAAAAAAGTATCATTTAAAGCAGTTTAACAAAGCTGCCTGCAACATAAAATGTGTAAAAAAAAAAAAAAAAAATGCATGAATGTATGAATACTTCAGCAAAGCACTGTAAACCTCCAAAATAACAGTTGACAGGAAAAAAAAACAATACACATTCAAAATAAAAGCATCTTTAATAAAGCTTGATGAACGAAGGAATGCTTTAGTCTAATTTGGGTATAGCTTGGGATCTTATACTGCTGATTAGAAGGTAGGAGTACAAATTCATTATACAACACGATTTGGTTCAAAGACAATATTATTGGCTAGCCTTAGATCATACTTTTTATATGGTGCAACAATGATGTTTTTTAACTGACCATGTCTGATGTGCAATACAGAGTTTCTGTACTGCATTACAAATGTCAACATATCAATTTATATTTTATACCACAGACCTTGTTTTACTTAAAAAAATTATAGAAAATATTAAAGAAACCAGTGGTGAATTACATTAAAACCCTGAAAACTAATGGTATGAACACTCTGAGTTCGGTGAACAGATGAATATTTTTGAACATGTTAAAGTGTCTCAATGTAGTGCTTGTTCTTCGCACAGGACTGAAATGGGAGGCCATTGAGACGTGTGTGAACTGGATGGCTCCTTTCGTGGAAACCATGATGCGTTATGAGAGTGCACAGTTGAAAGAATTTGGGCAAGTGCCGCCTGAGGACAGACACAACATTCAGACACACGTGAACTACCTCTGCATGCTGGTGAGTCTAGCGTTTAACTTGTGTTTAAATCGTACATAAAGCCGCTCTGACGTAAACATTTGAATTCATGACAAAATGTTAGTTGGTACGAAAGAAATTTACATCTGCTCCTTACCACGTGTAAATGGTGCACAAAACATTGTGTTCTTTTCAGCAAACAGATGACACTGAATTGTATTATTATTTTTTTATTATTACTTAGCGGAGTTGTTAACTGTAAAACAGAGCACTCGTCACTGTCACTATTTACCAGGGTTGCCAGGTTTTTTACAACAAAACCCGCCCAATTGCTACCAGTCACCTTACAACAATGGAGAAGTCAATATGACTGGTTAGTGCTTTTTTTATATTTAGAGATACTAAATATATGAGATACTATGCCGTGGATATTCCAAATCATAGCAACTAAGAGCAAAAAGTTTTTTTGACTTTTTTTTTTTTTTTTTTTGCAGCTGGCTAAAAACGTATTGTTTGACGGACATTAATTGAATATTTATTGTTAAGCAAATGGCCTATTAATCTTTATACGTGAGAAAGTACTAGAATATCCCACTGCATTCCTGGACACGCATTTTGCGTCGCTGTAATTCATAGGTGGGGATAATGCTTATTGTGAATGAGCGTGCGTGTGCACCCTATTTACGAATGATTGAAATTCATTAACATACGTTTAACGATCAAATTGGACGTTTACGAAGCGTTTGTAAATCCGGAGTAGATTTTTTGGGGAAGGTCTGTTTTACGTGCAAATTACTCAGAAGTTACTCATATTTACGCATTTCATGAATGAGGCCCAATGGATGTACATGTTTAGAGATGGTTTAAGAAGTTGCATGATATGCAGACATTGTTTCAGCCAGATTGCACTTAGCCATTCTTAAATCATTGTCATGTTCTCATTTACAGAAAGAGGCTCAGGAGAAGCAGTCAGAAAGTCTGAAGCCCTTGTTCCCACCAACACCACCAAGCAGCACTGAGAAAACCAGCTAACACTAGTGTTCATACTGCAGGACCACTGAATATGCCTTAGGCATACTCTGATTTTTACCATTACTAGTTCTAGATTTCATCCCAAGAGTTCAGGTCATAAGTTGTAAAGTTGTAATATGTACTACAGTCATGGCCAAAAATATCAGCACCCTGTCAGAAAATGCAACTGAAAATTTTTTGCAGTTGCAACTTTTTGGTACTCAAGTTAAATTTTTTTTTTTGGTTTGCATTGGAACACACACACACACACACACACAAAAAAGTCAAATCTGATTGCACACAGAACCTAAAAAAAAAATGCACTGGAGAAAATTATTGGCACTCTTAATATTTGGTAGCACCCAGAAAAAATAACTTAAATCAATAATTTCCTGTAACCATGAATAAGTTTCTTACACCTCTTTACTGGAATTTTGGACCACTCTTCTTTTGCCATTTCAGAACTCTCCAGTGCTTTGTTTGTAACCATTTCTGAGTGCTTTTTGAAGTGTGTTTCATTGTCCTGCTGGAAGACCCATGACCTCTGGTGAAGGTAATTTTTGCTCCCAAATCCACAGACAACTCTTTACACTTCTTTCTTATCTCCATGCTCAGTGTGACACACAACACAAAGGTTGAGTCAGCTTTTCTCCATTTTAACTGGTTTCAGTATGATTACTATATTTTACTATATTACTATACACCTGTTACTTACCACAGGTGTGTCTTAATACAAATTACAGGAGCATCACATTTGAAAAGCAATTATTTCTTACAATTATGACAAGGTGCCAAAAAATTGAGTTCTGTTTGAAATTTTTTCTGAGAGAAGTATTGCATTTTCTGACTGAATTGCAAGGGTTGCCGATATTTTTTACTTTGGCCATGACTGTATGGTCATGGTCTTGAACTGCTATTTAAGTAATAGACTTTAATAAACTGCACTGTTTAATATTCAGAATAGACAACTTAATTTTCCCAGTGCTGATTGTATTTTTATATTTTATAGTACAAAAACATTGTGCAAATATAAGAGCAGGTCTCAGGATTGCTAGTGTAGTATTTTTGTACTTCATGAAAATGTAAAATTTCTTGTCAGCACAATTTTCTTTATTGTACAGTATACTGTTAATTTGTATATAGAATGTAAGCTGTGCACATATACCAATATCGACTTTACCAAAGGCATTAATTGTTCCTTATAGAAACATAATTCTGAAAATTTAATATCTCTGTATACATTTGTACAGTATAAAAATAAGAGACAACAAATTAGTGTAGGCATATTTATTTGAAAATTGTTTTTGTTTTTGAATTTTCTTTCCCAGTATAAAAAAAAACACTGAAATTAAAAGTAGAGTTTAACCAGGGCCTGTAGGAATTTCTTCTTCCTTTTTTGTGCTGCAAGCTGCAAGACTTCCTCTGGATTACTGGAGTTTAACTCTGTCTGTCCGATAGCCTTGATCTGTGTTTAAATAGATTAACCATCATTAGCTTCATATCTATGTACTAATTTAGTTGCCTTTGTGATGGCTAATTGCTCTATCTGAAAATTAACTTGTGTACAAATCTTGCTTTGAAACTACACTGAAATTAAATATTGGTAGATATTGTTAATTGCATTTTGATTGCATATCTGCAATAAATGTTTTAGACACTCAATGTGGCATAAGTAATTCTTGAATCGGCAGATGAATCAGCTTACCGCAACTTGTCTTTTGTCACTCTCTCCTCGTTTATGATGAATGTCTAAAGGCAAAAGTTATGGTAAAACCATAAAGAATATAAGATGTGATTAAATCTTTTTATTAATACATTTGAAAATGTAGAGCTGAAGACTGGTAACTACAAATTTACTACAAATTTGTGTTGGTGTGAAATAGTCTTTTTAAAAAAAGGATACATGTCAGATATTCCAGAATGGTTACATCCCAGATGTAGTCATAGAACGAATCCATGGAGTCATGGCTGATGGAATGGAGAAAAAAAAATATTTCTGACTTCAAGAAAGTTTCTGAATTATTTTGTAAAGCATGCGTTGCGAGTTCACCTGTTTTGCTCTTGTAGAGCTTTGAATGCAGTCATGTAGTCCACTTCCCTCAGAAACTGGCAGAGAACAGCCACCTGCAGAGTGTACACAATGATATCAAGAATCACCCAATACAATTATCTGAAATGAGACTGACGTCAGTACACTGATGCAGTTTGTTACCTGAGTGTGACAATTCAACAATGAGCAACACTTGATCATTCTCTTGAGAACCTGAGAAACATTCATCACGTCAGTCTTGACTATATGCCACAGTCACATCTCTGCAGGGCATTTTATTACCAAAACAAAAGTAGAAATGAAAGCATTTTCTTTATTCATTCACAACAGTGTGCTGCGTATTTCAGCACCTGGTCGGTATAGACGTCAGGAGGAACAGGTTTTGTGAAGTAATCTGAGCACACGGTCCCTGCCTGCAGGTAATAATGCATCGCTGCAGAATACTGGTTAGTCACTGAAAAACAAAATAATTATTATTATTATTAAAAGTGCTGTAACTTTAACTTTTGTTTTTCAAAATCATGTGGAATGACAGACTAGGCCACAAGTTTTTAATTGTTTAAATATCAAAACATTTATTTAGGAACTTTATTTTCAAAGATTTATAAACATTCAGCATCAGTCTCGGTATAAACAGTTAAATACTTTGATGAAAACAAAACCATGCAAATATTTTATACTTTGGTATGTTTGGTATTTTGAGTACATTTAAGTATTATGACAAGACTGTCAATTTACTTTAAAGTTAAACTGATTAGGGCTGGTTGTTATGACTAAAACCCTAAAAACCTCTTATTAATATGCATTACTTAACCATGGCAGTGTTACACATCAAATTATAAATAGGCTATAAACTATAAACAGCTCAATTTAACTATTTAACATTAACATCACAAAACTCTGTAAAGCTGCTGTGAAACAATGTTTATTCTTTAAAGTGCTATACAAATAATGGATTAAAATAGCCCCTTTACAGTAATATAAATCTTTACAGTATAAGTGCAAGGTTTCATTCATGCATAGCTTGTACTTACCAAAGTAAATATCAGCCTGTGTGCAGAGCCACAGCTGATTGTTGGGGTTGAGGCTGAGAGCATAGTTCACCAATTCCTTTAACGTGACGACCACGGCTTCAACATCCACAGACTGTAAACTGCATCAACACCACCACCATTATCATCATCAGAACATCTGACACAGGGATTACATCTAAACAAACTACCATTACATAAACAGATTAAACATTTCTTCATCTAATGGCATTTCATTAATTGTGACATACTTGGCAAGAGATGAAGGCCATATGGAGATATGCTCAGCTGTCACTTCATTCACTATATCATCCTGTGAAAAAAAAAAAAAAAGAAGATGCATAAAGAGCTGGAATCAATTCTGTTGTTATTTGTATTACATATTTCAATAGTTTATAAAAAAAATAAAAATAAAAAGACAACGGCAAACAAAACTATTACAACGTAGAAAAAATAATTAGTACTTTTGTGAAATAACTTCCTTTACACTGCTTAGTACATACCCGTACAATATTGTGCAGCCGCACAAACAAAGAGATGAGCGTTGTTAAAACCAGCGGCTCCTAAAACCCCAAAATATATTGCAGATTAATACTGGAAGTTCTCTATATTTTAACTTTTATGTAAAGCCATGGACTTGGCAATGTTACACTTACCCGTAGTTTTTTCATAAAAGTCATGAATTTGCTCCTAAAAGCATAAACAAAAGAAAATATAACAATGCATTAACATAACATGGAGAGATGTTCAACACATGCTGTGATCACGTTTTTATATGTTATAATGCAGACACTGAAATGGGCTCTGTATTACTTTTTTTCACCTCAGGAAATCATCTAAGGCAGGATTTAAAATTATTCTTTATGTACAATAGACCAGTCCCGCAGTAAATGTCCTCTGTCTCACCGGGGCAAAATGCCAAGCGAGGACTCTCTTTGTTTGAGAAGGCTCACTCGACCATCACTGGAGCGTTTGTGCTGGCTGGAAACACTGCAGATCTGCACCACCACCTCCCAGAGCTCCTTAGCTGTGCGTCTGCTCTCTTTAGGTCCTGGAAGCTCCTTACACGTGGATGCTATCAGCTGCCCTAGCTGCATGAAGAACAACATACAAGAAAAAATTTAGCATAAAGAAAATGAAGAATATTTTTAAAGACCTTTTAGATTTCCACACACTGACATTATTCATGGCAATGAAGCACAGAAGCATTTGTGGGGAGAGTGCCGATACCTTTATATATGGATTGCTGTTGACCAGAGACTGTGGCACCTGCAGCGTCAGATACTCGTTCTCCCTCCAGTTGAGCATAAACACAACACATTCCTCCCCAACAATCTGACGCAGTGGAAGATCTGTGGGCATAAAGAACATTGTCAGAACATTGTGAGACAGCATCCTACCCTAAAAAATGAATCCTACTTCATCTGATTTCAGGTGTTGATATACGGGGCAATGTTACCAAGCATTGTTGTTTGGGCACTTTCCCACTGAGAATAAGCAACAAATATCGACCTGGATACTTTAAATCGGCCATGGAGACCCGTGTTTTACCTGGTTGCCCGTTTACGGCAACATTGGCCAGCAAAAAATTGCCCTGTGTAGCACCACCTTTAGAATAAGCATAAACCTCAAGAGCTTAATTCACTGTTCCTGCAGAATTTTGGGTTGATCACATTCTGATAAATTTCCATTTTCCTTTAGGCCAAATTCTGCACAGCAGAACTGATGCTCACCTGCCTTAAAAACCTAGGTGAACAACTGTGTAGGGGTCATTCTACCAGAAATGTACATCATCTGTCCTTAAAGGAACACTCCACTTTTTTTGCAAATAGGCTCATTTTCCAACTCCCCCAGAGTTAAACAGATGAGTTTTACCGTTTTTGAATCCATCCAGCCGATCTCCGGTTCTCCCAGTAGCCATTTTAGCATAGCTTAGCATAAATCATTGAATCGGATTAGACCATTAGCATCGCGCTCAAAAACAACCAAAGACTTTAGATATTTTTCCTATTTAAATCTTGACTCTTCTGTAGTTACATCGTGTACTAAGACCAGCAGAAAAATAAAAGTTGCGATTTTTCTAGGCTGAAATGACTAGGAACTATACTCTCGTCCGGCGTAATAATCAAGAGAATTTGCCGTACTATGTGTGCACAGGCGCAATGATACTACGCAGCGCCTAGTCCCCAGCTAGGTAACTTCCAACGCGATTGGCACTAGTTTCAGTCGGAAAGTTGGTGAGAGGTTTGATATATCTGTGTGCGATTAGTCATGGCTATGTACGTTGTCAAGGGCTGTGATCGTAAGTTGAAGGTGTACTTTACTATCATGTTTCATAGAATTCCAACGAAAAACAAAGTACGAAAGAAACAATGGCTAACTGCTTTGAACATAGATTTGAAAACACTGGTAAGAATCGATCAAGAAATGGCGTGTTTGCTCAGCATTTTTGACCAGATGACTATTTGGAAAACAGACAGTTTCCCGTACCATGGTACGGCGTCTAAAGGATACGGCCATCCCAACTATCTTCAGATTACAGACAGGACCCAAGTGGATTATCACCCATGACTGTAAGTGTAACATTATTATTTTCAGTTCGCTAGAACGACCAGAATGAAAAAGCATTGCTTTTGCTGTTAGCTACATGTGAAATGCAGTTAGATTAGCTTGACCATTAGGTACTGCGTAGTTTTTTTTTAAAAAAGTTGTGTAATTGTCAGTATTGTTTATGTACATTTTCTGTGGTCCAAAATACAATACTACATTGATTTAGAAGGAAGAGGGTCACTTGAATTACTGTCGCATTTTCCCAAAATGTAATTGTATGTAAGTCTCTACAACACAGCACGCACTTACGGTCAGCATGGGCTGGCAAGTCCCACCACCAGTTCGAATCGGCTCTCCTCCTCCTCTCTGTTCAGCCACACTTTCTCGCCTTTCGCGTTCCAAAAGTTCATTTTCAGTGTATTCCGGTTCAAATAGATACGGTTCAGGATCTGCACCAAAGTAAATATCTTTTGAATCGTCTCTCACAAATGTTTCCATGGTTGCGAGGCACGCTCCCTGTGCAAGCTGGTGGTCACGTTGGTTTGTTGACGGAAGTTAGCCTATTTTCAGGCGCTGCGCAGTATTGCGCCTGTGCACCCATAGTACGGCAGCAAATTTCCTTGATTATTACGCCGGAATGAGAGTATAGTTCCTAGTAATATCAGCCTAGAAAATTGCAACTTTTATTTTTCTGCCGGTCTTAGTACACGATGTAACTACAGAAGAGCCAATATTTAAATAGGAAAAATATAGAATGTCTTTGGTCATTTTTGAGCGCGATGCTAATGGTCTAATCCGATTCAATGATTTACGCTAAGCTATGCTAAAAGGGCTACTGGGAGAACCGGAGATCGGCTGGATGGATTCGGAAACTGTACAACTCATCTGTTTAACTCTGGGGGAGTTGGAAAATGAGCCTATTTGCAAAAAAAGTGGAGTGTTCCTTTAACTTGTTAGTGCATAAAAAGTATTTCATCCAAAAATTTTCAAAAACTACTGATGGTTGGTTTCTGTGAGTTGTTATGTAAAGGAATGTGTTATTCATTAGGTTCTCAGATATTTTTTTCTTTATTAAAATTAAAATTACAAATCCTGCCATTGTCCTTGTCCCCAGCCAAACTGGATCTACAGCTTTCATAGTTTTGTTATACTAAAAGCTGTTATTTGGGGAAAAAACTCCAATAACAAGTTTAAGTTGTTATCATTCACATCAATTGATTAAAAACATGAAATTATACATAATTGTTACAAATAAATACTATTTTACAACTGTCCCCGTGTTTTCAGTCAGTCCTGTCATGTTTACATAAAATGTGTGCAATACGCCTTTAAGGGAATGAAGTGACATCATTTGATGGAGGTGAAGCTAACACTGATCAAGGATGAGTTCTGTCGATGAATTGTATGATTTTAAGCTTAATTTTGTATGTGTTTTTTTTTGTTTTTTTTTTTGAGGAGGAGGACAAGCTAAAGCGTCAGGCCCTGTCACAGTAAAACATCCCAGAAAATAATGAAAATGTTTTAAATCCAAAAAATGTCTAAATAGGTGACTGAAATTCCTTGATTGCAGGCTGAGTAATGGTGGTTTAAAATGGCCGACATCCCTGTGTGACAGGGCCTGACAACCCTATGGTACGGCCTTACAAATGAATGGCATTGTTTTTCTTCATTACCTTTATTGAATATAATATGTATTTCATTGACAAACTTTTAGAATTTTGTCCCTCTACTCTAATGAATTAGGTCCTTATTACTGTACATGTCCTTGGTTGAACTTTACCATAGTCTAATTTTACATTAACATTAAAATTATAATAATAATTTAAAATAGGTCTGCTTATCAAAACTTAAATAACACAAAACACAACTTTCCTACTTCAACATAATCAATAGTCAGGCCCTGTCACAGCACCGTCAGTCCCGTGACGCCGCGCTCAGTCCTGTCACACAGGAAATTATGATATGAAAAAAAAAAAAAAAAGTACTATTGAGGAAATATTGATACATTCATTTTTAACTGTGTAGATGAAGGTGGGGGTATATATTCAATTCTATGTTTTTGTAAAAATCTTTTATGTAAAGGTTTTTTTTTTTTTTTTAAGAATATGAGTGCCTGGATGAGTATTCTGTGATTTTGTGTACTACAGTTGACCAAAAAGTTGCTTATATTTCTTACAGGAATTACAAAACCATGTTAGATGAAATCAGGGACATGTGACCAATAAGAAAACACAAAGAATATCAAATATCAAAGAAATTCATTAGGAAACCATTCTAACATATACAAATTTGTCTGTGACGGGGCCTGACATTTTAGGGGTAAAATACATATAAATATGTATTTTATTCAATCATAAAAAAAATACTGAGATGGCGTGATATGTGTTTCTCATAGTTTAACATGTCCTCTATATGACTCAATGTTCGGATTTATTAATTCAATTTTTTTTTTCCTAAGATTTTTTTAGTTGGAAATGTATTTTCCTGGCAGAATGTCCCATAGATATTTGATCTAAGGTCAGAATAATTTATTCCTCTTTACAATGTCATTACATTGCCAGAGGTGAGTGTAAAAGATTTTGCTCTGGTTCATTTAAAGCTAAAGATCATCAGACCTCCTATTAAGAGAGCATTCAACGTAATACCATGTATCCTCATCTCCAGATATCCGCGGACCCTGCTGACCAGGTCAGGCGGAGGTCTCTCCATGTTACCTTCAGCAGCGCCAGCCTCATGTGCTCTGACCTCCATCAGCAGCAGTTCATTGAGCATGACCTGGCGCAGCTTTGGAGAAAACTCTGTCACCAGTTCGAGGCATGCCGTGAACAGCTGACGAGCATGCACAAAATCCTACAACAGCCAAATAGACAAAAAGGTTGGTTCAAACTACAAACAAAATATAAGAACAAAATTCTATGAAAAATATAAGCCTAGATTTAGTCTTTAATTTAAACATTTTCTGCACTCTCTTCATGTGCTGCTTTGTAAAAACAAACTAACATAAAAGTTTGTAACAAATATTTCCCAGAAATAAATCCCTAGATTAATCTAAATTAAACTGCCTCAGTTGTCAAAATGAATTACAAAAATGTGGCACCTAGAATCATGAATACAAATGGTAAAATTATTTATTAAACTTATTCTTGGTATTCTTTAGTTTTGGGGTCACAAAATAGAGAAACAAAATGTTCTTGATATTTAGACATATAAGAGGTTACTCTGTAATAATAATAATAATAATAATAATAATAAAAACATACTGCAAGTTTTAGAACTCAAAACTAACTCCAGGCTTATAATATACATTTTTCTTTTCTACTCTTCTTAAACACCTGGTTTTGAAATCAGCAGAATTAGAATCGTGACATTAACCAATACGGCTACCAAGAATTTTTATCTTCCACATTTATTTTAATCATTCAAATATTTAAATATTTAAGTGCATTTGTAAATAAACGCCAAACTAGCGCATAATGCTATTAAAATAGCGACAGCTATATTTACTAACAGCTTGCACCAGCACAAACCCTTGTATCAGTCTGACTCGGGCTCAAACATATATGGCTCCATTACAAGGCTTGCAATCTCGAGTATCAAAGCACATGAAAAGTTGTAAAAGGTCATCGATATGATGCAATGAAGCCATAAAGCAGTGGGTATTTATTTTCTTTCTGCAACAAGTAACACCCCTTTCAGTTCTCTGTTTTTCAGAAAGTAAAAATGTAAATAGTAAAGGTAAAAAAATATATATATATATTATTATTATTCATTTTTAAATGTATTGAATTTTTTTTGTGCAAAGAATTTGCAAAAATGATAAACTAATTTTGAGAAACAAAACAAAAATCTAAAACTGCACTTCAAGACCCCTATTAAGAAAATAGTGTGCAGTGCATCTGGAAAGTATTTACAGCTCTTCACTTTTTCCACATATTTTGTTATGTTATAGCCTTATTCCAAAATGGATCAAATTATTTTCCTCTAAATTGTACAAACTATGCCAGATTTATTTATGAATGCCAGAGCACAAACTAAAACATGAAGGTCAGGGAACTGCCTTTTGACCTCCGAGACAGGATTGTATCGTCAAGCACAATTTTTTAGCGGCAGGAACTGGGAGATGAATGCAGCAATGTACAGAGACATCCTTGATGAAAACCTGCTTCAGAGTGCTCTGGACCTCAGACTGGGCCGTCGGTTCATCTTTCAACAGGACAATGACCATAAGCACACTGCCAAGATAACAAGGGAGAGACTACGGGACAACTCTGTGAATGTCCTTGAGTGGCCTAGCCAGAGCCCAAAACCAATGGAACATCTCTGGAGAGATCTGAAAATGGCTGTACACCAATGCTCCCTATCCAACCTGATGGAGCTTGAGAGGAACTGCAAAGAATAATTTGAAAAACTGCCCAGAAATAGGTGTGCCAAGCTTGCAGCATCATACTCAATTAGAGTTGAGGCTGTAATTGGTGCCCAAGGTGCTTCAACAAAGTATTGAGCAAAGGCTGTGACTACTTGTGTACATGTAATTGTTTTGTTTATTTTTAATAAATGTGCAATAATTTAAAACAAACTTTTTTTCACATTGTCATTATGGAGTATTGTTTGTAAAAAATTGGAGAAAAATAATTAATTGAATTAATTTTGAAATAAGGCTGTAACATAACAAAATGTGGAGAAAGTGAAGCGCCTTTTTTGCATGAACTTCATTTTCCTTACACAGTTTAAGGGATTAAGTGAAAGTAGTTTAACACATCTGGGTTTCAGCAGTAGGATGCAGCTTAATTGGGCATGTAAACATGTTCTAACAGATTTTAGAAAAGTGTTCATGTGCATGGAAAAGATTATAGATAACTAAAGTAACTCAAAAGTATACAGCAAGCTGTTTACTGGTCTAGATAACTGTGTTCCAGACTTAAGAGTACATTACTTAAACAGTGCCTATTAAGGCTAATTTATATTTCTGTGTTGAACCTACAACGTAGCTTATGCGTCAGTTTTCGTTTATACTTCTGCTTGTGTAACCCAAAGTACCACAGCAAAAGCAGAAGAAGCGGCTGGTCGAAGAAGCATAGCCGTGAAGGTGGCAAATAAATATAAGATCATCAAATTATTATTTAAACTACAGAAAAGGAGACAACAACGGAACAGAAGAAGATTGCATTCTTTCAATCTCCGTAAGGATATATATTTGTACCACGGCAGAATAACATTGTTTGTCGCGGACAACTAAGTGATGTATAATGCTATGTAGTATAATAAATGATAAGACACTTGTCCTTTGTTTTGTTTTAAATTAAATAAGACTGTAATATTCAATATTAGAAAGTGTAAGTGTAAATAAACACACAAAACTGAAGTATATACGGAGGGAGGGGTTCTGTCTTTCCAAAACCATCTTTCTAGTGTGCATATAAACATACACATAACTCAATACGCACCTTTATACTGATGCAGTGCAGACCCTTGGCCATAAGGATATACACCAGGTCTCGTGTTAGGTTGTCTTTTATTGCTAGTATGACATTTACATAGTCAACAGGAACCTCCCACTACAGGAAAAAGTGCAGTTGAACAAGTAAACAAGAAGCTGCAAATCACAATTTCAACAACTATAATGTATTGATAACAAAACATTGATCACTCAATCAGTAATAAAAGACGACAAGATTATCTCTATCATTTCATGTTTTAAAACGAGGCATAATAATGGCATTAAAAACCAAAATCATGTGACCTCTAACAGTCTTTCCTGACCTTACTATTAACCCTCCAGAAGGGTCGTTCAGCCATCCCGTGCAGCTCAATGAGGATTTGTCGGATATTTCGAGGATCCAATGACAGAATGAGCTGCTGTTCGAGCTGACTAATATTCACGCTGGCAGATGCTGTTGAGAACAAAAAACAAACAGCATGTCAACCAACAGAAAGAACAGTTCTTCAGATAATACAATTAAGAATTCCATATAGTCATGATTAAATATCTGCCCATCAGATGTACCAGGTATATCGTAGAATGAGGGCAGTGGTTTGGCACTAAGGTTGACTGTGGCTGAACTCTTCCTCATCTGCTCCATCAGGATCTTCTTTTCCTTATCTTGAAGAAGTTCCATGAAGAGTTTATGAGATGACACCATGAAGGCCACAGAAACATCTTCCAACCTGTTACAAACAGTTCTAATGAAAACAAGAAAGCAAGTTAATAGCTATACGCCATGCAATATTTGTAGTATTTTAACACAATGATCAATTTAAAATGAAATACAATAGCAAATACAAAATATAGCTGCAAGCAGCAATTACAGGGCCAAGCACAAGACAAGTTAAGCATGAGACCAATTGCAGCAATGAGTAATTAAAGCCATTTTTGGATGATTTTAGACAAAATGGTGGAAAATCATAAAAACAACCTGTAGTCATATGATTTAATGGTTTATTGCTTTTGACCAATAGGTGGCGCTGTTATCATATTGATGTAGTGTGTTCTGTGTGAGGTAATAATAACACACACATTGACTTAGAGACAACCAATTTGTTATGATGACTCTGCAGTCAGTATGCCAAATTTCACAACTTTTCCCCAATCGGTTCTATGGGCTGCCATCCAAGCGGCAAAATGAGGAGCTAAGCATGGCCTGGCACATCAGACCAAATGCAACAATGAGTAATAAAAGCAATAATTGGATGATTGTAATTGAAATTGCTGAAAAATCATAAATACAACCTCCAGTAATATGATGCATAGTTCCATAATTTGCATAATTAATGATTTATGAATGGTTCATTACTCTTGACCAATAGGTGGCACTGTTACCAAATTGATGTGGCGCGGTCATTGTGAGGTGACAACGGCACATACAAAGTTTGGCGTAAATATCTCCAACCTTTGAAAAGATACAGCCTCCGATGCAGTTTGGCATCTTTCCAGCAAATTCGTTGATGATACATGAAACGGTTTTTGTTTAATGCATCAACACAAATTCCATAACTTTTTGCAAGCTTGATCTGAAGATGATCTGAGCCAAATTTGGTGACAATCGGACGAACGGTCTAGGAGGAGTTCGAAAAAGTAGGTTTTCAACAAAATGACGGACAGGAAGTTCAGCCAGTATTGGCATAATTGGTATCCGTGTTCTTGGCATGATCCAAGGAATATAACAAACTCAGTTTTATTACAACAGGCTAATGTAAGCAAAAGTTATTAGCATTTTTCGAAATTTCATTATAATTTTTGACCACAAGGTGGCACTGCTCCAAAAATGTGTGTGTACAGTCAGGGCATGGAGCCGAACATTTTTGTAATTATTTTCGAAACGATCCACTAATGCGTTCTTAAGATACAGCAATTTACAAATAAATTCAAAATGGCCGACATAGTAAAATTGGATATCTTTCGACTTGGCATGAGGCACAGAACCTAAAGATACCAGTTTTGAGTTTTTGATTTTTGGCCAAACCATTCAGAAGTTATTAGCTGAAATAGCCATTTTTTGTATCTCCTGACCACTAGGTGGCGCTGTGCCGAAACACTGCAGGTAGCCTCAGGTCATGCTTGTTATACACACCAAGTTTGGTCTCAATACGCCAAACTACTGCAGAGATATAGCCTCACATCCATTTTTGCACGCTTTTTGTATAATTAGTTTGCGCATTATTCGAAAGCAGTTGGACAAATCAACTTGAATTCCATAACTTTTTGCCAGCATGGTCTGAAGATGATTTGATTCCATTTTCATGCAACGGCATAGGACGAGTTTGAAAAAGTAGGTTTTACAAACAAAAATAGAAAAAAACTAAACCTTGCAATTTTGGAATTTTGGAATTCATTCGACTCGGCATGAGCCAAGGATTCAGAGAGAAAAAAAAAAAAAAAAAGAATTTTGCTTCGGTGCCTTACGGATCAAAAGTTATTAGCATAACAAAAATGAAACTTTAGACAAGTGGTGGCGCTACAGAGTTTGAGTTAGAGACTCCAAATTTGCTACAGTTACAGTGCTATGTTGAGACTGTCCTCTATCAGTCTGCCAAATCAAAACAACTTTCCCACAATTGGTTCTATGGGCTGCCATAGACTTTGGGGTGGAAGAAGAAGAAGATGCAGATTAATAATAATAGGAACACTAACAAACAATAGGTACCCACAAACCTTCAGTGCTTGGCCCCTAAAAACGTTTACAGTTACAGGACCTAATATATATACTTATAGATATTATATATAATCTAAAACCCTTCCACTCTAAAACCTGGTTAGTCAAAAGTCAAAGTGAAAATAGTTCTCAAAACTGTAAGAGTGCTCACTTGATAAAAAGAGCCATTTTCCCCTTGCTTGTTTCCGACTTGTGCTCGTTATCCAATGACCTTGTACACACCTGGAGACATAAGAGAGAGCATTAAAAGTAAAGCATCACTATTTTAATAGAACACCATGTGAACTAAATTCTTTTAGTAAAAGAACTGAGGATGTAATATGTATGAGTTAGTGACGTAGCAGGGTTTATACCTCCAGCAGAAAACTGATGATGTTTTTGCTGGGTTTAAGAAGCAGCTGATGAAAGGACACACTAAGGACACCACCCTCCAATGCATCTCTCACTGCATTACACACACACAGTTTATGACATACTTCCTCCAGAGCCCTGTCCCTGTCATTTAAAACACACAGACACATATATATTAAAGAATTATACAATAAGCATGTAGCATGTCATTAACCACATGTTGGCTTTCCTCTCCATTTGTAAAAGAAACAAAACTTGTTTTAAAAATAATGATTTTTAAAACGCATTGAATGTTTAATGACATTTGTAAACATTAACTAATGATTCATTAAGCATTACATAATGACTGTTAATGATTCATTAATGAAGCTTTTAATCATATCAAAATCGTTTGAAGATTTAAAAAAAAAAAAAATGCATGGTCATATGAAGTTTGATGACAAGAATTTACATTAAGTAACGATCTGTTAATCAATTGGTAATGTTTAATAAGTTCATTAGTTAACATTAACAAGCACATTGTCTCATATTTATAGATATGTGAATATATATTAAGTAATGGTTAAACATTATATGATGTTTGTTAATGATTTATTAATGAAAGTTACTATAACACGTTACCAGAATTGTGCACATGGAAAAAAATAGTTATCATCTACTTATTCTATTCTATTTTGAACCCTGAATACATATATCATCACCCATTAAGCATCTAAACAGCATCTCACCCCTGTTGAAGCTTGTGCAACAGCTCTAGCTGAATTGAATGTCGGAAGCTGTTGGGTAGACTAAGTGTAACATTGTCTCTGATGAAGGCCTCGATCAATGCCTACAGCACGAAGACAGGAAACGGAGACAATAATGGTTACTGTTACACAAATTCACATTTCACCAGCTGCACAATCATGTCAAAACAAAAATGTGCCACAACTGCAGATATCTTGTTATGGGCGCAGGAATGGCCATTTTTACAGCTTGATTAATATTAGCATCAATGCACAAGTCTTCGTGTGCTTGGTTTCACCTAATTAGAAACCCAAAATAGATAAATATTAAGTCTGCCTTTTTAAGCAAAGAAATTGAGGGTGGTTAGTATGCAAAAACAGCAGAAAACTATGGATATTTGTGCAGTGTGTGCGTGTCAAAAGATTAAATCTGATTTTAAGCTTGTGACATATAAACGTGCACATGAACCTGATCACTTTATTTGGTGTTCGTGTAAACAGTGTTTTTGGATGCATCAGTCGGAAAATAAATTAATTATGATTGAAACAAAAAGTGTCCACGTTAACCTGGCTAGTGATACACATCACCTAATAAAAATTAGGTGTTTCAATACATTAAAGAGTACATAACATACACAGTTTCACCTAATCTCATGTTAATCTTAAGTACCTATAGAGCAGTACTGCATCCTTAATATCTCCAAAAAGTCTTTAGTTTTATCATATTTATAAAGGAAAAATACAGCTTTCTGATTCTCTCCGGAAAAAGCTGCGTACTTGCTACACTCCGTTGCTGCCCCGGAAAAACAAACTGCATCCACTGTTCGCATAACGCTGGGTTCTTTGGGAAGCTGAACATGATTTCCAGATGAAACGCAGTCTCGCTCTCCTCTGTTCGACATGTGCGCAGGCACGCTTTTCTGGGAGAAATGCTCATACTCATAACTTCCACCAGCGCCTATGTCATTAGATTTACGATTGAAAAAAAAACAGTCGAAACTTGTACGTAAGATTCATAAGAAATTCACTCCGTCACTCCGTCATTCGTCCAAATTATTTTTTTAAAGTCTGGCCATGTTTAGCATGAGAATCCAATTCTTTAACACTGTAAACAACTCTGAATACACAAAACACCATTGTACCCCCCCTTTAAGCTGAAATAAATTGAAACAAAAGAAATATGTAATTTTATCTGCACACATACTGTACAGTACACTACTCTATACTATACAGCAAATCTCAAATAGTTGATCATTTATAGTGTCACCAAATATAAACTATTTTATCGCTTAGCTCTAAGCTGCTCTAAAATGTGGACTATCAGGTATTATAACAGGATGATCAATAGAACAAAATAAACAGAATAGTAGAATATTATAAAGCTATTATAGCATTATGTATTTTTGTTAAGCTGCTGTAAATATGTGCATCGTGAAAAGCACTATACAATGAAAAAAAAGACTTACCATGGCTCTTAATACATAAATAGGTGTGATTACCACATAAATTAATACAAAAGTTAAAACAGCTCACTTAGACTTATTCTTTTAATAGTCATCATGTGATCTACTAAATAAGCAATACACTACATATCTGTGGGAAGTTTGTGTGTAAGGCTCTTAACAAAATTCAGGAGAGACGTTTTTTTTAATCAATTAAAGTACCATGGTATTTCTTTCATCTGAACATATTTAATAGTAGCACAGTGCAGTGAGAGTTCTTGCTGACCCCATAATTGTGGTTCCTCATGAAGCCGCTGATTTGGCCATACGGGGTGTGCTGGCTCTCGTTGGGGTCTGAGGCTCCGGTGAGAGTTTTGCAGGCATTCCAGTATCCAGCCAACCGCTTTTCATCCACACAACAGAGAGATGCAGAGGAATCCAGCTGCCATCAGATACAACAACAAATGAACATGTCATTATTCAGAATTATTCATGTGGATTATTTCAACAGATTACTACAGTCCTGGATGCTGATTAGTCAATACAGCATTTCAACTATGTCATGAAAGTGAGTAAATAATGACAGCATGTACATTTTTTGGGTGAAGTTTTTCTTTAATTTGATAATGTCTCACCTTCATGAGCAGTTCTCGTGTCATTCTGAAGTGTTCTCTGGCTTTCTCATACACTGAAGGGTCAGAACAGCCTTGCTGAAAGTAAATGCCTCCTAAATCGTAATGCACCTGACAGATAATAGCATAGTTTACTTTTAAAGGAAGAATTAAGCCACAAGTGATGAAAATGTCCTGGAAATATCCTCATCCTCAGGCGATCCAAGGTACAGAGAAGTTTGTTTCTTAAAGGGTAGATCTGAAGCAATAAAACATCACAATAATCCCACAGAGGATCCAATGGTGAGCAAGTGATGAAATGCTACATCACTGCAAATCTTTTTCCAATCTAATAAACTCATCTACATCTTAGATGGCCTGAGGGTGAGTGAAATTTCAGCAAACTTAAATGTTTAACAATAATGTTAATGTTTAATGTTGTCCTTTAACAACAGGACAGACCTTCAAATAACAAATAAGCACATTACAGCAGAGTTAACTAGTTTGACTGATTTTCCCTGTAGGACACACCTGACAGTGCAGCTGATCGGCACTGATGCGCAGTCCTGCGGTGGAGCACTCAGTTTCTCCATTGGCTGTACTAGGATCAGCAGCTAGCAGGTCTAGGGTTCGAAGCGTGTGGATGTAGAAGTCTTTTTTAATGTTCAGAGCTCCTTCCAACACCATGATAGAGTCTGTGGCCTGTTCTCTGAGCTGAGGAGCACAGTGTTAAACAAGTAACATTGCTATGATAAGCTTTCTTTGAGAATGAAAATGGGTTGATGAAAATAAAACGGTAAAATGCATCAATCCTTTGTACTTGAAATCAACATGAAATCAAAACTGAATCTAAGTCTTAATACAGATTCCTGGTCTTACTATGAATGATAACTACGATTCAATTATCCCTTTCACCCTCATTTCACACACAGACAATGTTTCACCAATAAAACAGTTCCTAACGAAATGAAATCGTCAATTAAAAAAAACACAATTTCTAATACAGAGACTCCGTCAAGAAACCTATCATCATAGCAACAAATCCAGTAAATATTTGGCCAATCAAATTAAAAGAAACAGAGAAAAAGTAACAATTGCAGCTATTAAGGACTCAGCAGGAAGGCCCACCAACTTTCCTCAAGAAATAAATACAATATTCCGAAACTTCTATGCTAAACTCTACTCATCTGACAATAACACAAGACAAGAGGAAATTAATTCATATTTCAATAATATTCAACTCCCAAAACTTAACACAGAACAAATCAACGCACTGGACAAATCAATCATAGAAAAAGAACTTCTTATTGCACTGAGTCGAATGCCTAACAATAAAGCACCAGGACCGGATGGTTTTTCTGCTGAGTTCTATAAACACTTCTGGCCCATTTTATCTCCATTATTCATCAGAGCAATAAAGAAATAAAAGAAACCTCAAGATTACCAGTGCACATGAACACAGCCACTATCTCACTCATCCCCAAACCTAATAAAGATTCAACCCTTCCTTCAAACTATAATCCTATATCTCTCATCAATGTAGACATCAAAATAATCAGTAAAGTTCTTGCACATAGAATAAAAAAAAAATTATCCCATTAATAATCCACCCGGATCAGACCGGAAAAGGTAGGCAGGCATCCAATAACACACGCAGACTATACAATTTAATCCATTATTCATCACTACAACAGGTAAACACCATCATAGTCACTTTAGATGCAGAAAAAGCTTTCGACAGAGTCAATTGGAACTTTCTATTCGCCACATTACAAAAATTTGGCTTTGGGGAGTCGTTTAAAAATTGGATTAAAATTTTATACATAGCATCTTCTGCCACAGTCACCACCAATGGACTAACATCACAAAGTTTCACACTGCACAGGAGAACTAGGCAAGGATGCCCACTCTCTCCTTCTTTATTCACCATCTTCACTGAAGCAGCAGCCATCTGCCAGAACCCACTCATCAGAGGAATCCACACACCCCAAACACAACATAAGATTAGTTTATATGCTGATGACATTTTACTCTTTATACAGAATCCTCAATCATCTCTGCAAGAAATAACTAAAACCAATTATTCATACTCTACAATCTCAGATTATGCAATAAATTGGAATAAATCTTCAATTCTGCCACTACATCAATTCAAATGGGATGCGGCAGCTCAGGTATCACCCATTCCTCTATGCACAGGTCACATCACTTATTTAGGCATCAAGGTTTCCTCCAGGCTGTCAGAGCTGACAGGACTCAAGTTTACTCCTTTACTGAAAACATTAGAAGATGAACTTCACTGTTGGCACAATTTACCACTTTCCATCCAGGGCAGAATAGTTATAATCAAAATGATAGTACTCCCAAAAATAAACTACTTATTCTCTATGATCCCAACCCACTCTAACTTGGTTCAAATCTTTAGACTCCATTGTCACCCGATTCTACTGGAAAAATAAACCACTACGGATAAAATTAAGCACTTTACAAAAACCCAAATCGTTAGGAGGATTAGAAGCCCCACATTTCTACCATTTCTCATTAACAAACCAACTGCAATACATATATAAAATGGACTCACCCCGCTCAGTCAGACATCATATGGCTAGACATAGAACAATCACTTTGCGAAAACTTGCACGTCAGACATCCCATTTCTCAGTCAGTCGATTAAACATCACCCATGCTTCAAAGTCTTAACAACAGCTTCGGCTCTGACAGCCTGGTGGAAATATCATCAAATCACAAACTCCATTCAGGCACCATCTAAACTTACCCCACTCTGGAACAACCCTGACTTCACAAGCAACAAAAAAAAAAAAAACAAACACTTTATTCCCATAAATGGGCAGAAAAGGGCATTACACATATTGATCACATTTTTCAGTCTAACAAATTGGTTACATTTTCATACTTAATCCAGGAGTACAGTATTGGGAGCAATCAATTCTTGAATTATTTATAACTCAATTCAGCCGTTTTATCCAAAATCAATACTAGAACCATCAATCTTCAACTTCCCTCCACATTAGCAGATTTAGTTAATATATCCACGCCACATGGCTCTGCCCACCCATTAAACACTTTTGGAAAGATGTCACTCAATCCCTATCCCACCTCCTTGGCTGCCGCATCCCATTATCCCATTTACTCTGTCTACTGGGTGATCTATCAAGTCTCAATCAGGAAATAACAAATAAAAGAATGCTCCTTGTGGTCTTAGCCATCGCCAAGAAAACAATCTTCATGAACTGGAAATCCTGAAACACTATTCACATAACGCATTGGAAAAGAATATCTTTCACCTCATCACAACTATATTTCGGAATCACAACACTCCAGATCAGACCTTATTCAACTATCACAAATCTGACATCCTAATTATGTATTTATGAATTATTATTATTACACATATTTATACAAGGTTTTAGTAATATTATGGATATTTTCAATGTTATTATTATATTATTATTGTTGTTGTTGTTGTTGTTAATGTTGAGAATATCATTAAAAATATCATAGACATTGAGGGGTATTAAGATGATATTGATGGGATGATATTTTATTTTGTTTTTGTTAAGGACAGTAACGATTTAATGAATATCATAACACTACATATACATAATTAAAATACACAAATATAACTAAATCTACATCCAACATATACCACACTTGATTTTAATGCACCACATGCTGATTTTAGTGCACCACACTCTTCTTTTAATGCACCACCTTAGCGTAGGCATATATATACATATACACATATACACATATACATTATATATATATATATATATATATATATATATATATATATATATATATATATATATATATATATATATATACACACAAATGGTAATCTTACCATGAATGGAAGAAAAAGGGAAAGAGAAAGGGAATAAATAAATAAATAAATAAATAAATAAACAACATATACACTGACACAGAAGTTGGGATAGGTGTGGTATGTGTTGGGTATGTGTGATTATTATTATTATTATTATTATTACTTTATCATCATCATTATTTCCGTTATTATTGAGATTACTGTTGCTGTCATCACAAAATATTATCATCATCACCATCTTTTAATATAATATTGTAGTTGTGGTTAGTAATATTACTATTATTATTATTATTGACATTACTATTGTTATCATCATCATCTTTAGCATTACTATTAGCAATGTAAATTATTACTGTTATTATTATTATTACTTTCGCTGTCATCACAAAATATTCCTGTTATCATCACCATCTTTAGCATTACTATTGTTGTCATTATTATTACTATACATACTATTATTACTTTAATACTTACACTATTACTCGTTGGTCATTTTTGCTTATTATCATTGCCTTATAGTAGTATCATTATTATAACTGCTGTTTTGTTGTTGTTGTTAGTGCTTTTGTGTTTTGTGTTTTACCGTATGTTACATGTTTTGCACTCCTACTAAAAAAAAACAGTTCCTAACGAAAAAAATCAGAGGGAAGTTGTGGTGTTGTAGTACATCTCAGTGCTGCTTGTGCAGGTAATCTGTTGCACTAAGTACTTCCTTGGAATTTAACACAATGAAAATCTCATTTTACTACCCAAAGCTAGAGCAATCAGATGTCAGTATATAAAAGCATAAATTTCAGTCATACCACACTCAGTATGTTCTCTGTGAGCTCCTTTTCCTGCTGGACCAAATTCATCCTACAGAACACAAAACACTATTAGCACAACTTCAACAGCACACAACACACACAATACAGACACCCCTGCTATTTCTTTCTTACATATTCAGCTGATGTGGTCCAGGTTTGGTCTGTTTTTCTGGAAAGCTGCTCAACACAATGGTACGAATAGCCCTATTGAAACAAAGTTCATATTACACCATTAACACAACAAATGGCTGTAGCAGCATCAGCTTGAAGATTCATGGAATTCATGGAATTCATAATCACATACCTTAGAATGTTCATCAACCAGAATCAGATTAATATAATAAGTTGCAAACTAATCACACATCATTCATTCAACCAGCTAGTTCAAATAGCTAATTCTTTTAGAAACTAAGCAAGTGACTGATTTTAAAGGCTGCACCCTCCAGGTTGCATTGAGGAGGTCTCATTTTAGAAATGTAATGATTATAAAATTGTTTCGTTTCTCATGAGCCATTATGTACTGTCAATTCTTTCTAACTTTGGAATGTAATAGTACCTTTTCTAAAATGAGGCAGTCTCAATGTACGTGGCCAACAAATGCAATCTTTGAAGGGCCTTCGAAACAAGACACACCCATAGATATTACAAAGTTTTACCTAACCCTGCATAAGCTATGACATACAGTTGAACTGTCATACTAACCATCTGTTGTAGATGAGCACGGCCATGGCTGTGGTGGGCGGCAGGGTGGACAAATCCAGATCTACATGTTTAACTCCAGGAGGAACACGACTGACACACAGAAGCTCATTCAACAACATATTAAGCACGGGGATGGTTAAACTGTAAATCAAACAGAAAGACAAAAGGAGAAATTAAACAAGCTGTAATGATTTGACCATGCACATTTTTATAAAGACAGACTAAGATGCCCAACACAATTAAGATGTCCAATTGTCCAGTTCAATACAGTTTTTACATGCAAGTATACTGAACTCAAAGGCAAAGAAACAACAACAATTAAAGTCAAATGTTTCATCTTCACTCACCCCTTCTCTAGTACATTCAAATCCCATGTCAGGTGGGCAGCAACTTTAAGTGCCATTAGCTTCAGTGTGCGGTTCCTTCGGTTGTCCACTGGTGGCTGAACCTGGTTCTGCTCATTGACAGACGGCTTGGATGCTTGCTCGAGAAACTGAATGATGAGCTGAACAGGAGACGGATCTGTGGAAAACATAAAACTTAATTTTAAAGCTTATCTCAAGAAATTAACTACTTGTGGAAATTGATAAAGTCAACATGAAAAAGCATTTGCAGATGGTTTTACTTCTGTAATGTGACACATATCCAAGTGAAACAGCACATTCTGTGAAGGGAAAAGGCAGGAATTGATTTTATCCATGCAGGGATTATGAAGACATGTTACCAAGTTGAATTTAAAATGGTATACACTACACTTATTACTAGAACAGTTATCTGGCATAACCTCGGCCCAAAAGCACTTATATTTACTACAGTAAAGTCAAGATAATGTGCAATTTCCAAAAATATAATTGGTGAGACCCTTGAGCAAGGCACTGAACCCCCAACTGCTCACCGGTGCTGCAGAAATAGCAATATGGCTGCCCACTGCTCCAGGTGTGTGTTCACTACTGTATGTGTGCACTTGGATGGGTTAAATGCAGAGCACAAATTCCGAGTATGGGTCACCATACTTGGCCACACTCCACCTCCTAATATTCTAAAAGTTTTCATAATAACATGAAAGAGCTCTAACACTCTGTTTTGCGCAACTGTTTTGGCAATGAATCTGTGAATCGAACTATAATAGAAATCAAGACACAGTGCGCTCGGTGGTAACTTTGGTCTAGTGTACAAGCCAGATACCTGGACCAGGGCCTTGCAGGTGCTGCTCCAGTAACGATGGATCAAGCAGAAACTCAAACCAGGAGGTCTGTGGCGGGGTGCAGGGCCGACTGCCGCTCACCGCCTCCCGGTCTGCCGCCTCCGCACTCATACTGACCTGCAGAAAACACATCAGTGTATTATAGCAGATACAATTCAGTGCATAAAGCGTATAATAGCTCTGCCTCAAAACATATCGAACCGATGTCCTAAATAGTATTCTTGGGCTTGAGTGCTGAATGATACCCAAAAATGCTAGATGGGCAGCTCGCTAGGATTTGGCACACACTAAATGTCTGTGATGTACTGGTTTAACATTTTTGAGCTTCTAATTGCAATCATATTATTCCATTACGCTTTAGTTACCGATGATTATTAATAATATTAATACTGGTGTCAGTAATGTTCAGAGTTAATAATATCAGGCTCGTTTAGATGTGAGCTCAATGTTAATCCTTGATCATTATAGTCCCACTGAAAGAGACAGTTTTATCATTTCCGGCATTATCACTCACCTGTTTTTAAGTTCTGAATTAACAATACGAAAGATAAACTATTTTAGAGTAGTGTATCCATATATCTATGAGTGTACCTAAAACGCCATAGTAATGTGTTTCTTCATTGTACAAGATCTATGAGAGGCTACGGGAAACAGCGCCGCGAACTGTACAGGCGGTTACTGTGAGGAAAGAAAATATTTTGAACACACTTGTTTAAAATGGCACATATCAAAACAACATAACATTTGTTTAGGTATATTTAAGCGTTATTTTGTGTTATTGATGTAATTTTGTATTATGTTGATGATTTTAATAATATATTCTCTATAAGTTTTAAAACCCCCATAATGTATTAGTTTATTTATTTGTGTGAAGCAGGTGGCCAACTGTAGCTGTCGCGATACAGCATCTGCATTTTCCTTCACAAAAGCGACTGTACGCGTAGCCCAAAGGTCAGTGCAGGAAAAGTTGTGGGAGCACGACCTCATTAACATAATGAATTCTCAAGAAGTCAGGCGTTTCTTAATTTTTGCTGAGAAAAGCGTCACATGACCTAATTAATATTCAACATGAGGTAATTATCTTCAAACTTCAGACAGGTGTTATGAATGAAGTTCCCTATGATACATCAGTGATCTGATTTTTGCAGCTCTGCTCTTTATTCATGCTTTGCTGGGTTTTGGGTACACATGGCTTGGCAGGGTGTGAAAAATCTTATTCTGGTTTTGTGTTGTGTTGATTTGGTTCTGTCACAGAGTTCAAAGCCAATCTCTACTTTAGATAATTTTTCAAGCATATATGATAATTATTCTGATGTTGAAGCTGGTCACTCAGAAGTGGTACCTCAAGACAGTGAACAAGTGATGAAATCAAAATTGGCAGTTTACTGTAACAATGATACTATGAAAGTAATTTTGCCTTCTGGTTCTCCCGGTCAGGTTAAGATTTTGGGTAAGTACTAATTTAGCAGTTTTTATTTTCATACATTTTAATTTCTGCCATTAAAATGTTTCTAAATATTTTTAGGTGTTTCTGTAATTGAATCTGTGCTTGGGGCTCCAGCGGCCTGTGGATACTCCCTGACACAAGGCTATGGCCATAATATTTTGGCTGTTGACTATGATGGCTGTCATGTCACCTTGGAGGTATTAATGAAGTTATGGAACCACTTCTGCTCTTAACGTTAAACAAATAGTCTTTTTCTCACCCTGTCCTTCCAAACCTGTCAGTGCTGTTTAGACCCTACTGACCGACTGAATGCGTTTCATGGAAAATGGATGTACAGGTTTAGAATGACACAAGGGTAATATGTGTAAAAATAATTTGATTTTTCTGGTAGACAACGGTTAACCTTATGCACATTCATGGTGTTTCATCAAAATGTAATATCTTGCGCCACCTCAAAGACAAATTGCCTTTTTTATTTGATTTCCCAAGCTCGCTTGTTTTAGCCTCTCTCCTCTAAGTGTCTGTCAAAAAAGGGGGAAAAAAAACACTGTGCACAGCTTTCTTCATGATGGTTCTGTCTTTAGGGTGGCTGTTACACTCTGAGGGTCCTCTATCCAAATGAAGCTGGACAACTGGATGTTGCTACATTGTCTTGTGATTCAAACCAACGTCTGACTGCTTCCCTAAAACAGCTCAGTGTGCAGTCAGATCAGACACCAAAGTGTGCAAAACTACCCCCGCCTGCCCAATCATCACTTCCCCTATCACCACCAAACACGCTCACGCTAAGCAGCAAACCAGGAGGTGAACAGTAACTCTTGCTCTAAAACTGTTGTTTTTCCAACCCAGTTGGTGGCATATTTGTATTCATTTGTACTATGTGACTCGTATGAAAATACAGTTTTTAAGAGAAAAGCATGAAGGCCCACCTCTAAACATAACCATGACTGGAGCATGACCAGATCATATGAAAACTTACAAATGAGACTATACGAATTCATATGAATTGGCCACTAATTTGCAAAAACATAAGAGTTTCAAATTGCCATGATGTGTTGGACGTTCTCAAAGCAATTCTGATATTTGTGGTGTTTTCTTTTAAGGCTGTAGCATCTCTGCCAATCAGAGAGTGTCATGTAGCACCTCTAGTATAACACAAGACGAGTGCCTGGCCAGAGGATGCTGTTTTGATGCGATGACCTCAGTCTGCTATTATCCCATGGATGGTATGTTCTTATGTGCGCCATGGCCATAGTCTATTAAGTGAAGTCATATGTAAATGATTTAATGAATCTGATGTGGAAGAATGTTGGCCTTCAAAATGGCCAAACCCTAAACCTGAAGACTTTTTAGATGAATTGGCACAGTGAGTCAACCCTCATCATTCACTCTTGCTGCTGTAACTACTTTCACTGTGATAAAGGAAGGTTAAATGTTGAAACATAGATTTGCTTTAAATCAGATATGAGGTCATCTGTGAGGTCAGGCATAATATATTATTATTATTGTTGTTGTTGTTGTTGTTGTTGTTGTTGTTGTTGTTGTTGTTGTTATTAGTATTATATTAGGTCCTTTCAGACTAGGCTTAGAGCATTTTTTTTTTTTTTTTGACAGGACAGTGGACATGAGACAGGAAGTGAGTGGGAGAGAGAGAGGCGGGGTGGGATCGGGAAAGGTCCACGAGGCGGGATTCGATCTCGGGACACCCGAGGCACAAATGCACCACATGTTGGCGCACTGCCCACAAGGCTATTGGCGCCGAAGGCTTAGCGCATTTGTATACTTGTTTTGTGTATGCTTTGTGTTTTGTTGGTCTATACCTAAAAATAATGTCTTGCTGCATTGTTTGCTCTTAAATCTTTGCTTCGGCACATACACAAAGCCTGTACTGGTGCGTAAAGGGGATTTGGCATTAAAAAAGCTAAATTAACCTGAAAGAATCCGGCAAGGATTTTTTTTTTTTTTTAATCTATTTTTAAGGTTATTCTCATTTGGTTCAACCTTCTTGTTTTTTCCAGAATGCACTGCTGATAAGAACTTTGTCTTTGCTGTTCACAATGATTTCACAAACATCCCTGTGAACCCCATGAGGCTGATGGTTGCTGGAAAGACCGGTTGCAAGCCTGTTATTACCAACAAAGACTTTGCCATCTTCAAATTTTCTGTCACTGAGTGTGGAACACGTTCTTTTGTAAGTATTTTGCCTTGGATAAGTCTACACTGATTCAGTCAATTCATTGAAATATAAGAGGACAGTTGCTGTAATTTACAGGCCATTGGTGAGACAACAATTTACCTAGCTGAGGTACAGACCATTATCAAAGTTCGGAACCTGAAGTACGGAGTGATCTCCAGGGATATTCCAATCAGGTTTTTAAGAATGCTCTCTGAAAATAGTATATCCTGTCTTTTAGTGTGGTTAAAAAATGTTCCTGGTCTTACTTTATCAGTACATATTGTTCCAAGTCTTTGCAATCTTTCAGACAACCATTGTACATATGCCTATATGCATCTTATTTTTCCTCCTTTGTCTTTTATTTTGTGCTCCTGAGACTGATGGTTGAATGCCGCTACCCAAAGGTTTCAGCCGCTCGCATGTTTGCTGGACCTGTGTTTGCGAGTACAGGATACATGGTTATGAGTCCCAGTCTGCCTCCATACCTGCTGTCTGAAGGGTTGTTTGGAGTTCAGCTTTTAATTTCTGAGGGTGAAGTTTAATAGCCATGTCAAGCTGGTTGATCTGGTTAATATGAATAGCGATAGAACATGCCATATTGTCATAGCTTCTTCTGTTTGACGTGCTTAATTGATGCCCCGATCTTTTCTTTTTTTGGCAGATGAAACTTTCACCAAGTTTTATCCACAGTGTCATCAGCCCCTAAATGTTCTTTTGGGGAAGCCTGTATATCTTGAATTGCGTCTGAAGTCTCCAAAACCTGCAGCTACTCTCATAGTTCACTACTGTGTGGCCTATCCACGCTCCGCTAAGAGTGCCCTGATTATGATTTTTGAGGGGTAAGAGGCTATACCATTGCAGGTGTTTAATTTGTAATCCTTTTTTTTTTTTTTTCTTTTTTTTTTTAATTGAATTTAATTCAGTAACATTTCCATAATTACCTGTTGCACTTCAAAACATTAAGTTAATTCCATAAACAAGTTGATTATGCAAATATTTAGATTTGCTCATCTCAAATGTATTTTTATTCAGCATTTATTTTTATTCTTGTGTAACACTTATCATGCAGATGCCCTAATCCTCTTGACTCTGGCAGCACCTCCATACTTTATATGAAACATCTTCCTCAGAATCGGCACCAGCGCCGCTTTGAGATTAAAGCCTTTCAGTTCATGGATTTGTCCACAAATAAATACCTGAATGAGGAGGTAACTACACAAACACATGATCAGAATCATGATTTTGAAAGACAAACTGGTGGTTCATGCATTTCCTTCCTGCAAACAGATTTACTTCATGTGCTCTACTGAAGTGTGCATGCCCTCTGGGTTGCCCTGTGCAGAGACCTGCTTTAATGGAAAGGTATGTGCGCGTGTGTGCACCTGGTATTTATCACGTTGTGGGGACCAAATGTTGCCACAAGGTCAAAATTTACTAGTTTTACTATCCTTGTGGGGACATTTGTGAGGTCCCCATGAGGAAACAGGCTTATAAATCATACAGAATTAGTGTTTTTGAGAAAATAAAAGTATGCACAGTCTCCTGTGAGGGCAGGTGTAGGGCGATAGAAAATAAGTTTTTTTTTTTTTTTTTTTTAACAGTATAAAAAACCATTACGCCTATAGAATGTCCCCATAAAACATGGAAACACAACGTGTGTGTGTGTGTGTGTGTGTGTGTTTTTTCAAAATTTGCCTACATTAATTCAACCAAATGTTTGATCTATTACAGTGACTTTTTTTTTTTTCTGTTGTCTGCCAGCTGATGTCATTTTGTCAATTTTCTTGTAGTCTCCGTGAATAAGGTCCAGGCGAACCACTGGTAATGGGAGTGTGTGATTCCTCTTGTGTTTGGTGTTGTCTGATGTTGAATAAAATTTTATCTCTATCTTTGCACAATGTACATTCTGGCTAGCACTTGAGACTAAAGCATCTAACTGTGTATCAAAAAAGTTCATCAAAGTGTCCTTAGGCAACAATGGGTATTGTTTTGGTTTTAGGACAACTTTGCAAGGTTTTGATCTAAATGTTGACTACTGTAGTCATGAACAGTTTCTGAGGTTAGTTCAACTTAAACACCTCTGACTAGCTATTGTGTAGCTCTTTTAATAGAGCTTGGAGCATGCTGTGTGTTTTAAGTTCTTATTTGAACCTATAAAATTCCCCCCTACCTCTCTGCCAAAAAATGAGGTTCCAGACATTTACATGTATGAAATAAACTTGTCAGCAACTGGTTTTATTTACTTTGTGCTGAAATACTTGAATAAACTCAATGCTAGAAACTGTGAGCATGAGAGCTACAAAGCAGTGTTTAAAACGAAGGTAATACAGTAAAAATATAATAGCAAGCAGCAAATAACTATTTAACATTCATATATTATTTAAATATTACAAATCTGTTTTTAAAAAATAGGTGACTGAATCATCTTAGCTGTGCTAACTTTACTCATGACATGATCTGTGGTGTCTTATGCTTTATTTCTGCATAGTGAAATGACGCTATTAATACTTAAGAAAAAAAATCTGCTCTCAGCAAGGCTAAATCTTTCACAAAACAATTGTTTTGCAATCACAGTAGCATCAAAATAACTCTGTAACACTGCTTATTCAAAGCTGAAGCACAACCTGTATTTTGTAGAATTCATATTTCTTGTAGCCCTAACAGCAGAGTAAGTACTAGCAATGGGTCATGAGTTTCACGAAATGTATAAACTGATGAAATGTATACCTTGAATGCAATGCAAGTCACTTTGGATAAAATCATTTTCAATGCATTAATGTAACAAAAGGACATGGGTTTCATCTGAAATGTTTGACCTAATTTAAATAAGTGCTTCTGGCGGTAACAGTGAACAACTCCAACAATCCTAATTTCCTTTGTTTGGACAGGGGACAAAGGTGTTATTCCAGATACTTTACATTTTCCTTGAAAAGTTAAAAATCCCCCATATTCCATGTCCTTTCTCATCACACATGAACAAAATTACATATTACACAGTCTGAAGGTATAACTACAACAGTCATTACAATTTATCAGTTTAAGTAACATATGCCTGACACTGTGTCCAGATGTTATACCCTTAAAGAATTCAGGAAAGCAAAGCACATGGTAAAACTGCTGGAAAATAAAATAAAATCAAAATGACCTTCAACGTCTTCCAACTATTCCACAATTTTTCCTGCTTCCTGTGGCACAAAAATAAATCATATTCAATATCTCAGTATGACATAACTATAAGATCTGGAACACATACGCAAAATTCTTTTGCTAGACGATGTCTTTCACTCCACTGAATCCTTTAATGGAGGGAAACTGTTAGAAAAATGTGAGAAAAATGTTAGAATAATTTAGTAAACTTCACATACTGTATGCTTCTAATAAGGGATACACCAGTGTCGGCTCCACAAGGGCCCTGAGGGGTCACTTGTGCATGTACAAAATGTCTTGTTTTGAATTACGGCTGTCAAAGTTTTGTTTTGTGCATCTCTACTTAACCATTCACGTTTACATTGTACTTCAATATAGACAGTTGTTATTGTACATCTTTTTTGAACATCTCTGCTCAACCTCATGACCAAACAAAGTCACAAATGGACCACAATGCTATGGTAACAGAATATAATAACTGCACAAAATTTATTAAGTATTACATGATTAATGTAATGAAATGTTGATGTAATAACAATGTAATATGTTATTGTTTAAAAAATTGGTTGCATTATAAACACTATCAACTTATAAACAAGTCAAATTATATAATAGCAGCACATAATGGATAAGTGAAACAATGTTTACAATATAATTTTCTATCAACATGATATGAGCCCAAACAAAGTAATGTTTTTATTAGGGCTGTCAAACGATTAATCGCGATTAATCACATCCAAAATAAAAGTTTATGTTTACATTCTATATGTGTGTTTACTTTGTATATTTATTATGAACATATAAATGCACACCCATACATGTATATATTAAAACAAAATATTTATATGTATATATATATATTTATACCTGTATACAATTTAGATTATAAATATAAATATTTTATATATAAATCTAAAATATTTTTCCTTAATATATACATGCATGTGTTTGTATTTATATATATATATAATAAATATACACAGTACACAAATATATAACATGTAAACATAAACTTTTATTTTGGATGTGATTAATCGCTTGACAGCCCTAGTTTTTATTACTATTTAATCAATGGAATGCACTAGTGAGCTTAGTTACACAAAAAGGCCTGGCTGACCAAGACAGCTAAGTGCACAATCAAGTGAAGACTTATTAGTAATCATAGAGGGTTTACTACATAGTACAGAGCACTGGTAAGCCTTCGGAATAGGAAGGCCATATTAGACATTACAGTTATACATAACTGAACATATTAACTTAAATAGTTAAATTCTAAGCAATGTATTACATTAATAATGTAATACTTATTATGTGCAGTTTTATTTTGTTATTATGTAATGAGTCACTTGTGGCACATTATTTTAAAAAACAGCAGCATATTTTCTGCTGTACCTGCACTGTTAGCTGCTTACCTCCATTGGCTGCTTTTTGTGGCTGTCCATTGCTATAGTTTTGCCCTGGGAAATCCAAAGAGGAATACAAAATGAGATGAACAGAGAAAGCTTATTCATTTTAATTTACCATAAAATGATGCATCTGTTAAATGGGTGAAGTGATTGTTACATTAGTGAAGTGGTCACAATAAGCATGTGTTAGCAGACAATTAATTATACAAATAAACAATAATAATACACAATGAATTATATTTGTTGGTGGTGGTATCATGGAAACTTTTTGTTTCTGTCTGTATTGATGGTAACTTCTGAAATTCATCTAGGACATTCATAACTAGGAATGGGTACCGGTGCTAAATTATGAAAGACCGGAGTATCGATAAGCTCTGACGTTAACGGTTCTGCTATCGGTACTGGAGAAATTAAGAAAATACACATATATTTATTACTGCTATATATACATCATCTTGCAAACTATATCTCGCCAAAGTCGTCAGCCTGTTTTTATAAGCAATAATATTAGGACATATGATGCATATTTGCTATTTGTAATTCACGCCGAGGAGCGCACAAAAATAAAGCCCTGTTTAACTGTCATGATAGAGGATAGAACTGAACAGTCAGACGTCTGCTTACACGTTAGGACTGTTTTATTGTTTGAGTTCGATGTTGGCTTCCAAGGAACAAAAAAAGAAGTTATGAGGTAAAACTTTTTTTTCTAAAACTTCTTTACCTTCACAGCGGTGCACATTTGTTCCTTCCGAAAACCAAAACTTAACATCAGAATCAGCACAATCGGTGATTGTTTCAAAATGCAGTCTTTAATGTTGCTAAATTGTGGGACATGTTTAAAAAAAAACGTTGAGTCACAATAATCCGTGGAAAAGATACTGTTCACCATGCTGCGCAGTCCAAAACAGAAATTACACTTTGGGTGCGAGTCCATATGATCAAAAACACACGGAAATATGTATTCGTGTAAACAGTTTATGTCTTGAACGTGAACAGCTGTGATAATATTAGGTGACAGCGTTCAGTTGCTGATGCTCGGGAATGCGTGCAATGGCTTTCTTATGCGTGCTATTTTTCCGATTCTACTTTCACTTTCGTACGCATTCAACATTGAGGGGAGATAAGGGAAAGGGGCACGGGTGTATTAAAGCACGGTATGAAATACACTGAGTGAGTCTGGTAAATCGTGATTTAGCTGTCATGACCAAACCTGGTGGAGCAAGCAGCGCAGGAGAAACTGCCATGGCCTGCGTCTGCTTGCGAATAGTCTTGCGGTAAATGCTTAGTGTTGGTATGCTTTGATTGCATGGGCTAGCTACACTGCTTCTTGTCAGACGCTGATTGATTTGCGCAAATGGAGCACAACTTTATGTGCTGTGCAGACGGTGCGCCCATGCTCCTCCAAATAATAATCTATTAATCTATAATAATAATCTATTGTATTAAAAAGTACATTCGTTAAGAAGACTGAAGGGGGTACAAATTCTTACTCTTCACAGTATTATTTGTAGCAGCTTACCTGGGAGAAGAATTTGATTTACTCCATTAGCTGCTCCATTTGTTTCATTCTGTTTTGAGCAAACTAGAAACAATTGCAAATAAAGATGATGAATACAGTTATAATCTACATACATTGCTGACAAACAAGTGAACAAGTCAGGACAGCACAACAAAAAAATGTTAATAAGGTATGTAATTGTAATGTTTAGCTGTCACAAATTTGGTCCTTGGCCTTCCGTCTATTCACCACCAGATGTCGTGCTCTCACCACATTGACTTTCACACCACACAGACTCTTACACATCATATATAAATGTTGTGCATTATTCTGTACAAAAGTAATACACGTTAAACCGTACTTTAATTTTTACCGTGAAGTTTCTGTGTATACAGTATCATGTCAGACTAGTTTTCTCAAATGAAACGGTAAAATTATCATGAATTGACTGTCACAGCAGCTCTGGAGATTAAGTTTATGTGTTAATGTCATCATATAGTGAGACGCAGATGCTGAAAATTACCAGGAGCGTCACACGTGCTTTCAGTATCTGTACAGTAAAGAAAACAACGTCTCCGCCATTCATACATACAGAGACAAATGGAACATGCAGGATTAATATTTAAGCCGTCTTTTTGCGTTTTAATATTCACAGACAGCAGTCCATATCGCGATTCAAATTAAGTCATAGACCTACTTTTGATTCATTCATCCAAAAATGTACAAATTCCATGGTATTCCGCGCTATAGAGTATTCCGTTACTATGAATGGACTCTGCAATACTGTCCGTGTTTTTGTGAATGAGAAATTGCATGCAACCATGGTCGCCCCTCTAAAATAATGACGGGAAACTGTACAGTGTCTGATTGGCTACAGGTGAAAGCGCAAAATGAGCAAGGGAATATGGGAAGTGTAGTCCGGGGTGATGTATAAGAGTCTGTGTGGTGTGAAAGTCAATGTGGTGATAGAAGGCCACGGACCAGACTCCTGACAAGTTGTTTGCAACATATCCGCAATAATATAGGTTTTAACTATTTCAATATTTTGGCATTTCATACTGCCTATGTAAAACAATCAAGTTTTTTCTCTTGTGAATTCTAATATTTGAAGCACCTCAATTAAAAAAAAATATTAAAAACAGTGTGCCCAGAGTCTGTAATCATGTTGTAATACTCACCGCATTTTTTGGTCTTATAAAGGTAAAGGGAGACTGCTGCAACAAAAAGTCCTACAACTGAAGCTCCAATCACAATTCCAATAACCAGTGAGCCTTTGCAGTCTTGGCATATTCCATCTGCAAAAACAAAAAATAAAAATAAAACCACTGAAATGTACTAAATTTAGAGAACTGTCATTCAATTCCATTGTTAAACCATTAATCAAGAGTGATTTTATCCAGTTTAACAGAGTTTTTTGTGTTGCACATTTTAGAAAACAATGTTAGAAAGTGTTACATTTAGTTGTATTTGAAAACTGGTTAAGCTTTTTGGTACTATTTTTGTCTCGCAGATTTAAAACCTTCAGTGTCACAGGTTGTGGCATTTTCTCACGTTGTAGTACACTGATGACTCATCATTGTCTTAGAATTATTCCTGAGACTACCCATGCTTATCCTATGAGAGTGTTTGTTTTTACTTTTGAAGAGTTTCTATATGGCATTATCTATTTTATTTGTTTTTGTAAAATGATGTAAAATGACTTCTTTTTTAATAGTCAACTTATTTTCACATCATTAGTCAAACTGGTGTTGTGACATCGTGATTTTGATGTGACATAAAGTGATGATATGGTGGATGAGTGGGTGCTGTATACAACTTTTATTTGAGTCTTTCCATTAACATTACTCTTTAGCTATTCATTCAGATTAATATGTAGACACGAAAACTAGTACTAAAGCGAGAGGCAGGAATTATTGCGTAAACAATGTTATAGACCAATCAAGGCATGACTTTTCCAATGTCACTTTTCCCCATTCATTCACAACTACCCTACACTAAACCCACAACATGCTTGGGGGGTCTATTAGAAAACTAGATAGAGAGTCAGTTCAATTCAAGAGAGATGCTGTAGCTTTAATCTGTAACTTTAATCACTGGTGTCACTGTTAGAAAGTGTCACTGTCACTGTAGAAAAAATAGTAACATATACTTTTTAATATCATATTTCATAAATTATTTTGTGTTGATTAATTTTTCTAGTGTGGATTATTTTCTCATCCAATTTTTTGAGGAGCCAGCGGCAGCCCTGCTTTCTTGGAGAATGCTTTCACTTTGCCTACCCCATGTGGTGATAACTGGTTCTTTGAGGGTTGTGTGGGACACATAACAATCATATTCCGCTTTTTCATCCACCGGGATCACCACACTTTTTCTCAACTGGAAGGTTCCATCATGGTTTGGTCTGACTCCTGTGGATTCTATCTCATTTTCAGGCAGGGATGTGCGATATTTCCTAATGAGCAAGGTCACATCTTTGGGGTAGAAGCCAGTGGCCAGACAGGTGAGTTTCAGCTTGGTTTTGGCAGATCTTTTTGCAAATACATAAACTTCTGGAGGAGCTGAGAACACATGAAACAGTTTATCAGTAAATTATATCTCTATAACAGAATACAAATACTGTACATTTACTCACAGCCCTTTCTGAGCTCCTCATCTCCAAATTCTCTGAATTTATTAAGCCAGTCCACACACTCTTTCTCCAGGTAGCCCTTGGTGTACTGATTTAGGATAGGCACATTATCCCATTTTCTTTTGGTTGGAAGAGCTGCAGCAACAGGAGCCACCCACTGAGACTCTTTATCATCAAAAGACAGGAAGTTGCCTCCATCATAGCTGTACTCATCAATGCCTTTGGAAAACTTCAATTCATCTCCCTGTTTCTCAATTTCACAACCATGTCTCCATTGAAGAACATGAACATCTAAAATAGACACAAATTTAAATGTTTGTGAGATGATAAAAATAAAATATGATTATATGTATATGCAGATTCAAATGTATCAGTGATCCTCACCTGATTCATTGTGTCCCATACGTTTCATTAGAATGTCAACATTCACATTAAACCACTGTTCTTTGCTCTTTCTTGACTGGGTACCTTTTTCCCAGTAATCCTCCTGCATTTTTTCTTTCATCCAGTGCTGTTTGGGAATCTTTCTCTGTTCCACGTTATTGTAATAGTCAATCTCTCTGTCATCTAGCAGACCCATAGCAGTAAACTGATAGATCCCTGGATGATCGACAGGTTTGGACAAGGATGTGTAAATGTAATACAGGGAGTGTTTCTCTGCAATAAAGAGAAATATATAATAGTCATTATATGAACTACTGAATTAAATGTGATAAAAGAGGTAGCAACAATTCTGCGGGAGATAATGGCAGATAAAACATGAGGTGGGTGAGGCACACAAACATTTCAAATACAGAAAGAACTTAACAGACTAAATATATTAATATATAGAGCCAGACCTATAATTCGCTGAGACAAAGGAATAAGGCTGGATAAAGTGAAATTCATAATTTCAGCTGTGTCATAATTTCAGTTTTTCCAAAAGAATCGTATTCTTTTTAATATAAGGCTGTAAAACATATTCCAGCTGAACCTGTACTTATGTCTAATGCTGGTATTGATTTTATGATCAATAATAAAGGTGTTGGTAACTAGGGCCCTGCGCTGCCATGTTGATTGAGGTTTAGGACATCAAGTTCGTGGATAACGTTAGTTGCTTTTAAGACTATTATATGTTTATTTATATGAGTATATAGATACACTTTTAAATGTACGATGTTAGCATACATTCGTAATCAAATTTAACTTTAAAGCCGTTGTAGACCAGGAAGTGTAGAGTGTTACTTTCACTTTCTCTTACAAACAAAGCAAAAATGTGATCGTTTAACTTACCTGCCCGAAGTGAGGTCTCACAGAGAAGAAAAACACAAAGCAGAACAAAAATCTTGGTCGCGACAAACGTGCCCATGATTGGAAAGCTTTCAATTTTGTAGGCTATCAACTATACTTATATGTACTGCAGTTTAATAATCTTCCAACTACGCAGCAACTGAACGCAATAACAGTAATCTGGTTGTACAAAATGGCGGACGACGGTTAACCAATAAAAAAAATACAGAGCGACATTTTCATTAGTATCTGGGCAGATGTAGTGAAGCAAGGTTGCTAAATCAACACAAACAAGATTATCTATTATCCATTTTTTTCCTCTTTTTGAATATATATATATATATATATATATATATATATATATATATATCAATATATATATATATATATATATATATATATTTGAGCAAATCGAAATGTAATGGAATGTTTTTATTATTGAACAATTATGCATGTACAAACAACTTGGCAATATAAAAACATTTGTATACTATATACAAAGCAAGTGCATACAGATACAACAAAAACAGAGAACAGAGAGAGAGAGAGAGAGAGAGAGAGAGAGAGAGAGAGAGAGAGAGAAAATAAATAAAAATATACAAATATATAAATATAATCTAAATATAAAATATGTGAATAAAACTGGAAGGGGGCTAGGGTTTTTCTTGTAAATCGTATTCTATAATAATAGAAAACAAATTTACAGCATTTTCCCAAGTATTTTGACTTGTGTATATAAAATTTTCCCAACATCAGGCATTTTTTACAGGGTACCTGTAAGGCTGCAAATTACATAATGACCTTCGAGAAGGTCAGAGACGTACTTTGATTAATTAATCAAAAAGTAAAAACTTTTAGGTAACCATTTTTTTTCTATCAGTCAATTTTCCTTCTGTATAAAAACACCACTCAAGTAATGTCAGTAAAATCCATTTCAGGGGCTGCCAAAATTAAATTTTAAATTAAGTCAGAGCTATAGAAATACATCTTAATATTTACAAGAAAATCTCCATATTATGTGTAGGCTACTTTCTATCCGACCCCCTGTCTTTTGCTTGAGACACTATGCTCCAGCAGTCCTGCGACTGTAGGAGAATAAATGGACTGACCGATGGAAACTATTTGCAAAAAATGGCGGATAAGGTTCTACTAAAACTAAACGTGTCTAACGATGTTATCTGTCGCTGGACATAAATTGATGGAGCAAGACTAAATTAATAATGTTGGAAGAAACCCTCACTCAAAATGTTACTTTAAAAACCACAACAATATGGTTAATGAAGTCTTTAATGACAATGTTCACAATAAACAACTCTTTCTCCCAAGTAATTCTTATACTTTACTATTGCTAATATTTAAATGTTAACAAATAAGACATAGCTAGAGTGTATGCAAGATTTAGATTAGCACACATTTATAGAAACACTAAACCATGTTGCTGTACCATTGTTTCCATGAAATCCTACATAAACCTTAGAAATCAGATTACAGACCATTCATCTGAGAGTCGAAACAGCTGTAATCTACTCATTTTTCTAACAATAGATAAAACCATGTTTATACTATAGATATTAAGAATTAATACATCCCATATAGCCAGCAGGTATTAATTGATACCACTGATCCATTTGGTATCATGAAGAAAGATTGTAATGATCACTGCCTGTAAAACTTAAGTGTATTAAAACAAAATTAATCAACTAAGTTGAAATTAATCAATTAATCAAAAGGTAAATCACAATATGAACAAAAAAAGAAAAAGAGTGTAAAAGAAATCTCATTTTTATAGAGTAATCCAGATAATTATTAGGAAATGAGACAATTTCACAGATCTACCATTACAAATGTTAAGTAATGCTCTGAATCACTTTGGTGATAGTAGTGATTGTGCTTCTGCAGGCGGGTTTTGAACACTGGAATCCTCACTCTGAAACACAGACATAAATATTTGTTATTCAATTTATGGTTGGGGTGGCTTAATATTAGGCAACTGACGTTTGGTATTTTCTATGTGAGTCTAAGACACTTTTTATTCCGAGCTAGCTACAACATCCTATTTGAAATCAATGATTTGATTTCCAGTATTCCCAAATGTAGAGTTCACTTCAGTTTGTAAAGACGCTCAGCAGATATTCACATCCTGGGACTGGCCCTTGTCTGCTTTTGTCTGATTACTCTAACTTGCTTTGGGTCGTATCTATCCAGGTGTATATGTAATGAAACATTTGCAGTTCGTCTAGAATGCTGCAGTCTCCAGCTGATGTTTAGTCTTCCTAAATATGCACACGTAACTCGTCTACTCTGCACCTTCTACTGGTTCCCTATCCCTGCTGTTTAAACCCCTAACCCCATAACCAGGCTAATCTTTCATTTTGTTGTCCACATATTTTTCATGTGCTACCTTGGCCTATGGAAAACAGAAAAGGTCAGTGTGAACCCTCTGGCTGCACTGATGTAAAATATAGTTACCCCTTGGTTCACTGCCTCCTGAGAGTTAGTATGACTGCCATTTGGACTTGTACCAGCACTGACTTGTCCTGTTAAGAAAAAGTACAATTTCAGTGTTTCTCCAGTGCTGTGCATGACATGCCATAGTAAACAGGGATGCACCAATCAATCAATAAAAAATGGAAAAGGAAAAAAAAAGCAGCATGAAAGCAGAACAGTGGTGAAAAGCTTTCCTATACAACTCATGATGCTTTGCTGTGTGTGTGCGCGTGCAATGAGGTTCACAATCAGACAAGTTTGGATTACAGGGAAAAAAAAAAAAGCATTTAATGATGCATTTTGATTTTGGTGCATTATTTAAAGAAAAGCATGAGACAGTCGCATATTCACCAGAGTCTGAGTCAGTACTGTCTCCACTTCTTGCTGTTACTGTTACGAGCCCCCCATCTAGATGCAATGTAACATACAGATGTTCAAATTAAGCAGCAATACAAGTCACACTGCATAGTGAAATGTTGTATCTCCACTGGACATGTATCTCCAATGCCTGTATATTTGACTTATATTACACTTTGATTCAGCATTATTTTCAACAATATTTACAGCTGACATTTAATTAACAATGCATTGCTGTCTGATCTATTTCTAGCATTTTCTGGTCCTGCTGAAGAAACAGTGAGATGTTAAAGTGTATTTATCGTAACATATCCTAGTGCATAAGACTGATCAAATATTGGAAATGTGATAACTGGTACCTCTCAGACCAACATTTTCTTCATCACGTGTGGTTTCCTGGCCTCTCCTGCAGTTGAAAGCTGAAGGGCATGACAGAAAAAATATTATTTCAAAATGGATTAAATTCATTATTTTCCTCAAAATCCTACAAACAATACTGATAATACATTGTCCCATAATGAAAATGTGAAAGAAGTTTGTTTGAAATCTTTGCAAATTTATTAAAAAAGAAAAAAAAAAAAATCACAAGTACGTAAGTATTCACAGCTTTTGCCATGACACTTAAAATTGAGCTCAGGTGCATCCCGTTTCCACTGATCAGACTGGTGACCAAAAACCTTGCTCTAGTTCAGCTCCATGATCATTGTATGCAGATGTGAGAAACCTACAGAAGGACAAACATCACTGCAACACTCCACCGATCTGGGCTTTATGGCGATGTGGCCAAACTCAATCCTCTCCTCAGTGAAGACACATGAAAACACACATGGAAACAAGATTCTCTAGTCTAATGAACCTCAATTCTAAGTGCCATGTTTGACAGAAAACCAGCTCTGCTCATCACCTGCAGAGTACCATCCAAAAGTAGAGTGTGCTGGTAGCAGCCTCATGCTTTGGGGCTGTTTTTCAGCGGGACTGAGGGACTCGTCAGAGTAGGGAAAAAAGCTCAATGCATCAAAATATTGAGATTCAGTGAAAACCCAGTCTAGAACATTCAGAACCTCAGATTGGGCAGAAGGTTCACCTTCCAACAGGACAATGACCCTAAGCACAGAGCAAGTGTGGCTTATAGACAACTCTGTGAACGTCCCTGAGTGACACAGCCACCGCCTGGGATTGAACCCAATCAAATATTTCTGGAGAAACCTGAAAATGTTTCTGAAAGAGGTGAACAGGCGGAGTAACTGCCAAATGATGATGATCAAATCATACCCAAAAAGATTTGAGGCTGTACTTTGTGCCAAAGGTGCTTCAACAAAGTACTGAGCAAAAGCTGTGTATACTTATGTACATTTGATTGTTTTCATTTTCGTTGTTTTTTTTTTTTTTTTCTCGAATGAACTTCTGTGACCTTGTCATTATGGGCTATTGAATTTTGAGGAAAATAATGAGAATAAATCTTGGAATAAGGCTGTAACATAACAAAACGTGGAAAAAGTGAAGCGCTGTGAATCTACTCCACTATAATAATATCTCAAGTACATCCATCCAATAGTAGTGAAATTAAATGAATAAAAATCATGTCATGTAATCATTCACTCACAATTCATTCCAAACCTGTATGCTATTAGTTTGTTCTGTGGAACTGTGGAATTATATAATGACTGCACCAAATGATAACATAATTTTCTTATTGGGGAAAATTATTCATTTAAAAACAAAAAAAATTATGTGTGTGGATTTTCATTAATCAGTCACTACCCACCAATAATGTTTTTCTTCTTTAAGATGTAAACAACAACAGCTACGAGTGCCAACACAAGCATGCCTCCAATCACTGCTCCAATCATACCCACAAAAGTCTCTGGTGGGCAGTCTTTGCAAATTCCATCTATACAAATGAAAAAGATAAATATATTAACTATCTGAACTAATCAAGTATACGACAAGCAGAAAAAAAAACTTAAAAGCTTTTTGTTTTGAATAGCATGTGACATTGCTCTTTGTATGCTTTAATTACCCCATGTGATGATAACTGGCTCTTTGAGGGTTCTGTGAAACACAAAACAATCATATTCTGCTTTTTCATCCTCCTTGATGTACACACTCTTCCTTAGCTGGAAGGTTCCATCTTGGTTTGGTCTGATTCCTGTAGATTCAATCTCATCTTCAGGCAGGGATGTGCGATATTTCCTAATGAGCAACGTCACATCTTTGGGGTAGAAGCCAGTGGCCAGACAGGTGAGTTTCAGCTTGGTTTTGTCACTGGTACACCTTTTTGCAAACACATGAGTGTCTGGAGGAGCTGAGGACACAGAAATCAGTTTATCAGTAAATTATCTCTCTATAACAGCTGCAGATCATCAGCAAATACAAATACTGTACATTTACTCACAGCCCGTTCTGAGCTCCTTATCTCCAAATTCTCTGAATTTATTAAGCCAGTCCACACACTCTTTCTCCAGGTAGCCCTTGGTGTACTGATTTAGGATAGGCACATTATCCCATTTTCTTTTGGTTGGAAGAGCTGCAGCAACAGGAGCAACCCACTGAGACTCTTTATCATCAAAAGACAGGAAGTTCCCTCCATCATAGCTGTACTCATCAATGCCTTTGGAAAACTTCAATTCATCCCCCTGTTTCTCAATTTCACAACCATGTCTCCATTGAAGAACATGAACATCTAAAATAGACACAAATTTAAATGTTTGTGAGATGATAAAAATAAAATATGATTATATGTATATGCAGATTCAAAAGTATCAGTGATCCTCACCTGATTCATTGTGTCCCATACGTTTCATTAGAATGTCAACATTCACATTAAACCACTGTTCTTTGCTCTTTCTTGACTGGGTGCCTTTTTCCCAGTAATCCTCCTGCATTTTTTCTTTCATCCAGTGCTGTTTGGGAATCTTTCTCTGTTCCACGTTATTGTAATAGTCAATCTCTCTGTCATCTAGCAGACCCATAGCAGTAAACTGATAGATCCCTGGACGATCGACAGGTTTGGATAAAGCTGTGTATATGTAGTATAGGGAGTGTTTTTCTGCAATGACGGTATCTGCAAAGGAATTTAAGTAAGCTAGTAGTCTATATTACGACAACTCACAGGTAAAATGATTTCAACTGTATTATTCTTCATCATTATTATTCGTCGTTTTAAGTTTATTGGTGTACGCGTAATTAAAAGATAAGTCCAGATGACCCTTTTTTAAGGAAGTTCCTGAACCGAAAGTATTTCTGTACTTGTTTACCTGCGCCATTTTACCTACACACCTGATGGGTGTTTCATAAAACAAGTTTACCAAATAAACTGCTTATTTCAGTTAGTCCGGCTTATTGTCACTTGATTTGGCTCAATGTAAATCCGGCCAACTGTAATAAACCTGGTTTATTTGGTAAATATGTTTTATGAAACACCCCCCAGGACACCAAAACAGACCTACACTAATAACTCGGGAATATTTTAATATAAGTCTTTTGAGCACTCAATATAGCTGTGCTCATCAGTGCCTTTGGAAAACGTCAATTCATCTCCCTGTTTCTCAATTTCACAACCATGCCTCCACTGAAGAACATGGACATCTAAAATAGACACAAATTTAAATGTTTGTGAGATCATAAAAATAAAATAAAATATGATTATTGGAACAACAGTTGTCTTTCTCTATAATGTGATTTTTTTTTTTTTTTTATAATTATTATCAGAGCAACACGCCATTCCACGCAATAAAATAACATTTGCATTTTAATTTAAGTAAGCTAGTAGTCTATATTATGACAACTCCCAGGTAAAATGATTTCAACTTTATTATTCAAGATTATTCTTCATCAATATTATTCGTCGTTTTAAGTTTACTGGTGTACGCGTAATTAAAAGGTCCAGATGACGTTACCCCCTTTTATAAGGAAGTTCCTGAATCGAAAGTATTTCTGTACTTGTTCACCTGCGCCATTTTACGAACACACCAAAACAAGTTTACCAAATAAACTATGCTTATTTCAGTTAGTCCGGCTTATTGTCACTTAATTTGGCTCAAAATAAGTCCGACTAATTGTAATAAGCCTGGTTTATTTGGTAAACACCCCCCAGGACACCACAACAGACCTAAACTAATACTCGGAAATATTTTAGTTTAAGTCTTTTGAGCACTCGTTATGTCAATATATAGTATAGTAAGCATATTGAGAAACCGAATTAAATGATGACAACACTTGTTTTACTTTCAGTTTTATAAAGAAAGCCTAGTTCTTTTGCGTCGAAACAGCACACTCACCACTCCAGGCAGGTACAGCACCGAGCAGAACTACCGAACACAAAACGGTGAAAATTCCCATTTTTAAAGCCTGTTAAGGCTTCAGAGCCTCTCCGTGTCTTCGTTAACCAACGGCTTTTGTTGAACTGATACCAGTGCGACAGGTTAATATGTAAAAATTCCCCATCCACACCCTCCAGAGATCTTATCCAATGCTGAAACAGCGTCACTAATATCCACGAGCACAGTGGAGTCCGGAGTTTCTGTTCCGAATTACGACATTGTTCTGTAAATGTCATTTCAAATAAAGTATGCAAAACAAAATATGCTAAAGTAAAGAGGATTAAATTAAATAGCTTTATTTAAATAGCATATAGTATTCAGCTTACGACAAAATATACAGTAGGTTTAGGCTATTTGTAAACATATACATCCATTGTAAACCATTACATCGCTTAGGCTATATCTCTAGGAGAGATTTTGTGCCAGAAATTACTAGTAGGCTAAACTAAAAGTATATTAGACAGCAATATATTATATTATATTATATTATATTATATTATATTATTGTATTAATGAATAGGCAGTGATGTATGCAAATATTGTACATGTGCATATGAAAGTGAGAGAGAGAGACTCTTTTGTATGTTATGTTCATGTATTAATTTTCTTACACATATACTCAAAATTTGCTCTGTTGCAGTCTTACCAGTTTATTTCTATGGGTCTCTCTCTCTCTGTGTGTGTGTGTGTGCTCGTGTGTGCGCGCGTGTATGCACGTGGGTGTCAATTTTGCACTGTTGATATTTTAGTGTCACCCCTTGATTGCTGTGCAGTTTTTTTCCTGCACAGTGGCTGATTTGTAGTTTGTACCACCAAAAGATCCTCTTTTTTTGTATTTCCCATTCATTTCCTATGTCAATCATTTTTGACCGCATAGAAGGCAAGTGTGACTTTTTTTTTTTTACCTTTAAAATACCCGAATAATGTCCATGATTTTTTATTTGTTCACATTGCTAATGTGACAAAAGTCACCAAGTGTCATCTCATTCGATGAAGCTACGATTTTTTACATTTTTAAATATAAACATTTTCGGTCAAAAGTGACTGAAGAGGACCAGAGGATTGATACAAAGTTTAGTGATTTGCTCACTGCAAAGCAACCAGAAGTTGATATTTAATGATCGTTTCCAATTTGAGGTGTCATGCACATCAAGTTGAGCAAGAGACAGTACATATCTATACCAACTTTAAGTGAGGAAGATGTTTTGTGGAAAAATAAGTGAGAACTACAGAATTTGTATTAACATTTTTTAATAAATGTCATATAATCTGCATTTTCTACATGAAATAAACATTATTTCTGTCACTCAACCCAAACCCCACGCCACCCACCCACAATTTTCAAAGGACATTCCCAAAGGGTGGTTTCATCAGATTTAGCTCACGTTTAGGCTATTTGCCTCTAAAGTATATTTACGTAAATCCAAACATACATACACACACTCCTTTCCCCTTCACTTTCTGCCAAATCGAAAGCCAAATCCTCCTTTCTGTCTGTTGAAGGCTTGCAAACCTCCTGCAATGGAAGTTAGAGCCTCATTCCGCTTCTCTCCACCCTCTTCTTCAACCTCTCCCCCCTGTGGATATGGCACAGCCACTATATGGTTGTCTGGGAATGTTCCCACTGGTGTCCGTCCCAGATCTTCTCTCTTCTGGCCTTTCACCATGCTCTTCTGTCCCCATCCTAGTTCTGCCTTTACTCTCTCCAGAAGATCCTCAAGTCCTGGCTCCTGAATCAGAGCCCAGGGCTGGAGTTCCACAGCTGGTCTGCCACCTGGAGCTCCCAGTGAAGCCTGAAGCTGGAGCATTGCAGCTTCCCATTCAGGGTTTTCCAGCGTAGGCAGGTAAACCATGGGATGGTGTGGTAGCATTAAACCTCTGGGAGGCTGAACCAGTAGCACCAGCAAGAAAAAGACTGTAGTTTGAAGAGTGGAAGAGAGATGGAAAACCTGGAATTTCATCTGAAATTTAAAAAATAAATGAAAGTTGAGAGAATTCCATCCAAAAAGTGACAAACATCATCCTTAGCTGACTTAATTTTCCACATTGAACTGATTTTAAAGCTTACCTTGCAGAGTGTTCTGAATCTCCAGGAAGTCATCTCCTTGCAGCTTCTTTAAATACCCTAACCATGCTAGGTTTACCCATTGTCTATACCCTAGAGAGCTGTTCATTAATTGGTTAAAAAATCCCTGTGACGCACAAGACCATCTCCACAATGTCATCAAAATTCCTTTACCTAGGATACACAGTCAGCTTAACTGGCAGAGGTGAAGAGGACAATTACTGAAAAATGGGCACATATGCAATCTAACACACAAACACAAAGCCTCAAGTTTATTTTGAGTTTGCACCTCACCAGGAGGGCTCAGAAACATCAGAAAGAATTTTGCAGTTGCCAACTCACATTCAGTCTACATTTCAGATCATTAGGCCATGTTAGCATCCATTCTTCCATCTTTGTATCTGTCTCTTTTATTTATACAATTAAAAAAAAATAATAATGAAATAAAATAAAATAAATAAATACATAAAATAAATAAATAAATAAATACATAAATCCCTTGTCAGCTTGTCACTGGGTTCATAGTAGTAAAAAGATTTTCCTAACGGATTACTAGGTACTAATATGCACCCTTTAGGGGTAGATATGGTATGAAGTTGTCCCTTTAACGGTACTGCCCCATTGCCTTCTAATATATTTACAAAAATCATTACAGTTTTAAGAAGTGTTTCAACATTGCAGCAACTACTGATGAACAAATAATTCCTTTTTTTCAATTATCGGTAACACTTTAATTTGATGGTCCCTTTTGAACATTCTATTTAGACTAAGTAACGTTGCATCTACATGTCAACTAACTCTCATTAGAGTATAAGTAGACTGGCTTAATATCTGCTAACTTTTTATTATGATGGTCTCTCACCAGATATTCTGCTTACTATAATTAATTTTGCAAGTACATGTCAACTTATTTTAACCCTAACCCCACCACTCTACTAATACTCTAATGAGAGTTAGATATGAAGGTACAACGTTACTTTTAGTCAACAGAATGTGTTAAAGGGACCATAAAATTAAAGTGAAAACAAATATTTCTTTTAAAATCTCAGGGGTACTTCAAGTAAATATATTAGCCGAAAGAGATTGGATGAAAAAAAAGTCTGTGAATGCCTGCATTACATGTAAATTAGTCTCAGCCACAGATGTCACGCCCACGGAATGCTGGCTAAACTCAAAAGTTCTGCTGTCTGAAGGTCTGGCTACACGAGACTACATGTAAATAAGAATCAACATAAACTTGGGCAATTTAATGTGTTTAAAAGACATAGTAATAATACATGGTTAAGTAACTTATTGAATGATAATTCAGGTAGGGTTAGAATAATTTGACATACTTAAGTTACTTATAGTCAGTAGAATGTCTGTTGGATGACCATCACAATAAAAAGTTAGTCTACTCATTCTCATATTGGTGCAGTGGTACTTATTGTCAACCATTCAAAATAAAGTGCTACAAAGTATTTTAATAAGTAAGTATCACATTTCACAGTTCTCTGACATTGGTTAATGGTCACATTACATGCAGCTTAATGGGGGGAAAAATTATTTTTTATCAAGTGTTCAATTTTGATTGGTGTTTGGTCTATCTATCAATAACCTTCCAACGTTAAACCTTTGTTATATTTCAGACAAGGCTTTGTCAAGCTAAAATCTTTTAAAAAGTCTTTTAAATTTTAGCAGATTTGCTAACTCACTGACTCCTCAGAACTGACCCAATAGCATTCCTGTCAGGACATGCTCTCAAAATAGATCTTAGCAATGGAGTTAAACAAATAGATTTCAGGAAATGTAAATAGTTATTTTGTGTTTTCTTAAATACTTGTAAATAATTATTTATTTTGTTTTTTCCTAAATACTTTTATACAATGTACATATACATAAGGACATAGAAACATGACATCAACAAAACAACTTGAAGAATGTTTGAAAAAATGTTTATGCTGTTGCTAAGACTGATAGAGCTCTCTGTTACATGCTTTCGTTTCCTTCTCACGCTATACAGGTTTCCAAACAGCATGACATAAGTGCATTAAACATTCATCTAATACATAAACCACGACAGGCATGATATTGTTACGTTCTTCACTGGTCTGGGAGAGTGAGGAGTCGTGACAAACAAAGTAAAAGTGGAGAGACCCCGCTTCATTATACTGTGAACAATGTCTATATCTGAATTCAAAATGATGAAAAATATTTATTTCTGTCACTTCACCACATTTTAGCATACTTAATTTTGAAGCAAACCGTGAAAGTGAAATGAACAACACCATTCGCTACAAACTTGCCGGACCGGTATATTGCTCCTTATAGAGTGTATAGAGAAACAGGAAGAGCACTGCCGGAGCCCTACAAAATAACCTCTAGCAGGCTACTGGTGTGCATGTTTCTGACTAAACTGTCAGAAACAGACTCTATGAGGAGGGCATCCTGTAGTGGGACCTGTGCAAAAGAGTTCAAAGAGTTAGCAGTAGGGAACATTATGCTGCCTGCAACTTCATCCAGTATGACCATTTTGGCACTGGGTCAGTGATGGTCTGGGGATGAATATATTTGGAAGGTCGCACATAACATGTGCTAGCAAAAACAACTACCGACAAATTACTGACAAACAATGCCACTCTACACGTATAAATACGTCACGGAACAAAGAGGAAACTAACAATATGCAAGACAGAGCATGTGACTTCTGTTATGAAACAAGGCATGAAACTCAGCTTTAAAATGTCATTTTTTAAGCAATTCAAACAATAAATAGCATTTAGAGATCCTCTGGGATGTCAGAACATACAAAGCCACCAAATAGTACCACAGACTGTCCAGGAGCTCACTGATGCCCTGATCCAGGTCTGGCAAGATATCCTGCAGGACACCTTTCCTTTCTCAACCATTTTAATGACTAAATAAATTGTATTCTGTAAACATCAACCTTTTCCTTCAATCCCGAAGTAAGCCTATGATTAAGACTTCCAGTTCATTATCCGCTTTTGGGAAATAACGAGAAGAAGAACATCATGCAGTAAATGGTAAAACTATTTGCACTACAAACCAGTGTGCACATAATTAAGATAATACATTAAAATAATATGCTAATAAAATGGGAAGTCACAACAATTTGCAATATCAAGAAGCAAAACAAGCTGTTTTGCACAGCTAAAAATAGCTGGACGTGGATGAGACCGGAAGCCAGACCCATAAAATTTACAAAGAGCCACTCTTATGGAAATAAGGTGGATAAACAAGATTTGATTTTGATGGCTGTCAACAAATTTGGGACAGAGGCATGTTTTTACTCAATCTTGGCTATACATTTTCAATAGGAGACAGAGCTGGAGTGCAGACAGGCAAGTCTAGCAAATTCAGTAGCGTGTTTACCTACCACACAAACCACAGCCCAGCGAGCCGAGAGGTGTCTTAACGACTGCAGACCTGTGACAGTAACGTCTGTGGTCATCAAGTCGTTTAAAAAAATGGTTCTGGCTTACTTACTGCAGTTTGCTTACCGAGCAAACAGGTTAGTGGATGATACAGTCAACATGGGATTACATGTAACATCTGGACAGACCAGGGACTTATGTGAGGATCCTGTTTGTGGACTTCGACACCATCTTTCCTACACTCCTCCAAACCAACTAAACCAGCTCTCTGTTCCTAGCCATATCTGTCAATGGATCACCAGCTTTCTGACAGATAGGCAACAGCTAGTGAGAATGGGGAAATTTATGTCAAGCAGCTGCACAACCAACACTGGCGCCTCTAAAGACCCATCTGTCAAGCTCCTGATGTTTGTAGACTACAACACACTCATCCGCCTCATTCAAGATGGTGACGAGTCTGCCTACAGACAGGAGGTTGAAGAGCTGGATGTCTGGTGCAGTCATAAGAACCTGGAGCATAAAATATGCTCAAAACTGTAGAGATGATAGTGGACTTCAGGAGAAACCCCCTTGCACTTTCCCCACTCACCATCATGGACAGCACCCTTCAATAACTGTATACATCCAAAGTGAGGCAAAGAGCTCAGAAAATCACTCTGGATCCCTCACATCCAAGCCATCCTCTTTTGCCATCTGGCCAGGCACCCAGGCACAAGAACAGATTCTTCCCCCAGGCAATCCACCTTATGAACAGTTAAATGTTCCCCCCATTGTGCAACAAAAATTTGTGCAATAACCTTATAATTATTTGTTACCTCCATCTTAATACATCCCTACATCTCTTTATATTCTATTACAACTGTACATACCACTTATTTATTTATTTTTTTCCTTTTTTTGGTCTATTTATATTTACATATGTGTATTTTTTATTCTCATCTTATTTTATTGCATCTACGTTGTTGTTTCTGTGTATTGGAAGTTAATTACACTAAAACAAATTAATTGTATGCACAAGCATACTTGGCAATAAAGCGCTTTCTGAATTCTGATTCTTTCTGAAATTTTCAAATACTCCACATTATTTAGAATTCAAAGTTTTGTACTTAATTGTAACTAAAATAGTGACGATTAGATAAAGTATACTGACTCCATTTCTGACTATCATATCTTAAGGAGTAAATACACATTGTTCCCACATCTTATCCTATTTTACTCTATTTATTTAAGAGACATGCTCTTAGATGAAATAATTTATTCTCTAGAACTTTTGTGAGAGCTCTTTTGATCTCACATGTGTGCTAGCTGTCTAGCAGCTCAAGCTAATTAAGTTTTGTTATTGAGTTTCCAAAGGCTTAAGTTCCCTTTTACATATAGCGTCTGTATTACAAAAAAAGAATGCATGAGTCAAAAATATTACAATATATATTGACATTTTTACTTTTACACCTGTGACATTTGAAGGCTGACAAATATTCTTCAGTGAGATTGTTCTTGTTGATGTCACAGCAAGCTTAAGGACTTTGCTTAGTAAAGGTAATAAAGATAACAGTTTTTTTTTTTACAGTATAGGCATTTCACTACTGTACTTTGGACACCATTCAGGTGACAAATTTTTACACACACATATAGTTATGTGGATTATTTTTAAAAATCTATTTACATATATTATATACAACACAGATTTTAATACATATTTTGTCAGTGTATACCCCATGTTTTCAGAGATGTGTCTGAATTGTTGTGTTATTCCCTAAGGAATTGTGATCACGCATTCTAATCAAGTCTACAAACATTTAGGCCCGATTTCATAGCCTTAGCCTAAGCCAGGATTAGGTCATAGTTCAATTAAAGACATTTAAGTAGTTTTTATAAATGTGCCTTAGAAAAAAAACATAACTGGTGTGCATCTTGAGACAAAACAAAGGCACTGATATATTTTAAGGTCAGTGCAAGTTTCTTTCAGTTGAAACAGTGCAGGCTTACATTTTAGTCTAGAACTAGGCTTAAGCCATGTCTGTGAAACCGGGGACTAATCTCATATTTAAACATTGTAGCTCATGCACACATTACTGTGTGTACATTGAATATAGAGTCTCTACCCTGTGATGATGAGATTGCTTCCAGCTAGAGGACAACTTTGTTCTGCATTTGCTTATTATTTTTACTGAGGATATAGATCATAAAGTACACTGTTTCCATATTATATAACATTATATCAACAACTCTTTAACATTTTAGAGCAAATGTAGGAATTACTGCGATATACGTAAGCAAACAGAATCACACAGAATTGTGGGAGAAATCCATGTACATTTTTCATATGGTGTTCTGCACTTAACACTTGTTGATCATATCTCTGCTTTTCAGATGTATGTTCACTGATATAAATTAGTTTTTTACTATTACATCTGTGGAAAATATTCCCACACGTAACCACAGCTTTCCGAGTGTGCTAAGACATAACACCTAAAACCTAGATCTGCAGTTAAGCACAGCTTAAGCTTTTTTCTTCAGCACATGCAAATACTTTTAAAATACTTGTGTCGGATCACTACTTATAAAAAACTGCATCACATCAGACTGAAAGCAGGTCTTTAATGCCACAAACATATTAGCTTACATATTACTTTCTGGCTCAGCCTTTATAATGCTAGTACTTGCCTAACTGGCTTAAGAAACCATCTGCTGACTGCCTTGAGATTTCATATAATTTACAACACATATCGAATATCACCTTGCTACTTTATATCCCTACGGTGGCCCAGTAGTGCCAAACACAACATTAAACATTAAAAAACCAAACAAGCTCACAACACAACGACATTAAAAAAGCAAACATTAGCTCACAACACAACGGAAATGCTCCCAACCACTAGGGGGCAGTTGGTCTGCAGAAACGGTCAATTGTGCGCATGTCACGAGTATTTGCGGCGCCGCCGGGCAACTTTGATAGTTTTTAAGCTGCTTGGCTCTGCTTAAAACTAAGAGTGGTATGAAAAAAAGGTTCTATATGTTGTAGATTTGTTAGATGAAGCTGGTCAATTTATTCAACGTAATTCATTCATGAATCATGCATTGAGAAATTTGAGATAAATTGTTCCTTTAGAGAATTTAATACATCTATCCCTCCTTATTTAAAACAATTAATGCAAAACACCCTCACATATTTAAATCAGTGGTGTAGTGGAGGGTATATGCAGGTATATCCACTTTATCAGGCTGCTGCATATACCCACTTCTAATACCCTCCGATGCGCATCATATAGTGTCCTGCATTAGCCAAAATCATGACTTTCCACCACATCAAGTCATATGTGAATAAATGCAAATATTCACTAAAAACACCCAGTAAAGACAGTTATGCTGCGGTCAGGACCGTGCCGTCGGCTTGCTTTGAAATATGTTTGACGACTGCGCCGCGCCCGCTCCGTCTGCCGCATCTGGGATGCTGCCAATTCACACGCGAGAGCACGAGTGGAAAAAGGACTAATTATTATTGATTACTGATTTAAATCAGTTTATAATAACGAAAACAATACTTTACAAATAAAAAAGCAGGTTTTTAAGATAAGAAATTTCTTAAACCGATAAAACCCCCGTAAACTTTTCTGTCAAAGGATCCAGTAAACGAATGAGTTCAAATATTAAGTTCAAAACGGCACTAACACAGAGAAAACTTGAACGCACAGAAACTGCAGAGAGTCACGTCGGGGATACCCACTTCTCCAGGCAAAAGTGTAAGAACAAAGTAGGGAATGTATTAAAAAGTAAGTTATTTTCAGACTTAATACACCTTCAAAAATAAAAAGGTTTTTAAAAATACATTTTGTAATTATCTTAAGTGGCCAATTCTACCTAAAATGAAGGATTGTTTAGAATAATTAACTATCCGGCTGCTGCAACTTTACAGAAAAGATTCCGTTTTGAGGTAGATCTTTTTTCTTGTCTAGTCACATTTTGGAAGGATATCTACAGTTGGCTAAATATTGATATTAGTACAGATATTCCGTCTTTTAATTTGTTTCAGGTGATGGTAGATGGTTTTTCGATAAAGATGTCTTTGATGGTAAACCTCATTTGGAGTAAGCGGAATAACTGTAAACCTGCTATACAAATTAATGGAAAAAATACATAGAATCTTTAAAACATTTATTCCAAGATGAAGAACCCCTTGGTATTTGTATGAAACTATGAGTCTCTTTCCTTTTAAGAATTTAAGAATATTTTATAGCCTATATGTTTTATTTATTTATTTATTTTCCTTGCAACCTCCAAAAATGTTATACAATTATTTTGTTTTGTTTGTTGTTATGTGTAGATTTATACATACTATTTATGTGTACTTGGAAAAAAAAATATTGGGAAGTGTATGTTTTTCATATGCATGTTTGTATTCCCCACTTTACAGTGTGTAAATTGTTAATGTTCAATAATAAACAAATAATACAAATAAAAAATACGGAATTAAAACTATCACACCAGTTCAGACCATAGACATTATATAAATACCTAGACGCCCTATTGGCCGCTTCGGTCCGTTGCTGCGATACGTCAACGAGTCCGCCATATTTGTTGGGGCAAGACTTCGCTGTAAACTAATGCAACTAAAAGTCAGAGCAGCGTTTTTTTCATAAAATTGTGACAACGATTGTATATATCAACTGGTATCAGTGGTTTATTATCTACGTGGTAATTAATAAGCAGATGGAAAAGCTCACGGTTGTTTTGTCGTATATTTTTGTATCATTCACATTAAGTTAAATAAAATCTTCTCACTAAGAAAAATGTTTTTTAATCCCACAATTTTATCTTTCTTGTGTCAGAACATACCTCGTTCTCTTTGAAATGCTGTGAAAACGAAATGTGAATATTAAGCTATATATATATATATATATATATATATATATATATATATATATATATATATATATATATTATTAATTATTTTGAAAAAAACAAAATTGTGGAATAAATTTATAAATAAATGGAACACACTGACAAGTACAAATCACACTGGCAAGCTCCTTTTTGTATTTTATGACACTAAAATTATGCAGTTATACAAAGTTCATATTGCAAAAACAACAAAAGATTCTTTATGATTATATTAAACATGTACAAGTAAATAATATATGAACAGTAGTATAACTATAAATAGTGAGAACATTAATTTGAATAAATAAAATGCATTCAACAAAAAAGTAGTACAATAATGTATGATAACAATAATAGATTATTTGTAAGGTATAGTGTAGTATGATATAGTACCTATATAATAATATAGTACTACTTACTATGATATAGTATATAGTATATAGATATATGCATTTATAATATTGTAATATAGTATGTAATGTATTGTAATAATAATAATAATAATAATAATAATAATAATAATAATAATAATACATTATAATATAATATCACAATAACAACATCATTAAAAGCTATGTTATACCTATATTTTATAATAATTTATAATTGTGAATCCTCTGTAGGATTGCAGAAGACGAGCTAAAACCCTTTAAACAAAATTGCTTTGCTTAGCTCCCTCCCTGATCCTCACAATTTGACCTGTCCTGTCAAAGTCCTCCGGCTTGAAGTGTTCACTGCATAGCACGGAGGACTCACTTGCAGAAAACCCTTCCCTTTTTAGAGCTACTTCCCACTGCCTCCGCAACTGTATGTTTTTGGGAAACCTTTAATGTGTGAGAAGAGTCAGGTAATAACGTCAACTAGCCAGCTAAGTTACCAACGGTTAGATTCATAATGTACCGTTATTGCCGCTCAGCTGAAACGAGTAACATTCAGTTACACTGAAGTAAAATTCAGATTTTGATTATAGGCAGTTTTGTTCATGATATCAAACATACAAAAGGCTAAAACTACAAAAGGAATTGTGTAAACTTTCTGATGTTATATAAAAAGTTTCGAATTTAACATATCGCTAGCTATTAAGTATTGACTCCGACAGCGAATAACTGTCAACAAAATGTTTTAATGACCAAATACAACCAGAAAAAAGTCTTAACACTTACAACCTTTTGAGTTATAATTGACATGTGAAAGGTAATTCCCTGAGACCTATTTTCAACTGTTCGGCGGTTTGTACAGTCCCAAGCAGCACAAGACGCAGGCATTTTCTCACGTTCAGTTATGAGAACGAATGAGCCGTTGCCCCTACCAAGATGGCGGCGACGTTAACGTACGATCCAGCGGCCAATAGGGCGTCTAGGTATTTATATAATGTCTATGGTTCAGACCGCCCGGCAGCGACCGCAAATACTAGTGACATACGCACAATTTCTGCAGACCAACTGCCCCCTAGAGGTCGGGAGCATTTCCGTTGTGTTGTGAGCTAATGTTTGCTTTTGTTAATGTCGTTGTGTTGTGAGTTTATTTTTGCTTTTTTTAATGTCGTTGTGTTGTGAGTTTATGTTTGCTTTTTTAATGTCGTTGTGTTGTGTGTTTATGTTTGCTTTTTTAATGTCGTTGTGTTGTGAGTTTATGTTTGCTTTTTTTAATGTCGTTGTGTTGTGAGTTTATGTTTGCTTTTTTAATGTCGTTGTGTGTGAGTTTATGTTTGCTTTTTTTAATGTTGTTGTGTTCTGAGCTTATGTTTGCTTTTTTAATGTCGTTGTGTTTGGCACTACTGGGCCACCGTATATATCTGTCTGTTCCACAAAATACCAAACACAAAAACAAACAAACAAAAATTTGATTACTAGACAAAACTTACATTATGATAATAATAATAATAATAATAATAAATAATACATAAATATATCAAATAAATATTCATCACATCAAAAGCACTAATTGTTAAAGAAAGGAGTACCGATCTTACATAGGATGCACTCTGTTGGACAGAACCCTGGCTTGAATCCAATGAATATGCTAATTTATGTAAGTCTACACCCCCAGGTTATTATCATAAACATGATCCCAGCCTAAAAGGGCATTGAGGAGGTTTTGGTACAATTTACTGTGATGTTTTTAGTGTTAACCAGAAGTCATGACTTTTTTTTTTTTAAGTAATGACATTTAATGTAGCATGGTGTAATAATAATAATAATAATAATAATAAAAACATTTAAACAAACTAACAAACAAACATCTCAACAGTGTTGACCTGTCAGATTACTACATTGTCTTTTTTTTGTTGCATTTAGAAAGGTCACTCAACCAAGGTCAGCATTAAACTGCTAGAATCTATAGATCTTCTCTTGGTTGCTCAGTATGCCAAAACACCCTAAATAGGTTTATAATTTAAAAAACTTTGAAGTCTTCTCCAACACACTAGATAGTGTTGCACCCCTAATGTTATAGAAAGTCAAAGAGACAAAAACTATGAATACAGTCTTCTTCAACACACTAGATCACACTTAAAGTAAAATTTAGAGGTATTTCTAGGTACAGATGAACCTGGAAAGCTGCAAGATCTTCAAGACCAATGATTTGCCAGAGCTATGATAATAAGCCAATTGCCATTAAATATTTTTTAGGATTATTTTTTACTTATGTATTTATGGTGACAATTGTATTTCTTTTGTGATTATTCTGTGCCTTTCCTTAATAAGTTGGTCAGTTGCTAAAGAAGAGGTTTAAACAAATAATAATATTGTTTTCAAAAGCATGAACAGAAGTTAGCCTGTTTTATTTATTTATTTATTTTTCTACATTGTGTGTGCACACTTGGATAGCATAAATGCAGAGCATAAATTCTGAATTCTGAATATCCATTGCTTATTTATTATACACACACAGTCATAGCTAAAAAATATCGGTAAAAAAATATCATATATACAAATAACACTTCTCTCAGAAAAAAAAAAAGAAGAAAAATCAAACTTGATAACATTTCACACAGAACTAAAAAATGGACTGAACAAAATTATTGGCACCTTGTAAAAAATTAAGAAATAATTGCTTTTTTAACCATGTGACACCTGTGGCAAGTAACAGGTGTAGGCAACATGGTAATCACACTTGCAACCAGTTAAAAGGTAGAAATGTTGACTCAACCATTGTGTTGTGGGTCACGCTGAGCATGGAGAAAAGAAAGAAGTATAAAGAGTTGTCTGTGGATTTGAGAGAAAAAAAATGTGGAAAAACAAGGACAATCTCAAAGGCTACAAGTCCATTTCCAGAGATCTTAATGTTCTTGTATCCACTGTGCACAATATCATAAGAGGTTTACAGCTCATGGCACTGTAGCTAACCTGCCTGGACGTGGACAGAAGAGCAATATGAATGAAAAATTGTTCGAATGGTGGATGAAGAACTCAGACTAACTTCCAAACAAATTCAAGCTGATCTGCAGACACACGGTACAGAAAGCGGTTGATCTCAGTTACTGTTTCCAAATAAGGGTGCCAATAATTTTGTCCAGTGCATTTTTTGGGTTCTGTGTGGAATTGTATCAGATTTTACTTTTCTTTTCTGTTTTAAAAAAACATGAGTACCAAAACATTTGTAATTGCAATTACAATTTTACAAACTACAATTTTCAGAGAGAAGGTTTGCATTTTCTAAAAAATATTTTTGGCAATGAGTGTGTGTGTGTGTGTGTGTGTGTGTATATATATATATATATATGTATATATATATATATGTATATATATATATATATATATATATATATATATATATATATATATATATATATACACACACACCTGACTGGGGTAATGCCTCAAAGGACCACATTCCTGCAGAGTTTGATTCTAACTGTGTTCCAACCCATCTACATGTTCTTTTTAATAATCACAAAATGATTATTAATCATTTGCTGGATCAGGTGTTTTTAACTAGGGTTAAAGCTAAACTCAGCAGGACCCTGGCCCTCTAGGAGTTTGGCACCCCTGGTCAAGGTGGTTGTCACCTACAGTAATATCAGTCTCTCTGCATTCGTTCCTACTCTTTGAATACATGTCTTGTGTGTTCTAGACCCAGGCCATCTAGATATTGAACAGCAAAACATCACAGTGCTCTATCTAATCAGATCAATAAAGGACTGAAATTAACTCTAAAATATTGACTTTTGATAATAAAGTATTTGGGAGTGCAAGGAAATGGCACCATTTAGCAGGATGTTAGCAATGCATGTTCAAAAACTACAAGAATATAGATGGTTTATTATCATTATAATGCAATTTAAGAACCAAGCTTATTAAAACACTTAAACATTCTGATGTGGACTGGCCACATTCTGTGATTGCAATTCTGCAAATATCAGTTTATTATCAGCAAACATTATTTAGAACAAACATTTCTGCAACTTTACAACACAAAATAAAATGTTTTATATTACAATTCTAAAAAATGTGTAAAAATTGGTTTATGCCATCAACTCACTATGATGCCATATGAACATTTGGTTTCTTTGGCTGCATATATGAAACCGTTTTAACATTTGACTTGAGGCCTGAAAGGAGATTACATGCCAACAAATATAGAAAGAGTCCACACATTTCTGTCTGTAAGGAAAATGATCAAATCTAATAAAAGAAATAAAAAATATATAACTTCACATGTTTTCAACACCTCTGATTCGCCGGGCGAGTTGTATGTCACGTGGAAACAATGTCACCCTCTTGGCGTGAATGGCACAGAGGTTGGCATCAGAAAACAAACGGACCATGAATGCTTCTGCTGCCTAAAAACACATGAAAGAGCAACAATTAAACTATAATTATAATGTCCTGTAAATGATTACAATAAAAAAAATACTACAATACAAAAAAGACAAAATTAATTGAGGATTTGAAAAATAAATTATGAGAGTAAATCACAATGTAGATTTAGTTTCTGTTTTTCAGTTTAAAGCAGCCTGCATGAGGATAATTAAAGCACAATTTGCAGATTAAAGATTGATTTTGTTGACGACATACAAAACTGATTGGAAGCAATTTAGTATTGTGCTTGATTGCTCCTGTAAACTACGGATCAATGGAAGAGTTTATTTCTGGCCCTGGTGGATGTATTTTATGTTTAAAGGCAACAATGGTAAAGATGAGACCGACAAAGCCACTGTTTTTTGCCTTTTATGATTCTGGACAGCAATGACTAGATTTACCATGTGCATAAAAAAATGCCACAGTAATGCCAGTTTTATTGGCTTCCTGTTCACTATCATATTTATTATAAAATCTTACTGATCACTTTCTGGCTCCTCATTTTTCAGACCTTCTTCAACCACGTATTTACTACTGCTTGGAGTGTTTCAGAAAAACTTTAACATGTAACATAACACCCAGCCCTACCCAGAGCAATCACATATCAAGTGAGTGACCAGGTCTAGTTTCTGTAGGGGTTCCAAGAACCCCCAAATGAATGCAAGAGCACTGTCAGCTGAAACTATTATAATAGCATATTAGTAAAACAGATTGACTAAAAAACCCAACACAGAATATATTTGGTACCCATACACCGTGTTCCAAATTATTATGCAAGTAACATAACAGTAGAATTTCATCAAAATAAATGTTCAGGTTTTAGTTTTTTCCCAAGAAAGTGTTTATTTGTTTTATTTCTCATGTTTTAAAATCAATCTTAGACAGGTTAGTTAAACAGTTTGCCAGGTCATCTTAGTTAAAGGGAAACCTACTTAAAGAGGTTGTTCCACATTATTAAGCAAGTGTGAAAATGATCTCTGCAAGATAAGTAGATGTTCCTAACAGACAATTTTCTGCTATGGTATAGAAAGAAGAATTGTGCCTTCCAAAATACGCACCATCCCATGCTGCAAAAAACACCATTGATTTCTTGTTTGGTATGGGCATAAAAAAAGAAAAAAAAAATCATGGTGTGATCACCATCTTCCTCTGACCTTAATCCTACTGAGAAGATGTGGAGTATCCTTAAATGAAGATCTATGAGGGTGGGCGGCAGTATACCTCCAAACAACAGCTCTGGGAGGCAATACTGGCATCCTCAAATTAAATACTGCCAGAAACTATACATGGACTTACAAGTTCAATTGATGAGAGAATTGTTAAAGTCATCACCAAGAAGTGTGCATATATCAATACGTAACTTGAACTGTAAATAGGTTTTTTGTTTTAAATTGTGTTTATTTTTGGAAAAATGGTCTGTCCATGCATCATGTCAAATGTCTGTTTTGAGTTTTAATCCACTGAATGTTTTCAAACGGTATTCTGCATAATTATTTGGAACAACATATTTTGTGTTTTTTATCATTAAATATCATTGATATCAAATATCAATAAAACTGCTGACATTATCAGTTCTTTCACATTTAATAACATTCTCACTGTAAAGTAATAGTTAAGGATAAAATGAATCCTTAATCATACTGACTGATTTGGAAAAACAAACAAAAATGGCTTGTGCATAATAATTTGGAACACTGTGTATTTGGTACCTGCTCATCCGCTTGTTACGTTGTGATGTAGAAAGGTGTTTCCGGGTACAAGCCTCTACTCGTTTCACTTGAGAATACCATCTCAGCATATTATACATTTAAAAGCCCTGCGGTGTACATTACAGTCTCTGTGCTCACAGCGTCCCACAGCGTCTGGACTAGAAGTAGTGACAAATGACGTCAGACTTAACAAGTGGATAGACTGCAGTCTTCAAATGCTGCCAGGCATTTGAGTTTGCGCTCTGAGAGTAAAAAAGGTCTTTATTTGCAATGTATTTCGGCAGCGTTAAACAATGTAGCCAATCAACCGCATTAACACAATGGCCAATCAGAGTTAAGTTAGTCAGAAGTTAGTCCACTCAATACTGCTCAGAACGCTCTTATGTATTCAGTGTGAGCTTCTGCATGCTCACCAAACCTGTCATTACAACCAGCAAAGTGTAAACACAATCTAAATAGAAGATATTCATTATGCATTGTAGTAGCTTCTTTTATTTATTTATTTATTTATTTTTGCAGGAGCATCAAATTCAGTGAGCTTGCATTAACTTAAGTGACTGACAGTTTCATTCTTCACTCACTTTCTAAATATTACCAATTTACAATTTGACTAAGTTTTAAAGTAACAATCACAACCATCATAGAAATACTGATACCATAGCAACTGATAAGATGAAAAGCTTCAAAAGAGAACAGAAATATTGTTTATTAGTTAATTAGTCTGCATTTACACTACAATTTTAGAGCCGTTTAAAATTTGAAGGTTACATGTCAACATTACTTATTAGCACGAAAATTGTTAAAATAAGTAAAGAGTTAAAGGGAGTGTGCTCCAATAGTTTTTGCTTTGTTTTACTGCAGTTGATACAGAACGAATTATGGAAACTATTACCAGTGCACCACATTTCTTATCCTCCAAGTCCCTCTAGTGGACACCTTTACTATAACAGCCTTCATCTTTCAGATTAAAAAGAAAGTACAATAATATGAATCTAACACCACATTACAGTGGCTTTTTTACCCGTCTTAATTGGCCTAAAAATATACTTCCTTTTCTTTAAGAAAAGTTAAAATCTTTAAATCTTATTTCATTTTTTGAAACTGCACTTACTGACATTCACCTTTATACATAGTAAAAATATGAAAGACAAATGTTATTAGTCAATCTAATAGTTAACAGATGGTTTCTGTGTGTACTGCAGTGATTTAGATATATAGTAGCTATTGCCATGGTCCAATCAGCATCCAGGGCATTTTATAATACAATGTAGGCTAATTGTAAAATAAATTCTTACCTCCTGTAAAGCCATTAGAGCATATCCCTGCCACATCATGTGCTCTCGACTAAATGTCTGACATACCTCTCGCACCTGTCAGATGGAAAAAATGTTTACATAACTGTTACATCAATGAAAATAGCTTGTTTATTTTTCAAATTATTAGGTGTAAAGACTTGTCTTAGTAGGCATTGATGAAGTAGTACCAGTCGTGAAAACGGGGCCTTGCGCAGCAACAGATCAGTAGACTTCTGATATTTGCGTATCTCCATGAGAGCTCGAGTGCCAGGGCGAAACCTGCGTTTCTTGCGGGGGGATGCTTCTAGTACAGAAAGCACATTAAGGGCAGTCATTAAGCTAATGCTTTGGCATACAGTTCACTTTTAATCTTTAAATCACTTTTACTATTACAGTGAACACAAATTATGTTGTTTTTTGGTGATAAATGTAAATTAAAAAAAGAAAGACTGATTAAACAAACAAAAAATGATATTAATAAATCATATTTTTATGACAGTTTTTGGACATGGACATTTTTGTCCATTTTGCACCTGTGTGTAACTTTTTTTTTTTTTTTGAACGCACAAGGGTTTAAACAATGATGTTTACATTATAGCATGTGCAAATTCACACACAACGTTTCTTTAATTTGGCCAGAATTGCAGGTCTTAATATCCAATAATAGCATAGAGAAAATATCAAATAAGCTTAATGTTATTATAGATATGCCTAAATTTCATGTGATATTAGTAAGTTTCAATAATATTTAGGGCAGATACTGTGGATAGTATGCACACTGGGATGCAGGGTCTATTTTTAGGACCGCAATTTTAAATTCTGCTCACTTAGCTCACAAATCTGCTCACTTGTCCATAAACATTTACGTTTAAATCACCTGCTTTCTGGAAAAACCCCTGCTGAAACTTAAGATGAACTCCTTTGTAATCAGAATTTGCTTATTATTGAAGAATCGTAAGTTATATTTTAGCCAAAATAAACAAATACTGCAGCCACTACATCACCCACCTGACCCACAAACCACATGCAAATTGTGTTAGCGTGCTTGCATTACACACAGTGATGAAAGAGCTCACCGGAGGGTCCACTGGTGCGCCGAGTTCTGGATGTTGAAGGTGGTGGTAACGGCTCTGGAGGAGATCTGCGCCTGGGGGTCGAAGGCTTTCGCTTATGTGCCGATTTATTGTGCCGCATGACCACACAATATCAAATCAACAACACTAGACTGCAAAACGCCAACAGCAACTGTTAGTGGCGTGTTAACGAATGCTGATCACAGTACTCTCTTATACACTCGCTGGACAACTGAAAACATATTCTTTAGTTCACATACAAAATACTATCGACATATTCGACATATTTCACAAAATCTATCAAAACACACTATTCAAAAGGCACAAAACCAATACATTATTTACCAGTAACGTTACTTATTATCGTACTTCTGAGGTCTTCTATCACGAACGAATTCAAACAGTGCTACACGCTGCCAACACAATTCCCTGGCCAATGAGAAAGCCGATACGCGCATGACGTCATGAAGTGACATTTGATTGGGCTACAAAACAGTTCTATTATGGTATGTACAGCTATGGGTATGTACTACTAAGTACCAGTAATAAAGATCTCTCTCTCTGCCTCTCTCTCTATGAAGAGCTCAGTTGCAAAACCAGATAAAAGCCATCTCGGTCAAAAATTAGATAACGATACCTACTGAGTGAAAGCTCTCGACACATTCTATACGTCCATCAAATACTTTTACTTCAAACTCGCTAAAATCCCAGCCTCAGCCCAGTCAGAAGTACCAGTACTTACATAGCCTGATAAAATTTAAAAAAAAAAAAAAAAGATGTCAGATGGATTTAGATTTTTTTTCATCTTCATCTTTTCATATATAGGCTCCCTTTCAAAGAAATAGAATGAGAGTTAGAATCAAGTAGGCTAGCAATAAAACCAAGAGCGATGGAGGTGGGTTTTTAGACCAAAAATCTTATCTATATGGTTCTTGTTACTTTTCTCAGCGCTGGCCCAAATGCACCAATCATAGTTGTATCTAATTGTTTGATTAGATCTACTGCTAAGAAAGTTTAGTGATGATTTCAGTCTTGTACGGGTACTTTTATGACATTTTTAATATAAAATATCAGATTACCAGAGGTGTAAAATACTTGAGTAATTTTTACTGTAGTATTATTTTGGGAGATTTCTACTTTACTCAACTACAATTTAAACATACTTTTACTTGATTACATTTCTGAAGAAAAAACTTTTTACTCCTTACAATTTTATTTCATCTTGAAAAGTACATTATATTTTTATTTTATCTTATGCACATTAAATATGGTAAATGGAAGCTCAAACGTGAGTGCATGATGTGAGAATCAATGATCACTGTTTTCATGCATCAAACACAAACATTTCTACTTCAGTTATGACTTCAGGTAAATGTCTGCTTTCAAAAGTTCACCATCAGATCTGAGGAAGCATATTGTGGTAGCAAAGTTGTGTTTTCTCCCAAAAAAGTTTATTTATTTTTCATTCTGTTTTGATAGAGGAATTAGCTGTGTAATATATTATCTGAATGCACAATATGTAGTGCAAATAAAATAAATCAGTGATGAGAATTTAAATACAATATTTTTGTGGGATTGTTATTTAAATTAAATGTTACAAATCTCAAAACAAAAAACAAAAAAAAACAAAAAACAGTTTAAATAAACATTGTATGCTAAATTAATTGTAATTCATGTTTAGTGACACTCTTACCAGGTAGTGGATAAGTTGTATTTACAATATGTCATTATATGACACATTGAGTAGGAATTTAATAGATTCTTTTGATTAATTACATGTCTCCCACCTAACTAGTCTCAAATAATTATTTATCAGTATTTACTGTGAAGAAAAATCTCTAAATACCCCAAATAAACTATTGTGTTCGATAGACAACACAAATAAAGTGTCCTTTAAAAATGTTAATGTTGTATGTTTTAATTCTACGACTCTCCTTGTTAATTCAGCACATTCTTGGATTCTGTCTAGAATATGTTTTTAGCCTCTGCATCACATCTTGCTCTTCAAAGGGACATTTCACCCAAAAATGAAAATTTAGGCTACTGAACCTGTGTCATCCCAGATGTTTACAAATTTCTTTCTTCAGATAACCACAAGAACACAACAGTCAAGATTAAAATATTAGTATTTTTATTCTTACATATGCCTATCATTTCACTTAAGCAGACACTGATTCATTTACAGGGGTTGCATGACTTACTGTCATATTCACTTGTATAGTTTTTGAAGTGTCATGTTTGAATGTCCCATACACTTGCGTTAAATGAAGAGAGATGATTTTTTTTTTTTTTAAACTGCTTGTGTTCATCTGATAAATGAAAGTCATACAGGATGGTGGAAAGGTGGGTGGAAAGAATGGAGTTTCCTTTTAATCCCTTTCCCTGTTTTTCATTTTTTTTCATTGTTCTGCTGTGCTTTATTTTAATAGTTGTTGTTCAACTAAATGTGTGTTTGACCTGTGCCATTAAATTTGTTTTTCTGTTTTCTCCCTTTAACCATATTTCTGTATGTCTGTCAGAAAAAAAGTACTTCTACTTTAATACTTGAGTAACATTTTCACTGAGTATCTCTACTTCACTTGAGTAAAAATTGAGTATTTTTCACACCTCTGCAGGTTACTATGCAATTTCATTTTCTCTTACAATTTTCCAAAAACACAAAAAAGTCTCAAGTCTCAGGAAGCACAACAGTTTCATGGAAAACAGTCAACATTAGTCATACAAATTTGTTTTGTTGTTTAAATTGATATATTATGTCATCTTTGGTTCAAAGTGCAGATATATTTCATTATGTGATTTTTTTCAGGTGTAGGTATGTTATTTAATCCCAAAGGTTGACATTCTGTCACTATAAAATTTTAAATGTAAGGTTCAAGGTTTTAATTGGTTATACAGATTTATACAGAATTGTCAATTATATGAAAGTGGAACATTTATATGAATTCATGAATTCATTAACATTATTCATTATTGAATACTTGGTTGTGTATGTTTTAATGCTTCATTTGAACTTCATGCTCAGTTCACCTGGTCTTCATCCTGTTCTTCATCTGAAGCACATATCCAACAAGTGTTATTATATAGCAAAGCAAAGACAATGCTGAATTTCTGCTTTACAACATTTTCATGCTACCTTAACCAATTTAATCCCAAATTTTTCCCAGACATGAAAATATACAAATCATGTGTCATTAGTAACCCTTTGAAATAATCCTTTTTTTTTTTTTTTTTTTTTGGGAAAAGTGTGTGAAAATTTGTGTTTTATAAGTCGGTCACAATTGTGACCGGTGGGATAATGTGTATAATGAACTAATATATTTCTGCAGTCATAAAAATGGTTATATATCTTAGCCCAGCTATTTGAAACTGTTTGATCACATTCTAGGGTTACTATTATTTATATAAAAAAAAATCTATACAACATTGATAGGAATACTGAGATAAAAGACAAAAAAAAAAGATAATAATTAATGCATTTCAAATTTGTTACTTTATTGTAGCATATATCATTTAATTGTTATATTAGTGCTACCAGTATTGCAACATTAATATTGTAACTTATTTGTAACCTTTGAACTTTTGATTTAGTGCAATATTTTGTCAATGAAACATTTAGTGTAATCTTCACTAAAAACTGCATTGGATTTATATTGTATACCCAAGTTCACTGTTGTCAACATGTTCATCATCCTGTGACAACCCTCAACTAAACTGAATATATGTGAATTTAAATATTAATACTAGACACCTTAGAGATAATGTGTACAAAAAATTCTTTGCCATATCTTTATGATAAAATACTTTACTAGCCTTATGTTTTGGAGCTTTGATGCAACCATCAACCATCATCGTCTCATGGTGCAAACAGTAAATAAACTGCTCTGGTCATGTGACAGTTTGCACTAACCAAGTGAAACTGCACACTTTTAATTGAGACCCTTTATTTTTTCCATATTTGCAGGAAGTGCACTAAAACATCAGTCAGTAAAGTGTTCAGAGCTTTTAAAATGAAAACTTTTTTTATGGTCACAATTGTGACCAGTGGGATTAAATGGGTTAAAAACCCTGGAACAGAGACAATCTCTTATCTCTTACTTATATCTCTTACTTACTTAAGACAAAATCTTTTAAAATAGCACAATTATAAGATTAAGCAACAATATAAAATAAATAAACCAAAAAAACAAAACAAAAAAACATGGTGGTAAATTAGTTAATACATAAAAAAAACCCTTAATAAATTATTATATGATTCATTGCAACATTAAATAACTGAATCAATTAAAAAAATATTCACACATCACAGCATCACACACAGGTTGTTGAGAATCCCTGGATCCCTCATTGTAAAGTTTTAATGGGTCTTGACTGATTTAATAGCATTGACTAATTGGGTCTTGACTGAACAAACTTAACAAAATTGATATAATAATATACCATATAGCTGGATAAAAAATGGGTTAAATGGATTAAATGGGTTAAGTGTTGTTTTAGTTTGGGAATAACATAATGGGACATTTCCCATTATGTTGAAATATGTGGCTATAAAACTTTTATAAAACTATATAACCTTTTATTTGTAAATATGTATAAATGATATAATAGTATAATTTTGCTGTTGCATCCAACAAATGAATATTTAGCTCAGTTTAAAAATGTCACTCTGACATGACAAAAATAACACTTTCCTTTTTTTTTTAAATCTTAAATTTTATTAAATGACCTATAAAACTACACAAGTCTTTTATATTTGATAGGTTAATTACAGGTGCAAGGAAATGTCTCATTCAGCATCCATCAGGTCTCTTCAATGTTTTATATTTTTTTGTAAATCTGTTTTGAGTAGCTCAAATGCAAATGACTGAATACAGAGGAAAGGTACCATTTTTGCAAACCATTTTTAACCACATAGGAAAACAACTCCGTTCTTTGCTTAATCTTATTTTTTTTAACTACACAATTATCACTTATATTTTCTAATGAGTTAAAGCAAAGAGTGTTCAAAAGTTCTGTATATATCATTCTGTGTCCATCACTTGCACAGATTCATCCACAACATCCAGTGTTAATGGAGTCACTGTTTTTGTGAGCACTGCAGTAGTGCCTGGCTTGTATCTGTATGTACCCTCCCTGGTTCATTGGAAGAAAGAGAGAATATTTAGTTTAGTCTTGAGATATTTTATTAATACATATGTACAGCTGTAAACTCAGAAGGTTATTAAAAAACCATGACTATTTTGTATTAAACAACAATCTCTTTTGGCTATAGAGCTAGATGAGAGTTGAGCAGGGGTATAATCCAGAAAGCAGTTTATGCAAATACCTGGTTAAACTTAAAGATAAGTAAAATGATAAAAGGATTCAGCTTCTGGTTCCAAAAACATATTAACAGCAACTTATTCTCTAAAAATGATCTGCTCTAGAGCAGGTTATGTTCCAGGGTTAGTTTACTTCAGAGGTATTCAGTGCATGCATGCCCGATTAATGAGGCCTCATTATAACATTAAGCAATTTTTGTTTTATTTTATTCTGACCTCACTCATGGTGGTTTGCATTTAAGAGGTATCATTTGCAATGACTGCCCAGTAGGTGGTGATATGAGTTCTGCGTTTTATTGTAAATTCGAAACCAGTCTCACACCCCACGCCGGCTTTAATCATCTCTGTACACAAACATTAACACCTACCCTCTCCCCCACACCTGCACTTCAAACCAGTAAAGATAATGCGTTCTAATGCGTTAGGTCTTCAGAACGCAGAAGAGAAGAAAAGTCTGCCTGCTTCAAATTATCCACCATTATCCTCGTCCCAAAGAAACCCAAAATTACTGGGTTTAATGACTACAGACCTGTTGCTTGTGTCGTTTGAAAGACTTCACTGGATCCTTACTAGACCCCCTGAGCAAACTGTTCTGTGGATGATACAGTCAAGATAAAACTGCACTACATCCTGAAACATCTGAACAGATGGACTTATGTGTGGATCCTAATTGTGGACTTCAGCTCCGCCTTCAACACTATCATCCTAACACTCTTCCAGACCAAACTAACCCAGCTCTCTGCTCCTAGCTCCATCTGTCAGTGGGTCACCAGCTTTCTGGCAGCTTTTCTGACACTAGGCAACAGCTAGTGAGAATTGATAAATCCATATCTAACAGCTGCATCATCAGCACTGGTGCCCCCCATGGTTGCAATCTCTCCCCACTGCTATTCTCCCTTTACACCAATGACTGAACCTCTACTGACACCTCTGCCAAGCTCCTGAAGTTTGCAGATGACACTACAGTCATCGGCCTTATCCAGGAGTGAGGTTTAGCAGCTGGCTGTCTGGTGCATTTATAACAACCAGTGTTAATTTTGACAGCAAATTTTCATTTAGTTTTAGTCATAGTCTTTTGACTAAAATGCCATTTAGTTTTAGCCATATTTTAGTCATCTGAATTGTTTTTAGTTTTAGTCTAGTTTTAGTCAACGAAATATCATAAGAATTTAGACTAAATCTGCAATAAATTTAGTCGGCTGAAACTTAATGGGTTTAGTTACAGTGCAATGCATTTATTAAGATTTTCTCCAAAATGTCCAAACTCATTATATAGGTTTGATATTAAGGTTTTATCATGTAAAACACACAATTTAACTGCAGTGATACATAACATGCCTTAATATTATAATAAAATAATACCACTTCTCATAAAGAACATTGTCTTCTTTCAGTGAAATAGCAATGGTTATATAGGCTAATTATGCATTCTTTATAGTAACTTGTTTACCATATTCTTCATTCTTTCAAACAGACATTTATTTCTATAAATTAATTTAGATTAATCTTAAGGGCTACGTAAGTGATTCAGTTAAGAGCAGTGTGTGGTTTTCTGTCACTACTGTATATATACAGTATATTGTCTATGTCAGGGGTTGGCAACCTTTGGCACACATGCCAACAGTGGCACGCAGAGAGATAATCACTGGCACGCAAACAATATAGAGCAAATTGCATAACGACGTATATTTTGAGGTAATCCCTCACAGTCACACAGCCTAGGCGCGCGCAACCACTGCGCATATAGGCACATCAGATCAATGCCTAAGTAACCAATAACTGTTTTACAATAGAAATGTTAACTGACCGACAGTTATATCCGGTGATTCAAACTAGTTTACTTTTTTCCTCAAATATGGACATGGGGGGAGAGAGAGAGAGAGAGAGAGAGAGAGAGATTTGTGTGAATTGTCTGCATTTTGATGTGTCTGCTGAGTTTAGTTACTTAAAAAACCACCCTCTTTGCCGAGAAATTTATGTAGCGATTCAGTAGATTACTAAAAGCTGCGGGGAAGTGCTGACAAGTTTATGAGCTTCTGAATTACTTTTTGCACAGCACGATCTCCAAAGTGTATGCGAGTTGTGTGTGTGTGTGTGTGTGTGTGTGTGTGTGTGTGCATCAATTAAAGCAGCGCAGTAATAAAGAACGGTGATTAAACGGAATGGTTTTAATGCACTGGCTTTGTCACATACACATACAGTGGTGTTCAGTGCTGTCACATTGTATATCTGTTACTAAAGAAACTTTAAAAGATGATAAAAAAAAATATGAAAAAAAAATCTTATCTTCACAAACTTTAATGTAAATAAAATTTACATTTGAAAATTTTAGTTTATGTACTGTATGTGTTTTCACATATTTATTTTTAATCACTTGTTTATTTTTTTTATCTGTGTCTTGTCATTTGTCATCCTGCCTGTGCACTGAAAGCTTCTGTCACCAAGACAAATTCCTTGTGTGTGCAAGCACGCTTGGCAATACAGCTTACTCTGATTCTGATATACAATAATAATGTAAAGTGTGCCATTAAATAAATAAATATGGAAAGGCCCTGTCCCAAATAGCACACTTCTTGTGCACTAGCAGTCTAGCGGACATGCAATAGCCACCACCTGTGCATGTCCGTTAAGTCCACGAGACCTTCATTTCAGAAGGGTGCTCATCTAGATATCATACTATATCATACTATAGAGACTATGTCTGTTCCCTGTATTAGAAAACACAAAAAATGTCCAAACCAATTTAAGAGTAAAAATTGATGTTCAAAAAATAAAAAATCTACATAATACAGAGAAACAAATGAAAAAGCTTGGCTTATTGAATATCAGGTCCCTTTCTACAAAAGCACTGTTTGTAAATGATATGATCACTGATCATAACTTAGATGTGCTCTGTTTGACAGAAACCTGGCTAAAACCAGATGATTACATTATTTTAAACGAGTCTACTCCCCAAGATTACTATTATAAACACAAGCCGTGTCTAAAAGGTAAAGGGGGAGGTGTTTCTACAACTTATAGCAATATTTTCAATGTCTCTTAGAGAAGGGGTTTCAAGTATAACTCGTTTGAAGTAATGGTGCTTCATTTAACATTATCCAGAGAAAAAAGCATTAATGATAAATCCCCCGTGACATTTTTACTGGCTACTGTATATAGGCCTCCAGGGCACCATACAGACTTTATTAAAGAATTTGCTGATTTTCTGTCGGAGTTAGTGATGGCTGTGATAAAGTCTTAATAGTGGGTGATTTTAACATCCATGTTGATAATAAAAAAGATGCATTGGGATCAGCATTTAAAGACATTCTGAACTCTATCAGGGTTAGACAACATGTGTCTACTCATTGTGGAAATCATACAAAATTTCAAATGGCTTTGAAATTCTGCAGCAAAGCGATGATATCTCAGATCATTATCTAGTCCCGTGTATACTCCAGATAGCTAAAACTATAAATTCCACTCCATGCTACAAGTATGGTAGAAACACTTCTTCCACAAAAGACTGCTTTGTAAGTAATCTTCCTAACTTATCTGAATTCCTCAGCATATCCAATAGCTCAGATAAACTTGATGATGTAACTGAAACTATGGACTCTCTCTTTTCTACCACTTTAGATGCGGTTGCTCCTTTACGCTTAAGGAAGATTAAGTAAAATAGTCAGACACCGTGGTATAACGAGCACACTCGCACCCTAAAGAGAGCAGCCTGGAAAATGGAGTGCAGCTAGAAGAAAAACAAAACTAGAGTTTTTTTTGTTCCGCCTGGCATGAATGTACCCTATCCTATAGAAAAGCATTAAAAACTGCTAGATCTGATTACTTTTCATCTCTTTTAGAAAGAAAAAAAACATAACCATAGGTATTTACTTTACTTCTAAGATTGATACTATTAGAGATAAAATTGTAACCACGCAGCCGTCAGCTACAGTATCGGATCAAATAGTGCACTATAGATCTGCTCTTATCATCCAACTGTGGTTGTATCTTTCTATTAGTGCTACTGGATCTTAGTGCTGTGTTTGACACTATTGACTAGAACATTCTTTTGAATAGACTCGAAAATTATGATGGCATTAGTGGAAGTGCATTGGCATGGTTCAAATCGTACTTATCTGACCACCATCAATTCGTGGTATCACACTGATTGCAAATGCAGTATGGAGTACCTCAAGGCTCAGTGCTAGGGCCATTACTTTTTACACTTTACATGTTACCCTTAGGAGATAACATGGTGTTAGCTTTCACTGTTATGCTGATGATACTCTATATTTCTTTGCGGCCCGGTGAAACATGCCAATTTGAAAAACTAACAGAATGCATAGTTGATATAAAAAACTGGATGACCAGTAGTTTCTTACAGCTAAATTCTGAAAAAACAGAGGTGTTAATTATCGGGCCTAAACCCACTGCAAATAATAACTTAAAACATGGTCTAATACTTGATGGGTGCTCTGTCAATTCGTCATCATCAGTTAGGAACCTAAGTGTGCTATTTGATAGCAATCTTACCTTAAAAAACCAAATTTTTAGCATTTGCAAAACCGCATTTTTCCATCTCAAAAACATATCAAAATTACAACCTATGCTCTCAATGTCAACTGCAGAAACATTAATTCACAAGTTCATGACCTCAAGGTTAGATTATTGTAATGCTTTACTGGGTGGTTGTTCGGCACGCTTAATAAACAAACTCCAGCTGGTCCAAAATGAGATCTAGAGTTCTTACTAGGACCAGAAAGTATGACCATATTAGCCTGGTTCTGTCAACACTGCACTGGCTCCCTATTAAACATCGTATTGATTTTAATATCTTGCTAATTACTTAAAAAGCAGTGCCCAGCGGTGACTTGTTTTACCGGGCATGCTGAGTGCTAAGACCCCCCAAACCCCAACCAGCTTTTGGGACAAACTTAACGAGGAAAACACTGTGGCAGGTTTCCATTGAAAAATATGCACATTTCCTACCGTATTTGTAAATGAAATTCATCTCAAGTCTTTCTTGTATCGTTTCAGGTTTATCCATAGTTATTTTCATGCTAGAAAAACATACCTGCTTTTCCAAATAAAAACCGCCAAACAACGTTTACACGTATTACGTTATGATAGCCTACGTAATATTCAGAGGGTGGGGAGGTGGGGGATTCCACATTCTATATCTCTGCTTCAACTGAATTATTTTATATTATTATTATTTATTATTAATTCCCAGTGAATATAACTCCCACCCAGGAGATACTACGACCATACAAAATGCAAATAATAATAATACATTTAGAATATTGTCAAGTAACGTTGCAAACAACAATAAAATAAAAAAAGAAATGAGATTTTACCACGATCTGTACCAATAAAGCTCGCAATTGGTCTAACTTGCTGTTGTTGAGTCCCGGTTACAGAATACTTCGCCACCCACTGATCCAGCAGCTTTGTGAGCACAGGATACACGACTGTCACTATGAACCCAGCAGTTTCTCGCCTCCTCTGCCTTTGTCAAGGCGACAGGGCTATAGAGGACTATGTTCAGGATTTCTGTGGACTTTGTGATGCTGTTGGTTTTAATGACTTTGCTCTCAAGGACATTTTTCGAGTGGGCTTGAATGATCCCATTCGTTCTTGTCTACCTGGAAGAAAGATTTATTGGTCATTGGAGCAATACACTGATCATGCCTTGCTATTAAGTGGATCTGCTTTTACTGTCGGGATTGCGGATGAGGGACACCGCAATCCCACAGTACCCCCACACCAAAGGCTGTTGTGTTAGGAAGGCTATTTTGTGCTTGTTTCGTGTTCAACAACCAGCCAGGTGAGACGAACGTGATGCCATACAACTTTTATTCTTTCTCAACCCCCCCACTAGGGGGCAGTAGCTAACCATAACACCACATCCCCCTTTTTCAGAACACTTCTCTATACCAAGAACATCTATTTACATAAATATCAGGATATAACATACAACACTTTTAAATCTTTCTATAATTCCACAAAGCTGTTTTCTTCTTGTTGTTTTTTTTTCCATTATATTCACATGAACAGAACAGAGTTTTATTTTCCTTTTATCTAAGAAGGTTGGGGTAGACTACCCATCCCTTCTACTGAGTGTGGGGGTTTATTCTGCCCCATAGCAAATCACTCAGTTTTCCCAATAGCACCTGTTAACTATATACAAAGTCCTTCAGGTACTTTGGGGGTTTTCTTTCCCTAGACGGATATCTTTTCTCAGGAGTGTTGGGTAGTCCTGGAACATTATATGAACACAGAACATCTGGTCCTACAGCAGAAGCTGTGTTTTCCTGTTCAGGTGGCAGGGTACACTCTGAGGTTATTGCTGGTGGTGCTACTGGTGTGGGTACTAGGTGACTCCGGTTTCGACGAAGAATACCCTTAGGTGATTCCACAAGGTAAGATCTAGGAGTCTCTGCTAGTCTAATCACAGTTCCTTTTTCTCCAGTGTCACCGATCCACACAGACTCCCCTGGAACATGTGCTCTGTGTCTTTTATTAAATTGTTTCCCCTGTTTTTCTCTCCTTACCATTTCTTCTTCTTTCAGACGATTAAAGTCCACCCAACCTGGGTTCAACACTGAAGGTATGCCCGGGACTGTAGTGCGAAGCTTTCTGCCCATCAACAGTTCTGCAGGACTGTGTCCATTGGCTAATGGTGTTGCCCGATACTCCATAAGAGCAAGGTATGGATCTGCTGCTTTGCTAAGAAACTCCTTCACAGTCCTCACTGCCCGTTCAGCTTCCCCATTGGCTTGTGGATATCTGGGACTGGATGTTGTGTGAGAGAAACCCCACTCTTTAGCAAATTTCTTGAAGTATTCCGCACTGAACTGTGGGCCATTATCTGACATCACTTCAGTAGGAATTCCATGACGAGCAAAGATGCTTTTGAGATGGGTTACTACACATGCGGCAGTTGTTGATGACAGTTTTGCTATTTCCATAAACCGGGAAAAGTAGTCAATTACAAGCAAGTATTGATCGTCCTTCCACTGAAACAGATCTGCACCAACCTTTGACCAAGGTCTGTCAGGGAATTCAGTGGGAATCAATGTCTCTTTGAAGATCTTCCGGTGGCTTGCACAAATGTCACATTTCTCCACCTTTTGCTGAAGCTGTGCGCTGAGACCTGGCCACCATACCGATTGCTTAGCTCGTTCACGACACTTAGCTATACCTTGGTGTGCAGAGTGCAATTTTTCCAAGATATCACTTTGTAGAGATTTCGGAATTACCAGTCGACAGCCTTTTAACAACAGTCCATTTTCTACCGTTAACTCCCCAGCAAACTGGAAGTATGGCAGCACCATGGCTTCAACTCTGCTTTTGGTCGGCCAGCCCTCTAGAGTGTATTTCTTCACCAGCTGTAAAACTGGATCTGCTTCCTGATGTTGCTGAATTTCGTGAAGTCTCTTTTCTGTAGCAGGTAAGCTTGTGACAACTGAATTCACATACAGGTTCAACTCTTCTTCGTTTTGCTGTTGGTCTTTGTCACGTTTTTCTTCACCAGGCGCTCTGGAGAGGACATCAGTCGTTGCGATATGCTTCCCTGGAACGTGTGAAATAGTGTAAGTGAATTTCATGAGTCTCATACGCAGACTTTGGATACGTGGTGGTAATTCATCTAGGTTTTTAGAACCCAGGTTTCTATGTGAAAAGAAAGACCCACCAGAAAGTCTGAGAAGCGCTCACAAGCCCAGGTGACAGCTAGAGCCTCCTTTTCGATTTGCGCATATTTCCTTTCTGTGTTTGTGAGTGCTCTTGATGCATAGGCTATAGGTTTAAGCTGCTTGTCATCTTGCATTTGTAGTAACACAGCTCCCAGCCCATATGATGATGCATCTACTGAGACAACCGTGGATGCTTTCAGGTCATACAGAGCAAGCCCGGGAGGTGTACTTAAGTCTTGCTTAATGTTCTCGAAAGCCCTCTGTTGCGCCTCTCCCCATGACCACACATTCTTTTTCTGCAGGAGATCTCTCAAAGGCTGTGTTTTCTCCGCTAGGTTAGGTAAAAACTTCCCTAGATGATTTATCATCCCCATGAATCTCCGCATTTCAGTTGTATTTGTTGGTTCACCCACATGTCTGATCGCCCGAACCTTTTCAGGATCAGCATGAACTCCTGACTCATCAAGTATCTGCCCAAGAAACTTTGCACTTCTCTTGGAGAATTCACATTTCTGATTGAGAGTCACTCCGCCCTTCTGCAGTTTTTGCAGCACAGCAAAAAGACGTTGGTCATGTTCCGTCTGGGATGCTCCGAACACTAATATGTCATCCATGTGGCACAGAACACCCTCCAGCCCCTCCAGCATCTGTGACATTCTTTTTTGAAAATGTTCTGGGGCTGAAGATATCCCAAAACAAAGTCGGTTGAAGCAGAACCTTCCAAAGGGGGTAATAAAGGTTGTGAGAAGGGCTGAATTCTGTGACAGAGGTATCTGCCAAAACCCTGAATTGGCGTCTAATTTTGAAAAGACTTTGGCTCCTTTGAGCTGACCCAGAGAGTGTTCCACAGAAGGAAGAATGTATCTTTCCATATTTACCGCATTATTGAGTTTGGTTAAGTCCACACATATGCGCACTGCACCACTGGGTTTTGGAACAACAACCATTCCTGCACACCAGTCAGTTGGTTGTTCCACTCTGGTAATCACTCCTTGATTCTCCATTTGTTCCAATTCCTGTTTCACTTTTGACATTAGCGCCAGTGGAATGCGACGGGGAGTTGACAGTGAAAAGGGTTTTGCATCTGGCTTTAGAGATATCACATACTCTCCTTGCATTTTCCCCAGACTCTGGAATAAATCAGGAAACTGCTTTTTAACTGAATCCAGACTACTGAAATTCACTGTGTCAATTCTCAATATAATCCCAAGAGCATGGATTGCTGGCCTCCCGAGTAGAGCCATTTTCAAACCTGAGATCACAAACATCTCTTGAGTTGTGGTCTTACTTTTTGTGCTGATTTTGACTGTGCACATACCCTTAACCTTCAATGCATCATGGCCTGGTCCCAGAAGTATTTTTGATGTATTCTGTAATTTACCAAAATTACCTTCCTTGAACAGTTCTTCTGAAACGACAGTGACATCTGCTCCTGTGTCCACTTTGAACAGGACAGCTGAATCATTCACTTTCATTTTTATTAGCCAAGGGGCATCACTCTGCTCTGCACTGACAGTGCCTAAGAATGGTATGTCACTCTCATGTTCCTCATGGCTCATTCACTTCACTTATGCCTCTGGACTTGCAAACTTTAGCATAATGTCCTTTTTTCCTACAAAGGTTGCAGTATGCCTGTTTTGCTGGGCAGTGAAATTTGCTGTGAGATGGAGTTTTTCCACACCGCTTGCATGGAATGGACCTATCCGCTGCTGTCTGTCTCTCTGTGATTCTAGCAGGCCTCTTATTCTGCATTATGCCCCGTCCTTTATTGTAAGGTCTTTGCTGCGCATGAACAATGTCAATATTTGTTGCAGTGTCACATTTGAAATTGGCTTTCAGCTCCTCCTGCTGTTTTTTTACCAACTCACTTTGACATATGCGTATAACAGCCTTCTCTAAAGTGAGTTCGGGATCCATTTGAAGTTGCTCTGATAGTCTTTTATCTCTGAGTCCAACCACTAATCTGTCCCGAATCATTTCACTGTATAAGTGTCCATACCCACAATGCTCTGCTAAGCAATGTAATGCTGTGATGAAATTATCTGCAGACTCTCCAACTTCTTGCTGTCTCATGTTAAACTTTGCACGTTCAAATATCACATTTCTTCATACTACAAAGTGCTCATTCAGTCTCTCTATGACAGTATTATACTCACTGAGCTGTTCTGAAGTGAGACGCAATGACGTGAGGATGTCCTCAGCCTCATCACCCATTGTATTAATGAGAGTATTCACTTGGTTCTCTTCTGGCTGCAATTCAAGTCCAGATGCCACTCTGAATCTTTCAAATCTCTTACTCCACTTTGGCCATTCCTCTGGTTTTAAGAAGTCGAATTTTTGCGGTGGCGGTACCTGAAACGGATCCATTTTCTCTTATTATGCCGCTCTCTTCTCACACGTGATGAACGATCACTTGTCTCTGAAGTTTCACTTTAACTAGCGTGAGTTATATGCAACTCTCAAGACGAAAGGGCTCTCCTTGTCCTCTTAAGCCGTTCTTGTGCAGACTTCTGACACCATGTTGTGTTAGGAAGGCTATTTTGTGCTCGTTTCGTGTTCAACAACCAGCCAGGTGAGACGAACGTGATGCCATACAACTTTTATTCTTTCTCAAACCCCCCACTAGGGGGCAGTAGCTAACCATAACACCACAAAGGCTGCTTCACGGCCTGCTAACATCATGTCTGCTGCATCAGGGCCAACTCACTTCAAGCCAGGGCCTATTCACATCATGTGTACTGCATCAGGGCCTACTCACGTCATGTCTACTGCACCAGGGCCTGCTCAAGCCAAGCCTGCTGTTCCAGGGCCTGCTCATGTCAAGCCTGCTGCTCCAGGGCCTACCCACGTCAAGCCTGCTGCTCCAGGGCCTACCCACGTCAAACCTGCTGCTCCAGGGCCTACCCACGTCAAGCCTGCTGCATCCAGGCCTGCTTACGTCAAGCCTACCGCACCAGTGACCGCACCTGTCAAGATGGCCGCCATGCCTGAGTCCCACCATGTCACAACGGTCACCAAAGTTTCCCCAAAGATTTTTTTGGGAGGGGGCTATAGTACCCAAGCTCCTGCTGATGCAGAGCTTGGGCAAAGACTGAAAAGACTGATTAGCAGCATGATGGACCCACACTTGATGTCAGCGAGGGCTGCAGGCATCATCCCGACATCTATGCTCTCAGAAGTCCTGCAACCCTCTGCTGCCCTTCCTGTTATGGCCGTTGCTATTTTGCCATAGTTTTGCCTTGTTTCATTGCCTTGTTTACTTTGTTACTTTGGACTGCCCTCTTGGATTTTGACCCTCGCCTGTGTTTTTGGATTACTCTTCTGCTTTGCCTAGGATATTGTTTGTTGGATTTCGACCTTGCCTGTCTCGACCACGATCTGTACCAATAAAGCTGTACCAATTGGATCTAACACACTGTTGTTGAGTCCCGGTTACACATCACTAAGGCATGTTGACAATAACATATTCAACACTGTCTATGATATGTTTCCATTGGACTTTCAAAATTTCAATTGCTTGAGAAATTATGAAAATATACAGTTAAGATGTTTTTTTTTTTTTAATTGATTTAGTCAAGTCAGCATCAAATATAATGTGATTTTCGGCAATCGAGATCTGCCAGCAACAGTGCATTTTTCCACTTGGGTGAGCGCTCCGCGGACAGCTTACCTTGCCAATGAAATCACATGCAAAACAGCAAAACTCAGCGAACGCGCATGAATCCTTAGGAGTCATAGCAATAGAGCGGAGACAAGAAAGCTGCGGAGAACCCGGTTGCCTGGAAGCTTCCGCAAGTGACATTTACAGAGAATTAACATTGTTTGGCAAATAAATAATTTGATGTACTTATTCACAACTCTTTATTAAGCTTTAAAGTTACATCTCAGGGGGATCAAGGGATCAACTTATAATCATGTTTATATTAATTAACCCGTGAATGCATTCTCTCAGACGGCCTGGGTATGCAGAGCATTAGCAGCTTATATGGACGGAATGCCACTGTTATAAAGCCTTCAATGGTTTACCTCCTCAGTACGTGCGCGAGCTCTTATCACATTATAATCCCTCACATATGCTGCATTCTCAAAACTCTGGCAATTTGATAATACCTAGAATATCAAAATCAACTGCGGGCGGCAGATCTTTTTCTTATTTATCTACCTAACATTGTTCGGGAGGCAGACACACTCTGTCAGTTTAAATCTAGACTTAAGACTAGGACTGCCCTCGACTAAGGATTTGTGATGCGCCTGAATGCGTGTTTTAATACGGATTACATAATCTGAGAAATAGACATTTCACTCTCTCTCTCTCTCTCTCTCTCTCTCTCTCTCTATACATATATTTAATGTTTGTAAGGCAAAAATATACACAGAGTTTCGTGCTCAAGTTCACAGAAAACAAGATGACAGAAAGCGCATCCTGTTTGTTTTCATTATTTTACAAAAGCGCAATGTTTTGTTGTTATTGTGAGCATACACGAATAAACGTCTTTACAGATTCGAAAGATGTTTTACCTGTACGCCCAAAAATGAGGGAGTAGGCTATTTTAAGAGCAAATGACCGAATCTGTGCCTCCATCTCTCCTATAGTGGGTGCACGTCTGCTCATCTTCCACACTCCACACAGACACGGGAACAGCGCACATTTCTCTAGGTTAACATAAGAATGAGTGGCCATGTAAAATTGCTACTACTTACATAGGCCTATTTCAGATAATAAGCCATATTTGAGGTCGATGAATGATAGGCGAGTGTTGGATGTGCTGCCCGATGTACTGTATTACAATTACCACAAAGAATAGGCATTAACGATCTCTCCATCACAAACTGCGTTACTTTGCCTGAAGCTTTATTTATTTATTTATTTATTTATTTATTTCTGCGACCAGGTGACTAATAAAATTTTGCTCAATCAAGCCTTTTCTGGTCGACTATTAGGTGGCAGCCTTACTCAAGACCCATCTCTTTAACCTGGCTTACACATAACACATTAAAACATTTCTATAATTCAAATCCGTTAAAGGATTGTTAGGCTGCATTAATTAGGTCAACCAGAACCGGGAACACTTCCCATAACACCATGCACAACAATGCACTTGTTGCATCATAAGAAGAATGGGATCTATGCTAATATTAGTCCGTCTCTTTCTTATTCCGAGTTCACTGTTGCCACTCAGATCCAGTCGGTATCCAGATCAGATGGTCACTTGATCAGACTTCAGGACTTTGAGATTCAGTACAGATTTAAAATCATAACAAGAAATTGTTGAATAACTATGATACTGTTTTTTCAAATCGTTGACAGAAAATGACAGTTAATTAAAAAAACTGTTAATTAAAAAAAAAGCATATACATAAAGCCTATTCTGTGTCTCCTGAAACACTTGTCTTATGTTCTAGAGTAGTCAATCAAAAGGAAAAGGACAGGACGTGACATGTGGCCAAGTATGGTGACCCATACACAGAATTGTGCTCTACATTTAACCCATCCAAGTGCATACACACAGTAGTGAACACACTCTGTGTCTTGCTCAAGGCTCTCACCTCAGTTGTGGTATTGAGAGCGCTATACATTCACTCCCACCACCTACAATCCCTGCCGGACTCAAACCCCCTCAAAGACTCAAACCCACAACCTTTGGGTTACATGTGCGACTCTCTAATCGTTAGGCCATGACTGCCCCGTAAAACAAGCAAAGCAACAAATTATTATTATTCAATATATTCTAGCTTTTTACAGAAAACATTCAACCACCACTGTAATTACAACCACAATTGTAATTTTCATATGTAACTGTAACTTAATTAAATACTTTTTTATAGTAACTATATCAGATTTACATTTATTTTGTAATTAAATTACATAATACCTTACATTTAAATAGTTACTTCCCAACACTAACTGCAGAGTTTTATTGGGGCCCGCCTTGTGCGTATAAACTAATAAAGACCAAGAGTTTGGGGTTTATGTGACGACAAGTTGAACTTGCTTTCTGGAATGCACCCCCCCACACCCCCAACCCCCAACCCCCAACCCCAACCCCAGGACAATGTGTAGATTCTGATGTTAAATAATGTTGCAGTGATCTTCCACATGACAGTGGTCTATAATATATCTCACCTAAATCCTTTCTGAACAGGCTGGTCATATCCTCTGAGATAATCCACAGTTTTCTCTGTGATCACACACAGGTCTACATTGCTGCCGGAACCCAGATCACAGAAGATGCCTGCAGTGATGGCATCTCTCACCAGCTGCTTCCCTTCCTCCAACTTTTCATTCCCAAATGTTTATGTAGAAGGGGGTTTGGAAAGAACAAATATAGAACATGAGTTTTAGAAGTAGGATTTAAAAAAGGCACATTCAGGACATTAATTGGTTCAAAGAATAATTATTTATTTATAAAATCCGTAGTTTTATATTGTACTGTACCGTTATTCATAATTATTCAGTGGATTGTAGTTCATTTAACACTTATTTCAAAAACTTTCATATAGTCTAGATTCATTACATGTACAGTAAAACATTTCAAAGGTTTTTTTTTGTTTAATTTTGATGATTAGAGTGTACTGCTCATGAAAGTCAAAAATCTAGTATCTCAAAATATCAGAATATTTACATTTGAGTTTCATTAAATGACCATCCCTACAGTATAAATTCCGGGTATCTCTTGTTTTTTGAAACCACACTAATGGGTAAGACTGCTGACTTACCAATGGTCCAGGAGACAATCATTGACACCCTCCACAAAGAGAGGAACTCACAGAAGGTCATTGCTGAATGGGGTGGCTATTTACAGAGTACTGTATCAAAGCATATTAAATGCATAGCTGACTGGAAGGAAGCAATTAGGTAGGCAAAGGTGCACAAGCAACAGGGATGACTGCAAGCTTGAGAATACTGTCAAGTAAAGCCGATTCAAACAGTTGGGAGAGCTTCACAAGGAGTAGAATGAAACCAGAGTCAGTGCATCAAGAGTCTCCACACTCAGACATCTTCAAGAAAAAGACTACCAAGCCACTTCTGAAACAGAAACAACGGCAGAAGCATCTTACCTGGGCTAAGGAGAAAAAGAACTGGACTGTTGCTCAGTGGTCCAAAGTTCTCTTTTCAGATAAAAGTAAATTTTGCATTTCATGTTGAAATCCTGGTCCCATAGTCTGGAGAGGCACAGAATCCAGGCTGCTTGAAGTCCAGTGTAAAGTTTCTTTTTTGTCAAATAAGTTTTATTCGGTTATCCAATAACCTTGTAATAATCACAATTTCCAGGATTAATTTTCTGATATGCACAAAAAATTACCAAAACAAACAAAGAACAGAAAACAAAAGTAACACCCCTACCCCAGCCTGTAAATATACAATACAGTGACAATCAAAACAACTTGCATTAAGGAATAGAATTCCTCTTGAGGTAACAGAACAAAGGGCCCCAAATCTTGTGAAACTGTCCAACGTTGCCTTTTAAAAGATATCTGGTTCGTTCCAAGTGCAGAGTAGATGTCAGTTCCTCGAGCCATAGTTTAACAGTAGGAGAGTTAACCTTTTTCCAGAACAGTAATAATAGCTTCTTGGCTGTTATCAAACAATATGTAAGGAATTTCTGTTGAGCACTGTTAAATGAATATGTATCAGAATGTCCTAATATAATAAGCATTGGGTCTGGATCCAAATTTACATCAAGGACATCTGAAAGCAAAGTAAAGAGTCATGTTCAAGAGTCAATTCTTATTGTTAAAGTTCACCAGTCGCATTATTCTTATCTTACTTGACTCAGTCCAACAACATTCTTTACACTGGACCCGAAATTTCAAAGTTACTTTCAGCAAACCTGACCGCTTTATCAGGATCGGTAAAGTAAAACTCTTTGCTGTTGTGAGAAACCCTCAATTTAGCAGGGTATTGCAGCCCGTATTTGATTCCAGGTTTATCCCTCAGTAACTCCTTCGCGCGTTTGAAAAGTGCGCGTTGCTTTACCACAGTAGGTGGATAGTCTGGAAAGATGGTAATTCTTTGGCCCCTGAAGACAATCTGCTGCATCCTGGCTGCCTTTTGCATTATTTCTTCCATCTCGTGTACATAATGCAAACGCAAAATGAAGGCTCGAGGTGGTTCATCACTTCCAGGACGGGCGCGTAGAGCTCGATGGGCTCGGTCCACGTGCGGGGGTTTCTCTAACGACAAGGCCTCTGTGAGGAGTTGGGAAACGAAATCCCTAGGCTTCATCCCGGATTCAGCTCCCTCTGTAATGTTGAGTATACGAATATTTTTTCTTCTGCTGCGGCTTTCGAGATCTGTGCATTTTTCAGTGAGTTGCTCCACAGTACGCTTTAGCTTTCCCAGATCTTGTTCCATTTTAATCATTGTGTCAGAAGAAGTAGAAGCATAACTTTCCAGGCTTGTTAATTTCGCAGCGTGATCGTCCATCATAACTTTAATCTCCGAAATTGCCGCGCTGACCTCGTTTTTAAATGCAGACAGTTCACCTCTGATAGCGACAGCAAGCTGTTCAATCTTTGAGTCTATGAGTTCCCCAATCTCTGATTTAATTGAAACAAGTTCCGCGCGGGAGAGAAGAAATCGCGTTGAGGATGACTGAACTACCTCTGGAGCATCTTCTTCGGGCGTTTCTTCCACATTAGAGCCTGAGGCTATCACGGCCTGGTCCGGGGATTTCCGAGATTTAGCCGGCATGTTTAGAAAACTGAACGAATTAAATCCTGAAGTCAGCTAGTAGTTTTTAGAATGCGATACTATAATTTATCAGTGCTCACATTTACTGAAAAGATGTTCTGACAAAGTTATATTAGATTTTTTACGGAGCCATCGTGAAATGCGTGCTACTCTCTCATATCGAAACCGGAAGTCTCAGTGTGAAGTTTCTTAAGTCAGTAATGATTTTGGGAGCAAAGTCAATGCAGCCATCTACCAGAGATTTTGGAGCACTTTATGCTTCCATCTGCTGACAAGCTTTATGGAGATGCTGATTTCCTTTTCCAGCAAGACACCTGCCCACAGTGCAAAAACCACTTCCAAGTGGTTTGCTGACCATGATATTACTGTGCTTTATTGGCCAGCCAACATGCCTTACCTGAACCCCATTAAGAATCATTTGCTGTAAAATGCACTGCCGACCAAGTATTAAGTGCATAAATGAACATGAACCTGGATCCAGTGAACCTGAACTTTTTTTTTTTTTTTGCAAATTTGTTTTTTGATTGATCTTAGGAAATATTTTAAAGTCCCCCTGTGGTGAAAATCAAGTTTTTTATGTTGTTTATTTGTCTATGTGGTGTTTTTAATATGCTGCAAGACAAACCATGTGCCAGTCCTTTAATCAACAGCATTGCTGAGTATTTTGTCCTTAAAACTGAAGTCTCCTAAAGGCTGTCCCAGAATTTCGGTTTGAAAGAGCCCTTTCTTTGCTACGTCACAAAATAGAACAACCAGTCACGCCAAGGGATCCTATTATTTGCATATCAATAACTGTGAAGGCAGCCAGGTTAATCCGGTATATTTTTTATGTTTCACTAGCTTTTTGTGTTGTTCACTATTTTTATGCCAGCATGTGCTGTAACCGCTTATTTATCGGTATTAAGAACCGCTAACTTTAACAACAAACCCGCAGCAACAGTGTAAAAGTGGCCCGGAGTCAGACCCACCTCTCCCGCATTGGCGTCTGCACCTATAATGTTGTGCTCACGGGTGAGATTTGGATTCGCAAACTAGGCTGCATTTGAGTATTCAAGGCATTTTGAGGGCACAACATTGTCAAGTAAGTAACTTTGATGGATGTTTCAGTATACATTTATCAGTCATTATCCGTGTATGAACCAGAGCAAACAGATGATATTACCTCACGAAGTTAGCCATTGCTTACGGTGAGCATACCAGCTTTGTGGTTCAAACATATAACGTTATGGCTAGTTAAACGACTCTTTCCACTTGTCATTATATCGCGTTTACTACAGTTTAGTTAACGTAGTGGGTCAGGAGGTGCTGGATGTCAAACTGGTGTGTGAGTGAGTGGAGGCGGGGATAATTTGTGTATTCATAGATCTGCATATAGTAAGTGAGGCAAGGGGAGTAGAATTACATTCAATCTATTTTAAGGCATAAGAAAATTATTTTCACAAGAAAAAAACATTTAAAATATGTAATTTTGATGATCAAAGATGTGTTTTAAGGGATAACATTTTTGACTACAGGGGGACTTTAATATTTTGAGATACTAGATTTTTTGACTTTCATGAGCTGTAAACTCTAGTCATCAAAATTAAACCAAAACAGCTTTTGAAATGTTTAAAATATATATAAAGAGTTCAGATGCAAAAGCCTCTAAATCCATCTGACATCTTTCTTTAAAAAAAATGCATTTTTATCAGGTTCCGATGTATAGTTTTCTATGCATTGGTACGCATTTGATGGAGGACGTATAATGTGTGTCAAGAGCATTTATTCAGTATCCTTATCTTATTTTTGACTGAGATGGCTTTTAGCTAGTTTTGCATCTGAACTCATTCATATATTATATATATATATATATATATATATATATATATATATATATATATATATAGTGCTGCTTGAAAGTTTGTGAACTTTCTATATTTCTGTATAAATATGACATCATCAGATTTTCCTGTCTGAAAGTCTTGAAAGTAGACAAAGAGAACCCAATCAAACATGTAAGTGAAAATTAATTATTGAAAAAAAAAAAATCCAGTGTTACATATTTGTGCACTGCAAAAGTATGTCAATTTCTGCATTAGCAGTTAATTTAAAGGTGAAATTAGAGTCCATCTGTGCAGATGTGTTTTCAGTCAGTGGAATCAATGTCAGTATGTGAACTGTTTTATTCAAAGAACAGGGATCTATCAAAGTCTGATTATGTTTGTGGAAGTAATGTAAGAAATGTTGCTCATCAGGCAATAAAAGGTTACAAAACCACCTCTAAAGAGTTTGGACTCCACAAATCCACAGTCAGACAGATTGTGTACAAATGGAGGAAATTCAAGACCACTGGTACCTTCCCAAGAAGTGGTCGACCAACAAAGATCGCTCCAAAGCAGAACGTGTAATAGTCTGTGAGGTTCCCAGGGTAACTTCAACGCAACTAAAAACCTCTCTCACATTGGCTAATGGTAATGTTCATTACCCCACCATCAGGAGAACACTGAGCAACCATGGTGTGCATGGCAGACTTGCAAGGAGAAAGCCACTGTTCTTCAAAAAGAAAATTGCTTGCTAAATATCATGTGAACAAGCCAGAGGACTTTTGCAGATAGGTCTAATGGATGGATGAAAAATATAAAAATACCAAAATAGAACTGGTTTAAATGAGAAGCTATTATGTTCGGAGAAAAGAACACACTGCATTCCAGCTTAAGAATCTTATCCCATCTGTGAAACATAGTGGTGGTAGTATCATGGCTTGGGCCTGTTTTGCTGCATCTTGGCCTGGACAGCCTGCTGTTGATGGAACAATGAATTCTGAATTATACCATAAAATTCTAAAGGAAAACGTCAGGACATCTGTTTAAGAACAGAGTCTTAAGAGAATGTGGGTCATGCAGTAAGACAACAACCCCAAGCACACAAGTCATTCTACCAAAGAATGTTTAAAGAAGAACAAAATTGAAAATGTTTTGGAATGGCTGAGTCAAAGTCCAAACCTTAATCCAAATTAAAATGTTGTGGAGGAACCTAAGCAAGCAGTTCATAGGAGGAAAACCAGGAACATCACAGAGTGGTTCTGCACTAAGGAATGGGCTGAGGAGTGCAGGATTGATCAGCATTTACAAGAAACTTTACCTTCAGTTACTGCAGCAAAAGAGGGGTCACAACAGATACTGAAAGCAAAGACATATTTTTGCACTGCACAGATAAGTAACACTGGATAATTTTTCTCAGTAAATAAATGACAAAGCACAGATCCTACAATAGCAACAAATATGAAGTACCACATTTTAAAATATCAATAAAAATGTCTATAAATAGTTGTCTGACCTCCATGTTTGGGTTGTAACGATCCTCAAATACAGAAATGGCAGAAGCTGCCCCAGACCCTGAAATATATGTTTTTGCTAAATAAGGGCAAGTGGCGAAAGCTTTTAATTGTAACGATTAGCATTTTGTTCAAATTGTGTTCAATCAAAAAAAGTAATTGTACCCATGGTAAGGAAAGGCAGCTTATCATAGGAACCATGAGGGTAGACGCTATAGAGCTGTGGGCCGTTAACATCCACTCCTCCCACAATTAGAGAAGAACCAATGTGCCCCTGATACCTGCAAAAATGGCAAACATTCATTTTTAGTCCTAGGGCTATTTTGAAATAATCCTTCAAGACAAACAAATATTATCAGTTACCTGAGATAAATAATTTAAAGACAGAATAATGAAATTATGTATCAATTATTTATATGGCAAACACTCCTTCACCTAAACAGCATCTGTTTGAGCTGTCGGGTCACCATGGCCACAAGAGGAGGTCGGCCTGTGCTAAGTGAATGCAGTTCCACATTTGATGACATCATCTGAGTAGTGACCTCAGCATCAGCTGCAACACCTGCACCACAACAACTTTTGTGGAGAGAGAAAGAAAAAAGGCACTGTAAAGAAAGGTTTAGACAGAGGCTTGAACTCTAATGATGAGCAAGCAAGGATCTCACTTACTAGATTTTGGGAGCTATGTAATGGATTTTCATGCAGTTTTTATCAGCTACGACCATATCATCTGTGGCTCTGGTGTCCGCACCTAAAATCACTCCATCCTATAATATATTATATAACAATGAAATATTATACACCATTTTATTAATTTAATATTGCCATGTTCCTTTTTTTTTTATTTTTTTATACAATCAATCAAATACATAAACACTATAGACTTTATATTAAATATTTAATCAGTAATTAATTACCAGAGTGGGTAGAATAGCCAAAAACTGTACTCAAGTAAAAGTACAAGTAATTATATAAGTAATTACTCAAGTAAGAGAAAAAGTAACAATCCATTTAGTTTAAGAGTAAGAGCAAAAAAGTATCCAATGAAAAATCTACTAAAATAGTGAGTTACTAGTTACTTAGGACATATATGTACACAGTCATGTGAAAAAGTTAGGACGCCCTATGGTTTTCTGTATCAGGACATAATAAAAAATATCTGTAACTTGGCAGGTCTTAACATTTGGAAAGTAAAACATCTGATAAACAACAATACATAACATATTGCACCATGTCATTGGTACTCTTAACATATGATTTAAAAGGGTAAATAGCAGTTGACACTGCTAATCAAATGCCTTTGATTAACTTATCATCAGCAAGAGTTAGCACTTCTATAAAAGCAGACATTTTGGCAGTTTGCTGGTCTGGAGCTTTCATGTGTGTGCTAACACAATATCAAAGAGAAAAGACATTAGCAATGATCTTGGAGAAGCAATTGTTTCTGCCATTTATCAGGGAACACTGCCATTTCCAAACAATTTGAAATACATCATTCCACAATGAGAAAGATTACTCACAAGTGGAGAACATTACTGACTCTCACAATCCTCTCAGGAGGATTGTAATCATGTAATGATTTGAAGAATTGGCAGACAACCCAAGAACTTCACCACAGACTCGACAGGCCTCAGTCAACATTTTAAATGAAAAATTTAATGATAGTACAATTAGAAAAATATGGCTCTTCTACCTAAAAAAAAGCATGGCAGCATGGTTTAGGTTTGCAAAGTTGCATCTGAACAAACCATAAGACTTCTAGAACAATGTCATTTGAACAGATGAGACCAGAGTGGAGCAGTTTGGCCATAATGGACAGTGCCAAGTTTGGGGAAAGCCTGTAGAGCATATCAGCACAAACACCTCATATCAAAAGTTACACATGCAGGTGGAGGGCTGATGACTTTGGGCTTGTTTTGTAGCCACAGGACCTGGGGACCGTCCGACAGCTAAAGCTTGACCAAAGTTGGATCATGCAACGGGGCAATGATCACAAGCACAGCAGCAAATCTACAACAGAACGTCTGAAAAGAATATGAGAGCTGCAATTTTGCAATTTTGTAAAGAAGAGTGGGCCAAAATTCCCCCAGAATGATGTGAGAGACTGATAAAGTCATACAGGAAATTATTACTTCAAGTTATTACTGCTAAAAGTGGATCTTCACGCAATCGAATCATAGGGTGTCATAACTTTGTCACACATGAATTTTCCATCTTGGCTTTATTTTTGTTAAATAAGTAATGACACAATGTGAACTACGTCCTCTAGGGGAATCGCTATGTGGAACAGGTATACCCACGCTGAGGGGTGTGCAGGCTAAACATCAAGGTGAGCACTAAGTACCAGCTCCCCAATGACGTCTAACAGCTGTCAGTGATTTTTAATCCCTATGGCCAAAGGCCTGAGCCGCATACCTAGACTTACCTGCAAGGCAAGGCTACTCGAAGCCTGACCTTAAGGCAGGGCTCAGACTTGGAATCAAGAGACTCCTTTAAGGGATGTAGTCAGGTCCTAGCTTGTAGCTAGGAGTTGCCTAAAAACCTGTGTGACCTCAGGCAGCAGCAGGTCGAATAGGCTATCGAAATGCCAATAGAATTAGAAAGTGGACCAAGAATCTGGGGCGAGGCACGAGGCTTTTTAGAAAGAACACAGGAAGCTAGTGTGCGTTCTTAAAACAACGTGGATTTATAGGACGTACCCATGTAGTGTGTACACTCAGCCGCTCAAGAAGGAGACTCTGAGAGTAATGGAACCCCCCTTTTCTAAGGGAGGTTCTAAGCCTTCAGGGAGCAGGCCAATGCTCAAAGTCACCATTGAGAGAAGGGAGCACTGTAATGCTTAGTTAAGGCATGGCCAGAGTGGAAAGAAATTCTATTTGAAGAATACTCTTAACCAGACGATATAGCGGTAAAGAGAGTGTGAGATATCAAGTGTCTGAGAAAAAAAGACACAGATCAAAACAAACCTCTAACCACACCTTGCTGACATGAGGTATGAAGATAAAGCTTACCAAAGATGCACGACTTCAAACAAAAACAACTGCTGAAGAAGAAGAAGAGGATGATGTGTTTGACCGGAGCTGGCAGTGACGTCATAGGCTGTCGCTCAAACTGTTGTAGTTTTTGTATGTATGCTTCGGACATGTGTCACGAACGAGACATCCCCCAATAGCGTATATATAATCAGAAATCAGCATCAGAAATTAACTGATTTCCACATTGGTAATTTAATAACTACCTTAAATAAAAAACTCATTAAAAGTTGAAGCTGCAATGTCATGCAATGGTAGTTTGTTGTTTATGTTCAGAGAATTTGCAAATACATAGTTATCAGACCTCAATGAGCGCGCACACTGAACAACCCAGGAGTTCTCCGTGGTATTGAATTCATAAGCTCAACAGAAACGTGCGTGAGTGGTTATAATGCTCAGCGCTGTAGACCACGTTCAAAAAAGGATTTGATGTAATAAAGCTAAAGTTAAAAAGCTAAGTTAAATCAACTTAAAAGTACAAAACATTTTAATTCATTTTATTGTAGTGAGTTGAAATGACTTGTAGTTTTAAGTTAAGTTTTAAGTTTTTAAGTTGCAACTGGTGAAAACTTTTTACAGTGCATGTCATTCCATTCTGTGGAATATCAAAAGATATTTTGTAGAATGTTAGCAAAACATTTTGTTACCCTTGATTTACACTTTATGGACAAAAAAAAAGTTATAATAATTTCTCTAATTTTCTTCTTTTATGTTTCACAAAAATAAATAAATAATAATAAAAAAATTATACAGGTTTGTACGGAGCCCTACGGAGCCCGGGAAGTCACCTGTAGGAGAAAAAAAAAAAATCTGTGGCGACGGTTTTGCAATTCGTCCCCTCAGTTTATAAACCATACTCACAAACTCTTAAACTATTCCCTCAGTTAAACAAATCGTGCCCACGGATTAATAAGCCGTACCCACGAATTTCCAATTAGTGCGCTCAGATTTAGCAAACTGTACTTTCGGTTTTTGAATTCGTACCCACAAATTCATAATCCGTGCGCACGCTTTCACAATCCGTTCCCACAGGTTTGTAAACTATACTCACGGATTCATTAGCCTATAGAAGAACAGCAAGATCCTGGCGAATCATATTGTATATTGTTTTATTGCATATTATTATGTGGAATAGGCCTACATCAAATTGTCTTTAGTGATTCTCTATCAACTGTAGCGGGTACGTGGTGGAATACAACGATTTAATAAGAAAGATGTGCGTCAAATGTTTACTTGTGATCATCTTAGCACTTTATTATTATTGTATAATAAACCTGCCATTGTTTTATGACTGACTTTTGATTGATTTGTATGTCGTTTTGGATAAAATATTTCTAAATGTATATGTAACCTAAATGCAATAATAATAATAATAATAATAATAATTATTATTATTATTATTCATAGGATAAATAAATGAGTGCGCTTGTAAAATATTTATCATAAAATAATTGATGAATGTTTATTTTAAATAACCTTATACAGTTTGCCTACTATTTATTCCTAACGTTAAGTTATTTAGGTGGTTTTATTATACTAATTTTTCACCCCAGAGTTTCACTGTAAATGTTATTATTAAATAACTATTATTAAGGCCTATTATAACACTGCATTCAGTTAGAGAGCAAATAAATGACAACATAACCTAAGCTACATCGGACATTGCATATATGAGTTAGTGTAAAGCATGACATATCCTGCTGTCAACAGGTGGCGCTATAACTATAACTGCATATTGTCATGTAGATGTGTTCAGGCCAGGACTCTTAGCAAACGTGAAGTTTGGTGCAGATCGGACATTGTAAGTTAAGGTAGTGTAAAAGAAGCAATTTCCTGTTGCCAGAAGGTGGCGCTATGATTACAATGGAATTTTGGCCTTTAGATGTGCTCAGGACAGGATTATTATTGAACTTGTGAAGTTTAGGACAGATCGGACATTGTATGGCTGAGTTATAACAACTTGTATTCCCATGGCGAAACATCAAAATTTGTCACGCCGTCACGGACACGCCCTTTAACGAAAACTCTAGATCTTCGCAATTTAACATCACACAGGCCTTAAGATTAGACTGACCAATTATAATATTGATATCATTAAATCTCTAGGAGGAGTTCGTTATAGTGTACAACAAGGCACTTCCTGTTGCCAGCAGGTGGTGCTATGACTATAACTGAATATGGGCATGTAGATGTCTTCAGGTCAGAAATGTTATCATACATGTGAAGTTTGGGGCTGATCGGACATTGTATGGCTGAGATACAACAACTTCCTTTTTCATGGCGAAGCATCGAAATTTGACAGGCCGCCACGGACACGCCCTCCAACGAAAACTCAAGATCTTCGCAATTTAACGTCACAAGGGCCTTTAGATTAGACTGACCAAGTTTGGTGTTGATCTGAAGAAATCTCTAGGAGGAGTTCGTTCAAGTACGATGCCTGGAAATGGCAAAAATGACCCAAAATTTGCTGAGATTATTAAAAATAACTGACTTCCTGTTGGGTTTCGGGTTTCGCTCCAAGAGACTTTTCTGTAGGTATTGGAGTGGTAAATGTGTATGCCAATTTTCGTGCATGTACATGAAACGTAGCGGTTGGGGCACTTCCTTGAATGAGATTAGGTGGCGCTGTCGAACCAATTTGCCACACCCATTGCTGAAACCTATATCAGACGCAAATTTTCACCAGTTCTGAGGCGTGTGCAAAGTTTCATGACTTTTTGAGCATGTTTAGGCCCTCAAAAATGCGACGAATTCCGGAGAAGAAGAAGTAGAATTAAAGCTGCAAGCAGCGATGAAAGGGGCCTCGCACCCGGGCTCACCGCTGACCGGTGGCTTTAGAAACACAGCAAACATTGACCAATTCATGCATTTAATGGGGTAAATTAAAAAATAATTGAAATATTCCTTCTATATGTACCAAACTTCCTGCTGCCAGATGGTGGCGACACTGCATGTGTAAAAATAGCAATTTCCTGTTTCCAGCAGGTGGCGCTATGATTGTAACAGAGTATTGGCCTTTAGATGTGTTCAAGTCAGGACTCTTATCAAACAAGTGAAGTTTGGGGCAGATCAGACACTGCATGTGTAAAAATAGCAATTTCCTGTTTCCAGCAGGTGGCGCTATGATTGTAACAGAGTATTGGCCTTTAGATGTGTTCAAGTCAGGACTCTTATCATACATGTGAAGTTTGGTGCAGATCAGACACTGCCTGGCTGAGTTACAGTAACTTCCTGTTTCATTGCATTAATAGCATCCTTTAGCACTTAGCTAAGTATTGCTAGCATGTTTTAGAATGTGTATAACACGTTGCTAGCCTTTTTTACACTTGCTGATGCTTTTTAATATGCTGCTAGGAGACCATAACAGTGTTAAATATGTTACTTCCTGTTGCCAGCAGGTGGCGCTATGACTATGACTAAATATTGGCATGGACATGTGTTCAGGACATGAATGTTAATAAATGTGTGAAGTTTGGGGCAGATTGGATATTGTTTGCCTGAGTTACAGCAACTTCCTGTTTCATGGCGAAACATCAAAGTTTGTGAGGCCGCCAGAGACACGCCCTTCGACGAAAACTCAAAAGCTTCGCAATTTAGCGTCACAAAGGCCTTATGAACACACTCACCAAATCTGAAGATGATCCGATAAAAACTGTAGGAGGAGTTCGTTAAAATACGAGGTCTGAAAATGGCAAAAACTGCACAAAAACCGTACAGGAAATTACAAATAACGGACTTCCTGTTGGGTTTAGGATGTTGTGCCAGGAGACTTTTTTGTAGGGATTGGTGTGATGTAATCTTCCGTATGTACCGAGTTTTGTACACGTACGTGAAACGTAGCTCGAGGGGCACTCCGTTAAAGTTTTCTAGGTGGCGCTACAGAGCCATTTTGCCACACCCACTTCTGAAACCCATATCAGATGAGAGCAGAGCGTGTTTAGGCCCTCTAAAATGCGATTCATTTCGGAGGAGAAGAAGAATCGGAAGAAGAAGAATAATAAGAAACGGAGCAATTCCAATAGGGTCCTCGCACCGCGGTGCTCGGGCCCTAATAAATATAGCTGCGAGCAGCGATGGGCGGGCCCTCGCCCTCAGTGCAATCGCCTCCCTGGTGTAATCAGGAAAACAGTGCACAGCGGACACATGGATTTACAGTATCGCACTGGCTGTCTGGTTTTAAGGGTTACAGCAATGAAAGGGTTACACTACTACATCAACAGAGTTAAACACACACAGACACACAAAAAATGAACAATACGACTTTAGGGAAACTGTGCATATCTATCTTTATAGAAAATTATGGAAATGTCTCTTGATAACCGCTAATGTCAAGTTAGCATGGAATAGCAAGGTCATTAATTCATACAAAAGGCTGAATCACCCTATGGTGAGTCCACCAGTGTGATATTTCCAAATATCTGGCCACCGTAGTGACCTCCATGTGTGAATAGGTTAATTATATTAGTTAACAAGAAAAATAATTAGATAGCATTTATTAATGTTAATTATTATTAAGTTCAACATGTATTATGTTATTAAAATGCACAGTTGTATTTTAATATTAGTTTATACGCGGTGTGAGTTAACATGAACTGGAATATTTTTATTAACTAACTCTAAAAAAGATGAATAAATGCTGTAAAAATATATTGTTCATTGTTAGTTCATGTTAGTTAATGCATTAATTAATGTTAACCAAAAAAAGAGATCTCATTGTAAATTGTTAATAACACATTTTGTGATCAATAACCATTTAAAAAAAATGTGATCTATAAGCATTTGTGAAATGTGAATTATATAAACTATATTACAAGTAAAGACATATTAACTTACTTTATGTATTTGTTTCTGTAATTATATAAAAGTAAACTACATATCAACGGATTCTGTGAATGTATTTTTTTCTGATGGGTTAAAAGATATCTTAGCGTATGACTCCATCCGGTGTTCAACCTGGATATTGCAGTCTTCATCTCTCTGTTGCAAAGAGATTAAATATCCCCCCTCTCTCCCTCTCTGACCCTCTCAAATTTTGGATTTGTTTGAATTCTTGCATACTTCCTCAGAATGACTAGTTCTCTGTATGAAAAAAGTTTGAAAGCGTTTGAATGCTGCATTTTAAAGATATAATAAAATTATGGTTGTTGTTTTTACTGTTCCTTTAATAAATCACCACGTCAACACCGTTCAAGATATCCTAAATCCGCTCGCAATTTACCATCTTCAGTATCTTGGCATCATGCAGAAAAAGTTTGGTGTGGATTTCTTATTTTTCCTGATAGGAGTATTTCAAATTCCACAGCCTGATTTTTCCAAATCTCCACATTCAAACCAAAATTGCTGACTTCCTGTTGGTCGTAGCTAATGGATGTAAATTAGAAAGTTGTCCGGATTAAAGTGAACAATATATGTCCCGAGTTTGGTGACTGTAGCAAAAACTAACCCCCAAATATTGTCAAAAGGTGATGCTATAGAGTGCCTCCTCCACACCCATTTATGAGCTTTTGCCAGTGTCTAACTGTCATTAATGCTGATATGTGTGTTGCGTTTCATGGAAATCTAAACCTGTTAACTGCCTCAAAAACACAGGAAACAAATTTTAAACTTTGGCACGTTGCCATGGAAACAGCTTTTAATGTATCAACAATCTGTTTACAGATTCTAATCGGCCGTGTTTTGACATTATACTGATGAAGTTTGAAGCAAATCGAGCAAAATTAAGATCTTGAATTTAAAGCATTTTGAAAATTACACATTTCCTTCAGCCAGTTGGTGGCGCTATAACTTGGACTCCTAATAGTTACATCTATGCGATCGGCATCATACAACGAACAAACCGATAAAGTTTCGTCAGAATCAGACAATGTATGCAATAGTTATTAGACACTTCCTGTTTCTCATTTCTCGCCATAACTTCGTCGCCTCGCCACGACCAAACCGTTCGAGATATCAAAATTCTTTTCGAGATATCAAAATTCTCCTAGGAGGAGTATATCAAATTCCAGAGCATGTGTTTTTTAAACAGCCCTGAATAGCTCACTTCCTGTTGGGCGTAGCCCATGACATAGAGTACGAAAGATTAGTGAGATCTATATGTGTACCGAGTTTCATATGAATACGTGGAAGTATGTGTGCGCTATACATCAAGTTTTCCGACTGTGTTCCAGAGGGCGCCTTAGAGCCCCTGTGCCACGCCCGGGTCCCAGCCTCTGCGGCGTCCTGATGGCCGTGGATTCCAATGTGTGTGCAAAATTTCAAGAGTTTTTGAGCATGTTAAGCCCCTCAAAACCCCCCAGAAGATTACATTTAGGTTACATATTTTTATCCAAAACGACATACAAATTAGTCAAAACCCGTCATAAAACAATGCCAGGTTTATTATACAATAATAATAAAGTGCTAAGATGATCACAAATAAACAATTTTTTGACGCACATCTTTCTTATTAAATCGTTGTTTTACACTACATACCCGCTACAACTGATAGAGAATCACTAAAGACAATTTGATGTACAGTCGTGGCCAAAAGTTTTGAGAATGACACAAATATTAGTTTTCACAAAGTTTGCTGCTAAACTGCTTTTAGATCTTTGTTTCAGTTGTTTCTGTGATGTACTGAAATATAATTACAAGCACTTCATATGTTTCAAAGGCTTTTATCGACAATTACATGACATTTATGCAAAGAGTCAGTATTTGCAGTGTTGGCCCTTCTTTTTCAGGACCTCTGCAATTCGACTGGGCATGCTCTCAATCAACTTCTGGGCCAAATCCTGACTGATAGCAACCCATTCTTTCATAATCACTTCTTGGAGTTTGTCAGAATTAGTGGGTTTTTGTTTGTCCACCCGCCTCTTGAGGATTGACCACAAGTTCTCAATGGGATTAAGATCTGGGGAGTTTCCAGGCCATGGACCCAAAATTTCAACGTTTTGGTCCCCGAGCCACTTAGTTATCACTTTTGCCTTATGGCACGGTGCTCCATCGTGCTGGAAAATGCATTATTCTTCACCAAACTGTTGTTGGATTGTTGGAAGAAGTTGCTGTTGGAGGGTGTTTTGGTACCATTCTTTATTCATGGCTGTGTTTTTGGGCAAAATTGTGAGTGAGCCCACTCCCTTGGATGAGAAGCAACCCCACACATGAATGGTCTCAGGATGCTTTACTGTTGGCATGACACAGGACTGATGGTAGCGCTCACCTTTTCTTCTCCGGACAAGCCTTTTTCCAGATGCCCCAAACAATCGGAAAGAGGCTTCATCGGAGAATATGACTTTGCCCCAGTCCTCAGCAGTCCATTCGCCATACTTTTTGCAGAAGATCAATCTGTCCCTGATGTTTTTTTTGGAGAGAAGTGGCTTCTTTGCTGCCCTTCTTGACACCAGGCCATCTTCCAAAAGTCTTCGCCTCACTGTGCGTGCAGATGCGCTCACACCTGCCTGCTGCCATTCCTGAGCAAGCTCTGCACTGGTGGCACTCCGATCCCGCAGCTGAATCCTCTTTAGGAGACGATCCTGGCGCTTGCTGGACTTTCTCGGACACCCTGAAGCCTTCTTAACAAGAATTGAACCTCTTTCCTTGAAGTTCTTGATGATCCTATAAATTGTTGATTTAGGTGCAATCTTAGTAGCCACAATATCCTTGCCTGTGAAGCCATTTTTATGCAACGCAATGATGGCTGCACGCGTTTCTTTGCAGGTCACCATGGTTAACAATGGAAGAACAATGATTTCAAGCATCACCCTCCTTTTAACATGTCAAGTCTGCCATTCTAACCCAATCAGCCTGACATAATGATCTCCAGCCTTGTGCTCGTCAACATTCTCACCTGAGTTAACAAGATGATTACTGAAATGATCTCAGCAGGTCCTTTAATGACAGCAATGAAATGCAGTGGAAAGTTTTTTTCGGTATTAAGTTAATTTTCATGGCAAAGAAGGACTATGCAATTCATCTGATCACTCTTCATAACATTCTGGAGTATATGCAAATTGCTATTATAAAAACTTAAGCAGCAACTTTTCCAATTTCCAATATTTATGTAATTCTCAAAACTTTTGGCCACGACTGTAGGTCTATTCCACATAATAATATGCAATAAAACAATATACAATATGATTCGCCAGGATCTTGCTGTTCTTCTATAGGCTAATGAATCCATGAGTACAGTTCACAAACCCGTGGAAATGGATTGTGAAAGCGTGCGCACGGATTATGAATTTGTGGGTACGAATTCAAAAACCAAAAGTAACGTTTGCTAAATCTGAGCACACAAATTGGAAATTCGTGGGTACGGTTTATTAATCCGTAGGCACGATTTGTTAAACCGAGGGAATTCGTGAGTTAAGAATTTGTGAGTACGGTTTATAAACTGAGGGGACTGCTAACACACGGCGTAACAGTTACGTAATGTATTGGTCATTTTTGATAATTTCATGATTTACCAACTGACAACGTAACTACGACGTCGCATGTCCGTAATTTTATTACCATCAGATTACCAACTCACAACGTCCTCAGTACGTCCTCCTAATGTCATAATATTACCAAGGACGTCCCAGATACGTACTCTATTGGTAATATATTAGTAACTTCGTGACTTACTGGCAACGTAACTACGACGTCGCATGCCCGTAATTTTATTACCATCAAATTACCAACTCACAACGTCACTACGTCCTCCTAACGTTGTAATATTACCAAGGACCTCCCAGATACGTACTCTATTGGTAATATACTGGTAATTTCATTTATAGCCAACGTAACTGCAACGTCGCATGCACATAATTTTATGGCCATCATTTACACGTTCTGTATGTGCTCTGATTACCAGAATTTGCTATTTAAAAAGTGTAATTAAACGTCAGACACAAGACTGAAAGTTCGCTTAAGATTAAATATTTTCACCAAGCCAGAATATGGACGATTGCTAAATATAGTGCAAAACAAAGATATTGAATATATGTTCAGTATGTTGAGCGTTTTATAAATACACAAATGTAGATTTGTTAGTTTCTCTTTGTTTTATGGCATTTAAAAAGTATTTTGGGACATTCCGTCGAATGGGTAACATTTGCTTTTGAAATTTGTAAAAAATAAATTATATTTTTTTGTCTTTTTTCAACATTGTATCTAACAACACACATATTAAACTGTTTGAAATGTATATTGGGCAATCTCAGGAACCTTTGTTTTATTTTTTTACAAGGTTTCAAAGTAGTGGAAGGATGCATTTTTCTCATTCCTGTTACCAAAAATCAAGCTTCTTTTTAAAAGGATGTTTTAAACAATGTCAACTAATTATTTTGTCTTCCACTCACAGAAGTGTTTAACCTAAAGAAATAGTTGGTAAAATGTTTTAATAATTTATATTTGTCACTAAAAATTCACTAAATATGCACACAAGGTGTATTTTTTAGAAAAATGCAAAGCCATTTTTTTATTTTACATGAGTTCCAAACTACAAGATTATAAATTTTGAAGTCATGTAATTAAGTAAACTATTGTATAAATGATGAATGTAACACATATTTAAAAAACTGTCATTTAATCTCATTTTTTAGAACAAAACGATTTAATAACAGGAATGAACTGCGTAACAGGAATGAATATCCAGACACTTTGTGCGTGTTTGTGTGTGTGTGTCTCTGTGCACCTGGTATTTATCACATTATGGGGACCAAATGTCCCCACAAGGATAGTAAAACTATCCTTGACCTTGTGGGGACATTTGTGAGGTTCCCGTGAGGAAACAGGCTTGTAAATCATACAGAATTAGTTTTTTATTTATTTTTTTTTTTAAAGTAAACGTATGCACAGTCTACTGTGAGGGCTAGGTTAAGGTGTAGGGTGATAGAAAATACAGTTTGTACAGCATTAAAACTATTATGCCTATGGACTGTCCCCATAAAACATGGAAACACAACGTGTGTGTTGTCATGTCTGTACAGCCTGTGTGTGTGAGAGAGAGATGTAATATATGCAATATTTTGTTCATGATAAAGTTACTGCTTTTCTGCAGCAGTTAGTGGTGGATTGGCACTCTGCAAGTATGGTCATTTGGTAAATACATGGTATATACATTTACGGTATAAGTAATGGTAACTGTGAAACCTAAAAAGATCAAGTAAATCATCTTACGTTAACTAATATTCACATTATTATATCAATGCACCAGAGAATGCAACTCACTACTGTTACTATTACTCAGTCCTGTTATGGCTTAAAAGTAACAGGACTGAGGGTAACAGGATTGATTTTTTAGCATAGAATCAAATATATTGAAAAGAAAATGAGAAGACTTACATTTGGTCTCCTCATTGCCTATAAAAGATCTGGATGATGCCACTTCCTGTTGACAAAAGTTCTTTTGGAATGTTCTACGTTAATCAGAGGGAGAAATGTGTTAGGGTAACAGGAATGAGTAAAAACCTGGGGACACGACTAAAATGTGTATTTTATCAAAGATGTTATGGATTTTTTTTTTCTCTTGAGAATTGGAAATCATTGATTGGATATAAAGTTGCATGTAAATGCCAAAAAAAAAAAGAAGAAGGATTTTAATCATAATATTTCCTAGCAAACTATAGAAGCAGGGAGTGGGGACATGCAGTAACTGCTATTTTTTTAGTGTTCTACATAGTTTTTATAAATGATTTTAATTATAAATTCTACATTTTGCAGTTAGCTAAATGTGAATACACTTTGCTTAATAATAAAATGTATTTTAAAGTTCACTTTTGTGCAGTTTTATACATTTTTATACGCGTTATATTCTGGGGACATAAATGTTAGCCATTCGGTGGAATGTCCCTTTTATAATTTTATTTAAATCCATAAAACATTTAAAAACGAAGAGTACCTTAAAACTTGTGTTATAATTTGCATTTTGTATGATTCAAATGCTTATTTTATTTTTTATTTTAATATTATTTTGTTTACTATATATGCTGCTTGGATTTATTGTTAATGTGTTTAGCAATGGAAAGATGTCTGTTTGTTATTTGAAGGTTTAATAAAATTATATAAAAGGCTTTAGTGACCTCGCGTGTCATGAGTCACGTGACAGAGCGCGCGCGCCTCCACAACGGTTTAGACAACCAACAGCGGTTTAGCAAGCGGCAACCTCCCGAGCTGTGTCCGAAACCGTTCACTCGTTCACTCATTCACTCATCCCTATATAGTGTATGGCAGTTGAGTGGACTATATCAGAAGGAGTGAACGAAATGAAGTGAACGGATTCGGACGGTGACTTATATACTGTGCGTAAGATCTTCAAATGTACTTTTATATTACATGTACCTTATTTTAAAACATAATGTTAATAGCAATAATACTTAAAATGACTTTATATCCTAATTATACATAACTCTGCGTCAGCTTTGTGGTTTCATTGATGGTATATTTGTAATGTTCACAATAATTAAATACTATTAAAATACTGTCAACAAAAATAAACACACATTAACACGTGTTCATAACTGTATATTTATTGTTTGTAGTATTTTGAAACTCCCAAGCAACATTCACGTTTTTCACATAAGATGACAATGGTCGTAGAGCGCCCTCGTGCGACCGTTAATTTTGCATCAGAATGAATACGCTACCTATAGGTAACGAACATTTTGAAATATCCATAAAATTATCATATTTTTTTGTAAATTAACAAAGATGCCATCTCCGTAAATTAATAAAATATTAAACATAGTTAATGCCTAATAATATATATATTCGCATAATATATTTCAATATAAATAATGCTTGAAATAGACGTTAAAGCGTAAACAATACAGACGTAAATGTCATCTCTCATTCAAACTCGCTCGCTCTCGCTCTCTCTTCCAGCTCGTCGGTTATCTGCATTGGATTGTGGGAAATATTGCTTCAGCGAGTGTACATCGGTTGTACACCACTGATCTATATATGACTGGATTGCTCACTGCGTTCTAAACTGTCGTCAGGCAGTGAAACCACCGGAAGTGTTCGATCCGCCATCTTACTATTCCCTACCGGCATAGAGCACCATTGAATCACATGCGAATCGCTGACCTAAAATCACCCGATTTGAAGCGTATCATTCACACAGGATAATTTTTTTTGGATATGTGTATGGAAATTATTTTTTATTTAAGATGTTATCTGGACGGTTTATGGTGTTTTCGGGCAGGATAAGTGATCTTTTGAAATCGTTGGGTGTGTCAGCTGCGCACTTGCAGACACAGGTAACGTTAACTGATGCAACACAAAATACATTTCTGTATGTACCCAATTACACAGGAAATAATAAACATGACCGTATATCTGGTATTAATATCGGAAATTGATTCGAATATACAAAAAATAATACAAGCCTCTGTTACTATATTGCTCGTTGTATTGAAATGTAAATCTTTGAAATAAAGCTTCATGTATTAAATTCCATACTGTATGTAGTCAGCGTTATTTCTCAGAGTTATCATGTGCATATTTATAATGTGCCTGACTGAGCTACATCTATTTCAGACTCTTACAGATCACGCAAATTCTGTAATGATTTACTAACATTGCTATTTCCATGTGAGTAAAATGTTATGTTTTGAATTAATGATTAATTTAACAAACACATCATTACCTGCTTCAAAAGGAATAGTGTTAACGAAATTATTGTTGAAGCATGCAGTTAGCCATCTGTACGAATAAAAACACTAACGTTATTTATTACATAAACGGTGAACAGTAACTGTACAAGGCGAATTAAGGTATACAAAGCATAAATCTTTATTCAGATTTCTGAATGAGCCCTATGTTTATAACGTCCAATGTTTATCATGTTCATCTGTTGTACGTGACTATAACTTAAATTTTTTTATAAGCAGAGGGAAATCCCGACATTAAACAAATAACTGTTTACATGCTTAGGATGTTTGCATTGTGAAAATGTATGGTGAGACTTTAGATATGAAAACGCTCACTTGTTATGTGATGTTTTCTCATTAAAATCGTATAATTTCCTATTCATTCAATAGAATGTATGCGAATACTAGGGAATACTAATATGGCGGCGCACTGGCTTCACTTTTATGACGTCATGAGCAATCCAGTTCTCTATTATAGATCAGTGTTGTACACTCGAAATCAGAATGCATTGTGGATAAAAAGTAGTGAACGAATGTAGGGAATGAAGTCGTTCCCTCAGAATTCGGACAGCACTACAAATTGGCTGACACCCGATATAGTGCACTATATAGTGGATAGGGAGCGGTTTCGGACACAGCTCCGCTCTCGCTCTTGAAACAATACGGAAGTGACTGACGCTGCAGTTCCTCGGCTGGCCGCTTGAGGCTGGCTCCAAAAGGGAGCAAATCCCCATAGACTCTCGTGTTAAAATGTTCAACTTTATAACAGATAAAAACATGTTTACAGCCTGGTACAAAAAGTGTTTTTGGTTTTTACAGCTAGTTTTGCCCTTCATGACAACTCTGAGGGGGGTGAATCACATTACCTCAGCTTATTCCAGCAGTTGAACTTGGCATCTCAGCTGTGTTATTGCGTTTGTTTTTTCTTAGGGTGTTACTTTATCAGGATTATTTTAATAAATTTAAAAAAACAGACATCTTAGCTCCACCCACGTCCCGCCTCTTTGTCCATTTTCTATTTTCCTGGAGTGACGCGCTTCCAAAATGGCGACGACAGGCCCCGCCCAACTTTTGCTTCAAAAACGCTCTTCAGAAACCTATGGGTGACGTCACTGACACTGATGTTTTGTACAGTCTATGCGGTTTAGGCTAGAAGGGATACAGCTCTGGCTACTGGGCATGCGCACATCAATCTAACGTTATTTTTGTCACACTGTACAACAATAATACTGTTCTGAGTCGTGTAACTTTTTATTTCTTAACGAGTTATTAAGATAACGTTGAAATAATGACACGGACCAGGCTACACCATCTCATCTGCCGCAGATACTGAATAAGGACAGCGCTTTTGTCTGAGGCACTTTTTAGCTAACATTAACTTTACTTCAAATGTGTCTGACAGAAGAATTCGTTTTTCTGAGGTGAGTCTTACAATTTATAACAAATATATAAAATACAGTTCTTTAACTCTAGAAGGACGCTAAACCCCCTTTTTTATTATTATGTATAGTTCTGGTGGCGGCTGAGAGTTACCATGGCAACTGCGGGCACATCAGCTGCTGGAGAGGAGAGGATGGCGTCCGACATTTATCTCCGTTTTTCGTATTTATACCAAAAAAACTGCATCAAATTGGTTAAGTAACATTACCCACAGTATACTTTCAGTTAATATTTATACCTCTGTGATTATGGTATTTCTTAATTATCTGAAATGTATGCTAGCAAATGTTACGCTAGCATAGCATATCTGTTTATAATGATGCTGTATTGAGTGTATTTTACTGTTCATATTTGTGTGTTTTTCAAAATAAATTCATTTCGAGTCTGTATTCATCATTCACAGCTGTTTGAACAGCCTTTAAGTTAGTACTTTAAGTTAAACTACTGCATGTCCGGCCATAGAAAATAAATAATTACGAAAAATTACCAACTGGTTACCAGCACACAACTATTGATCCATGACGTTGCCACGACGTCGCAGTTACTTACTGGCAACGTCACAAAGTTACGTTGTGGCGACGTATAGGCACCTTTCTCTTTTCCGGTTGCCACGGCGTAACTAGTTACGTCGCCACGACGAAACTTTGGTTACCAGATTACGTTGCAGTTACGTAACAGTTACATAATTTTGTTAGCTATTTTTATTTTTATTTTTTTCTCTTACAGATGACTTCCTGGGCTCCGTACCGGGCTCTGTACAAAACCCATCACCACAGATCAATGTTTTTCTCCTACATGTGACTTCCCATGCTCCATATACATTCCCAACTCAAAATAAAACTCAATTTAAAAAAGCTGTCCATAACAGTAGTTTAGTTTCAAAACATTGTGGGAAATTAATAAAATGAGGGAACTAGTTAAAACATTGGGACGATTTAGCTAAATCGAGGGAACGAATTAATAAAACGTGGGAACGATTTAACTAAATCGAGGGAACAAGTTAATAAAATGGGGGAACGATTTAGCTAAATCGAGGGAACGAGTTAATAAAACGTGGGAACGATTTAGCTAAATCGAGGGAACGAGTTAATAAAACGTGGGAATGATTTAGCTAAATCAAGTGAACGAATTAATAAAACGTGTGCACGTATTGATAAATCGTGGGAACAAATTCCTAATTCATGGCCATGATATAAAAAAAAATCTTCTGTGTCAGGATTAGGGCTCCGTACTGTCCATAACAGTAGTTTAGTTTCAATACATTGTGGGAACAACGAGGGAACGAGTAATAAATAACAATCGAGTTCCCATTCCCAACATTCCCAACTCAAAATAAAACTCAATGTAAAAAATCTGTCCATAACAGTAGTTTAGTTTGAAAACATTGTGGGAAATGAATAAAATGAGGGAACTAGTTAAAACATTGGAACAATTTAGCTAAATCGAGGGAACAAGATAATAAAGCGAGGGGATGATTTAGCTAAATCGAGGGAACGAATTAATAAAACGAGGGAACCATTTAGCTAAATCGAGGGAACGAGATAATAAAGCGTGCCAACGTATTGATAATTCGTGGCCACGATATAAAAATATTTCTCTTCTGTGTCAGGATTAGGGCTCCGTAGGTTTGGAATGACAAATGTGTAAATTTTTGCGTGAACTATCCCTTTAAGAACTTTAATATTTGTAAATAGTAAACAACCGATTTACATAAGACACTTTATCATTAATCAGGCTCTTACTGAATCAACATTTGACTTCAATTAAAATTAATTAGAAACATCTAAAGAGTAAGAAGTCCGTGGAATCGTTTACAGACAGCACATCGTGTTCAACTAATATCCTCATTGCAGGCCAATAATAGAATTTGCTTTAACTGACTGTAGACCTTAATATTCTCCGTGTTCTTACATTGCCGGTATGAATGAGAAACGATTCATGCTTTAGACTATTCAAACAAATCATTCAAAGTAAACCAATTTAGACTGTTTTTGCAGGCTTGTTTTAGGGCCTTTCTTTCGCGAATGGGGAATCGTTCAAGACCCAGATAAAAAAAAGACAGCGCGCTTGGAATAAACTACGCGTTAATTACTACCCACCTCTGTTAATTACATAAATTGTGATTTGATAAAAAAAAAAACAACAGACTTTGAAAACGAGGCCAGCGATGGTGGTGCCTGTCTTCCTGGCGTTTGGCGCACTGTAACCTTTCTCTGATAAGTTTTCTTCAAGAACAGCATTTCTGTGAAAGCATATAAACATTACAAACACGTAAAACATAACAGCATGCATATTAGTACTTAGCAATTCTTGATCACATTGCTATGTCTCACCTGCGTGTGTTCTCAAAAGAGAATCCTCCGGTCGGTGTCTTGGTCGATGAGTTCAGCATCTTTCACCCGAGCACTGTATAATATCTAAAATTATAGAATCTAACAAACTATTCAGTCTGGAATAAAGCTCTTTCTAAATACCGCTTTGAACGTTTACTCGCCTCAGCTTTACACAAAGAGTCGGTGCGTCAGCGCTTTTAACGCCCAAAACTGCCGAAGATTCTTCTTTCACTTTCACTTCTGACACATGACGCTTCTCTAGGTCAATTCAGTCGAATCAGTTACTAGACTGTTAAGGGTTGTTTATTACTGCGTTAAAAAAAATATACTACGCTTTTTTTATTTTTTTTATTTTTTTTTATACACCAGCTGGTTTTCTCCGATTTTGTAGCTATGTAATTTGAATAAATTATCCTGTGGTCACACCAATATAAACAACTTGCAGAAGTTGTAAAGTAGAATAGGCTAGATCCTTGACAACAACAACAACAACAATAATAATTATTCATCTTCATTTTGATAAACATTCTGGCAATTCTTAATATAAAGAATATACACTACCAATAAAAAGTTTGGACACACCCTCTGACTACTTACATTGTGGATTCTAACTGAAGACATCAAAACTATGGCCTTCCCTCAGTGAGCTTCATGATGTAGTCACCTGAAATGACTTTCACTTCACAGGTGTGCCTTGTCAGGGTTTATTTGTGACCCCGGACGACGAAACCAGTCTTAAGTGTAAATTTTTCAAAAATGAGGTTTATATATATTTTGAAAGTTGAATAAATAAGCTTTCAATAGATGTATGGTTTGTTGAGATCGGACAATATTTGGCTGAGATACAACTATTTGAAATCTGCAATCTGAGGATGCAAAAAAATAAAAATACTGAGAAAATTGCCTTTAAAGTTGTCCAAATGAAGTTCTTAGCAATGCATATTACGTACCAAAAATTAAGTTTTTATACATTTACAGTACGAAATTTACAAAATATCTTAATAGAACATGATCTTTACTTAATATCCTAATGATTTTTGGCAAAAAAAAAAATTTGATAATTTTGACCCATACCATGTATTTTTGGCTATTGCTAGAAATATTTCCCAGCGACTTAAGACTGGTTTTGTGGTCCAGGGTCACATTTGTGGAATTTCTTGCCTTCTTAACCCTTTAACTGCCATTAACAGCCTTCTTGAACAGCTAATGGCAGTTAAAGGGTTAATAAGGTTGGGACCGTCATTTGTGTTGTGCAGAAGTCATGTTGGTACACAGCTGACAGCCCTATTTGACAACTGTTAGAATTCATATTACGGCAAGAACCAATCAGCTAAGTAGAGAAACAAGAGTCCATCATTACTTTAAGAACTGAAGGTCAGTCAGTCCGGAAAACTGCAAAAACTTTGAATGTGTCCCTAAGTGCAGTTGCAAAAACCGTATTTGTGTGACGCAGAAAAGGTGAACGGGTGGTCTCTACATGCATGGTTCCCACTGTGAAGCATGGAGGAGGAGGTGTGATGGTGTGGGGGTGCTTTCCTGGTGACACTGTCGGGGATTTATTCAAAATTGAAGGCACTCTGAACCAGCATGGCTACCACAGCATCCTACAGTGACATGCCATCCCATCCGGTTTGCATTTAGTTGGACCATCATTTATTTTTCAAAAGGACAATGAGCCCAAACACACCTCCAGGCTGTGTAAGGGCTATTTGACCAAGAAGGAGAGTGATGTATTGCTGCGACAGATGACCTGTCCTCCACAGTCACCTGACATAAACCCAGTCGAGATGGTTTGGGATGAGATGGACTGCAGAGTGAAGGCAAAAGGGCCAACAAGTGCTCAGCATCTCTGGGAACTTCAAGACTGTTGGAAAACCATTTCAGGTGACTACCTCATGAAACTAACTGAGAGAATGCCAAGAGTGTGCAAAGCAGAAATCAAAGCAAAGGGGTGGCTATTTTGAAGAATCTACAATATAAAACATGTTTTCAGTTATTTCACACTTTTTTGTTCACTACATATTTCCATCATAGTTTTGATGTCTTCAGTGAGAATCTACAATGTAAATAGCCATGGAAATAAAGAAAAAACATTAAATGTATGTGTCCAAACTTTTGACAGGTAATATTTATTTGTTTGTTTATTTATTTATTTACAGTATAATGTAAAATAGAATGCATGACAAATCAATGCCTAACATCATATGACCAAACCGGAAGACTGGGCTGTCTTCTTGGCAACTGACGTTTAAAGTGAATTTATGCCACCTACTGCACTGTGTGAAGTAGCCCCTGATTTCACAGTAAAGTCAAGTTATCATCAGGCAGCAATAAAATACCTGTAAGTAATTACCCAGTTCTTAAGGGAGCATTTTCCCCCATCTCTACCCTACTAATCAGTATTATGGCTGTATTTTCTGCTTTACTAAAAGATACCTCCATAATACTGTCGTGTTTCAAAGATTGTAGAGTTAACTCATTTGTGTTCTGGCAGCAGCTCACCAGAAGTAAGCCAGCTCTGGCCCAGTAATCATTGTCGAATTTAGCTAAGTTTTGTATGTGTGGATCACATTAAAAAACATTCACATTCAGCCTGACTATGGGTCATGAATGTTGGCCTCATTTTGGGTGAGATATTGTCATACAGACCTAGACCAGGTTAGATTAATTATTGAGGAGTGGACATATCAGGGCCTGGGATATGAAGTAGGGTAGGTACTTTTCACTTTACTTTTGCAGCTTTTAACTATGTGGCAAATTGGTCTGCATTTGTCATGAAATTAGGGTGGCATGGTGGCACTGTCACCTGACAGCAAGAAAGTCCCTGTTTCAAGTTTCGGCTGAACCAAGAAGCCCTTCTAACATGAAGTGTCTAGTTTGTATGTTTTTCTTGTGTCTGTGTGGGTTTCCTCCAGGTGTTCCAGTTTCCCCCACAATCCAAAGACATTCACCAGGTGACACTATAAATTTCCTATAGATGTGAAATGTGTGTGTGAGCCCTGCGATCGACTAGCCATCCATTCAGACTGTACCCACCTGTGGCTTCAGATGCTGGGATAGGCTGCAGCTCCCCGCAACCCTGCAGAGGATAAAGCAATATGGAAAATGAATGTCATGAAATTATGTCACAGGGATGCCTAAACCTGAATGTAATACATAACATATAGGGAATTACAGTTAAACCTCACAGATTTACAGTGGTAACAACAAATTGTCATGGTCAGGTGTAGAAGGAACTTGTAAGAAGATGAAGATTAAAGTTAAAGTCTTTTAATATAATTCACCCAGGGTAATACAATAGGAAGGCAGCAAGCACACATACACAGACGAGACCGGACCACGAAACACTGAACTGAATATAACTTATAAGGGGTAGCTAATGAGGCGATAAACTAATAATGACATAACAAGGACAGGAACATAACTAAATAAGTACAAACAGGAACTGTAAGGAACCAACACAAGAGGACTAAACCAATACAGAACCTATGTGAAACCAAACACAACTCCAGAGGGTCGACTGAGGGAGGTGGAGCCCAATGCAGAGACGGAGAGTCGACAAGCCAGGGCAAAGCCAAGGATCCGGAGGGCCAATGTGGAGCAGATGGCTTCGGAGATCGAGGTGTAGGTGGAGATCTGGAAGGCCGTAGCAGAGCCGGAGTGCCAGAGGACTGAGGTGGAGCTGGAGGGAAGGAGGAGCCCAACGGAGCCAGAGGGACGAAGGGATGACACTTTTGGTCCGGTCTTTTGTCACGGTTGAGTGTAGAAGGAACTCATACGAAGATGAAGATTAAAGTTAAAGTCTTTTAATATAATTCACAAAGGGTAATACACAATAGGAAGGCAGCAAGCACACATAGATAAGACTGGACCAGAAAACACTGAACTGAATACAACATAAAGAGTAGCTATTGATGGTGCTTTTTTATCCTTTAACGTCGTCTGTTCGTCTGAAAATAGTGTCAGTTTACCATTAATTCATGAAGAAATGACTCCAAAAAGGGTCATTCCAGCTGGAATCATCAAATTTTGGAAAAGTTCCCCACCTGACCTCCTCAGATTTGTCAGAAAAAAATCCATGTGATGGGTAATATGCCCAATAGATCATATACAAAATTTCAGATCTCTACTGTGCGTACTTTTTTCCCAAAAAATCTGTAAAAAAGTTTGTTTTTTACCCCGTTTTGGCATCACAGTCTGAGTGACCATGTTCAGACTGAAATATCTCCAGAACTAGTTGTGCCAGGTCCATGAAATTTTCTGGGCTAAGAGTCCTAGTTCAGAACTGCATGAATTACAACTCACAGCATTGTTACTGAATTTACACCTGAATGCTGGCCTTCTACTTTTCTTTGAAACTATTACTTTAAGGGTTTTCAGATGTTCATAGAAACCTCAATTTTCAATGTATAAGCATCAAACTTGGTAAATGGTCTGATATGTACCATGTCTTTCACATCCTTTGACATCAGACAATAGAGTCTTATGGATGTTGAGATATTAAGGTCCAAAAATTGAAAAAACTCATTTACACCAATGTTCAGAGCAATATTTCCCATGAATGACACCAGGTGTGAACATGAAACTTTTTTTTTTGAAAGAGCATGTTCTTATTGATAAAATATCCAAAAATTGGGATGGGGTTTTGCCTCATTTTTCTGTAATAATTTAAAAAAAAGTCATTGTTGTGTGACATTCACAACTACTCTAGTACCAGCTATTTTGAACTTAAATGCCTAAATTAATGCTATAATGCAGCATTCCATTGTGCTCGGGACTCTGGGAAATCCGACCTCCACCTCGGGAAAGTGCAATGGAAGGGCCACTTAAGTTGGGGTTCCGAAACACACACTCGGGCCAGTTTAGTGCAGACCGAGTCGGTTGGAATTATCCATAGGCATCCATATTTTTGCCAACTGTTACAATGGAACGCATTTACGATGGACATCGGGAGAACCGACTCGGATTCACCGACTACCGACATTCAGTGGAATGCAACATAAGTACCTAATCTTGATGTAAAAAAATCATTACAGAAAAATGAGGCAAAACCCCATCCTAATTGTTTGCAGAGGTATACGAGCTAGGCTAAGGGCTAACCCCACCAGAACTGCTCTTCCAACACTCATTCGCTCGCTGGAAAATAAACTGGACTTAATTCAACTCTGCATGAGGAAAGGGATTGTTGTATGTTTGTTTTCAGTGAAACTAGTGGAATTTATGTTTGTGAAGTGTCGACCGTTCTATCTGCTGCAGGAGTTCACGGCCATTGTTATTGTCGCAGTTTACATTCCGCCGTGTGCAAACGCTGTACAGCGCTGTCAGTGAACAACAAACAAATGGTTACACTTTATTTTGATAGTCCACTTTAGACATTCTACTAAGTGTAAGTAACTTTGTAGCTACATGTCAACTACTTGTCAACTACATATCAACTAAATCTCATTATTTGCAACTACATGTCCACTAACTCTCAGAGTAGAATTTAGGGTTAGTTTAGGGTAGGTTTAGGGTTAGTTGAGTAAGTTGACAAAGAAAGTGTTAGAAGATATTAAGCAGACAGTCTACTAATACTCTACTAACTGCTAGTTGACATTTTGTTGCAAAGTTAATTACTGTTAGTAGAATATCTAAAGTGGACTATCAAAATAAAGTGTTACCAAACAAATAACCCAGACGGGTTTTTTTCTTTATAGCCAGTGACTTTAATCACACAAACTTAAAGACTGTTTTGCCAAAGTTCTACCAACATGTGAACTTTGTAACAAGGGGAAACAACACTCTGGACTTGGTTTACACAACAGAGAAAAATGCACACAAAGCTGAACCCCGCCCCCACCTCAGATACTCTTACCATATCTCTGTTATGCTAATACCAGCATACCGACCACTTCTGAAACTTGCCAAACCGGTTCAAAAACAGATCACAGTATGGCCAGATGATGCTACCTCTACACTACAGGACTGATTTCAGTGCACAGACTGGAATATGTTCAGAGAGGTGGCCACCTACAACAACCACACAGACCTGCACGAATACACAGAAACAGTGACTGCTTACATCAAAAAGTGCATTGATGATGTGACAGTCACCAAGACCATCACCACACGTGCAATCCAGAAGACATGGATGACAGCAGAGGTTCGTGGGCAGCTCAAGACCAGAGATGATGCATTTAGATCAGGAGATAAAGCAGCCTTCAAAACAGCAAGAGCCAATCTGTCCCATGGCATCAAGAAAGCAAAACGCTTGTATGCACAAAAAATAAATAATCAAATTACTGACAGCAAAGAGTCTGTGGCAAGCCATTCAGACCATCACTGATTACAAGCCCCTGCCGCAGGCCTGCGATGACGACACATCCCTCCCAGACGCACTCAACCACTTTTATTCACGGTTTGAAATGCAGAATGACACACCTGCACAAAAACTGCCCACACCTCCCAACAACCAGGTCCTCTGTCTGTCTCCAGCCGATGTAAGGAAGACCCTATCTAGGATTAAACACCTCCAGAAGACCTCAGTCAGTCTTTGTCGGCCGCAAAACCTCCAGCACTATCACACTGAAGTTTCCCTCCACCCATCCTAACCACTATTCTACAGGGGAACAATTGAGAGTGTGCTGACCAGCTGCAGCACTGTCTGGTATGAGAACTGCAGTGCTGCTGACCGCAAGACCCTCCAGCGGACAGTGAACACAGCTGCAAAGATCATCTGTGCTCTTCTGCCCTCCATTCTGGACATCTTCCTCGCACAATGCTCTGGTAAAGCCACCAGTATTGTGAAGGACCCCCCTCCCATAGTCTCTTCCAGCTCTTGCTATCAGGAAGATGTTACAGGACCATCAGAGCCCACTCTGCTAGATTACTCAACAGCTTTTTCCCGCAGGCTGTGAGAGCCCTCAATTCTAACCACCTCACTCCCCCTTTTTTCAACAATGTAAACTGTTGAAAAACTCAAAACACAATGCAATTCTGAGTGTGCTACATACAGGTGAGTGGGCTGAACAAACCACCTGTTTCTTTCTGTATGCACCAGACACTTTCTTATTAACACTTCATGTTATAAGGACTTAATAAGGACTTAAATCCTAAATCCTTAATAATGAAATATATAGGGAAAAATAGTATTTTATTCAACCGAAAAAACAAAAATAATAGGAGCATTTTTGTCACAAATACGGCCTCTGTGGCTCCCTCCAATTGCCACCAGAGGGAACCCTCTCCTGAGTTTTAGTTCACCATTCGAACTCCATTTCCCAGAACCCTGTGCCTGGGGCTGATTGCGTGCCAGGTGGCAGCCATTAGCCTCACTGCATTTAAGCCATGCTCACGCTCAGTACTTCGCGAAGTCTTGTATTGCTATGCATTCAATTCCGAGCGTTTTTCCCTGGACTGCCTACCGTTGCTGACTCTGATTGTTTCCTGGCATCACAAACCTCCGCTGCCTGCCTTGTGGACTTTGTGCTTTGTTTGGAATTGCTCTGTTGAATGTTATCTGCCTGTCTCGACCTCTCGCCAGTCCAACGACTATGGTACTGTCTCACCTTTTTATTCCAGCCACTGTTGATGACCCATTGTTTGTTTGACACTGAGACTGTTTAAATAAAGCTGCAAATGGATCCCGCTGCCTCTGACTCGTAGTTACAGAAGACTTCGCCAACAGACGATCCAGCAGCTTTTTACCAGCTCTCCCATGAACTGTCTGCCCAGGCTTCGGTGTTCACCAGTCACCAACATCAGCTCGCCTGCCTGACTACCCTCACTGAGGAGCTAGTAAAAACTTTACAGTCCTTTCAGCCTCCCGCTTCTGACGCGGCCGCTCAGGCTAGCCTGCCACCGCAGCCCAGCCCCGCCACCGTCGCCGTTCTTTTGGCCAATCCCCGGCTGGCACTCCTGGAGAAATTTGATGGCTCTCCTGCAAAATGTAAGGGCTTCTTTTTGCAAGGCAATCTCTTCCTTAATCAGCAATCCTCTTTGTATCTTTGTGTGTTCGCTGCTCACTGGAAGAGCTTTGGATTGGGCAATGGCAGCCTGGAGCAATGATCGCTCACTCTACCCCTCGTACGCCAGCTTCCTACAACGCTTCAGGGAGAAAAGGAACGAAACACTGCGTCCTCTAGCCAAAGCCTGAGCCACGTAAATGACTTACCTGCAAGGGTAAGGCTACTCGAAGCCTGACTAGAGGCAGGGCTCAAGCTTGGAATCAGGAAGAAAGATGAGTCAGACCCTATGTAGTATCTAGGGTTTGCCTAGAGACCGGCATGACCTCAGTCAAGCTGGTCAAGTAGGAAAAGTCAGACAGAAGTAGAGAGTGGCCCAAGGACCTGGGGCCTAACGTTTCAAATAAAGGGTACGAAGCTGAATGTGTGATCCCCACCATACAGGATTTTAGAAAGAACACAGATAGCTAGTGTGCGTTTTTACCACAATGTGGATTTATAGGTCGTGCCCACGTGTAGTGGACACTCAGCCATTCAATCTGAGAGCAAAGAACAAATCCCCCTATATTAGGGGAGGTTCTTAGTCTTCAGGGAGCAGGCTTGTGCTCAGAAATGACTACAATGCTTCGTAGAGCACCGTCAGGGTGGA